>VZDJ01000158.1:12176673-12445202 GCA_008694505.1 Cyanoderma ruficeps
AAAAAACCCAAGAAAAATGCTACTTTTATCCTGTTCAGAGCCACCGCTGGCATTTTTTTTAGCATAGAGAAAGTTCCTCTGGATAGCTTTAGCTGGCTATATGTTGAAAAAAAAAAAATCCTTGTTTGATAGGGAGAATTGTCCCCATGGAACATAAATTGGCAGAAAGCCGGAGTCAGTAAGGAAAATTCAAAACCAGTCGCAGCACAGCAGCAGCCTAAAGTATCAATTTTCAAAATAATTGAGTCATTATTTAACACATGAAATACTCAATAGTAGGTTTTTTTTTTTTTTCTTGAATAAATTATAACAACCATTAGGAGTGAAATCAGTAAACACTTTTTTTAACCCGTAGTTTTGAGTGAGTAGGATTTCTGGCAGGTACCCAAACAGGTCACCATGAGTAGGATAATGTGGCAATCTGTTATCATTAGCTCTGTTGGAAAGGTTCTGAACACACTAGAGAGAATTAAATGACCTGGAAAACTCAGTCTATGGAAAAGTCTATTGTACTCATCTCCTTTATTTCCACCTCTCTGCATCATTGGAACAGTGGAACAGCAAGATTTGCAGTGGTGACAAAGATAAAGGTCATTTTTCTGTTTCTCTTTCATCCAGCACGAGACATTTAAGGACTGTTAAATTCTACACATACAGAAAATTACTGTTTTCTGTCAGATCCTTCTGCTCTCTTGGCTCCTGAGTCTATTGAAATCTTCACATTTGGAAGACATTTCAGGCTTGTGTTTTAACAAACATTGCTACTTTTGTTCCTGACCATCATTGTTACAACTGTCAGAATTTCAGATCATCCAAAATAACAATATACAACCACTTATATAGCCCATTCGAGCAACTGTTTTTCCGAACTGGTATAATTCTTTTCCAGCAAAACTTGAAAGAAAGAGCAGTTCTTAAGAGTTCTATTAAATCTAATCATTATGCCAAGATTCCCATGGTCAAGATAGAGACTATAAAAATAATGACATAACCTATTCAAAACATGCATCAGAGACATATCTGTGGTTCATATAAACTTCATTGTTGTTCTCCGTTTATTTCAGTAATTAACTTAAAGCAAAGAATGCAACTTTGACATGCATCAGCCATTCTGATTTAAGTTTTGTACCCAAACCTTATACCTGGGAAATCCAACTGAAGATAAATCCACAGCAATGGAAGAAAAGAAACAAGAATCAGCAGAATCTTAGGCAAAAAGAAAAAAGAAAACTTTTGTATTTTGGGAGAGATGAATGTATGCCTTGACCTCAAAATTGAGAAAAAAATTCAAGAGACTGTAGGCAGGAAAGCTCAGTGTTTTCCCTAAATCTCTTTTATTTCACACTATGTACTTATTGAGAGGCTGAGGACATGGACTACCAAATATATCTTTTTGATAGCATATTCTTCACCAGTAAATAAGCAGCTCCTGCTTAGGCATAAAATTATATCAAAACTTTCTTCTTTATGGAAGTGTAACAAAATACAGCACAATTTGTGTTTTACTGGAAATTTATGTTATTTTTTCAAAAGGAATTTCTATATTTGACTACTTTATCATTTATGACTAATGAACCACATAGGTTTAAGAAACAAACACAAAACTCAGTTCTGCTCTGTTGCAACAGAGTTCTGCTCTGTTGCAACAGAGGACGGATTTAACACCTCACAGAAAGTCTGGCAGCCCAGAAGTTGGTTCTGTCACTTGACTTTATAGATTAATGTAAAATGAATATCTACATAAGTGATCCTGAAATATTTCTCAAAATTTCACTACAATAAGCCTCCAGTCTAAAGACTAACAGAATTCTGGAATAGTATACACAATTATTTAGCCAATAAGAAGCTGTTACTATTTTGAGAAAAAAATTCTGTGGAAAATTATGTCTTAAACATAATTATGTCTCAAACATGCCTTAAACAATTATGTCTTAAACTGATCTTTTCTGTTCTTTAGAAAGAAAGAGAAAAGAATTATTTTTCATTTATCTCTTGGGAAAAAAAGCCCTGTTCCCTCTTCTCTTCCCCTATCACTTTTTGCTCCTCAAAACTATTGAGACCACAATCTAAGACGACACGTCTTAGATTCCAGAAAGCCTGTTTTGCATGCATTCAGAACCAAAATATTTTTATATAACAAATATCCTTCCACAAACCTTCTACTCCTATAACACTTGTAGAAAAAAACCCCAAAAAAACAACAAGTTGAAATTCACCTGTCAATCTTTCCTATGCTTTTAGTGTAATATAGTTTCAAGGGCAGGAAAATGAGTTAAACTGTGTTATATTTAAAATGACACTGTGAATCTACTCATACCAAGTTCATCAGTTCTAATTCAGTTATGTCTTTTGGAGGTCACTGTCTCTCTCATTCATTACAATGGCTTTCTGGCTCTCTGATATGATTCTCAATTAGTTGGGTAGGCAGGTAAAACTCTGACATCCAACAATGAACTATGTGCTTCCAAATATGTTTGCACAGCCACACATTACACTTTAGCAAGCTCTTTACCTTAACCCATTAATAAACCATAGTTTGAGGTTAAGAATAAAGACTCAGCTCAAAAATTAATTAGAGGTGTTCTGAACTACATGATCATGAGTCATTCAGCTATGAAATGATAAAGCACACCAGTTAACAGATAACCGCAGACGTTTACTCCATTTTATTTCAATCTGTGGCTGTACTCATGATAAATTGAAGGTGATTAACCATCGTTCATCTGTAAAGTGAATATCAGATTCAAATGACTGAAATCTACAGCTGCTATATCACAATGGTATGTATCACAACAGGCTCTTGAACAAAACCTGTATTCACCTGCTTCATTGATACAGATTTATATTTATACAGTACTGTAGCAAGGCACGCCCTGAGTTACACAAACCACTTAATAAGTTGGAAAAAACCATAACTACTAAAAGGGACATTATTCTTGACCTTCATGAGGTTTACCTTTGTGGAAACTCGTTTGTCATTTCAGAGTCCTGCAGCAAACCCACCATATTCTAGGCCTAAAGCAAGCCACTCTGAAATAAATACCTGAGAGGTTGGACTTGCAGTATAGGCTTTGTGATTTGTCTACAGAGATTTCCAGAATCAATTATACGCTACTAAACATGACACAAAAATTAGATTGCAAAACCTATTCAGTGCATTCAGGTTAAGAGTATACTGCAGTGACTATTTTAAAACACTTACAAGGAGTGGTACGCACTTTCAAAACAGAACCTTCTACAAACCCATGGTGAGAAATATAAAAACATCATCCATAAAACCAGATTAGTTTTTTTTAATCTCTCTTCCATTTGTAATTTTATTCAGTATAAATTCCTCTTGAGAGCATCTGTGTTTGATTTGAACTTTAAAAGCTAATAAAGGCAAAAAATAAAGGCAATAAGCATATCCTAAAAGTATTTTTGTCTAAATATCCAGTACCTCAACTATCCAATTGTCTGTACAGAAGTTCTTCAAAGCAGAAATGATCTCCACAGATTAGGTCCTGTACGAGTGAAAGCTGACGATGCTCAGGAGCAGCACTGGATCCAACTGTATTAGGAATCCCTTTTCATAATCTGTGGGGGAAAAAAACAGTTACATGTGTGTGTAGAGTATTTGAAGTATTAGATGTCTCAAACCTTCCTCTGTGTGGACATATGTTCATTTGGCTCTTTATGATTCATTCCTTGCATGTTGAATGACATGGGAGTGTTGGTTGGCTGTATGAGTTTAATCTGAGAGATCTGTCTTGCTTCAGATGGGATACAGAATTCAAAGAGTTTGTTTTATGTTGTTTGGTGGAAAAAAATCCAATTTCTTATGACAAGAACAAGAAATTAAGGGAAGTAATAGAAATTAAGAGGGGTTTTTTATCTGCTACTGTTTATAAAGGGTAGTCCTGGGAAGAATGGAAATGGTACATGTTTACGCCATTAGCCTCTTATGTTCATGTATACTCATCTATAATAGGAATATAAAATAATTTCTGTTGTTTGAATTTAAACCAGCTCAGAAGCATTTTTGTAAAGGTTCTTTCTCATAGGAATTTTTTAGAGTAATCTTTTCCAGATAACACGCAATCACAACTTTGTTAATTGTTTCATTTTCAAAGTACTAATTTGAAATTATGCTAGAGGCATGTGTCTCCATTTAGCTTATTATACTAAAAAAATAGAGCATGACTTCCTTAAAATAATTATTGTGTTAACTATTCAATCATTAAGTTAAATTGACTGCAAAGAAATCACAACAGTTCTAATAAATTTGAACAATTTTTAGCAACCTCAGTTAGGAAAGCAAAAGCCCCTACCCTCTCCCCACCAAAAGCCAACTAAACAAAAATCCCCCCAAAAAACCCAAACAAAAACCCCTCTAAACCCCCCAAAAAATTCAGCCCAAAACCCAAACAAAAAAACACTACTGTGGTGTTACCTGGGCATTTAGATTAATTTTCACATAAAGACTAAAATCCAATCTTTTTCGTGAAAAAGTGTTTATTAACAATTAACACAGTAGTATAATTTTAAAGCTTTTCATTTTCTTGTACTCAGCCTTAGTTAAGTTTTTAAATGCTTCTTCCCTTGACTTTTTCATTCTTTCATCCTGACTAAAGGAATCATGGGGAATGTCTTCACATTCCAATTTACTGTCTACTTCACCTGTGGTCCTGGGAAACCAGCAGCAGCTGGAAGTACATCTATTAAATAGCTCTGGCCCTATTGAAAGCAAACCAAACAAATAAATAAAAGCCACCTAACTGTCCTAGTCATACCTGTTTATGTGATAGGCAGGAAATGTATTAGATGTCCAAATTTCTTCTACCAAAGCACTGTGGTAGAACTGACCACCACTTTCACAGCTAATTCACCTGAGAATTATGAACAATCTTCCCTCACTCTATTAGACTTGGAGTTCAAATTAAAAATTTTACTTAGACCTTGCCTTTGGAAAGGCACTTAATTCTGGAGAGTACCTTTGACTTATATTTCACATTTTGAAACAAACAAACAAGCAAAGATATAAGAGAGAAAAATTGGTGCTGTTCTTATTAATATTTTTGAAGCCCAGCCTAGAGGATAAGAATTTACTTAGGTGATATTACATCTCTGCCCTGTAATTCTTGAATGATTCAAAGCTGCATCTGCAGTCCAGCAACCATTTAGATCTGTGAAGCAAAGGAAGACAATCTGCTCATTTTTCTTTTAGACCTGGTTTTTCTTGCAGAAAACAGTGAAATTTTATAATGATTAAGAAGACAAAGACTGAAGAAATCTAGTCATGAAGCCACCATATATGAAGAGAGATAATTAGACATTTTCTCTTCCTTTAGAATATTTGTATGGTTTTTAATTGCTAATTATAATAATGTTTAGTATAAGTAAATACCTATGTGAATACCAAGTACCCTACAAATACACTTTTCTCTGGTCTACTTGTTTACCAAGCAATAAAAGCTCATGATCTAATAAATCTTCAAAATTGCATTTCATAGTACAACTTTGATACTTTTAGTAAGGAATGTCATCCCTCCCTCCTGTCTTTTAAGGACCTGTGCGTTAGCAACTATTAAGAGACACTAAAATGGGGGAAACTTTACTCATCCTTGGAAGCTGCAGGCTCAGTTCCCTCCTCTGACAGAAGCACTTCCACACAACCACGCCTGATTTCATTTGGCTACACCATGAGCTTCTCCAATCACCATCTGGATATTGAAGAACTCAGCCCTGAAGCATTTACCTGAAAGTTAGAAAAAGCCCTAGCTGCTTCTCTGAGTGGAATGGATCCTGTAGCCCAGTGAATAAGATATTGCTACAGCTACCAGTGTGCTCTGACCTTCGTACAACTCTCAAGGCCATAAGACAGCCATGTTTACTTCGTCTGAACTTCTCTTACTTAGCTAAACTTTGTTATACTTGTTAGAGCTGTAACAGCAATTTTTGAAATTACCAGGAAACCAGGTCTATTTCATTTTACTTTTGCTTATCTTTCTATGGTAATTTTTTTATATGTGTGGTAGTCAAAAGTAGTTTTTTCTGTATAGAATCTCATATTTATGACTCCAACATGGCAACATAGCATAGAGGAATATGGTTGTGGTATGACAAAACAGACCTTGAATGGTGGGACGCAGGATGCAGTGCAGAGAGGGGAAGAAAGGATTATATTAAATGATTATATAAATTATTATCTTTAATGATTATATAAATTATCACCTTAAATGATTCTATATTATATAAAGTCATATATATATATATATAATTATATAAAATAAGAAATAACAAGCNTATAATTATATAAAATATGAAATAACAAGCTAATGTTCCGGACCCAATGTCTATAAGCAACTGACTAATGACCAGCTAAGACAGAACAGACCTGGCAAAAATACTTTTAAAGGCACCAAAGAGAAAAAAGATCAGGTATCTAACATACGTAAAGTATGCCATAATCAGTAATTACAGAAGAAGCACACATGAAAAATAGTGACAAATAGCAGGTTGTGAGAAAGCTGGCAAACATAGGAAAAAGTCCTTATGTGAGTCTAAGGTGAGGAAGAAAACATCCACATGAGTACCCGTGAAGGACTAAGGATACATTAAAAGGCTGCAGCCTCTCCCCATGCTGAAGCCAACATTGAGATCCATGTGTTAGGAAATCAAACTTAATAGGATAAAAGTGCTATCAAGATTGTGTGTATGGAAATTTCAGCTTCTTCTGTGATGGTTTAATTTTTGTTATTTTCAATTTTTTTTTCCTGTAATAATAGGTACTAAACTAAAAAGAAATCTTCAAGAGACAGTTAGGATTTAAATTAAACTAACAATAAACGATTCAATCTACACAAAAGATGTGTGTCTTTTTTCGCCATAAAAATTCTGCTTTTTCACAGCACATTTTGAAACTAATTCCTAGATATTATTAAGCTGATCAATCATTTGCCTGCAAAGCTTACAGCTACACCTGGGAAAGAAAGACATTGCTCTTAAGGATCATGTAATTCCGTCGTGTTTCATTTTATATGGTTTTTGTTTTATAATGGAAATTAAAAGCAAACATACAAATTGTCTTTTGACAATAATAATGACAAATCTCTCCTCTTAGTACAGTTCAAAATTAACTTTTCTATTTCCTTGAGTTTCCTTCTCTTCTGTAAGTTCAGAGGTATATATTCATGACTTGTTTGAATCTATGTGCATAACATAAGCTACCATTCTGTGTTCATCCATATCCATATGCCAATATTTTTTTAAAATTATTTTTAGGTTGATTTAACATGAATTAACAGGAATAATTAATCCAATTTTTTTACTAATAATGGTCACAGATTTCATTTTTAAAAACTTCTTTTGTTATGAAAATGAATATAAATCTGAATTACTTTCAGCTTTGAACTGAATGTCAAAAATATAATTGCGAAAGAAATGTTGCACAGTAACATGGAAGCATGATGCATTAAAAGGAAAAGAATCACAATTTATTCAAACATTTTATTAGATATAAACATCTGCAGATCACTGAATTCCACAGAAGGTGGGCTACCCATTAGGTTTCAGTAACTGAAAGAAACAATAAATCACAGCTTTTACTTTTACAGCCCATTACACACAAAGGTCTAAAACCTTTCTATTTGCAAGCCTCAGAGTACTCCAGCTGCAGTGTCTTTAACTTTCCAACTTTCTGTGACTAATAGATGCTATACTGTAGAATGAACAGGAAATTAGAGTGGAGAGAGGTGTAAAATCAGTATCCTCAGAAAGGCCGTGCGGGAGAGATATGAGGAATAGCTCACTCTAGGGCTATGCTGTCTCCCAGTGATCCTCAGACAAGACAGATTGCATTCTCATTAATGACCATTTAAGAATCAGTGGATTTTTATATGTTAGAAAAGAGAAGCAGTTATAAGGCTATTAAATATTGTGGAAGGGCAAGGTAGGAGAGGCAAATAGAGAGGTAATAGATTCTGCGACAAATTTGATTGAGACTTGCTGTAGGTGGAAAAAAATAGCTTGAGAGTTGTATAGATCTTTCCCCTGCTTCTGACCTCACACAGGAAAGTTATGTCCTTTTAAAATTTCATTCTGTATTGAAGGGTAAATCTTTTATTTTTCATTAAAATATCCTGTCAATTGACTTGCCCGTCAGCATTTATCAAACAAATTTACTATTTCTGATGTAGCATGGTTCAGAAAAAATAGTCACATTCTTCTCATGTGTCTGTTCAATAATTCCACCTTTTTTCTTGAAGTGGCAAAATCAGATCTCTCTCCCACTTAGTTTTGCCTCTTTCCTACTGTGCCAAATGGGCCCACAGTCCCTAGCTACGTTGAAAACGTGTCACGGCATCATTGGCTGCATGGAAGAAAGAAGCTTTTCTAAGAAACACAATACCTCCCACATTGAACTAGGGGAATCTCCAGGCAGCCTCAGACACATGAAGCAGCTTTCACTATCTTTGTCTGTATTACAGGCAAGAGGTTCCTGCTGTGCAACCAGACTACCTGGTGACTGCAAGGCAGACAGCACCAGCCGCAGCAAACAGACTTTCCATTAAAATCAAAGACTACTGTGTTCTTAAATGTCCTCTGGGAGGCTTGTACTGTAGGTTACACTGAAGAATCAGCTTGCTAGAAAAAAACCCAAGTATTTTACTACATATGTGGGCTTCAATCCTGCTTTTGAATTCTTAGTGCAATATTTTCCATTTAGAGTTTTTCTTCTGCATTTTTCTTCAATCCATTTCTGGTACTGAACAGTCTTGACAGGTGAAGATTACACAGCGTGTAGATATACCAGGATATCTTAATGGCAAGAAATTCGTCCTCAGACTCCTCATCAAATCTACTAGCCATTAGCAGTCATATTTCAGCACAAACCTTTTAAAAATACAATTTAAAATAGAGCTTAAGCACATAAAACTACTCTATGAGGTAGCTATTTCTCCCATCTCACATTATCCTTTAATGTCTATTTTGAATTTACCCAACAATCAAACATAATACAGGAAAGGGTTTCTACCGGTTTATTTGGAAATGTGAAAACATTTCTCTCTTGTGTGATGGGCAACAGCCCAAGGGAAGCTGTGTCTAAATCTGAACTTAAATTTTGAAGAAAAATATTCCACTTAGAAAACAAAAGGCAAATCCTGAAGTGATGAGAAATTATTTACTCGCACAAGGGAATGAGAGGTACCACACAGTGAGTCCTCGTGTCTGTCTTTCACAGACTTCTCCAGTAGGAAATTTTTCAGAAAGCCTGTGAATCTAGGAATTTATTTTAAATATATGCAGGTAGTCTGGAGCTCAGTAATTTCAAAACAATAATTTCATAATACATTTTTAATCAGGTGGAAGGAAGTGGAGATTGTTATTCAAGTCCTTAAATATGTAGCAACATGTCCATCTTTACGCTTAAATGATATGTTGATATTCACAAGTAATTTTGTACTGTCCACTTACATATGCCTTCCATCTACAAACTTCATAAAGAGTAAGATGTGATCCCAGGATACTCTTTCTTCCCTCATTTAGCGTTATAGTAACAATAATAATGGTATTTGTGATATCTGTAACGCCCAGAACTGGTGCTGTCTGCACTGTATCATGATTTTTTCCCAATAAAATAAACATCCATATTTCAGAAGGAAAACTACAGTGACATGAATTAGTAAGTCAAAGGTCACCAAGAGCTGATACCAACAAATATGAGGTTTTTAATGGTCATTTCCAGTAAACTGTAGAGTTCAGTATTGGAAGAACTCAGTTGCTTAGATGTAGATTTTGAAAGAACAAAAATTATATGGCAGGAGATAATGGCTGTATAGATGAAACAAACTCAGCTCCAAAAGAAGATCATTTGCAAATTTTTGTAAGTGGCGTAATATTTGGCTTCTCTTTCCTGTTTCTTTAATGTTAGGAGATGTAGAAGGTGAACAACATAGTGCTGCATGATTTACTTTAGGATTTTACTCTGAGTCATAACTAATACCATAACTTTGTGATGCAAGCATCCAAAAAGTTTAGAAAGAGGAGAAGTACTAACAAAGAAAACTCCTGCTGGTATGGAAGCTGTGAGACTGGGAACTGGGTCCTGGAACAAGAAACATACTGAAAAAATGCATCAGGCCTCTTTAAAAGTACAGATGAGGGACCTAGCAAGTGGTGACCTCCTGAAACATCATCAGTAAATGCAAAACCCAAGAAACTGCAACTTACTCTCTGAAAGAGTGAAAACAGTCCTGGAAAACAAAATTGGGCTGAAAGAACAGAATCATCACCACTTTCTTGGAGGTCTGGGTGAAAAATAGACATTAACAGCATCTACTGGCTGCTCAAAATGGTGTGACCTATGCCATTTTATATCTGTACAATATAAAGACCTTATTTTTTATCAAAAATAGAGCATCTCTCTCCCTGAGACCTTCCCATGCTACACATGTTTTTACTTTTCTAAATAAGTTGAAATCTACACAAAGTTTCTACAAGATCTTAGACTCTCACTGGGGACACCTAGCTAACTCCAGACTCCATGATGTCAATCATTTTTGAAATCGACTCTGTTGCCTTGTTGGTCCCCACTTTGGGCCCACTTTTGGAGTAGTTTCAGTTTGTCCTTAACAACTCTGGGATGGCTGGGTCTCTCTTGGTGACTGGTTTGTCCTTCACTTCAACATGATTTGGCCTGTTCTGAAATCTAATTCACTCAAAACTGCTATTTTACATCCAGACAAGTCATCTATTTGAAGGGTGTCTTCTGTTATATTGGTGAGAAGTTGCTTCACTAATGAACAACTCACAGTAACTTACACTAATCATTGGGTTTTTTTTTTTTACATTGATTGTTGGTATATGATTGATTGGTGATGCTAATGACTGTTGCCATACTATTGCTTGTAAATATATTATTGATTGCTGATAGTAATTTTTAATTGTTATATATATTCACTTTATTTATCCTTTTTATATTTGCTAGTGATGATGCCTGTGGCGGGATTCTTGCTAGCATTGATTTTTGTAGTGTTTTTGGATACTCTAATAATGTAGAGAAATTTTAAAGGAATAAAAAGCGTCCATCTCCTTGTGCATTACAGAATCCTACAAACTCCCTGCAGCAATTTCTGTGCATGCACAAGATGTGTAACCCTGGGTTACACAGATCATGACACTTTGCTATTGAGTTTAATCTCACCTTTTTTTTCATGCATATTGTCTTGTCATATAGTGCAGTCTCCTCTAAGGATTCTGTCATGTAACTAAGCTTGTTCCAACACAGGAAAACATAGGTATATTGATGGGAGGAGGAAACTGTGAGACAGTTCCTTGCCCAAACCTGTTTTCCAACTCCACTCCAATGGGATCTTCATGTTCACATATTGGGCCACCCTTCTACCAGACCTGATGTTTATGCTGGCACTGCTGCTGCATCGTTGTTAGTAAAATAACACCCTTTGGAAACAAGCTCACTGTCGTTGCTGGTTGCCAGTGCAAGTACTCATCTCATGGTGAACTCCTCCGAGCTTAACTTCTGTTGCATCTGATTCTTTTTAATTGTGGAAAAATACTTATTTTCAAGTCTAACTAACAGGATGGTTTCTTTCAACTTTGTAGACACAGATGATTTTTCTTGGATGTATATCACTCTAGAAGGAAAGACAGAATTATGACTAATTGTGTTTGTCTTCTTTTTCTCTCCTAATTCCCACAATAAGTGTGCAGTGAAGACTGACTCAAGTCTTGTTTTTCAGAAGACCTGGAGAATAGCCATAGTCTAGCA
This sequence comes from Cyanoderma ruficeps, assembly GCA_008694505.1. Taxonomy (NCBI): domain Eukaryota; kingdom Metazoa; phylum Chordata; class Aves; order Passeriformes; family Timaliidae; genus Cyanoderma; species Cyanoderma ruficeps. The sequence goes on from VZDJ01000158.1 coordinate 12,188,444, forward strand.
AAATGAGTCTGTTTCCCTCTGGTCTTGTTTGTAATGCCTCCAGTATGTGTAATGAAATAATACTAACATGATTAAGGAAATATCATATAACACAAGCAATCCTGAAAAGTTTTATAAACATTTTAAATCAACAGGCTTTGTGAAGGCTATTATTTTTTATTTGCACATAGGAAAATCAAGGAAGAATATTTTTCAAGTCAGCATTAAAAAAAAAAACCAAAAAGCAAAAAAGAAGCTTGAAATCACATGAGATTTTAAGATGTTGACTTTGAAATGTTCTAATACCCTCCTAATTGCTGAATATGTCAAGTACCTGCATGTCTTATCACCTTTAACTGCTGTTCTCTCTGTTGAGCACTTCTCAGAACAAAACTCCGTGGTAGGTAACAAAAGGAAGACACCCAAACTTTGTGCAGCTGCTTGCAAATTTGGACCTTCTAAGTGATTTTCACAAAGTCAAACAGTGAGCCACTGTCTAAACAGTAAAAGAAATTAAGTCTCCTGCCTGTCATTTTACTTTGGAAACATGCTGCTTCTCATTCTCTCATTCTCTTTCAATTAGAAAAGAGTGGTCTATTAAAGCAGCAAGGAAAATAGCATTACTTAATAAGTCAGTACAGGAGAATAGGTAATATAGGAGGAAAGATCAGACAATATGCAGCGCCTGTAACTAAAAACCACTAAAAACAAAAGATGGCTGAGCTATTCTGTCATGCAGACGAAGGTACTGAGAGGCAGCGCCATGATAACTGCAGAGTGAGGAAGGCTCAGTGGCTGAACAGTGGCCTCAGTGGCTTTGCCATGTCATTCAGAGAATCTTCTACCCAAGCCATGGTGAAAGTAAGTTACACTGGGAAATGACATATATAAGCCACAATTCTGTGCAAATTAAGTATAGGTGGAGCAAATTAGATAAAAATCAGAGATACATTTTAGAGCCAGTCATACAAGAATATATCAAAATTTAAAAAAAAAAGAAAATAAAAAGTATATTTCTTTGTTTGCTAAGTGGATGATCAGGGGACAGATACATACTTTGAATGTTTTAAATATAGGAAAATTCCTTTCTAAATGTATAAGTTTAGTTAAAGCCATGTTGAAATTGGGATAGAAAAAGTATGATTTGGAACAGATGCCAGATTTAGAACTATAAGGGATGAATACTCAAGACACTAATTTTTACTAAAAATGTTATTCCAACGTGTATAAATGTCCTCACACCAACATTTCTTTCATTGCTTCCGTAATGTGAGCCCGGCTGACTGGGCTAAAGACTGAAGCCCTCTCCATCACCCCGAGACTATTAAGTGCCCACAACTCTCCTCTTGCTCTCTTTCCCACATCAGCCTGTGCAGCTAGTGCAACACTGTCCCAGCAAGTCCACTATATCTTTGTTTTTCCTCATTCCTGGGGTTCTAAACACTTTCCTTTTCGCCCTTCTCTTATTCTATTTCCCCTTTCCCTTGCTCCTCTCCATCAACCTTAGGAGCTCATCTATATTAGAGGCCAAAGTAAAATGGGGGAAGGAGAACATGGTTACATCTGGAAAAAATCTTTATAGATTCAGATGAAGGTGTCTGGCTTGGTTAATCACATACCAACATCTCTATGTGCTTTTCGTGCTGTACCCTTTTTCTTTTTTATTTTCTCAATGGTTTCCAAATCAATAATGTTCTTCCTCTTAGTGTTGGAACTCTTAATATTCAGAGTTGCTTTGATATGACATTGAAAAAATCATCATGTTATTGGTTCATGGAGAAATATTATCAAGTAAAGATCTTTCTAGCTCATCTTGTGACACAAGTCCTAGCAATATTTCTGATATAAATCTTCTAACAACCTACAGCCTACTCAGGGAACTACAGACCATTCAGTCTTTCCTCAGTCTCTGAGAAGGTTACAGATCAGCTAATGCTGGATACTATTTCCAGGCACATGAAGGACGAGAAAATAATCAGGAATAGTCAGCATAGCTTCCCGAAAGAGAGGTCATGCTTGACCAGCTTGATAAACTTGTACGATGAAATGACTGACCTTGCAGGAGTGAGGAGAGCAGTGGCTATTTTCTACCTGTACTTCAGTAACACATTCACAGCCTTGTAGAGATGAATTGAAAGCTGACAGAATGGCCAGACCATTGTGGTGGTGATCAGTGGTGCAATATTTAAGTGGAGGCCAGAGACTGGTGGTGTACTCCAGGGGTCAATACTGTGTCCAGTCCATTTTAATACTTTCCTTAATGTTTGTATGATGATACTCTCATCAAGATTGCAAATGACACAGGAAGAGTGGCTGTTATACCAGAGGGTCATGGAATATCCTGAATTGGAAGGGACTCACAAGGATCATAAAAATCCAATTCTGGGTCCTGCACAATACACACCAAGAATAAGACCGTGTGCCTGAGAGTATTGTCCAAACACTTTTTGACCTCTGGCAGTCTTGGTGATGTGACCACCTCCCTGGGGAACAATCTCTAGTGTCCAACTGACCCTGTTTTACACCACAACAACACAGATTCCAAGTTTCAGAAGGCTGAAAATGACTCCTTTATTTTTGGTATGTGTCTCCCTTATATACTATTTTACATAGACCAATCTGATTGGTGACAAAAAGACAAACCTCTTCAACAAGATTGGTTAGACCAGAGGAATATCAAGAAGAAATCCCTCCCAGGAAAAGGAATGAAAACAAAGTTACAATTACAAAAACATGTCTCTTGTTTACAGAAAATTCCCTTAGAAAAGAATTTCAGAAAAGCAAAACATCTCAGGTACGAAACCAGGGCTACACCCAGCCACACTCTGGGTGAAGTATCTTTTCCTAATATGCAACCTAAACCACCCCTGACACAATTTCTTGCTGTTCCCTTGCATCCTATCACTGAATACCAGAGAAGAGATCAGTGCCTGCCTCTCCACTTCCCCTCTTGGGGAAGCTAAAGACAGCGGTGAAGTCTCCTCTCAAACTCCTCTTCTCGTCATGAAGATGCATATAAGATTATTTTCAGAAACAAGTGACTATTTCTTTATTCTGAAGGAATAGTATTTTTTCTTTTAAACAAAGAAAACTACCATACACAAGAAACAATATTACTTTCAAATTGCTTGTGACTTCTTTTTGGAATTTGCACAGAATTTTTGCACTGTTGCTTCTAGCATCTCTTGAAAAGGCCTGGAATAATAAATTTCTAATAATTATCAGATAAGTTAGAGACATTATGAAGAAAATATGGTAGTAGCTTCTATCCCTCTCAAGAAGTGAGTGCAATAAAGCAAATTGCATGATCCTTATCATACATACGATCCTTAGCCATGCCAGTATACAGCAGTATGCACCAGCAATTTACCTGAGTTACAAGACAAAGCACATAGATATAGTTTTTGGCCCATTTATGCCTAAAAAAGGACTTCAAGACCAGAACTGGCCACAAACCCAGATATCATTTTGCTCTGAGCTTATTTTGGAGAAAAGAAAACACTGATTGTGAAATCATCCTGAAATCACCAGAAACTTGTGCCATTTAAAATCCAGCAGAGGTAAAAACTACAATTTTTCAATGTAAAACTGCATTCTTAAGCTTAACCTGTTTGATAAATGAGCTGTAATAGCATTCTTTGTCAATTGTGTGTCATGTCTGTTTTTAGGTTGGTTTACGTTGCTACATTAGCAAATGAAGCATAAAATTATACTGGGTTTGCACTTTCAGGCATGGAACAAATGTGTGATATAGATACAAAAATTAAGTTCAAAATAGATAATTATTATTGTTGCAATTATTACCATCCTATACTGTATTCAGGCTTTTTTTCTCAAATCCTAAATAAACAGTCCAAAAGGTAAAAGCAAGAAAAAGCATCTGTTGAGATAAAGAGAGTTTAATAGGTAAAAGAAAAAAACAAAACCAAACAAACAAAAAAGCTGTGCACACAAGCAAAGCAGAAGAAGGAACTGATTCACCACATCTCATGAACACGTGGTCAGCCATCTCCAGCCATCTCCAGGAGAACCAGGACTCCACTGTGCTTAACAGTGCCCCAGGAAGACAAACTCCATCACTCTGAATGCCCTCCCTCCCCTCCTTTTTCCCCCAGCTTTACATGCTGAGCATGATGCCATATGACATGGAATATCCTTTGTGTCAATTGTTGTCAGGTCTCCTGGGCATGTCCCCTCCCAAGACTTTGTGCATGCCCAGTACCCTCACTGCCAAGCAAGTACAAGAAATAGAAACATCTTTGACTGTGTTAGCTCTGCTCAGCAATAACTCAGCCTGTGTTATCAACACTGTTTTAACCTCAAGTCCAAAACACAACTCAGCACTGGCTACAATGAAGAAATTAATGCTATCCCAACAAAAAAACAGTACAATCAGCCAAGAATAATTTTTTTTCAGTCTTCCCTAGGATTAGCAAAGGCAAAGTAATGAGAAATGCACAGTAGCAACTCATTCAGCACAGTATGATGAGATCAGTATATCAAAGTATCACATCAGTTCCCTGCAATATACATATGACCCACAGAGTTTACTGTGGAGTGGGTTAGTCTGAACATTCATAGAATCATAGAATGGCTTGAGTTGGAAGGGATCTTAAAGATCACCTAATTCCAACCCATCTGCCATGGACAGGGATGCAACTCACTAGATCGGGTTTCCCAGAGCTTTGTCAAGCCTGGCCTTGTTGAACACTTCCAAGAATCAGGTATCCACCACCACTTTGGACAACGTGTTCCAATGCTTCACCACCTTCTGAGTAAAGAATTTCTTCCTGACATCTAATCTAAACCTGTCTTCCTTCAGTTTAAAATCAGTTTCAGGAGCTGGAGAGCCCTTGCTGCGCTGTTGGAGAGGAATTCCCTATTTTAGGTCCTTGAAATCTGTTTAGTGCATACCAAAACCACACTGCAAATCTAATATAAACACAGAGAAGAAGGAAGGGCAAGGTACTTGCATCAAAGCTGCACTAGTCCTTTGAATCAAAATGCTGGTCTTCCTCCCTTCCTTCCTGCCTGCCTTCCTGCTTGCCTTCCTGCCTTCCTTCCTGCCTTCCTACCTTCCTGCCTTCTTCTGTTTCCACTCCCACTTGCCCCTTCCCTTTTCCTCTGCTGAACAGAAAATGACTCATAATTACTTGACATTTCCCAAAAAAGAAAGTTATCTCCTGAGTAGCTGAGCTGCTATCATGGAACACTGTATAATGTTTAACAACTATCATCAAAGTTTATAACACTTTCTCACACAACAAGTTGAGTCACATCAGCAGACAGGAGTGGAAAGTGTACGTATTCATTAAAAGAATCAAAGCAGCAGCAGTAGCAGCAGGTCATCTGCTCAAAATTCAAGTTACATTCTTCATGAAAGGATTTGCCTCTTTATCCAGTTTCTCGTTTTCGAATGACAGATTGATTGGCTTTTAAAAATGTCATCCTCTTACTCTAGATACACAAGCACAAAAATTTCAAAATTTTTATTTTGATTTTGATAAGAAAGGCAAATGGAAAAATAAGTCAGATTTTGTTTTGAATATCTTTGAGGGTGGGGAAAATAACTTTTGATGCATTTGATTATTGTTGGGGAATTTTTCTACTGAAATTTAGCACAAGAACATTAAAGAAAATATTGAAGAAAGAAAAGATAATTTTATTAAAATACTCTCAAAGATGCAACTATTAAAACATTTTTGTAAGTAATAGAAATATTTGCCATATAGAAATTTCAGCATGGAAAACTGTAATCCATCTATCCTTAGAAAAAGTTGTCAGAAACCACCTTAGCAAATCACTTGTCCTTAATTTTAAAAAGATACTAATGTCTCATTGTTGCACAGAATGAGCAGACATCTCTTTTTCTCCTCTATAAATAAGAAAGAAATTTGGCATGAAAAATTAAAATAATTTGGGTTTAAGTAGACAACATATCAGATACAAAGGCAGCAGATATAGAACTTTGTTTAGGTGTATCCTCATGCGGGTACAAAACTAAAAAAAATCTTATATCTGTTTTTAAAGTGAAAATTAGTAATAGAATTTTTTAAAAATGAGAAAAATTATAATAAAGGATTTTTTTGTGCAGATGTCTCTATAAATTCCAGAATAACCATTAATCACCAGAAAAAATGAATTTGATTTTGTGAACACTTTTCAGCTAGGCAGATGTGGCTGAGACTCTTAGTATTAATGAATATTACACTAAAATCACCATTGTTTAAATAAATATGCTATTTATCACCACAAAACCCATCCACAGTATTATATGAATTCTCAGTATTCTCAGTACATAAACCATGGTACCACACAGGTTCCAATGTAGCTAACAACAGCTGGGAGCTGACTCAGCGAATGATCCTGTGTTCACAAAGCTGTGACCTTTTTCTTGTCTTAAGAAAACATTTAAGTGAAGCATTTTAGCAAATAACAGCAATTTAGTATGCACATATGAAGTTAAATGGAAGCAGTTAAGAATTTCAAATACATACTAAACAGAGAAGTGATTATGGTATTCCTTTAAAAGCAATCTAAATTTTGTAGTGACCTCTTCTATTAATTCTGCCTGAATAAAGATCTTTTAATTAGACTGGAGTTGAAGCTGTGTAAGGACTGTCTTTGGGTGGAATATAACCCAAATGGATGAAAACATGACTTGCTAAAAATTACCTCCATAAATCTATATTAAGATTACTGTGACCTTTTTAATGTTTGAAGAATTTAATTTTTCTCTACTTACTGTAGAGTTAGCATTATATGTATCTTTATAAATAGAACTAACTAATTACAATATCATTTATTTTCAGCATTGGATATGTTAACTGTGGATCGAACCAAAAAAAACCAAGATTTGAAGTATGGACCTTGTTTTGATGAAGCTGTTTCCAATCTGAAAGCAGGCTTGTTTTGTCTTGTCACATGTGTTCACCATCTTGCATTCTGTCAATTGCCATTTGAGAGTCTCTGAATTCATAGCACTTCTTCCTTAGATCCACTGTGGGGAGAGAGGTTAAATACCTACAGTAGCATAAAACTACTTATTTTAGATTTGAAATATGCACCTTATATCTAATATCGTGGTTCTTTTCTCTTTCAGAATGACTTCAGATTATTTGATTTTTAGGTAGTAGTTTTCATAATTAATGTCAGAATACTAAGAATATGAGATGAAATTTTACATGGCTATACATTTTGAATAAAATGTTTCCTATACTTAAGCAGTAGTTTTTAACATTTTATTGTTTGCCGCTTTTTATGCATTTTTACTTTTAAAAGTCAAAGCTAGAGAACAAAAAATGAAAATCTCCTAAATTTTGATCCCTCAGTCACTGCCAATCATGGTTAACACTGAATTCCTCTTTTCTGTCATTAACCAAAGCATATTTCATGGTTTGTAATATGCACAACATGCTTTTTCAGTGCAGTCTCAAAACATTTCAGTAAAAAAGAGCTAAGTCTTCAAAAATTTATTATCCAGTTACCCAAAAAAAAAAAAAAAAAAGACTTGATCAAAAAAGACTTGATCATTTTTATGAGAGGTTTTAGAAATTAATTTACATTTAGGGTGGTGACAGCCCTGACAAGCTACCACCACCAAAAAACTGACAGTATGATCATTTTTAGTCTCTAAAGGGATATACAATTAATTGGAGCAGGCTCAATGCAAATATGGTGTCAGTTATCTGGAATTTAAGTGTTGAGGTTTAAATCCATGGAAAACATAAAATTTAAATAAAAAATAATTTCTGAGTTTCAAGAAATTATAGAAACTTTAACTAAGCTTAGTTTTTCAGTTAGGTAAAATCTTAATAACTTATAATGCTTATTTCCTTCAATTTTCTTGAAACTGCAAATTCCTTTGACCTAAAAACTGGCACATTAACTGCCATAGGCAAAACTTTGCAGACAAAGAAAATGCAAGTAAAAGCAGAAAGTAACAGTGTTTAAAACTGGAAACTATGAAAGTCTAAATGCAGTCCCACTGCATTTATATAGCAATGGCAAATCCTAATAGTGAACCAGGTATACTGCTTGTACATTTTTATATAGACATCTATCTATTCATATACTTATTTTTTTTCCATCTTTCTCTTTGTCATATAGACTCAAGTATTCATTGCATAATAAAATTAATGTACTGTAAAATTTTTGTGAAGTTAGGTAATGAATTGATTCCTTTTAATATTTTCAGAAATAACCTAGAATTCTACTGTAATATGTGTTTTCAGACAGAAATGCTGCTGAGGAAAAGCTTGAGGTTATTCTTATAGGCTGAATAATTGTATTTTGAAACAACGTAATGAAATAACACTGAAAAATATTTGAAACAAAAGCATTCTGCTAAATTATGAAGCAAAGATTCTTCAGTGTAATTCCTATGAAAGCTCAGCCAAATAAAGCTGAAATTTGAAATGCAAATAATGAGTTTTGGAAAGCAAAACCTTTGGGGTAAAAATTACTTCTTAAATTTCCTGTTCTGTCAAGGAGAACCTATGTGACCTCAGGCACAAGACAGGGCTGACATCTATGGACCTGTCATCTTCAGCTGGACCATTGAATTACAAATGCAGTACTTGTGTGTGGTGCTGGCATTTAAGTATCTTCTGACTTCAAGAGCTATAGTATCAAAACTTGGTGATTTCTATTCATCTTTAGATTGGTGCTGTACAGTATTCAGAAGTTAGTTAGTCCTAATTTAAGCAGGAGATTAGCATACATGATCTCTCTTTAATCTTAATTCTTAATATGAGTCTTTCCTAAACATCCCTGTGGATCTTTTCCCTGCTATTGTTTTCTCCCTTAATTTGAGCAACAAGTTTTCTGAGAAAATATCTCTCTTTTACTGGGTTTCTCAGACTATAAAACATCAGCCATAATTCATAACCTAATCCCATAACATACAAGAGGCTTCAACTGTATAATGTTATCAAATGACTAGAAATCACTTTGTTCCTTTGGAATTTAACTATAAATCAGTCTTCTGTCATTAATATTTTTTTTCTAAAAATTATGATATCTATATTAAATACACCTTAAGCTGCATGTAGCTATGATCTTCCTAAAAGCTAGCAAATATCTTTGCACCCAGACATTTATATTGCATGTTCAGGGAACAAATGCTGCAGTGTTCCAAGATATGTAAGAAAAAAATTGTTCTTGAGTTTTAGGTAACTGATTCTGTTTGCTCTCTCAGATATTCAGGTTTAGTCAACAGCTCTGAACATCTTTTGCATGTTTTGATTCACGTTACTTTACAATGAAGTGAACAGAGAAATATCAACAATTACTGGCCCTTGACTGATAAAAGACAGGACAGCTGAAATGGGTATATTTGTTAAAAAATGTATTCAGACTGAGACTCCCAAAAAATTGATTGAAAATATGGTGAGGGAATGAAAACAACCCAGTAAAATACTTTCTTAAAATTTTTAATTAAGGAAAAATACAAGGACATTAACTTCCATATATAGCGGAACTTTAGTGAATCTGATTCAAATTTGAATGTAGTCTATAAAAACAAGAATTAAATTCAGGGTACATATCTCTAGTGCATCTCTACACTTGATGCTATTCTTAATGTGTGTGGAAAGATTCCTTTTGCTTGAGATGAAAAATATGACAGTGTGACATTTTCTTTAATTACAAATTCTGATGTGTTTAATAGCACAAAGTTGGCCTCCAGCTTGAGAGTTCTGTCTCTTAGAATCAATGGTTAGACTTGAGAGCACTAGCTTGGTCATCAAGATCAATATTAGAGAAAACATATCTTGCCAAGACCTCTTGGCCCCTTATTGATTCAAATAGGGTACTGCAGAGAAATTAATAATGACATAACATCTGTTGGCCAACAAGCAGAATCTCTTTTCATTGATTTCAGTAGAGGTAGATGAATAACACAAAAACACAATTACCCTAGACATTGTAGGAAGACTTGCTACAGAGCTTCCAAGGTGGGTATCTGGAACTTGTGGTGGTCACATGGAAGAACTTTCAGGAATACTAAACGGAATTCATGTTTGAAAGAATGTAAATGGCTGAAACTGATTCCAGAGGAGGATTGTTACATTTCATTAAGAAAGTATACCTCATTTTGTCAGCATAGGCAAAACCCTCTAGTTTTTCCTAGACTACCTGAAGGTGTTTTTGCTGTGAAGGTGGCTCCCTCCCACATATTTATCCCAATATAATATAATTTTTAAAAAGTTTTTTTTAAATACTCCTGTTCATCTCAGCAATCTTGCAATGCCCTCTCCTCAAATTGAAAAAGTCAGGTATCGTTCCAAAGTTGTGGTTTTAAAGAAATAAACCCCTGCCATTTACTCCTACTCACCGGGAAATTTAAACTACAATTTTTGAACCTTTTGTAAATAACAAAAGATTTTACAGAGTCTAGAAAGGTCTGAGCTCTTCATTTATCTTTAGTGCTTCAAAAAGAGTTTGGAAAAAAATTTCCCCATGGGTGAGAAAGAGCTTCACAGAAAACAGAAATGTCTCTTAAGATCTATTTAATTTGGAATTTATTTATTAGGGGTTTTATTACAACAGTTTAAGTGGAATTAGTTAAGATCAGCAGTAAGCAATTTTCTTCCAGCCTAATTTCCTTTATACTATGATAAATCATACTTTTTAATGGCTTGGAAATACTTTGCTAATATTTTTAAGTGATTAATATAGGTAATACTTTACTACTGCAATTGTAATAATTGAAAATAAAGCATAGATTGTGCTATAATCTAATGGAAAATAATATTTTCTGGAGGTCTGCTATGACACATGAAAAAATCTTCACCAAAAAAGTGATAAGGACAGGAGAAGAAGAAAAAGAGAGATGTGTTTCCCCTCATGTCCTGCAGAGACCAATAAATTGAGAGCATCAGAACTTGAGGGCCAGAGGGGCAGAGGAATGCATGTTGAATAGTCATGTCCATCCCTACATGCAGACTGAAATCAGCAGAAGAAAGTTCTTCCAAGTTCTCCAGTGGTCTAATCAAAAGTGTGGACTGGGACCAATGTTGCGAGTGATGTCTGGAGAGGCTACCAAGAACTGAGGCTGGACAGAGTTAAAGGAATAAAGTAAGTATTTATTAAAAAGGCCTTCAAAGGATACACCTTGGACAGTACAAGAGCCTGACCAAGGCTACATCCAAGCTGGACACCAGGTCACACCTTTTCACACTTTTGTAACTTTTGGTCTGTTTGCATATTGGGGTTAATTGTCCAGTTACGGCTTCAGGTTATGAAGTCCCATCCTCCCAGGTTGCTCTCCTCAGTTCATTCTTGTTTTTACTTCTTGGGCCTGAAGCTGTAATGGTGTCCTTGGTACTCAGGCTGGAAAAGGATTGTTTTAACTAAAATGTGAAGAGAACACTTCACTTTACATGAAATTCAGAGTTATATACTGATGCAGTACAGAATCTGGGAAATATGAAAGCTTACAAAAATGCACTGGGGGAGCTCTTCACCGGCTAGCTCGCTCCCTGGCTTCTATCTGAGAGAGGCTTGGTGGGTCTGAACCTCAGGCTGAAGCGTGGTCGACGGTGTGGAAGAAAGAGTGGACTCTGCTTGGGTTTCACCCGTTTTTATTCCTCTTGGTTACCTCCCATGTGCAGATGGACAGTGCAGGGAGGGAGAGCCCCAGAGCGAGAGCCCCGGCAGCCCCTCTGTCCTCACTTTGAGTACAGGGGGCGTATCTTGGCAAAGGAGAACTTGGAGCCAATCCCAGGGGAGGGGGGGAGTGATCTAGAATTGGGGAACTTAACAGAACAATGAAAGAAGGTGGTACCAGGGTACCTTGTCAAATTCTAGGGCTTTTCCCCCAGAATCTTCTAGCTCTTACCAGGTGCTTGACAAGGGAAACACAAGGGAAACACTGTTGCCCTGAATTTTCTGCCTTCTGTTTTTGTTGCTGCAGTTTTTCACGCAGCTTCATCTAAACAATGTGTGTTTTTAGAATGTTTACATAGTTCTCTTCTGAAAGAAGAAATGATTGATGGTGATGTCCACCATCCAGGTTGGAATAGTGGTGACCTCTGTAACCAATCTCTTGACCTTTGTACAAATGCATATAAATGGAGTCAGATTTTGAATTAAAGGTTGTTCCCTTCAACTGCTGCTGTGTGAAGCCTCATCTTTCTGTCCCTGAAGTGGGACACTCCCAGCCTCAGCAAGCAACAAAACACCCTTGGGGGTTTGGGATAGGGTGGTAGGAACAAACCATTACAAACATATAATAAAATATACAGAACATAAGAAAACCCAATTTAGGCACTGCAACAAAAGCTAAAACAGGAGACACCCACAGGGAACCTTTACTCACAAAGTGCTTATACTCTTAATAGTTTAGGAGCAGCCTCTTTACACGTTCAAATTCATTCTGGACTTAGTTTTGGCTTGTCTATTTTTTACTATGCCACTTTTTTAGTATGACAAAGTACTATAATACAGCTGTATGGCTGTTGACTGTTTAGATTATTCTAGCACTTGCTTTGTTTATTAAGCCATATTCATTTACTGGAACTCAGAGTTCTATGTGTTATAAACAGCTATTTGGGATTTAGCTTAGCCACGGGGTATTGAAATACCACTGGGACTTCTGGTTCAACACAGCTAATCTTATTGAAAAAAAAACCCCATTGCATAAAATTTGACAAATTATAGGAATCTGTCTTTCACTCTGTTTTTTTCAGTTGCACCTTAAAAAAGCAGCAGCATTTTCCAGCTTAGTATTGAATCTGACAGGTAAAGGTCCCTGAAGAATCAATTATCTTCTAGTGAAATTTACTTCTTGCTTTCCTACATGAGACAGTCAATTCAAGGTCTTCACTTACATCTCTCTCTGTGTTCTATGTATATTACTCCTTTAAGACGTATTAATCTTGCCTGGTGCACCTAGAGGGCGAAACAGCCATCAGACCTTCATTATATCGAGCATTATTCAATCCAGTAAGGATGGTGCTTGATTAACAATTTATTTAATAGAAGTGCTGGCCTAAACAGCACTGCATTCCCCTGGTCCTCCTCTGCCACAGCCCCTGGATGCTCATCCAGAGCTCCATTTTGATCCCCTGCGCATTACCAGTGCATGCACTGGGCAAATTGAAGATCAGCCCTGGCTCAAAAAACTTGTAGACATTCCATCAAGTATGGAATGATGTTCTGCTACTTCTACTGAATATACAGGTTTTGAGATAAGGCAAAGGAAACAGGGAAGAAAATTCTACCCTGAGCTTCTATTTTCTCTCTTCTGTGTGAAACAACATGACTAGGAACATGCAGATTATGTTCAGGTTTTGTTTGATAGAATTTATTTCTGTTTGCAATTTAAACCCAAAGTTTACTTTCCTCTTTTTAGTACCAGTCATCCTGCACATTTTTCAAGGTAAGTGGTAAAGTTTTGTTGCTTTGACACTATTGTCCAATTCCTCTTTGTTAGTTGTCTGCTTTCCAGGGGATACCTCCTCCCCTTGTAAGTCAGGTGCCTGTAACTTGTTATCAGCTCTCACTTTTTTCAGTAACCTAGTTGTCTCTTTACCCAAAAAGATTGCCTCTCTGCCTGGTATATCATTCTGATAGTTATGAAAAAGAAGGACAAGTAAAATGTAGATTTTCATTCAGAAATGAGTAACTCATTTCAGTATCAAGTAAGAAGACACAATGTGGGTGTTAAAATGAAAAAAAAATAAAAAAAAAGAAGACCACAACTACAGAGAAAACATTTGGAAATATTTGAATCTTGATTTTTCTTTCACAACCTATTGTCTCTCATTCGTTAATTACAGAATGTGACAGATTTATAAGAAGTAATGTGACTTAAATACTGTGGCTAAATTACAATTAATGTATAGGTCATGGATAATAATAAAAAATACTCAAGGATGTTAAATGTTCAGAAGTAATTAATTTGATATGTTATGGAAGAATCTAAAACTAGGACGAAGAGAGGAAATTAGGAAAAGAAAAATGCACCTTAAATAATAGGGAAGACATTTTTCCAAGAATTAAATATTTTCCGTTATTAAATTATCAGCAACTACTGGAAAATGAAAGATTCTGGTTCTTTGAAGCATCTACATTTTTCTAGGAAGAGATGCAAAACACTGTAGATAATTATGATACAGTTATGGTTCGATCAGTCAAAAACTCTAAAAATAAATACTTATTCTTGTGAATTTGAGCATGACATTGTGAATGCTCCAAACACCAGAAAAAAAAAACAACAAAAAAACCCAAAAAAACCCTAAAACAACAAACTAGAACATATCTTACAAATTTATCAGTTAATATACAGTAATAAAAACATTCTGAAATACTGCTTAATATTAATAGTTGAGAATCGAGTTAAGAAAATTCCTGAGAAAGCTAAGCCAGATTTAAGCACCATTACTTTTGTCGTGGGTAATAATTAGTCTTCAAAATAGTTGATTATTTATATGCAAAGTCATCTGCATCCCATCAAATACCATTTCACTGCAGCCAATAAAAGTCCACAGATTTTGTACCGAGTTGGCAGTTTGGAGCTATCTTTCATTTGGGCTAAGCTCATTTTACCTTGTACTAGCTATGACAACAGCTTTCAAGTAGTTAGGTTATTATTGTCCAACTTCTTTAATCGTGAAGATTACATGCCATAAAGCTAAAACAAACCCATGTTGTGAATGAACAATGAACATCAGCCTAAGGAAGCATAATTACATTGATGTTAATCAGTGTTGGGGAAGCTCGTTACATAACTTCAGTAGGTTATGGCTGAAGGCGGCCATACTTAAGATGAAAATAAATGGAGATCAAGCCAAGCAATTTATGTTTTAAGAACATTACAAAAATAAAATCTATGTGGACTCAACACTGTGTAGGAAAATGTTCTTATCAGTATAAGAGTCCTTTACCTGGAAACTCAAAATGCTGATGAGCTGTTATAAGTTCCTTTTTAAGGAAACCTGAAGCTGTCAAAATTCAGGGGAAAATAGGAAGGTTGAAAATTATACCAGAGAAAGGGAATAGGTGCTAGGAAGTTTCTATGCATTTGTCCTAATTATATTACTAAATACAAGTGTTTAGTGCTGCAAATTAATTAATAAATAATAATAATAATTTCTGAATTATGATTTAACCATTAAAAATTTAGATTAGCAATATGTATAAGGAGTGTTCCCTTCCCAGCTGTATAAAAGTTTGGATTGCAATAAATTTGCTAAAATGTAACCTTTCCTGTGAAGACATAGATTTGATTTCTACATCATGTCAGACCAATACACAGAATTCTGAATCTACAGCTCGTGGGACCACCAAAGTCTGTCAAAATTTAAAAGAACTCATTGGTGTCAGTACATATTTCTAGCTCCCACAGATGCTAAACAAAAAACGTGAACTTATGAAAACATTATTTTTAAATGTGGTCTGATTCCTAGAGCTTACCAAGAAAGCTGATTAATAGCATTTCACCTATGAAAAAGTATAGGTAATGTGTCAATCTCTACTTTGATTTCCTTTCCACAGAAATAAGCATAACTTTTTAGATGTTATAATTGGAGATGGAGAATCAGTATAGAAAGTTTTTAAGCCTCAAATCAGTATGGAAAGCTTTTAAGTCTCAGTGTGATTATTACGTTTTCTGAATATTTACTGATTTATTACTTGTTTTGCATGTGTTGTTGTTGTTGCTATTAAAACTTTTGTTACATATATGTAGTGACACTCATATCCACGAAAACAACAAATTCAGTTGCTGCTTCCCATGATCAGGCAGATGTTTAGCCATTCCCAGAAAAGCCGTGTCCATCATGTGGAATAATGGCTTGGGAAGACAAATACTCATCATCAGATGAGCTCTGACTGCTCCCCACCCCCCAGCCGCTCTTCCTCTCTTCTTCTGCCCAGACTTATACATTGAGCATGATATTCTATGGCATGGAATATTCCTGTGATCAGCTGAGTCAGCTGTCCCAGCTGTGTCTCCTCCTATCTCCTTGTGCACCCTCAGCCTCCTCTGTGGTGGGGTGGGATAATCAGCAGAAAAGGCCTTGGCTCTGTGTAAACGCTGTACAGCAGTGACCAAAACATCCCTGTGTTACCAACACTGTTTCCAGCACAAACCCAAAACACAGCCTCATGTGAACTCTATTCCAGCCCAAGCCTCTACATAATCAAACAAAATTCATGAAGTTGGTTACACCGAATTTTATGTGAGAAATTCCAAACGCTTGGGTTTTAGATATTTAGTTCTATAAAGGAAACATTATATGGGTTGAGACATAAGCTGGAGGAAAATGACTCAATAAAACAGACTGAGAAACAGGGCATACATCTTGCAAAATCTTCACATCTTCTAAAAGTCTTTGATATAGAAGTCTTTCATCAAAACATTTCCTTAAATTTTTCCTACACGTGAAATACCAAAATATACATAAATATTTTATAATATTACTCATAATGAGGGATGGATATCTGAACACAGGATATAAATCATTAGTTGCCTAGAAATAGATATCCTGCATTATATCTTTAATATTTTGCATCTCAAGACCACATAATAGCATATGAAGATGTCACTTGAATGATAGCAATTGGCTGAACATTCTTGTTGGCATTGAATTCATTTGCACAATCACAGCCCAATTCAGTGCATATCCATTGCTATTTATCTCCATTCTGTAGTTTCACCTGCTTCTTTCTTAGTATGAATAAATCATTAGAACAGATGGCAAAACCTTACCAGTAAAAGGCACTCTTATTCTCAGTGTAAGCCCATCATACTCGAACCACATATATTTGCTGGAGAAAAGCAGCACTTCCATGTTTTGGGAATGTATTCTGTCAGAATTGCTGATCATATCATTTAAACAATTAACCAAAAAGAAAACTATTCATTCAATCCATAGAACTAGACCCTTTCAGTGCAAACTTTAGTTAATTACAGACGGCTTATTCTGATTATGTTCACTTTTTTGAAGGCTGTGCACACTCAAACCACACAGATAGAACATCATATCCTATGGTCAAAGAACACGATGCATTGGAAAGCAGCCAGGTCTTGAAGAGGAAACATTACTGAAATGCAGTGAGAATATTAGTCAAAGATCTTACTCATGTATAATTGCTTACAGACATGTTCAACTGCAGCTCAGGCTGACAAACTTGCAATTCTTAAAACTTCCACTGGCATAACAAAGTCAAGAGTGAACTAAGGTATTTTCTGCAGTCTTTTCTTTCTATACATAATATGAATGGTGGAGCTTCACCATTGATTTAAGTAACTATGTTTTTTTCACTACATTTTTTTACTAGCACTCACACTGTAACTATCCACCCAGCGTAAAAATGTAGATATAAAAACTTAATAATATAAAGATGCAAAAGTAAAGACTGGAATACTAGTCTTTGCTTTATCTGTAATATACTTGAACTGTCAGATTTCATCTCCTACCTCTGCATTCTTTTTTTATGATTGCTGTTTCTCTCAGATTTTATTAAGACTCTACCCTGAAGAATGTATTTTTTATTTAGAATCAAATTGCTGTTTACATTTAAGTTCTCCTATACCCCATTCAAGTCACCAGCTGAATATCATCCAGAAATCATAGCATGTTAGTGAAGCAGTACAAACCCTGTTTTATACTGACAACATATCCTTTTTACAATACTAACAGACAATTTTTAAGTAGAAACCATAAGAATAGCCAATGAGTGAAAAGGCCTGGGCATGAATCCTTATCTTAACTAGCCATAAAGTGAAAGGAATAAAAAAATTGCATAACTTGCTTTCAGGATCATTTTAGATCTGATATAACATGAATTTATGCAGAGGTCAAACATTTGAGCTTTGTCATTTGCTAATTAAAATATTCTATAAAAATGCAGTGCACCCATTAAGTGTTAACCATTCTGGTATCTCACAACCTAGATTAAAATGAAATGGGAATTATTTCATTTTCTTCAATTGACATATTTCTGAAATTGTGAATAGTGTAAATAAATTATGATTAAGATTAATGACATTACTGAAAAAATCCTTCTTATAAGTTAAAAATGTTTTAAGAGAACTTTTAGAAAGCTTTTGAAGTGAATTTAGTGAAGATCAAAGTGAGAGATTTGACAGTCCTAGAGCCCAAATTGAAAAAAAAAAAGAAAGAATCCTAATGAGCATGTTGCATTAATCACAGACTGAGGCGCTGTGCTTCCACAGAGGCAGCGTTATTATCCTGCTAACTGAAATGACACTGATGCACTTGTGGGAGGCAAAAACATACAAAGGAGATAAGTATTTTCCTATACAGGGCAAACACTTATGAGGAAAATATCTAAGCAAAACAGTGTACACAAATATTTTATTAAATACACTAAATGGGTAGTTGTTGTTTATTATATCTACAGACATTGTGCCACTGTATTACTTTGTAGTTGAAAGCATTTTAAAATATCTGCATGTTGGAGAAGATTCAGCCTTAAATCCACTAAGGACCATTAAATTATAAAGTGTGACCTCATCTGTAACACAGGCAATCTTATTTAACCCAGTTACGCTTGCAGTGAATACAATGGCCTGTGTTGTTACGAAGCAAGACTTTTTTTCAAGAAGTGAAGAATCTAACACTCCAAATAACTGATCAATTATTAAAGTGTTATGCCAAATTTATGGCTAGAATTACTCTGAATTTACATTCCAGATATTGTCTCTCATTACACTTTTCTTAGCTAAATTTAAAAGTCTTTTGATATTCATAATTTTTCTCTCCATGAAAGCATGACTATGGGAAATGTTGAAGAATGTGGTTGGCTAAATTGCACTAAGATCATTTAATACACTATAAATGTGGTTAAGTGATAGTATAATCTTGAAAAAATATTATGAATACTGAACAATTACTTGCAGACACCTGACCACTTAATTTCCCATAAATACTTGGTTCATTTACATATATAACAATACATTTATTTTAAGCACAAATTACAAACGACTAAGCAGATTACAAAAGATTAAATCTGCTTCTAACCGTTCAAATATTCCCCTTTACGTGCATGGAAGATTTTGGGATGGAATTCTGTGAACATGAAAAAGGAGCATTTACAAAGCAGAAGTTGGAATTGGGTTAAAAACAATAAAAGAGAATTTGGTTTTAAAACTCTAAGGGAAATTAAAACAGTGTAATGAGTATGTATCAACATCAAAATGTGTTTGAGAATCATAATTTTTGTTATCATCAGAACATGAGTTATATGTCTAGATCTATGCTTAGAAATTGATTAAATTAGTAGTTCCAATGGGCTGACCCTAGTTGAACACCAGGCACCCACCACAACCACCTCATCTCTCCTCTCCACAAATGGACAGGGGAGAGAAAATATAACAAATAGTTCATGAGTTGAGATAAGGACTGGCAGAGATCACTCGCCAAATACCGTCTCAGTAAAACCACACTCAGCTTGGGGATATTAATGGAATTTATTACTAACAAACAAAGAAGTATAATGAGAAGCAAGCCCAAATCTTAAAAATACTTTTCCCCCACTCCTCCCTGCTTCTCAGCTCTCCCTCCTCCCATGCAGGGAGACAGGTAATGGGGGTTGTGCTCAGTTCACCACCTGTGGTTTCCCCCACTGCTCAGGGAGAGGAGTCCCTCTGCCCCAGTCTGGGGTCCCTCCCATGGGAGATAGGTCTCCATGAACTTCCACAATGTGAATCCACCTCACAAGCAACAGATCTCTGTGAACTGCTGCAATGTGGGTCCCTTTTCTACAGGGAGCAATCATTCAGGTGCAGCCTGTTCTAATGTGAGTTCCCCACTAGATCACAAGTCCTACCAAGAAACCACCTCCAGTGTGGACTCCTCTCTCCACAGGTCTGCAGATCCCTGCCAGGACTCTGCTCCAGCATGGGCCTCCCATGGGCTCACAGCCTCCTGGCAGGCATCCATCTACTCCAGTGTGGGTCTCCTCCAGGTGTTGCAGGTGGATCTCTGCATCCCCATGGATCTACACAGGCTTGGAGCACAACTGCCTCACCACAATCTGCACCACTGGCTACAGGGGAATAAATCTCAGTTCTGGTGCCTGGAGCACCTCCTGCCTCTCCTATTCCACTGACTTTGGTGTCTGCAGAGCTGCTCCTCTCACATATTCTTGCTCTTGTCTTCTCTGGCTGCAAGTAATCCACAGAATAAATTTCCTTACTTTTTAAATATGCTATCACAGAGGAGTTAGTGTAATTTTGAATAGACTGAACCTTGGCCAGCAGCATGTCTATTGTAGAGCTGCCTGGCATTGATTGGCTCTGCTGGATATGGTTCCAGCAGGTTCTCATGGAAGCCACCCCTGTATCTCCCTCAGTACCAAAAACTGGCCATACAAACTAAATACTGCAGTTGAAACAATTTGAGTGTAAAATATTCTGAATTTTAGTTCAAATAGTCATATTCACACAGAAGAACTAGAGAGGCTGTTCATTGGAAGTTTTAGCTAACCACAGACTAGTTTTCTGATGTGTTATAGCAAGTCATAACCTAACTTTAACTGTGAGAATCATAAGGAGGAAACTCTCAGTATGGTTTTCTTACTAAAAGTTGCAGAGATATGATCATTTTTCATGAGTATGGGTTTCTCTGTGTGGCTCTTTAGTTCATATTTGTATGCCTGCTTCCTCTTCTGTCAATATCTCTCAAATAAAACAGAGAAATAAAAATCTCAGTGTTACTAAGAACTCATAAATCTTTTCAAAATTTATATTCCTTAGGTGAAAAGAAGAGAGTGGCATTGTCTTTGAGCTTAATGTGGGAATGCATGGAGGAAACAGTCACAGAGATTTTTCTTGACTGGCCTTCAAATACTGTAATATGTGTGAAGGTGTTACAAATGTTTCAGCATCAAGAATTGTTGTTGGTATCAGTTAATAAATACCTTTATAGACATGTTTAAGTTTGTACAGAACTCAAATCTGTGAGAAAATAGACTTCTGCGTCTAAAATGATTGCTATTTTTTCTTTGGAATTTCTTTTCACTTCTGATCTGAATTTATATTCTTAGGGATTGGTTATGTGGAGACAGCAGTAATTATGATAGCATAAGGTTTACTAGTTGAACTGCTTTATACTTTAGCCACTACATTCTAGACTAAAAGTGGCTTTTTTGGTTTTTCTTTTCTTTTTTTTTTTCCTTTTTTTTTNAAGACAGGAAAAACTGAGATAGGATCTGAGGACTACAGCTGTTGCACCAGGAATCTCCTTTTGATGCTCTCATCCCTAGTTCTCATACAAGCTGTTGCAATGTTGAACACAATATTTTAGTCCAGACTTGTATTGCAAAGATGCAGCTTCTGGTTCCTGATTCACTCTGACATAGATATATGTGGCATAAGGACTATATCTCATACCTCCTGCACTTACAAGAGTTTGGATTAAA
The DNA here is from genome assembly GCA_008694505.1 of Cyanoderma ruficeps. Lineage (NCBI taxonomy): Eukaryota > Metazoa > Chordata > Aves > Passeriformes > Timaliidae > Cyanoderma > Cyanoderma ruficeps. Next base: position 12,209,819 of record VZDJ01000158.1, read on the forward strand.
TTCTCATATTCACCTTGGAGAAAAATATAGTGATGGAGAAAAATGTGCCATACTACATTATTGTACAGAAGTGTAAAGAATTATTGATTCTGTAATTCAGATGAATAAATATGCTTTCATTACAGTTTGCTTAAATGATTCTTTTTGTTGTTGATGTTTTTTAACCTGACTCTACACATCTTGAAAGTGATCATCTTATTTAAACAGCTTGAGAGTTTGATCCCAGATAAGATTTCTCAGAAAAAAATGCTGCTCATCTCTACAATGACTACTGACTACTAGGATTTATGAAGTTATCTTTACAAACATTTCTAGATAATGTACAGGCTAAACCATGGTGTACTGAATTATTCATAACCAAAAAACATTCTCTGGAATGGTTTCATGTTTACAAACCAGACATTTTTGAATTAGCCCAAATCAGCAACCACACAGTTCCGTGTGCTACCTATAATGAGGAAATATTGATGGCAGATTTTGATTAAGAGACCCCAAGCTGACTGTGAATAACAGAAGTGATTTGTTCAGCTGATTGAAGGAAGAAAGCCAATGGATTCAAGCACTTTCATCCAACTGGTCATAAAATTACTACCAAGGTGATAGAAACAGCTCTTGAGTGTTCACTCCCTGGTCCAGGAAAAGATTTGGCAAAAAAATACCTGAGGCAGCAGTACGTACATGTTTTTATTTTTGGCTATTGTTATGGTGCTTTACACATTTTTATAAGGATGTGTTTTTTATCATTTGTTTCACTCTAAGTCTTTTATTGGCACTTTCAACCAATCAATACTTATGTTTCTCAAGCAGGCCGAGAGCCATACTACAAAAGCAACTGACTTTATTAAATCATTACTTTTTGAATTGCAACATGCTGTTCACTGAAGTAGATACTGGAGTGCAATGTCCTCTCCAGAAGACAAAATAAAAAGGGAATCTTTTTTAAAATTGCCTATTATTCTGAGCCATAGCCTGTTATTTCTTTCTATATCCAATCCTAACTGTCCATTTCCTACCTTTCACTTTTACATTTTAGTTATGTGTAGAATATGACAATATATTATATATGTTACATATTACAAACTGTTTAATTTTTCTATTTTGAATAGTTATATTTATACTCCATAATGTGAATATGTTGCATAAAACTTTTTTAGTTCTATTATATAAACAAAAATGCATTCAAAAGCCTGACAATGAGCTCAATCTTTTCAAACAGCTTGGTTCTTTTGTATGTAAAATCATGGAACTTATTCAGCTTTTGAATCCAAATAAAAATGAGGACATGTGACAGATACAATTCAAAACAGTGATTCAAGGAACTTATTTAAAAGACATGACAGCTAAGAAGGAGATGGGAAAAGATAAGTTTCAGTAGATTTATTTGCTATCATCTGTCTGATGTAGAAAGTTCACTAAAAAAGAGGTGAAGGCAGAGGGAGATTTTCACACATTAAGAAATATGTGGTTTGATAAATAGGTTCAAAGAAAGTGTTTCATATAATATCAATATTTAAAAAAAAGCAAATTAAGTTTATGAGGAATAAACAACCCTGACTGATAAAGGACAAAGTAACTTTTATACCAGTAGGAGGAATCTAAAAGGAAGCTACAAATCTGCTGCTTACAATGGTCTGGATATAAAAAAATACATTTATGGAAGAAGAGCAGTAAGGAATATTTTGTAGTTTGCAGGGAATTGATTATTTGGGCTCTTTTTTTTTGGTTGGTTGGTTTGGGTTTTTTTGGCAGTGTCATCGCTGTGAATCCTTTTAGAGAATTACCTTTATCTGCTTCTGAAAAGAAAAAACTGAGATTTCTGTTTGTACCATCAAATGTCTGCTGTGTTCTTAGGGATAAATTTGTGCTACAGCATAGGGAAAAGAACTAATAGGAAAAACCTTTGAAACAGTGCTGTATTTTTCATGTTCTCCTTTGTATTTGAAATCTAGGATAAAAGGTTTTTCTTTTTTCAGTTGGTACCCTACCAGCAGGACATCTAGAGTCTGCATGTTATCTAGATATCATGAAAGAACCTGCTGCCAATAAAATATCTGACATCATACATTCAAAAAGAAATAGATCAAAACACTGGAAGATTAGCATACACATTAATGAAATTTATAACTGACAAAAGTTTTGATAAAAATCCAAAGATGATAAGTAATGATTTCACTTAGTGTAATACAATTCACTTCCTCACCCCACACATAAATGTCCTGCTCTAATGGAAATGCATTTCAGAAACACTGACAAAGGTGTGCTGCTTTATGTCAGTCTCTTCTTGTATAGGTTACCTTTTCTTTGATGGCTTACACTTTTATAGATGAGAAAGCAAGGTTTTGATATTTTTTTCCTTGCTTGTTTCAAATAAAAGACTGAGCTAGGCATAATTTTTTGTCAATTTTTCAACTGTTTCTGCATCTTTGGACTTCATTTAATTAAAAATGTAGTTTGGTAAACTACATATAACTGAAGAAAAAGAAACTGAAAAGTCAGTAATCACAGATTTTCCTTTTCTGATGGGGTGTTTCCCATTACAGCTTTTGCTTTGCAGTTTACTTATGCTTCTCTCAAGTACTTCTACCTAACTTATGCCTACTCTGAGCTTTTGGCCAAGCTATTATTTTTTTTTTTTTAGTCAACCCACATCTCCAAGACTTAAATAAATGAAAGTAATATTGATAGTGTATTATCCAATGCAAAAACCATTGCAATTGCAAAATAAAAGTGTGTGTGTGTATGTGTTTCCTTGGAAGAGTTAATTTATCACAGGAAGTTTTATATTGAATACATATAACTTTAAAAAATTAATGTTCTTACTAAGATATCAGCATCAATTAACTGTTAAACCATGCTCTATCAATACCTCTGAAACGACTTTTCGTGTTTCAATCCTTTTGAAAGAGGGGCAGAGATTTTACAACTCAGAACTGCTGCAGCAGTAATAAAAATTTGGGGTTCTCATGGCTTTTGATCTGAGTTTACCACATAATGCAAGGTATTTTTGCTAAAACTTGAATTTAATATCTACAAAATGTTAATGTATACTTCACTTTAATTTATGAGTGCTATTTGATATTAGTTTGTAATTATTTTTATTACTTGATTTATTATATTACTTAGTTCTGCATGATGACATTTTTTCACCAAGAACAATGAATAATATGAACTACAATATTTTACCATACAAAACGTACCATAATAATTTTCCAGATAGGAATATGTATATTGTTTAGGGGCACTTTCATCCATCAACAGCTACAAAAGGGATTTTGTTTAACTTTGTGGGAATGCAAGAGAACTTTAACAACACTGAAAATTACACTGAAATAAACAGCTTGTTCATGCATAAGTGGATTTAATTTCAATTTGGCTCAATTAAACTGAATTGAAATAGGAAGGAACACAATTTTGAAACCTTTTACAGATGTCAAGTCCCTTTCCATCTTTATTTGCTTGTTCCTTTGAAAAGTGTTTAAAACTCTTAGGCAGCCACAGACAAAAAGCCCGTCTTAGGTAACAAGAAATAATAAAGTGTAAAAACAGATGTCCTGACTTGATTTCTTCAAAATAAGATTCCTGCTAAAATCAAGGTGTATATATAAAATTGTTTCATTAAAACATTCGTTTTGATATTAACTGAGCGTTTAAATAGCTGTGTGTGTGTGTGGTGTACAGTGTCATGTCATTGTATTTTCATGAAAGATAAAGATTTGTACTTCAGAAGAGTCAACAGATGCGAGATAAAGATACTGAGACTAATGTGGTGAATGAATGTCAACCGCCATCATTTATGTCATTGCCTGAAAGTCCAGGCAGCAATAAGCAAGTGTTCTTAAATTCAGTTTGGAAGAAAACAAACCAAAACATCACCAAAACAACAAGATTTGTTTCATGCAGGGGAAAAAAAAAAAAAAAGACAGCAGCTCATCATTTTTCATGAAACTGAAGATTTTGACTTCCAGTCAGGAATAACATGACCTATTGTGATTGATAATGACTGAGAAGTTGGATCTGATTCCAAATTAATCCGAGGTTGCCTATATTACTGTATTACTTTTGAACATTTTTTGGCAAGTTGAAATGAATGAACAAACATAAAAGGTCCTGTAGTAAAGGGTCATTATTTAGCAGAGAACCAATGAGTTTAAGAATGGGGTTTTTTTCTGATTTAACCGATCTGAAGTCCTGGTCAAGGGGTTTGGACATGTCACATGTACATTGAAATACTTTGTTCAATTTCTTTGTTTCAGCAGAGTTCCTTAAGTTTTCAGTTATCACAAACAACTGGGAATTTATTCAATTTCATCTGGAATTGCAATTAGAAGGAATGCTTGCATTCACAAAATCATATCTGCAAAGCTTTAATTTTAGCATGAAAATGTAAAAATGAAAGAAATGCTCAATTCTGTTATTGCAAGTATGACCACAGGAATTTGAAGAACGAACACATACTTTCATATATCCGGAATTAAAGGCTCAGAAATTTACTCCATTTGTGAATTAATAAGTAGAAATTTCAAACATAGATCTTTTATAATCATTACATCCTCTATCCTTTGCATACTACTGAACTCTATGTGCAGAATTACTTTATTAATTTGAGGTGAAATTTTTCTCTGCTAGATGGGGAGGGGATATTAAGAAGAGCCAGTGATTCAGTTACTTCATGGAAAGTAGTGGGATTTTTTAAATAAGCTTGCTATGTGTTTAGGGAAGGTACTTAAAAGTTAATCATTACAGATTTTGGGAGGGGGATTACCCCACCTCAGCACAGCCCAGGTCAGTTCAGCTAAACATTGTTGTTAAAATTCAATGTTCTAAATATGCTCTTTAGTCTTTTTTCCACTAAAAATATTGCATTTTCCTATTGTTCCTAGTCCCTACTTACTTCAACACATCTTTTACAAAACAGATATAATTTTTCAACTTTGCTTTTTCAACTTATTAGCACTTAATACTAGCTGTTACTCTACTTTCTCTTATATTAGTACACACTCATAAAAGATGACAACAGCACAGATATTAATACATTCAAAACATGTGCAAGAAGTGTACAATATCACCAAGAAAGAAAGGAAACCAAGAACTGAAGAGGAGATAAGAGCAGTCATAAGGATTTTCACTTCACTGGAAAAATTGATGCATAAGAATGTGGATGAGTAAAACAGATTTTCTAGCTCTACTCTATCCCTGAGTATAACTTTGAGGACCACTTTGACAACTTGTATTTAAAATATTTCCATGCTGATAATGCTACACTGAGCATTTCCTTTAAACTGATCAACACTGTTGTAGTGTTCCTATATACCCTCTTTAATTTTTTGTGGTAGAAAATTGACAGTTACCATGACTTCAAGAATAGGTATAGAGCCTAATTTACTGCAGACTGAAGTCTTTAAAAGACTCTTCTTTGTCTAAAATAAGCTGTATCATGGCAGTATTGGTATTCAAATAAAAATATTTGTGGAGGACTCAGAGACACAAGGCTGAACACTGGAGAGACCCATATAATTTGTTCATTACATTCCATTATTTGTTATAACTTCTGTTTTGTTTTCAGTTATTTCCCAGCTTTTGAAATGTTGAAATTAAGACAGGAATGTAAACGTTTACTGGATTCTATGCCATGCCTTCACACTGTGGCCTCAAAAATATACTTCAGCATTTCAGCCAAGCACTGTTGAAACATCTGCATAACTTTGTGTTAAACTTTTAAATAAAAAATCATGTCTAGTGCGGGATTTCAAATATAAAGCTAAAATTTCCACCAATCATGCTTTTATTAAGGCATTTTAAATTTCACCTGATTTTTTTTATATATCTTAATAGAATATTTATGAGAGAAGAATGTTATATATGTGGTACAACTTAGAAAGCTGGACTTATCATGATCAACAAGTTAGCTGCCTTCAAAATTGTACCCTCTTTGGATCTTCTCTGAATAATCCCGTGGAAATTCTTACTTTAGTCTTCTGACTTCGGAAGAAACCTGAATAATTTACATTCCCCAAACAGAGGTTAATGTCAAAGGTTAACAAGTAAATGATTAAAGGAGGAACAAAAATACTATTAACGAAAGAAAAAGAAAAAAAAAACCCAAAAACCACCTGTGCTCCATTGTGCAGCGTGCCAAATTCCTTCAGAAAACGGAATGATAATGATAATGATAATGGTAATGATAAAGGTATGCTGTATCCTATATTGCAAGTATGCCTATTGTAACGAAGCATAAGAAACAAAAGTAACAAATGCAACAAAGATATCAGGATGTGATCATTTTCAGTTCAGCAATTTAACAAAATTATAATCCAAGGCATAATGCCTAGAAAATGACTGTAGATTGTATACTGTTACCTTAAGTGTCTCTAAAATCAAGTGAAAGGAGGCCGATGGAGTTTTTTAATCCACTTTTTCCTATAATGACTCTTGTGCATTTACTGAACATTCATTTGCTTTTACCAAGAAAAAGAAATAGATTCTGGTTAAATGAAAAGGAAACATGAAGAATAGTGAATAATACAAATATGAAAAGAAGAAAAAGGCAGAAAAACATTTCTGAAAGAGCATTTCTTGCAGGTGTTCAAGGCCTATCTCTTCAGTCTCTTACTTCGGAGGACAAGACTGAAGGAGGAGTTCATAGACTGATTCTTTGAGTGAAGAAAAATCTCTCTGCATAAGAGATGCTACAGATCATTACTTTGCTGCTTCCAAGTGCCTATTTCAATAAATAGAATTTGAAAAATTATAGTAGCTAGTAATTCAGGCTGTAACACTGCCTGTTATTAGACCCCCTAAGTACGGTAATGAATGCTCTTCTCAAACAGTGATCAACTTCTTCCTTCTTGACCTGCACTTAGATCCTGCTTGTAAAGAGAGCCTGTGGACCATGTTATTTAGGGCTTAGTACAAAATCCACTAGAACTCCTCAAGTTGAAGGATTCTGCTTATTAATTTCTTGCCAAGGAAAATATTTGACTAATTTTAACCACCAGGAACTCTTCTTCGATGAGGTAGCTACCAGAGCTATATACACTACCGTTTGTAGCCTGTGCCACATAGTGAGTTTGACTTGCTGCCTGAAAATATTGTTAAAACTAAATTATCAAGAATTTGCTATGCCTATAGAAACTTTCCAGAACATTTTGTTCCTATGGAGTACAGGGAATAACAGAGGAAAAAATAAGGATTGGATAAAACGGTTCTGTGGACCCAATATATGTTTTTAGATTCTTTTCACCGGTGTGTTTGGAAGTGGGAGAAAATATACCCAGTCTTCACAGGATCCTTTTTCTATGGTTTATGTATTGCAAACTCCAAGTGGGTGTTTGTAGTCACAGAAATGGCTATGTGTCTCTTTTCTCTCTGCGAAGGAAAACATTAATATATTAAGATCCTGCAATGTAGACATGTGGAAAAATAATATATAAATATCTTTATCTTAATTTTTTTTGTTGTTTTTGCAGATTTTGAATCAGCCCTATCTGTAAATAGCAACTGAACTTCCTAAATGTCAGGTGAGAATCAAATAAAATGTTAACTTGAGCATCTCTAAAACTATTCTGGGCATTGTATTATTCTCCCCCTCACCCCCAGCTATTTTAAAAGCCTATATATGATTTTAAAGGTTTTCTAGTTGAAACAGGCTGTAAAGCAAAAGGATGTAACTTTAGACTGTTGAATCTATCCAATAAGGTTTGGCAATGTCTTGCCACCCTCATCCTGAAGGACTCACAAACAGAAAGAGAAATTTTCATTATTTTTAAGCAAAAAACACATTTTCCTGTCTAGTCTGAGCTATACTGATCTCTGTCTAGCTATCTACTTGTACAAATTATTCAGTTACTGTTTCAGAGATCAGCTATTCTAAGCACACATACTGTATTATTTAATTAACAAATTAATGAACACTGTAAAATTAACCTTCACAGGCAAAGAATTATCTTTTTATAATTTTCCTTTTTAAACACAGAACATAATAAGTCTATATTATTTATCCACACAATATTTAAAAAACTTGTCAACTTGGGGAGGGCAGGAGAAAAAAGGGGAAAAAAAAACCCCAAGGCTTCTCACTACAAATTCAGATGTTGAAGCTGACAGAGCTTGGTCTCCAGACAGGCAGTGCTGTGAGCACTTGACTTATCAGTGCCAATGAATCAAAGAGTATACAACTCTTTGGATGGATAACAGAAATTTATTTGCTTTAAGTATGTTAGTTGACATTATTTTGCAGTTTTAGTTCAGATTATTATTTTTTCAAGACCAATAGACACATAAGAGAAAGAAGACAGGCTATAGAGACAGCTAAGAGGAGAGCTAGCCAAATCTCTGGCAGAACTACTGGGATATCAGGTAGAGATCTGGAGGTGACACACATGTGGAAACTGTGGAAACAAAACAGTAATGGACTCAATGTGATTTCAGTTCCTCTAAAGAGAAAGCAGTCAAAGAAGCAGCTCCTCAGTCAAGGTGGAGTACATCATATTTCTGAAGATTTATTGAAAATTGTAAAATTTTTGGGCAACTGAAATATAGATGATAAACAGAGTTTAGACTCACATTATTAGAAGAGAGAGATTATTAGAGAACTCAGTGATATACGGAATCACTGAAATGCTATACAGTTTGTATGAACAAAGAAAAAAACACCAAAACACTGAGGCTGTTACAGTGGGATCTGAAGCAGACACTGCAAAATATTGACTATTCTAGAATTAATAATTTATATAAGATTAACACAGTGACTCTAAATGCTTTGTGTCTCTAGGACTTTGAGGAAGGAGAAGAAGAAAAATGTCCAGGACAAGAGAGATCTGGTAGCTGTAACTGCAAACAAAAGGGGAAAAAATAATACTATATTATATATTAAATGTTTTAATACCTAAATGTTTCTGTATGAAAATAAGGATTGAAAGTCCCAAAAATATTTCTATGTGAAAGTCCATGTATGTCTCACTGTTATTACTTATTTCTGAAGAGCCTAAGAAAAGTCAGAGGAAAAATAAATCACAATAGGTGACTATTATCTCTGTTGCACACATGAAGATTTGCTTATAACTCTGGGAATTACGCTGTCTTATTACTCATTTCTGCTTAGGAATAGCTATTCTGCTGTGACACCAGCAACTGCATGATGTTTATGGACATAACTGCAAGTGAATGCACCCTCCCTTCCTCTCACACTGTAGGGGCAGAAAATACAGAAAAATCAAGCAGTACATTTAGTAGAGACAAGAACACAGATGTGTGAGGTTTCAAACTTTTTCTGCGTACTGGCATGTTACAGTGTGTCTTGGTTCCAGCCAGGATGGGGTTAATTTTGGCAGTATGCAAGAGAGGGCAGGGCCAGGAGAAAGAGGTTAATTAATATCACCCTTCTTTATTGCTGGGGGTGGGCTGAAGGGACTCCCAGGGGGAAGGGGCTCCTTCTAATCCAGCAAATGTGACAAGAGGACATTGTCTACTGCTGGGGGTTTTCCATGTAAATTGTTTCCTTTTCTTGTAGCTTCTGTCATAAGAATTGTTGCTCTTACTGTTTGTTTTCTTATCTCTTTGCTGTTTCCAGTAAATTCTTCTTATCTCAACCTGTGATCTTTGACTTTTGTGCCTCCAATTCTTCTCTCCATCCCCCCACATGGGAAAAAAGGGAGGGGAAAAGCAGTGGATCAAGGGAGTAGCTCCTGGTTTGGAGAGTCTTAGTGGTAACACTGAGTTGGTGATCACTATTCCTAAACTACGCCCAGTGAAACGTTTGATTTTCATATTGTGATTTTTTTCCACTTTTAGAAGTGACAGCAAAATGGACAGAAACAAAATATTAAAAAAATATGAATCTGTAATTTTAATATCCACAAAAAATAGTCTCATTCAAGAAATAGAACTTCTCTTCCCATGATAAGCACACTGATGCATCTATCCAGGTGTGGGGTATATTTACAAGTAGTTTATTTCATTGTAACTTTTTAAATGTAGAATTTAAGTACCGTATGCAGACCAAATGTCTTTGTCATCTGTCAAAATATGTTGAGAAATTAAAAATTAAAATAACTCATCCAGTAAACTAAGTAAAAAAAAAATTGTAAAGCATAGGCCTTCACTTAGGGGAAATACCCCAGAAGACTACAAAAATTTATATTACCACTGAATTTTAAGGTTGTTCACATCTTTTTAGACCTGACCAGGTATCTAGTGAAGCGATGAAAATAAGAAAGATAAATTTAGATTGTGGATGAGATACTGGCCAACTACAGAATGTTCATGAGTTAGTGTTTTATAATTGACAGTTTATGGCTTTGTTTCAGAGCAGAGTGATAGCTTGGGTAGACATCTCCATTTTTAAGAAGTACTGCTTATTACAAAGATGACAACTAAAAAAAAAAATAAAAAAGCCTCTTTTCTCTTTTTTTTTGGCCTCCTTAACCAGTATTTGAACAAGCAATCACTATTGCTATGGATGGACATGATCATTATTACTAAGAGGATGCTGACTTTGGGTAGAATTTGCCATATAATTTGCTATAGTAGGGAAAAACAAAACTGAAAACTCAGTGACATCTCAGAAATAAGCAGACAGGGATGGAAAGACGGGTAGAAAGGAAGGCAGTTTGAAATACTTTCAGGTTCTAGACAGGGTTAATCATATTTTGAATGAAAAAGAAAAGGTGGATTTTACATTATAACTAAACATTTTCCATAACTGTTTCAAACTGATATAGTCTTAATTTTCTACATCACATGGTATATAAACTATTTCCTACTGAAGCTGGCAGCATTCTCGGAAAAATGATAGAGATAGAAAAGGGAGGATATATTGTCATTCAGTTCTACAACAAGCCTCATGAGACAGTATTTTGACACAAATCCTGTCAAAATAAGACTCCTGAATAAACAACATGAAGTCTGTTCTCTGAGATCTTGCCCTGGAAAAAAAAAAATTGGATCATCAAGTTCCATCCCTCCTGCCATGAGGAGTGTGGTTCCATTAGACCAGCTTAGCCGGAGCCCTATGGTTTTGAACACCTCCAGGGATGGGGAATCCACAACCTCTGTGGGCAATCTTTTCCAATCCCTCACCAACTTCACATAATCATAGTTATAAAACATATACAAAAAATCCCAAGATATAAAACCAGATCTGTTCTGACTTGAAATGCATACTTCTCAATATCAAATATGTATTTCCTGACTCACCTAAAAAGCCAGAAAAATCACAAATCTTCATAGGAATTGGGTTAATACATGTGATAAGTGTATTTCACTTTCATAAGTGAATTTCAGTGTATCCATGATGGTTACACTTCCAAACCAACACTTAGTGCTGCACTCCCAATTCTTCCACCTAGGGCCAAAATTACCCAGTGTGAACCCTCACAGAAAAATGTTTGTCTTACCTGAATTTGAAGACCACTATTTGTTTTGCTTCGGTTTTTCTCCTCTCTAGACTAATCTGAATTTCGTCTTTTTCCACTGGATTGAAGTGTGGCCCTGCCAAAGTGCTGGCATTGGGGAGAATGCAAGGGCAGCCTATTTAAGGAGAGGTTCTAATGGAACCACCTTCTCTGCAAGGAGCTGGTTCCAATGAACCCATCACTGAATGGACACAGGTGGGCCCCTTAGTCAAGCCCTTAGTCAAGGTGGCAGTTTCTTTGCGAAAATTTGATTAAGAAAGGGCAAAACCACCACAGAGCAGTGGGAGGGAAAATGAGGAAAGAAAAAGTACCAGAAACTTCTGCAGAGATCAGGGTGATGATTCTCCTGCAACTTCTGGAGCAGACACCCACACTGCAGCCTGTGGAGAACTCCACACTAGAGCAAAGGGGTATTCACTGAATGAACGGTAGCCCATGGAGGAGCAGAGGAATAGCGTGAGGAGAAGGAACTGTTATGGATGGACTGCATTCCACCATCACCCCGCACTGCTCAGAGGGGGGAGATAAAGGCTGAGATGAAGGAGTGACTTCAACTCTGGGAAAGGGAGATAGGGGGAAATGTTGTATTAATTTGTCTTTGATTCTCACAATCCAAATCTATTTTAACTGACAGTAAATTAATTTTTCTGCAAGTCTAGACTGTTTTTCCCCTGATAATATTTGATAAGGGATTTCCCTGTCTTTGTCTTGCTCTGTGAGTCTTATTTTCTTCCACCTATCCCATTAAGGAGAAGTTAGAGTGGGTGGGTGAGGGTCTGGCAGCTTGCCAAAGTCAGCTGTCTACAACCTATCAGGAAAATGGGGGAGAAAAAAAGAAAAAATCCCACACCCCAGAAGAATAAAATACTTCTGGATTATATCTCCATAATACACAGTTTGCAGTGAAGCACATTTCAGGGAGAGGTTATGAGAAGAAATATATGGTTTCAGTCTGTGCCTTGCTGATAATGTTGATTAGTAAAGGTAGGCTATCACTTCTGCTACATCTCCATCATCCCACAGTCCTGATATTATGCTGCTCTTGCAAATCCATTAGTGCTAAAAGGATCAGCATACATCATTTGGCCTGTATCTGTGAGGAGACACTTGCTAAGAAAGTTATTTGGCTGCCCAAAACCATGCTGTTTTGGAGCTGCTCATTTTTTTGAAGAAAAGTGAGTAAATTTTACATGGCAAGCAAGGATTTCAGTGACTATGTGACTCTCCCATTCCTTCCTTAGACAAAACTAATTCTCACAGACTTTGGAAGGAAAAAATCATCACTCAAATTTATGGTTTAGGTATCAGATTTTGAACAAAAAAATATTATAAACTGTCATGTATATGTACATAATTTTATTTTTTTAATATTGAGCATCATGCATGAGTCAAGCTTGTATTCCCAACCCCTCATAGCCAAAGTTCACAAGAGAATGCTTTTGCACAATTACAAGAAAATTGTTATCAGTAATTGAAGCCTATGTGAGAATACAACAAATTGCCCTTGTGAAGGATTCTATTCCAGATGCACAGGTCAATTTTGTCCCTACAATTTTCATTTGTTCCAGTGTAGGATTCAGGATTGGTTTAGTCTTAATGGTTTCTGTAAGGATTTGGTTTAAGTTGCAAAAAGCCGCTCTTCAAATTTTCTTTGTTTGGGGCTTTTAATGTTTTTGGTTTTTTGTTTGTTTGCTTGTTTGTTTTTACAGATCAGTTTTTATTTTAGTTTGTTTCTGTTTTCAAACTGTAATCATCTGACCTGGATCCCCAAAACCAAAAGTGCTTTCAGCCATCCATCATTATCATTAGGGGATAGCTATGAATTTACTGGAGTTTTGTTTTAATAAACTGCATTTCTTACACTTACAAACCTCAGTGACACCCCTCATTCAGTCTTCTGAAAGCAGAATAAACACAAATCTGCTGGAGGTTTTTGTTTTCTGGTTTGTTCTCTAATCTATTCCTTAGTTTTTGGTGGTAAAATGCATTTGTCTTAAATTTTACTGCAAGGCCCAGTGACATACTGGAATCAAAAGTCAGGGGTGTGTGCTCAGAATGAGTTGGTATAACTTCAGTTGCTTCACTGGACTGACATAATTTCATATCAGATGCAAAATCTCATCAATAATCACTGGATTAGAAAACACAGCAGAGTCCAACTGAAGCATCACTGCACCGCTTTTCCTTAAAAATTTGCATATAGGAAACAAGTATTATAGTTTAAAAAGCATTATTTTAATATAGTTATTGCCTTGAATGAAACTCATTAGACACACACAATTTATAATGACATTATCAAAATGTCTTCAATAAAGGAATAACGCAGACCACCACAGTGAATTAACACACTTGAATAAGAAATTTGCTGCCTGCTGCACAGAACAACAGTTGAATTTGGTTGCATGTGTCAGATTAAATCATAGTTAATAAAAGCATTCACTTTTCTGATATGAACAGAGCAGACAAAAAAACCTTCTTGAAGATGTTTACCCCTAGGATAAATGGAACTCGAGATTAAGACACTGAGGAGCAGCATATCAGTGAGCAGATGTTAGGTGATGGCAGGAATTATGGATGCTCATGGCAGAAATGTCTACTGCCAGCTGCAACCACCCTAATTACTGTGAGACAGGGTGCCAGAAACATGAGAAAATGTAAACAGGGGTAATCAGGCTATATTGAAAAGGGTGTTTAGGAATAACTGTCAGATTTAGAACAGAAAAAGAAAAAAAGACTGAAAGTCACTGAGAATTTTCAAAATTCTCTATCTTAAAAAGGTCCAGGTTATTGGAACCACTGTGACAGGATTTAGAAAATGATCCTTCACTGAATTATTAGGTCTGCAGCAGGGTGCACCACCAATGACTGCATTGTTTCTGAGATCTTATCTCTAGTATAAAGACAAGTCTGCTTACACTTGAATTTGTTTTGACAGTTCAACTGTTTCTGCTTGAATTTACACTTCAATTTAAGGTCAAAATCCTGTGTGATTTCTGTTATGAACAGCCACCCACAAATCACTCAGCAAAACACTGAACATCCATTTCAGACCAATATATGCATCACAGAATTTTGCTGATTGTGGTAATTTTAACTTTCTTCGTGGTATCTAGTATGAGGGCTACATTTTGGATTTTGGCCTTCCACGGCGGGGGTGAGGGAGCATTTGTGTGGGGCCTAGTTGCCGGCTGGGGTTAAACCACAGCACAGAGGAACTGAAGACCAAAACTGAACCATGGTTGTTCTATGGACCGTGAGCATCTCTGGGAGTGAAGACACATTGTGACTTTGACAAAGATAGTCTGGTCAAGTCAGTCATCCCCCCACACCTCCATACCTCTGATAGGCAGTACAGTTTGTCCTATGATAACAATGCCAGGAGGATATTGCAGGAAGAACTGTCTGAATGCTCGTGTAATTAATGCATTCCAGATGTGGGCGAGCTGTGATGCATTGGTAATATTTAGATACTGTATTAGTAATAAATCTAATCGTAATTGTACATATAATCAGTGTCATACTTCCCATGCCTGATCAAAAGTCTTCTCTCTATTATTCTGTCACACATATCTATCAGAAATCTCCCTCGGCTGATTCCCACTACACAGTTGCATGAAGGCACACACCTTTCCCATTCATTTATGGTGCAGTGTTGGACTTATTTGTGGGTCTGCAGAGAGAGGGAGGTGCCTTTTCACTGTGCTGCTCCTACCTAGGTGAATCTCACAGTGAGACAGCACTCACATGCAGTGTTCTTGCCTTAGATATTTTCAGCACCAGTTCAGTACTCAAATGTATCCACAGCTATTTGAGATTTCCTACCATGCTTAAAACATCTCCACTGTGCTGACACATACTTCTTTCTACATCTCTGGCAGTGCAATTCAAGTCTAGCTTTAGGTGTTTAAACATAGATATCTGCATGCTTAGAAGATATAATACCAGCCAGCATGAAAATAAAAGTGGTTTTGCTCCCCTGCAAACAGGCACCAACACTGGCCAGCCAAGTGTCTGACTATCACCTAAGCACTGACTTTGTTGCCTGGAGAATGTTTTTTCTGTTCACCCTTGGGCAGCTGCTTTCATCTGAGACTCTGCAG
Source organism: Cyanoderma ruficeps (assembly GCA_008694505.1). Taxonomy (NCBI): domain Eukaryota; kingdom Metazoa; phylum Chordata; class Aves; order Passeriformes; family Timaliidae; genus Cyanoderma; species Cyanoderma ruficeps. Next base: position 12,225,330 of record VZDJ01000158.1, read on the forward strand.
AGAATCCCACCAGGCCTCCAGACACCTCTCCCAGCAAGCATTTGGGTGCAACTTCTACATCACATCTGACAACCCCACAGATGTCTGCACTGCATAACCAGGATATCCAGCCTGAGTGTGTCAAATGACAGTAGACACATCTGTGTGGGCAGTCATGCTCTACGTTTGTATAGTTTGTAACAGAAAGCAAGCATGAAATAGAGTTGAATGTAGCAGTTTAGGTTTCCCGATCATTGACCAAATCCCTTTTCTGGATCTAGTTGCATCTGAAGCCAAGTAAAGTTGAAGTCCAACTGATGTCAACAAAGAGAGAAAATAAGGAATAAACAAAAGGGATGTCACGGGGTGAAGCTGGGCGTGTCCCAATTTAGGAACACTCGAGAGAGTCTCAGGACACGGCTGTTGTAGAAAAAGTCTCTCTAACTTTATTTTGACTCCAGTATTTATAGATATGTACAGAGGTCAAGGGATTGGCTACACAGGTCGCCACCCCTTCAACCTGGATGGTGGGCATCACCATCAATCATTTCTTCTCTCACAGGAGAAGTATGTAAACATTCTAAGAATAGACATTATTTACATCAAGGCTGCGTGTGAAAGTTCTACAGAAAGACAAAAAAAACAGAAAACTCAAGGCAACAAAGGGATTACATAAATCTTCAACTAGTAGTTCCTTTGAAGAAGGTGTCTGCAATCAAATACATGCTATACCGTGCAAACTGAGGAGATAGAGCACTTCTAGATATTTTTCAGGAGGTGTCAGCAGGTCTAATTTTAAAAGGGCAGGTCAGACTGTAATGGTACAGCTCAGCTTTTATTTCCTCCATAAGAAGGTTAATACAGTTTAAAAAGGTAAGAAAAGAAAGAACATGCTGTAACCTTTTATCCTTGTCTTTAATCTGACACTAAGAAAAAACTGAGGAAATGCAGCCTGCTACCTCCTCTCACATCACCACGGGCTGCTGTGTGCCTGGAGTTCCTAGAAAGCAGTATCAGTCACAAACACATGCAGATGGGTGCACAGATGCTCCCAGGAGACAGTCATACACACCAGTCCCCTCACTCTGCATGGGAAATAAGAAATAAACTCTCAGGGGAGCAGTGACATAGAAAGAAAATAATGCTGCTCTCCCATGTTTTAAATATCCTTTGGTACTATCAGTTTTTTAATGATCAGGTATTTGGAGTCAAGTCTTCATTGCGTCCAAAAGATACTATTTAGGTCAGTGGTAGAGTTCTGCTACTCCGGTAGCAATATTGTCATGATCTCACCTGTATCTCCTCAGAAAAATTGTCTTATCTTTATGGTGATAACAAAGACAAGCATGTTTCTGCTGTGGAGCCATCACTGCTGGGCTGGGGGTTGGGAGAGAAGATCTGGAGGAGAAAGAAGTTACTTTTCATTGGCAAAATTATTGTTTCTGTAGGCCATTTGGTATAAAGCAGCAGTAGAAATTCTGGAAGGATAAAGCTATTAGATACCAAAGAGAACTCCACCCTAAAAACTCTTCACATGGTTAAAGGCTGGAAAAGGTTTGTAATGTTTGAAGGAGCTCTCTTGAGCTCACACCTTTCTGTTGATTTCATTCAGAATCTTGCGATGGAGAAGAATGGTTTTATGGGGTAGAATGGGGTATAAAGGCAAGCATGACTTGCAGGCCAAGTAGCAAGGAGACATCTAACTAACTCATAATTAATGATTTTGATCACTTTTCCCCCCTGTTAAGTGCTTTAAAAAATGATGCCACAAATCACAACGAGTACTTTAGACAAATTCTAACCTTATTAAACTCTAAGTTTAATGGCAATTATAAGACTATTTGCAGTATTGCAACCTGCTGCTCTGCCAACTCATACCTGGAAGGAAAAGAAACAGGGAGTCTGCTAGGCACATGAAGAAGAATTAGCAGATATATTTGTAGATTAAAAGTCATGAAGCTGTCTCCCACCATGCTTGTTAGCACAGTGTCTACTTCCTGCCAATCAGAGAAAAGTGACTTCTTATTGCTCTCTACTGGACCTGGACACATCTGCATTTAAAATAAAAACAGCGGTAGGCTGAGAACACCAAGAGAAATAAAAACAAATCAAATATTTAATTAGGAGGCTTCAGGAATATTTAGGAAAACTTACTATGTAGTATTTATTTGGCCTGCTTGACTTCTGTTCGTTTATATAAATGTTAGCTAAAATATAAAAAAATCAAGGATATGTAGGAGGAATTCATAAAATTACTCTAAGAAAAAATAGTTTCAATTAACTGTCTTCATGTGACTTGTCTGTACTCGCTCAGGAGGGCAATGGAAAACAAAAATCCATCTCACCCAAGCTTCTGAAAATTTCATCATTTTTGCTGTGAAAGTTCCCAACAGACTGATTACAGTCAGGATTTGTGGAATATTTGAAAAGCTGTTGTTCCTACCAACACATTGACAAAAATGAAGAACTTTTACGCCATAAACAAAATTTGAATAAAGAAATTTTAGTTTTTGCTTTCCATAATCATCTTGAGTACTGCACAGATCAGAAACAGCAAAAAAATCATTACACTCAAGGCTTCTTCTAGAATTCTAAATAGAGATACAAGGTCAATGCCAATCAGGCAAATAGGATGAGATAACTGCTTAGAGAGAGCAAATAATTTGCTAGCTGAAAAGGTTTCAATTTTTAAAAGCCTGGGCATTTAGCATACCAGTGTTAAGGTTGAAAAAAGTGGCTGATTCCTTTTATCAAAGCATAATACATATTTTCTACCCCTGCCAAATGTAGCGAGACCATGCACAGTAAAATTAAAAGTATGAGCCCACATAGGTTGTAGTGTTATTTTACATAAACACTATGATTGTGCTATTATGTAATAACAATCTGGTAGATGGCCAGAAATAAGACTAGCTACTTTACCATCCTAAGATAATACTAAATGGAAAAGAATCCACAGAACAAAACAACAAGCAAACAGCATCAAAAAAGTTAATTTAGTTTCTACAGCATTGCCAATGTAACACTTATGTCTAGAAATGTAACTACACACAGCTATGCCTATTACCAGTCACTGTCTTGTGATTGCACATGACTGAAGGAGGATAAACATAGATTTAAGCAAACAATGCCATGAAAACAGAGATGTTCAGTTTGGAGGTGTTTTTTCCCTATAACAGAATCTGCATGAAGAAGATGCATTTTCTCCAGCAGTCCTGAATACACTTACTGCAGTGTATTTCAGCAGGAAAATAATATGTCATAAGTTCTCAGCTATGACAGAGAACTTATTGAAATACTTTTTATTTCTTAAGATATTTTCTTGCTGCACTATCTGTCGGGAATAGTGTTAAAAACTGACTTCATTACAGACAGAAGTCAAAGCAAATTAAAGAATATACAGCTGACAGCAAAAAGAGGACTCCAGTCTGGCACAGCTTCCAGTTTCAAGTCTGAAGCTTCTGTCAACAAGGCTCAAACTTTGCAAAGCTTCTCATATTGTTTCTCCCAGATTAGTACTTTGTTATAAGTTCTTATTTTTTTCCATGTCCAGAAATATTGAGACCCAGGACCAGATGCGTTTTCAGAAGCATTCTGCTCCCAGAGCCATCACCTTGAAGGTTTTTCCAAATATGTGTGGATTTTACAAAACCACAGGTGTTATTTATTTTTCTGTCTTGGGTTTACGTGGCAATGTTTTGGTAGTGGAGAAGTTGCAGGGATGGCCTCCATGAAGACGCCAGGAGCTGCCCCCAATGGACCCACCCCTGGTCAGAGCTGATCCTATCAGTGACACGGATGGTGCCCCTGTGTTAACTCACGTAAGAAAGGGCAAAAAATGCTGTGCAGCAGCTGTGAAACATGTGTGGGAAAATATGAACAAAACAGCCCTGCAGACAGCAAGGAAGAGATGGGAGGAGGAGCTGCAGGCAACAGAGCAGAGATTCCCCTGCAGCCTGTGGAGAAGACCGAGGGGCAGCAGTTTATGCCCCTGCAGCCCATGGAGGACCACATCAGAGACCACGGAGGAAATATCACAGCAGGAAGTATCACTCTACATGTACTATTCCTTACACTGCACTTTTGAACATTGGCTAGTGCTGGAGACAGAATAGAGACCTACATGGACCTTAGGTGTAAAACTGTGTTCACTTTTATCTTATTCTGCTAAGGAAAGTGAGATCTCAGAAATCTTAGAAGTCTTAGTGTTTTCAGAAGTTTTAGGAAGATATAGTAGGCTTCAAACAGAAGTCGTAAATTAAAGGTAGCGATTTCCATGCAAGTTTCACTGGGATGCACTGTGGGAAAAGTCTGGAGAGAAGACTTTTGGACTTAAAACTGCTAAAATATTTCTCTGCAAGTAAATTAGATCTGATTTCTGGAAGATGGTATTTAGATAATTTTTAAAATATTTACATAAGCAGTAACTCTGAAGTGCTCAACACCCTTCACAGTTTCATATTCACTATGAGAACTAAAAGCTTTCAGTAGAGAGTCAGATCCAGGAATAAAAACACTGATTTGAAACAGTTTTTACAGTAGAATATAGTATGGACTTTTTATAGGACTCTCTAGGCTTTAATAGATAGATATTAGAAACCTTAATGTAGTAGAATATTATAATAAAACAAGACGAGTCGTAATATAAATGTACATTAACTCATTTGCTAATGATCAACATCAGCCACAGGAACAGATGTCAGTGGTTTCATGTCCTTTCATCAAAAGGGAGACAGAGCCTATTTAAATGTTTTAATTGTTGGGAAAGAAATGGATTTGCTTTTATCCAATCAATACTACTTTGACCAAAAATCAATTAAACTGACAAGGCTTCTCTTATTGAAGTAAGTAGGGGCTTTAATTAAATTCCATTCTAGAGTTTAAGCAAGGCACTGGAAGACAAGGAGGGCACAAAGGCTACTTTGAATTTACTGTGTATATTGGAAGCATGGTTTTAGGAGCAAATCATAAATTAAACTTCAGATATATTAACGCTTATATCATGCTACATATCAAAATGAAGTCACAGGTAGTGGCCTCATCTGTTACAGCATGTACTTCTATTTCGAATCAGTAGAAAACTGAATGCTCTGCATGATCCTTTATTTATTACAGTAACATAATATGTAAAAGGGCATCCTCCTATTTCCTCAGAAAACATCATTAGTACTAAACAGTCTCACTTTGCCCATTTCTTTAGAAGATCACTACACTCAAATGAGACACTGCAGAATAACAACAGGCTCCATTTAATTGGTGCAACCCATCCCCCTGCCTATCAGCAGCACAACTCAATATTCACTCTGGGGCAAAGAAGTTATTAAAGCATATCAAATGGTATTTTCAAAGGGAATTTTCCTTTTTTCTTATTACCTCTTCAAATCTGAATCACTGGGTGAGAAGGGTGGCCAAAGAGATGGAAAAAAGCTTACTTCCTAGGAAATTACTGAAAATGATGTCATGAAATCAAACAGGCTTTGGTATAAAAAAATCTTCAGAAGAGAAAATACGTTTTAAGCAAAAGACCTAAAATACAAAGTCTTTCTGCAAGTGGCAACACCTCAGATCACTCAGCCTGGAGGTGTTATCGTTTCAGTCCCCTGATGTGATGCTATTCCAGCTTATTTTCCTGAGGCTGCTTTGCTCACTAAAGCAAGTAATTAGAGTAACAAATAATAAATCCAGAGCCCCAAATTAACTTTCAATATTATCATCTGATTGCTGGTGGCTAAAACATTGGTAAATCTATATACCTTCCTGTTAACCAGCTACTAAAATAAATTATTTAATAAAAATTATTTTCATCATCTTTGTTCTAAAATATGCCATTTTTGTGCAAATTGAATAGCATAGTAAGTGATCAGAAGATTCCTCTGATTAAGTATTCTGTTTAATTGCTTATTGGTTCAGTCCACATATGTTTCACCTAGAGAAGTTCTTGCGTCAGTGAGTGTGTCCAGCTTGTGGCATGCTGGCAAATTTTCTCTTTATTCATCTTTAGACGAATAGTTTTCAAAGATTAATGGGTTATTCTTAATGCAATAGACAAATTAGCACAAAAAATAAGATAATTTTGATTTAAGGAGGATTTTCTTTTTTCTTTATAGTGTGATGGCAATTACAGTCCTCAATAACTAGCTCATCATTTTCAGCAAAACAGGTTTTTCTGCTTATAAATGGGTTTTTTCTTTTCAAAATTATTGTGTTAATTTATACTTTGGATAAAAATAACCATATATAAGTGGTTATTACATTTAACATTTTATATGATCTCACTATATACAATCAAGTATTTAATATAGACAAAATATTTAAACTGAATGGCAAGTTAGATGAACACCATTTTTTGTTAGTTTCATAGCTGAGTTTAAGCTTTTGCTTTTTATTCTTCTATACAGCATCTACAGATTCTAAAGTATTGGAATTTCCAACAGAGAAATTACATTTACCGAACACTTTTAAGTGATTGCAACATCTGTGAGTAATTATTCAAATTATGCTGGTATTTATGGACAAGGTATAATCCTTCCATAGTCAAAAAAAAAGCCAAACTTCTGTAACAATATAAAGGCAAAGTGAAAATAAAATGGATTGATAAGTAACTTAATAACTTCCTAAAACCTACAAAAAAATAAGTTTCATGCTTAGGTCAGCTCTGTTCAGAAAGTTATAGTAATCTAACTATGGGACTGCATCCAGTATTCATGCAGTATGATAATGTCAAACTTATGAAATTCCCTGTCAAAATCAGTTTTAAATTTGCATACACCACTGAATTTTTCTAAGGCTATGAAAATACAAGTTGTTTATCAGCAGTTTTTGATACAAGTTTTAATGAAATTTGCAAACGATAAGCTTCTCATCTTTCTACAACTGTCTGCATATGACGTAAGAGTACAGATCATGTTGCCTGCTTCTTCCAGTTGGTAGACAAGTTAAAACTGCTGCTAAAACACAGTGTTATAAGGGTCTGTGATCCACAAAATGTTTATTAACCCCTGCATAGACCGTGTTGAGCTATTGTCTTTCCTGTGGAGAGTTAAATACTTGTTACTTATCATAATAGCCATGGCATGGGTTTTAACCTAGAAGAAGTCATTATATAAAGTAGTCTGTAATGCATTTTCAGCAGGAATGACCTGCCAGGCTCTAAGAGGGTTTAGTCAAATTGCAGTCCAACCCCGAATGTCTACTTTTGAATTAATAACTTTCCAGTTGCCTTGCCAAGCTGTGTGTAACAGCCAGGATGAAGCACTTCTCTCTGTCTACAGCACCTTTGGTGCTGATAGCAAGGAAGCAGCTTCTATGGCACCTTTTGAAAGATTTTCTGATTTTATTAATAATTTGCTATACACAGATCTTGAGCTCTTTTGGAAAACATGGCATTTTAGAATTTATGCAGAACAGAACTGCTTTCTAGTGTCTTATTACTGTTCCCAGGAGTGCACAAACACAGTCAGAATGTCTGTTCCAGCTGCACCCTCAGTACTGGCATCCTTCTGTATTTCTCTGTGTTCTACCCTATATTCTACACAATGGACTATAAAGAGGAGTTGAAGAGCACATATCACAAAAATCATGCTACAGATATTTTTAAACTGCAATCCTGACTTATTTAAACTTAAAATTGCATAAACCCAACTCTATTTCAACTTAATGTCAACAAGAGATCTAAAAATTACTGAAGTTGTTTTCCACATTTTTCAACTTCTTTTTGAAGGAAATTGTTTTAAACATATAGGTATCTCTTTAAAAATTAAAAAGTGAGCAACCAAATAAATCTTTTAATTCTATTTAAAGCACTCCTTTGATCATCTTGGAAAACATGTTTCATAGTTTTTCTGAAAGATAAAAATTGCATTTGAGTGCTATTTCAGAATAAAATATTTCAGAACTGTAACTATTTTCACATTATTAACAACCCATATCCCAACATTTCTTCATTTATTAAATGTTGTACAAAATTTCTTCCTTCCTAGCCATACTTATGTTGAAAAATAAAATCTTTTGGAAGTCTTATGTTTTTGCATAAGAGTTGTATAAACACTCTCCTTTTCCCTCAGTGATGTCACCAGGATGTCAGTCATTAAAAGGGAAAGCTTGGTTTCCTGTTACACAAAATTGGTGAAAGAATTCTTGTGTTTTGCTACCTCACTCTCTAGTAATGTATGTGCAATATCCAGTTTGTGGTCTTTAGGTTCATGTGTTGAAGAGCAGTTTTTTCCTGCCACTCTTATGCAACACAGTTGTATGGACATTTCTGGGTCCTGGTTTTCTCAGTAGTTTTTCTCTCTCATTCTTCCTTTGAAAAGGAGAAAATAACCAAGCAGCAGAGTCAGATCTACCAGCTGCAGCTACTTTTGAAAGGAGAAAGGCCCCTGTCAGAACCACTATAGGTAAGAACAGTTTTGGTTTTTTTGTTTTTTCATCTGTTTATTAACAGGAGTTCCAGTGCAAAGAAAAGGACCTGTTTGGCTAATAAATGCTCTGTAACATTGCATTTAATTTACATCATGATACATTTATTCTAGAGCAGTCATAGTTTATTATAGTAGTTGGGAGATCAAGATTTCAGGCTTTTATTTGACTGCTACTTCCATTTCAATAACTCACATTTAAATACATTGCCAGGCACATCAGGCAGAGCTAGCCAGAGAAGTGCTGTCATGGCATGGGTGACATCACGATGATCAAGGGTTGCATGGGAGAGATCTCAGAGAACCAGGGAACTGTGAAGGTTGTATTACTTGTCAAGCATCTTAGGACTATCAGGCCTTTGCACAAACTCACTGTGTATGTGTGTTTCTGTCCGACTCAGCCTCCTAGAGACTGGTGCACAGCCTTGCCACATGCAGGCACTTTCCAAGTATAGACATAGAAGTGAAGAAGCATTCTTATTTGAAAAAAGCTTATTCTCACTTGATGTTGGCAGTGTCTAGAGTGGGTCATCTCTCATCTGTGTCTTCTGAGTTCTGTTCCCCAGTTTATCAATCATTTTGTCATGATTGAATGAATTTGCCAGATGTCTATAAAGCTTCTAGAACAATTAGCATGTTTAATAAGGCTGAATAAAACATCAGTTCCTATTCTGAGATGGGAGGCTGTAGAATCAACCAAAGTACCTTTAGATTAGAGGTTAAGTAAGACCAGAGAGTAATGCTCCATCACAGTTGATGGATTGAGTCTTAGACATGGGAAAAAACCCAGTTTTTAAATTTTACATGAAATTCACCCAGTGAGACACTTATGCCATTTTTGAGGCTCTTTTTTGAAGACCCTGGGTTTTTTTCTGTTTCTAATACTTGGTGTATTTTTCAGTGTTTCCTGACAAGCAGTAGAATTTTCTGTCATAACTAACTGATACCACAAAATAATCTGTTACTGCATTTCTCTAGATACAGCCTTTATTAACCAGTTTTTGAGGTATAATTGCTGGGGCTAGCAAGGTTAGCTACAGATCTTCACTTAGGAAAAGACCATTGAAGCATAACATATTCAAATTAAAATAACAATCTAATGACAAAAACCCAGAACCCTGTTTTTTTTTTCCCTCCAACATCAGCCACAGCATAATCTGCTCACCCCGTTGCTCTCTGTTCAAGCAATAATTTCACATAGTTTCCTCTTTTTCTCAGATAACATAGGACATATGATTTTCCCCATCATTAGCACTGAGTTTGATAGCTTGCTAGCTTGCATGATGATGTGCTTTTAATCGGTTGATTACGTGTATGCCCCAGGCAAGTTACTACGTTAACATCTGATGATTTAGCAAACGGCTCTGATTTTATTTATTTATTTTACTTCTGGCTGAAACATTTTCTAGTATCAATGTTCAAAGTGTAATGTTTTAGTGAAAGCAGCCTATATTCACAACTTCTGGGTATTTGCATTAGTGGTGATGGATGCCTTGAGCCATGGGAAAACAATATGGGTTTTAATGTACATGCTTAACACTTAGTGCTAGTTTCCTAACTTTAAGAAGACCAGCTAAAATATTTATGAAATGTTATTTTTCATTCTAAATTGAGTAACAGCTGATTATCTTTCATAGAGATGTCTGCAAGATCTGCAGTCAGGTTTCTATGCTAAGTCGCAGAGCTGCAGACGTTGGTTTGACTCTCGTGGGCCAAAGGGTTCAAACTGCACGATAGTTTTTAAAATTAAAGTTTAATTGAAGCTATAACCAAACTGTGGGAGATAGTTCAAATTGGGTTAATGTAGTTAGAAAATGGTGATTTAGGGTGGTGTGTTCAGAGCCTGTAATTAGATAAATTCCTGAATTTATTTGGCATTTGTTTATAAATTGTATAGATCGCTACATCCAGAATGTGCCTGTACAACTTCTAGTGAAAGTGTCATTTTTACCTGTCGGCTCTCAAGACATAGGGTACTCCAAAATAAGTCTACAGACAGGCCTGTTTGGTTGGTAGGTTTGGGGGGGTTTTTTTGGGTTGTTGGTTTGTTTGTTGTGATTTGGTTTTGTTGTGGGTTTTTTTGTTTGGTTGGTTGTTTTTTGTTGGTTGGTTTGTCTTTGTTTGTTTGTTTTGTTTTTCTTTAAACCCTCTGGTCCTTCAGGAAAGGTATTTCTACAATAAAGCCTGTTGGAAATACATTGTGGCGTACAATTATAGGCTTATAATCGAATGCCACAATGAGAAAAGAGTTATTGTGCCTACATTTAAAATTGTGACATGAATGTAATGTAAACAAATTCTTTGACATGAGCAGAAATTTTTAATATTATCTGCCAAAATTGAATCTGTGGCCTTTTGGCTGAAAGAAAAAGTCAAGTAACGCAGTCCCTGTGAGGATAAAAATTACTGGATTAAAAATATTAAAGTTTGTTTGACTTGATTGAATAATTACTTTTTGTGCCAGTACATCACTGCTTACATAGACATATCACCTATGCTCTTCTGTATTTCATTTGATTATAATTCTTTCCCCATAGACAAATTTGTCTATGAGGAAAATATGTTTGACTGAATAGTAGTGAATATTTAGATAAGGTACCAATGGCTGGAGGGTAATTGCAATATTTAGCAATTATATGTACAATATTTCATGCCCCAGTGGGATTTCTGCTGAGAATGTGCTTTACATTGTGTAGGAACAATCAAGGACAGATAAAAGCCACAAATATTCCCATCAGGCAGGTTAATGTTGAACACTATTTCACAGGTTAAGATTAAAATAATCTATACGAATGTAGTAAGAACTTTGAGAACAACCTGAGACAACTGTTTCCTGAGGATGAGAAATCTTTCTGTGTAATAAATATGGTCTGCTACTTCTGCTCTACTACTTCCATATTGTTTCCTCTCTCCTGACCTTCCAGAAGGAGAAAAATAAAGAGTTACTAACCAGAATTAGCCTAAGTCAATAAGAGTATTCCTACTAATTCTGAGTTCTGCTACGGTTACTTGGCCCTCAGAAGAGCGCAATAAAACATTGAGCAGCACATTTTCAGAAAAACAACCTTGTATCTGAGCACTCTGGTGAGAAACATCAAGAGAATGGCAGGAATATTGTGCCCACCTGATTTAGAGATAAAAATATAACTTGAAAAGAACTTGTTGGACCCTATTATTGCCATAATGAAAGGCATATTTAATGAAATGAAATAAATACCTTATTATTTATATGCTGGTGATTAGCACAGACTACATGTAAAACACAATTGCTAAACAGAAAACAATTTCTGCAGAGGACATTGGGTTGATGATCTCATTACAACTAATGACCTTGAACACCATTCAGACTCTGTTTAAGACTCTCAAACCTGTCAGGTGCTGCTCTGGTTCTTATTTAATTAACTCTCAATATTCTTACGTGCCATAGGATAAAGAACAAGAATAAGTATCTCAATTCTGTATTCTGGACACTGGGTTTAGAAATCTCAGCCAAGACATTTGAACTATCATTATGAAATGGAATATTTAATTTTCTCATGACAATTCCCTTTAGAGCCATGGGGATTCTTTACAGTCCAATAAATATCCCAGCACCTTTGTATGAATAAGATGTGGTTAACTGTGAATAGTTTTCCTTGTTTACTTGTAATTTCTCTCATTTTCTACCATCTATTTTTTCCTTTTAAAATTCTCTTTTCTGCAGTTTCAACTAAAAGTTTAGCTCAAGAATGTCCTGAATCTGGCTCCCAAACACACCCCAAAATTCTAGCTTGAATTCCATGATAGATGCAATTTATGTTAGCTTGAATATCACAGAAGTTGGGCTGAATCTTTAGTGCTGCAGTGAAAGGCAGAAGTAGAAATTACAATTCCTGGGGTGCCAAACCTAATCATTTTGTTCTGCTCACTCAGCCAAGTTCTACTCATGCAAGCTGACTACAGAGTGGATCTGGCCAAGCAGCAGCCTAGATGTGGCCCAGGGGATGAGTTAACCCACGTCCTTGAAACAGAACAGCAAAACTTTCAGGTTAGAAGTAGAAGAAGAGATCTGTCAGAATTCCTACCTTGTTAAAATTGCTCCCCAGGAGTAAGCAAAAAAAAGCAAGAGAAGGGATGGGACATGGTAAGAATGTTATAGGGTATGTGGCAGCATGGGATCTGGAATGTGGAGGCAAGGAAAGAAATAAAGAAATCAAGAAATAAAGAAATAAATTAAATGTAATGTGAAAGTAGGGGATGTGAAATGAAAACTGGAGGGGTAGGAGGAAAGAATAAAGAACACTAGAACGTGAAGAATGAATACAGTTATACGAAGAAGGGCTTAATGGAGTTGTATACCTCATCCTCCCCTCAACAGCAATCGACTCCAGGCTGTCCACAATTACTTCGGCTGTCCTAAAGTTTACCATGGATGAAGAAGACAGCCAACATCAATATTTGCAGGGTTGATCCTCATAATATGTGATGCCAGATGATCAGGCATGCCTATTTCCAAAGCCAATCTAATATAGAAAGCATGTGTTTGCACGTATCCAGTTTGGCGTTTTGTTTTGCTGATGCTTGATAACACTGATATACTCACATGATTGAATATATTCTTATACCCCATAATATTTTTTTTTCCATTTATAGAGCTATTTGCTTCCTAAGTGGGGATAAAATATCTCACATTTGACACTATTTGAAAAAGTTAGCAGCGGTGGTTGGAGAAGGTGGGTGTTGAAGAATGCTGAGACCAGGTTGACTCATCAATCCTGATGTTAAACATTCTGAGGATGTGAAGAACAAGGTTTCCTGAAAGAATCTGGCACTGGGCAGTATGAAGCTGACAAAGTTTCTGATAAAGAAACTAAGAAACAGTAGTACTGCTAAATGATCTAAAAGCTGCTGAGCTGACAGGGCTTAAAAGCTGGGAACTTCTAATGTACTCCATCCAGGAGGTGTGGGGAGAGTCCTCCAATGAGTGGGAGACACCACTCGAGGTTAATCCTCAAGGCTTAGAGACTTGCCCACAGTTGTTGCTATGGGTGAGTACCATCAATCTCTACTTAATAATTACTAAGGTAGCTTTGAAATTATTGATTTAATAAATAGTGCACTGTATTAGTACTTATAACTTTCTATACTGTGTCATAAGTAACTCCAATTGAAATATTTTAGTCTATTATCATTGCCATCATCTATTTAAAGAAATACTCCATTTGATTCATATGAATATGTTTGGTTTCCCCTCCCTAATCCTTCAGGACAGTCATATAAGTGGCTTATCTACACCTATATAATCCTCTAGACACAAACTGCTGACCAAGCCTGGTACTAGGATTGGATGCAGCAGTTCCTAGTCTCCTCTCTGAGAAGCACATTAGAAAACAAGTCTGTCCTTTCTGAACTTTGTGACTCAACAGAAGTGTCTCCCTGATTTGCCTTGTCCGAAGCTTCCATTTTGCCAGTGACACTATCTCAGATTTCCTTTGCCTATGTAATTCAGAACATACCTATTATACCACAGGCTCTTTTTTCTTCAAAGTGTCCATCATGGAGAAAAACATCTGTCAATAATTCTAAAATCCTAAATCCACAACCTCCATTACTTGTTAACTGGGTGTCTCCAAATTGAAGAAATTGGTATTAAAAATAAACATTTTGTCAATTCATGCAGATCCCCTGCCAAGACCCCGCCAATAAAGGTCTCTCTGTGTTGCTTTCATACAGCATGGATGATATAACAGTGACAGCATGGACACAATACAAAGGCCAAAATCCTCTTGCTCTTGACAGTAATCCTTTTTAAACTGATGTGGTTGAGCCTTGACCTTAGGCTTCAGCCATATGAGTCTCACCTCTAAGCAGGACATATCAACTACCTAGGCAGTAAGCATGAATAAGCAGAAAAACCAAGCTTTGTATTCTTCAAGGTAAATGACTGGTTCCACATTTTCTGTGAAATTTTGGTAAAGATAGTGAGAACTGACACAGATAACTTTCATATAGTGACACTAGTTTGCATTCAGTGAACGTGGAACTCTCAATTTAGAATTGTCTCTACTGTGTGATTTTTAAGTCTTCTATTGATGCATGCAGCTTCTTATTTGACTAACACTCTACAAAATTGGAAAGGGGGAAATTCACTATTCAGTTTTGCTGCAGACTGTAGAAACTCGTGTTAGTATGCAGTTTTTGTCAGTTCTGTCTTCTGAGTGTGGTTTTCTCTATTGCTTGCGTGTCTCTTTAAACAGGTAAAGAAGCACATGAAAATGAAACACCAAAACCCATGTGAGCTGTCTGTCTGCTTACAGTTCCTGACTCTATTAAATAGAGTTTGCATCTGATAGAAGTCAACCTGAGGTCTGGCATCACTTTCCTGGACTCTTTTTATATTAGATTACTGGGCAAAAAAGAGCTGATGTTGAGACCAATGTTTTGGTCTGCTGTCTGCTAGCTGGCTCTCTTAGCCACTTAGCTGGCGAGTCAAGTTTCCAGCTGTTTGTCCTCCTTTTGTCCTCCAGGCTCTTCTGTTGCCTCTTCATACAGAGGTTCAGACTGAAAAAAAGATGAAGCAGTTGCTTAAGCCCAGGAGTAGTAAACTTCCAGAAGCTATTTTACCTTTCAGGCTAAAAACCTCTGAAGTCTCAACTGTCTTACTTTGTAGTTTAAAGATTTTGTCTTTGGATTTTAAGTGAAAAGTCCATGCCTCCTCCTTTTCTGGTATTTTTTCAATAAAAATTGTAGTGATGATGCATCAGATAGTGAACTTAATTAGTCCAGTAGGAGACAGGCATATTAAAATTATCAAAGACCTTTATATAAAGGGCTCATAAAAAACACTGCATATAAAACAAGCACTTAAAACCTGAAATATTTGTGAGTGATCTTTGCAGGAAATATGTGCAGAATAACTAACTTGACTGATTCTTGGCTATCTGCAGCAGCAGAATTTTAAGTAAGAAAGTGAATGTTACAGCAGAAATAGGTGAGCTATAGAATCTCAGATATTTGCACAAACCTGTGGATTTCGTGTCTTTGACTAAATTGGAAAAAAATAAATAAATATCAGATTTTACTTCCAATTTTTTCTCCTGTAAGTCTCACCCTTAATCTATATGTCTGTATGAAAAGCTTAGTCCTTGTGAAATCTGATTAGCTTTGGTTAGGAAAGTATATTCCTGGGATAAATTTATAGCTACATGAGTGTGTTTGGGCTGCTTTCACCATCACTGTGGTTATCAGGTATTAAAGGGAAACGCATATCTGTGTCATAGATGTCACAGGCCATCTAAAGACATTGGTCCTCAAGGTTTTATGAATTAATTTAGACTAAGGTACACCTGATTTGATTCCTAATTTGATTATCTGAGACTTAATAGATAAAATACTTGGTACATTTTTTCCAAATGAATAAGAGAGAAGAATGAATAAGATCTTCCTGTAGAAGCAAATAAAAAAAAAATTGGATCTTTTATCAGGATGGTTCTGCACTCTTCTCAGAGACATTAATGATTAATGTAGAAGTACGAATTCAGTCTATTTTTAAGGTCAAAAGTCAGAAAATAGTGTTGGTCAACTTTTGTATAGTCCATTGCTACTGGGAGTTCATTTTCCAGAAATAATACAATCTGCCATGGTCAGCTAGAGCAGAGTTTTGGAACAGAAACAAAAAAAGTTATGTTGCCTTTATAGAATCAGGAATTGCAGGCAGACCAAGAAGGGACTTTCAGCTTCTGATTGATTCGTGGCCAGGTTCTCTCCATAGACTTTTGTTTCATATATTTTAGACAAATGATATTTTGGAGCCTTTGAATATGTGGACACAAGTAAAATCCTCTGACGCAACCTCAGTAGCTCAGTTCACATGCCATACTGTTTAGAATCTCATTCTAAACTGACATGAGGAGCTCTACAACAGGAATTTCAGTTAAAAAAATGTTGATGTCTATCTGCACATTAGCGTTGAGTAATGGTGACACAACTGGAGTGCAAAGTTCCTCAACCGAAATAATGAGATCAACAGAGTGACACAATAATAAAAAAGGTGGATAAACAAATATCCCCACTGGACTCACCTAGATTCCTACAATTCTTTCTTATTTCTTCCTCATTAAGACCTTAGTATGCATCTGTCCTCTGGTCTTCTCTAGGGTTACCTGTGACTGCCTAAGCCATCTCTCTCTTCACTCTGAATTTTCACTGTACTTTTTTCTTCTTCCTGCATATCTCACCTTGCACTCGAGAAGACCCTCTAGCAACTTATGAATTTCCAAATAGAAAGAAAGGAATTTGGTTTCATTTGATCCTGGAAGCAGGCTGCCTTCCTCTCCACAGACACCCCTTTCTTAACAGAACAAAATAAAGCACACTAACAAATATAAGACAGTGAATAAACAAATCACTCAATGTAAATTATTATTAGTGATTGTCATTCCCTGGTCATTCTTAATACCCCCACAAAAAGGGTAAATAAGGTGCTGGCAGTAAGGGAAGTCTCCTTTTTTTTTGCCTTAGGAAGACACTGACAAGCTTGGATACTTGTCAAGGCTGAGCCCTTAATCTCAAAAAGGGGATCTTTGTCCACACAAATCCGTGACTTCCCAAGCACACTAGAGAACATGGACTTTTAAGAAAGTTTTACACTCTGCAGACATTTTTGTAAAAAGGCATTTTGGGATGAGCATCACTGATGTTCCTTCCTCCCTCCTCTTTGCCTCTAGAGACTCTCTGCCAACACTTGACCTTTACTCATATGAATAATGAATTTTTGCCACTATTGATAGAAGTGTGATAATTTTCTTAATTTTCAAAATTTACAAAATTTAGGAATATATATTCTTCTTTTTGGATTTCTGTGCCTTTATCAATTTGCAGTACAAGCTTATTTGACTGTATCTCTTTGACAGAATTACTTAATGCCAGACCCATTATTATTTCCTTCCCTTTAAGCTGATGCACGTATTCAGTTAAAAATCAATTGTGTGCCACATCCGCAAACATACCCTCAGTCTTATTTCCTCTCATTTTTATTTTCCACTCTTTGCTTGGATAGTTAAACTTCCATTAATACCACTCAGGTCACTTCAATATATTTTTTTTTAAATGTTCCATCATTTCACAGTCCAATTGCCATCTGTGGCAAGATGACCTCCTACATAACATTCATAGAGCTATTTAACCTACAAAGCTATAACCTCAGTCTATAATGGCCCTTCACTCTTAATTTCATAAATATATTTTGATAGCTGTCTCAAATGCATTGCCAAATGCTTTTCTTGGATCATTTTAAGAAAGCTAAAGCCCTGATAGAATTACATCTGTCCAGACACGTCAAGGGCAACAAGGAAAGCTTCTGTAGGTATGTCAGTGGTAAAAGGAAGGTTAGGGAAAAGTCTTTAAGGCCAGGTTGGGTGAGGATTTGCGCAAGCTGTCCAGTGGAAGGTATCCCTGCCCACAACAGGGAGTTGGAACTATGTGATCTTCAAGGTCTTTTCCAAACTAAACCATTCTATGATTCTATAATTCTATGTAGTAAAAATATTACTTCATTCTACAAATACTTATCTAGGTATATGCTAAACCAGCATGGTTACAACAAAGGATAGCTCAAGGGTGTTTTGGGTTTGCATGGCAGAGTTTTGGTAGTGGCAAGGCTGCAAGAGTGGCTCCTGTGAGAAACTGCCAGAAGCTTCCTCCACGTCCAGTGGAGCCAATGCCAGCTGGCTCCAAGACAGACCCACTTCTGGACAAGATCAAACCCATCAGTGGCAGTGTTGGCATGTCTGGGATAACAGATTTAAGGAGAGGAGAATAATCTTCCTCAGAACAAAAGCTGCCAGAGAGAGAAGTGAGAATATTTGAGAGGATCAACTCTGAAGACAGCAATGTCAGAGAAGAAGGAGGGTCAGGAGGTTCTCCAGACACTGGAGCAGAGATTCCCCTGGAGCCTGTGGTGCAGCCCCTGGTGAGACAGCTGTGCCCCTGCAGCCCATGGAAGTCCGTGGTGGAACAGAGATCCACCTGCAGCCTGTGGAAGCCCTCACACCAGATCAAGTACGTGCATAAATGAGCCTGTGACCCCATGGGAAACCTGCACTAGAACAGGCTCCTGGCAGGATCTGTGGCCCCGTGGAGAGAGGAGTCTATACTGGAGCAGGTTTGCTGACAGGACCTCACTGGAGATTCCACTGGAGCAGCCTGTGAAGAACAGCAGCCCCTGGAAAGTGTTCATGATGGAAAAATTCAGAGGCCTATCACCCATGGGAGGGCCCCACCAGAAGAGGGGAAGAATGTGAAGAGACCTGCCTGAGGAGAAGGAAGGAGCAGCAGAGACAGCATGTGATGAACTGACTGCAGCCCCCATTTCCTGTGCTGCTGTGGGGGAGGATGTAGAGAAACTGGAAGAGCCTGGGAAGAAGGGAGGGGTGAGAGCAGGTGTTTTTAAGAACCACTTTTATTTCTCATTCCTCTCCTCTGATTTTATTGGTAATAAATGAAACTAATTTCCCCAAGGTGAGTTTTTTTTGCTGATGAAGGTAATTGGTGAGTGATGTCTCCTTCTCCTAATCCTAACCCATGAGTTTTCCACTATATATTGTCTCCTCTGCCAAGGTGAGAAGAGACGATAGACCAGCTTTGATGGGCACCTGGCATCCAACCAGGGACAACCCACCACAAAGTGTGACATCAGCTTCAATTTGTTTTCCTTATTGTTTCAGCTTCAACATGTACAAAATAGGAAGGCAATAAGAATGGGGGAGTTCATGTTTGGTGAACCTTTTGACTTTCCTTCTGATCACCTAATTTTCTTTTGAGAAGAAAGGAAAAACTATTGTATTAGAACTCTCTTTGGTAAAATGACCACTGACTAATTTATCAGCAAGTATATATGCCAATATTTCCAATTAACACTGCTTTTCCCAGTTTTACAGTATCGATAATTTTATATCTGAAAGAAAATATTCTTGGGTCTATTAGCCTCAATATTGAGTTATAATTTTATAAATTCTGCACAGTGATATCTACCTATCTTCCTTTGAATGTATCAGAAATACGCCACTTTGTAAAAAAGTCTTGATCAATATGCTATTTTATTCAAATTAAAAGAGACTTTCCCCCTGAAATTGCATTCTTTGTTATTTTTATCACCACAGATACGATGTGAAATTTCTATTCTGAAATTTTAAAATAAATCAGTAAGCAAGCAAACACTGTGATTTTTCTTAGTGTTACATATGTTCAGTTTTCACTTGGCACATACAGATATCTTTTAGTTCCTCTAGGAAACAGGAAAGAAGCAGTTTAGAGCAGCAGCTGAAGCAATCACCAACAATTATTTCTGTGAATCACCAAACAAGCATATGAAAAGATTTATTTATTCAACATGCAACAAAGTTTTTTTGGGTTTTTTTTTTGCCTAGATACGGCTGGCTTCTCTCTGTCTCCTTCGCATTCTTAACTTTATTAACCTCAGTCAGTTGCAGGGACAGTTTTTCCTCAGTTATTGTAATCTGAGTAAGAAGAATCCTGTGTAACCTCTGCAAATAGCATCTGTCAGCCACTTATTTTTTTGGATATAGCCACTTTTTCTTTTTTACTATGTAAAGCAAATATTCCTTTAAAAAATCACAGAATTCTAGGTACAGTCATCAATGGCAATTGGGAAGCCATATGTACTTGGGAAATAAAATTGAAAAAAACACAGAAGTTGTATTATTTTAAAAATGTATTTTTATTAGTTGTCTACCCATAAGGACTTTCATTCTTCTCTTCTGAGGTCAGAAATAACCAGGATATAAGATAATGAAATGTTCTGCAGAAACGATATCTGTATCCCTTCGTTTCAATGATTTTGCAGCACTGGTATTTGTTGTGTAGTAAAATTTGGAGTCTGAAAAAAATGGTAAGCAAAGTTTCTGGGTTTTTTTCTTTGTAATAGCTTTTTAATCATTATAGACTGTGAGTTTTGCCAGTAGTCCAGAAAAAAAAAAATCAATTAACATCTATTGCCTATTAGAGGCAAGAATAAAATTTAAAAGGAAGTCTTGTCTTTATTTCCTCATATTTGCATGACTCGGTGACTGATGGGAAGAACCACAGGTCTGACTGTGCCTCTTAGACAAAGTGTCAACTTCTTTAAATGAAAGGAGAACCCTACAGTTACCTGGTGTTTCTGCTAGAGATTTTCTATATGGCACTGAAATATGTAGTTAAGGAAAGAGAGTGACCTTCTGATGCAATTAATAGCAAAACAGATGCTTCAGTTCTTTACACAAACCAGTTATTTTTGCCATGACTTACTAGTGTATAGTGCCTCCATGAAATACAAGCAACATAACTTCTACGTCACCCTCTGATGACACAGAGCATGTCACAAGGTCCATGACACCATACACACTCCTTCCTCCTAATGGTGGTGGCACTTCTGAAGTAAACTGAGTGGATAACGTCACAAGGATTTCTTACTGAAGCTTGAGTCCCTGCCAGCCTTTGTGCTAGGCTGGAAACACCAGTGATGGATGCAGCTTAGAACAGGTCTCTGTTTGCTTTCATATTAAATATGAAAACAGTATTCTACAAGACTGTCCCAGAGTGAGTTCAAAGATAACTTTACTCACTGAATACTCAGCACTGCATTAAAATCACAAACTGGGCTTTGACGCATATTATGTACCAAATTTGGCAAGCTGTACAATTGGGATTTACACAGGCCTCTCCCATCCAACTTTTGGAATGTCTAAAATGTGCACTGGCTGAAAAATGTATGACATTAATAATTTTAGAATAACCATAGTTACTAAAATGAGATTTACTGACTAGACAACAAACATATATGCTATATTTTTGAGAATACACAGGATCATTATGTACTGGTTTATCAGCTAAGTCACCAGTTATCTAAACCTTTTCTATTATTTAGGAAATATTTAAGAAATTTAGGAATTTCTTGTTCTTTCTTTGTTAATATTTGAACAGAAACAGCTAAACCTGGCAATGCCAAAACTGAGTGCTGTTCACAGTGTACACTTAGGTGGAAAATACACAATGCCTGAGCACAGGAGAGTCCCTTCCTTTCCCATACTCTATCACACACTGTAGTATCTTTATTTTTTGTTTGGACCTATCAGATTGCTGCTGCTACTTCTGAAAAATTCTCCTATGTCATTCAATTCAAACAGTGATCTGATTTAGAATCAGAGGGTTTTTTTTATATACAGTTCAATGAATTTAAGTACTTCAAAAGACTTACTAGCTTAGATCAGTGTTGTTTCATTCTGGTTAAAACAGGGTTCATATAAATATAGCTAAAGAAACAAAAGCAAGAGCTGTTCTCTTTGATTCCACTCAGGAACAGTTCCCAGGGCTAAGTAGAGTGGATTAAAGCAGCAAATAACCATCCTGCATTAGAGAGATTTACATACCACCTTTTTGTCACAGTTATTTAACTTTCTGAAGTATAGACCTGTTATCTTGACTGCAACATATATATTTTGTACTTAATCTTGATCACTAAACCTGGCAGATTTCACTGCTGGGAGCCATGGCATGGCTTTTTTCAGTATAAGTTGGGCAGAAGATGTTAAACCATGTAAAGTCTATATTTGAGACAAATTTAGATATTTTATCACATGGGTTCAAGTTTAAAATTTAAGGGCTCGCTTTAGTAAAAACTTAATGGCAAAAAACAGAATAAAAGACAAAAGGAAGATATTTTTCATATGACGTATCTTTTCTGTAATACTGTGAAATAAGTAGTTTTTACTTAAAAAAAAAAATAGGGCCACAACACTAGTTCCTTTTATGTAGCTACTCAGCAGATAAAAATTGCTTTAAAATATATATGCATTTGTTTTAATGCTCTTCTGCTGTCAAAAAACTTTCTAAACTCCTAAAAAATGACTGTCAAGTTAGTCCTGTCTTGGGTTTTGATTAATTTTGTCTGAAATATGAATTGCTCTTACAATCGGGCACTGCCTGTTTTGTTAGTTTATGAAATTGTTACTCTAATTTTTTACTCCATGATAAACTGATAAACAAAATTTATTTTTTTCTGTAATATAAGCTTTAAATAACCCAGAAGGTTTGCAGTTGCAACTATTTTAATTTTCTCAGGTTTACTGTTGGTAGTACGTCATTTATAATGATTTGTGGCTCTGGTGGTTAATAACACATAAGAGATATTACTCTCTCTTACTTAAAATCAATGTTGAGTTTGCATTGTAAGCAAAGTATTTGTTGGGCTCATTCTGTAGAATGGGTAATATCAGATAGACTAAAGTATTAGAACTCTATTAACTATCCTTATTTCTAACTCACAGAATAGCTCTGTTTAGGGAACTTCTTTGCCTAAACCCATTCATTCCTAAATTATGTATGTGTTAAAATAGTGTGCATCACAAACATATTGGGAATATCCAGTGCAATGATTAAATGAGGATAATAGTTGTGTTGCAGTGAAACGTTCATTTTGTGAGTCCAGAAAAGCAAAATGTGTATATTCATATGTGTATTAGGCCAGTGCTACAAGATCATTAGTGTGCTGTTGAGCTGTTTGTTTTTTTTGTTTTTTTTTTCCCATGGCAACACTATTGTTAACTATAGTTTCTGTTCATGGTTTAGAAGAAACTCTGTTTAGAAATCAGAAGAATTCATAATTCACTGCAATCGAGGAACCCTTATCAACTGTTTAACTGCTTAAATATGTAGTGTAAGGTTGGGGTTTGGCTCATTCTTCTTCATGTACAATCCATTTAATCAAGCTTTGTCAAAAGCAAGACTGTAAATCCATAATATCACAGAGTAAAACTACATGATTTAACTATACACTTGGACTTATTTTATGTCAAAGTAACCCAAGTGCAATACTGAAATTTTCTGATTCAGAAAATTCTGATTATTCTCATCAGAAATGAGAATAATTTTTATTTTATCAAATAAAATTCTAAGCACACAAAGAAACATTTGGAAAAACATAGCATTTTCTACTTTATGGAGATTTTCAGTGAAAATTGATTACACAATTATTGCGGGTCAAGTCAGTCAAAACTTCTTGACTGAATAGGGTAGTTCAATATTAAAAAAAAAATAATCTAAATCTCCTCCATAATTATGTCTGTCCCTTCCCTTCNTCTTTTCTATCAGAGAGAGAATATTTATAATCAGCACAGAATAGGCAAAGTATAACGATCAATTAAAAGTCTTGAGATCTTCACTGAGTTTCATATTCCTTTTGTTTTCATACCTCTAGTGATACATCTAATCATTATTTCAAAGTCTAAAATAAGTCAGGTGAGTTGCCTCCTGGAAGTGCTACTCTCAATCATTTTTTCAATTATCAAAAAAAATCTGCATGCAGATTTCTACAATCTCAGTGTCTAAAATTAGGTGAGATAAATGATACACATCAAGCATTTGAGGAGATCTTGCCAGTTTTGAGATGTCTAGATGACAGAATTATGTAATCCTATTTAAAATGTGTTCAAGTTTCAAAAATGTTAATTGAATGACAGCATCATCACTTTCAAAATCAGGTTGGAAAACTCACTAGCATGCTTTTCATGGCTTCCTGGATGTGGGTCTGAGTCTTCAAAAACAGTTCAGAAAGCTCATCAACCTTTTAGAAGCCTTTGAGAAGATGAACTTAGTCTCCAGTACTCTTTTGTTGATCTTCAGGGCTGAGATCAGCAAAAATCCTGAAAAATGTGGTACCTTACACATTCTGTGTAATTTTTTTCTTGCTTACTCCACTTAATTTTCATGAGTAGCCTTTGAGATCTTTAGTCAATCCCACAGTACTAAACTGAGTAAGCCAGAAGGGAAGGATACCCATGTCATAATCCTCACCCCTATCAAACACACTCTTAAGGCTGGCAATGTTGACTCATCCATCAATTTCCTAGACACGGACTGTGTTTATGGTGACAATTTCACTCCTCAGTGTGACTGTAATAGCCACACGGAATATATGTGTGTGCTACTGAAGCATGAGCTTGGGGCTACACACTTACAGGATTGCATTCGTTCTGTTTCTGAGCATTCTCCTGAGACAATTTTGGCCTGTGACAATTAGTATTCTATGCCAGAAAATCCAGTTCTAAGGTCCATTCTTGGTGGGCTAGCCTGCTCTGGGGGATGGGGATTGACATCAGAGGTTTTAGAGGGAATGTGTCTTGGCTACTAGATTTACTAGGCTAGGAAAAACCCAGAACTCTTTGGTAATAGAAGTAAAATGCTAATTTTAATTAGTGTGAAACCTGAAATTGTAAAATAAGGCTGAAATATCCAATTTGAGGTAAGAAAATACTCCAGTAGCTTTGAAAATTTCTTGGAAAGTATTAACAATGGAAAATATATCACTTGTAAACATTTTATAGTTTATTCCACAGTGCACTTTCAGCAGGAGCATCCAGCTATCCATATTCTCCAAACATATCCAGAGTTTGCAGAGAACTATGTGAGAAGAATTTAAAATTATTCTAAAAAGTTAACGAAACCCCTGCATTTAAAATTATGTAACTTTTTTCATTGATGCTTGTTTATTTTTAATTTACTGGCATTTTTCTTATTCAAGAAGTTGGCATTTTGTTCATACAGTAATATTTTTTATGTTTTATGAGAAATCAATTAAATTATGATTTAGACTTTGCAGGGAGTTAATGGATAGCAATTTAAAGAATTATTGCTGTGCTTCAAGTAACATCAAGTATCTTATTCTGCCTACATAATTTCTGTGTTCCTACCACTTAAGCAGCTATTAGGAAGTGCTCCTGACACAGTCTTATGTTGTGTATCTGCAGAATTACACCCCATTGTTTCAAATCCAGATGTTTTATATTGGTTACCATAGAATCTAAGATGTGAGACAAGGCCATTATATAAAAGTAGAGTAGTGTCATTTATTTAGGGAAAAAGTATCAAACCCAAGACAACAGATTTTAAATTAAAAAGGTATGAAAATCAGGATTAAAAAAAACCAACAAATTTGCTCAGGAAGTTTAGGAATAACATTATTCAGTTGAACTCAGCCTGCAATAATTGCATATCTGAAGGTATTCCTTATGCTAAAAGCAGCTGTGATCCAAATGGATGCATGAGCTATGTAGGAAAAAAAAGCTTATGATTAGATGCAAGTAGTAAAAGAATGGAATAAGCAGCACTTCCCACGCATCAAGGAAGGGGTACTGAGTTGTTTTTACTGCAAAGCACTACTTTGGTGACTCAAAGCAGCCATAAACTTCACATATGAATTCATTAACCTGAACATTCTATGGAATCTGACCTTTTTGAATAAGAAGCTGTTGCCTGTTACCGTCTCTTTGCTATTTAAACTTATTTGTAAAAATATTTAAACATTTACTGGGATTTTATTTTTTGGCTTAAAGTAGATGATTTTTTTTTCCAATAAAGAATTTTTTTCCGCATTTCACAACTGAAGCACTCCAGAGAGCCTATGAGGCAAGAGACCAGGGTCTAGATGTCTTTCTGGCATTTCCTCCACTGTTTCATGATTGCTCTTGTTCACTTTCCTAGTCTATTATAATTACACTACATGTGGCCATTATTACTTTCTAAAAGAGTTATAGTCAACTGCTTGCTTACTTTCATCTTTCACCTTCAAAAAAATCTAAATAATGATGTTTAACTTGTCTATCTGTAACAAAAATGTATACATTATGTATATGAATCATCTGGCTTATGATCCTTTCAAAACTAAATGTGTTCTTTAAAACTGTATCTAGCATATGGGCATTAGAATTGATTTTGCTTTGTCATGCCTGGCCGTGGATAAGTGGAAAGTATGAGATCATAACCAAGTCTGCTGAGCCCTAGTTAATGATCCAAGTGGAAATGGAGAATCCATGATCAGCAACTCTTTTTGCTTTCCGTATGGCAACACGAACAAGAGACATCATGATTCACATCTCACCCCCTCACTGTCTGGAGTAATGATAAACAGTTGCTGCACTGGAAATATGAATTTATCTAAAATGTACCAAGAGAAAAGTCTTTCAAGAATTCTGGAGTGTCTCTGAATGTTTAGATTTGTACTCCGTTTTTCTGAGTAATAATTATTTAACTTCTCTGTGAAAAAGAGAACCTTTTGCTAATAGGCTTCACACCGCATACTGACATTTCAGAAGGTTGCTCTATTAGAAGGTTGCTCTATTAGTTCTATCATTCAGAGCCATGAATTATTGAATCACCTACATATCCCCCTTCAACTACTGAGCTACTCACCATTGTACTGATGCAAATATCTAATAAATAAGCAGAATGTAAAATGTCTTTGTTCAGCTTTAAAAGAAGGTTATAAAGTTTTAGTAGAGTCCCTAGTATTACTAGTGCTAGGTAGTAAATTTTGTTTGTAGCTTTCAGGGTCTGCCATATCCAAATTAGTCTCTGCTTCATATTTTGTGGAGATTATACATTCATTTGAGAGGTAAAAATGCTGCTGTCCTCCCAGTGGTTCTTTGACATCTTTGTAATCTTAAATCTCAATGTGCACTTCCAGGGAGGAGAGCTGTCCTTCACCTTCCTTTTATTTCACAGATTCACAGAGTATTCTGAGTTGGATGGGACCCACAAGAATCATCAAGTCCAGCTCTCAAGAAATGGTCTGTAAAGGGTTTGAACCCACAATCTTGGTGTTGTTAGCACCATGCTCTGACCAACTGACCTAATTTATTTACTTATTTTTAATTATTTTCTAAGTTAATATTTGTGCAAATCAGGAAAAATTGTGGCAATAATTGCCACTGCAACATGGTGAGAAAAGTGGGGTAATGTTTATTTCCAAAAAACCCAATTTTTATTGAGATTAATAGCTCTTATCGACAAAATAAGATAATAATAGACCTTCTAAAACATATCCTCTTACATTAGCTTTTAAAGGCATGTACAGTCTGCTGTAAAGGCTGGTGACATTAAACAGAGTATATGAGATATTGCAAATGAACTATATAGTATTCTGGAAGAGTAGCTTCAAAACACAGATAATCTGGAAAATTTGGGGATTGCAAAGATCTCTGCCGCTGTGGGGAATTTCTTTATCAAGAAAATCAAAAGAGGTTTTGGTCAACTCATCCTGTTTGCTTTTGTTTGCTGGGCTTAGAAATTTAAAATTTTTCTTTTGTTGTAGGAACTATAATAGATCGACTACTCAGATACTGATACAGGGTGTGCAACACAAAGACATTCACAAGAAGATAAGGCAATATTGGAATATTTCCCCATTCAAACTCGCATAGAAAAATAGCAAAAGCAGTAATTACTTACACCTGGGCCATTTTCTCTCAAGATACTCACTATACTATAACATACACTTGAGACTTATTTTGATGATAAGGAGTGTTTTTCAGTCTCTTTAGATCATCCACATACATTTTCCTTTTGAGAAGGTTTGAATTTTCCCTTAAACAAACTAGAAATTTACTGAGCATGATCTCACTGAAATCTTTTTATTTCTCATGTAACATAAAAATCCCCACCCAACACCACTGTGGTTTTATGAAAATGAAGTTTAATGGAAAACTTAGAAATCATAGAATATCACTTGCACATTCTAATACATGAAAACAAAATTAGGGTAGAGATCCTGATCAGTTCTTTTGTTGCCTGGAAACATTAAGGTTCTTAAAAAGGCCTTTAGCTGAAATTTTGAAAACCAAATGGGCACAGACATACCAGCTTGATAATTTGGAACACCTGCATGGCAGGACCTACAAAACATTAAAAATTCCTTTGTTCTAGCACTTGGGAAAGTGTGTGTGTGTGTTTGTGTCCAGAAGAATTCAGCTCAGTATCTCAGCCCTGTGTGGATGTAAGGTCCAAGAGAGGAACGAGCACCAAGAACAGCACACTGATGCCTATGAGATCCCCAAGAGAATGCAAATTCAGCATCAGCCTCTCTTTCTGCACTGCATTGGGGTATGGAATTCCTGAAGTGACTGAGCAGTTGGTGGGTAAATTTGCCTGTGTGTTTTAGAGCTTAAGCTGCAGCCCTGGCCTTGGGGGTTGAATATAACACCTGAAATAGTCACCTCAGAGCAAACTGGAGAGTATCTATAGCATACTGTAGCCATTTCTGTGACTGCAGTGCTGAAGCACTTTTATTTTTATCCATTGCACCAAATTTTTATGCTTTGCTCATAACTGGCAGGAAAAAAAACATTATCTCATCCGTAGTTGTTAAGTACCCTAATTACTTACTTCAAATGATACAACCCTTCCAGAAAACTTTTAGAATAGCTTTGAAAGCTCTCAGCAGCTTACATCTGAAAGCCAAATGTACAGGCTGTAATTCATTTACACTTTGTAAAATTATGTAGGTCCTCAATAGGTCCCACAAATAATTTCAGTATGGTGTGGACTCATTTAAACTTCATAAGCAATGTGATGGAAAATCTCTCAAGTAGGAAATTCAGGTTGGTTTTTTTTGGTTGTTTTTTTTTTCCATTGGAATAGTTCCAACCTTTAACTTCTCTTGCTCACATCTTTATCAATATCCACTTTCTTCATAAATCATTCCAAATGCTCATTATATTTCATGTCTAAGGAGCAAACCTAGCTTAAAAGTTTTAGCTGTCTCAATTTTATTTGGGTAACAAAATCCTCTGTTCATTTAAACTGTAAAGTTCTGGGGGTTTTGGGTGCACTGTAACAACCATCCAGCACTAGGGTTGTGTATGTATAAAGAGATTTAGGATGCTAATTACAGAGAGAAGAAACATAGGAAGAATATTTTTGAAATGCTATTTTTATCCAAGAGATTTATGGTAAGCATTATAGTAGTAATTAATTATATGATAAATTGGGTTTTTCCCTATAAGATCCTTTGTGTTCAAATTCCTAATGCCTAAGCACTGCAATTTTCAACCCTCATATAATTTTGAGATAATACACAGAAATAAACAAGTATGATACAGTGGAATTATCTAATATTGTGTATAATTATCACCTAGGGGTTTTTTCAATATTATTATTGATTTTTAGTAATTTTATGTGTCTAGTGCAACTATAAAGCTTATAGAAGATAATCACCTTATGGGCTTGACCCCTCTGCTATATTTTCATTTCTGTCTTTCTTTTTATCCTGTTTTAAAAGTGGTCATGCTAAGTGTGATAACATTTCTTAGCATTATTGTTTTCTTTTTAATGAAGGCTACTATTTTTTCATAATTTTTTGCTGCACATCAGTTAATCAAAAAATAATTCATGTAAATGCATGTATGCATCAGGTTAGGTAGTTTGTAAAACAAACAAAAGTCACAGCAGATCAGTTTTCTGTCTGTCTCTCCATCACCACTCTGGCAAATCTGTGTTTGTGGGTTCTATTTTATTGTGAGAAGCTCTATATATTCACTTACAACAGTGATTATCAAGAAATCTGGACTATTTTAGAGAATCTCTGTGTGAATGGGATGGAATGGACTAAGGTAAAGCCATTTCCAAAAGGTTTTATGATGTATTGTCATTTAAGCGTCTCTATTTTGACAATTTTTACCAACATAGAAAAGTACATTTTGAAAAATGGAGTAGAAGGCATTTGGCTATACAGTAAGTATGAGCTCATGCTTTGAAAACACTTAGCAATACTCACAAACAGTGTACATGGGAAAGATGGGTACATATTATATAAATTAATTTAGTCTCCAGGTACCCAGTTCAATTTGCAAACAATTTGCATGTGTTGTATAGTAAATTCACTGCATAAAGATTTTCTCAAATATTTAGGTACAGTTATACTGTATTTATCCTACCTTTGAGATTTAAAAACCCCCACATTATTCTGAAAAATCTTCTGCTACAATATGTAGATTTTTGTCCCTTTAAAAAAATTGTTCTCAGGAGAAAGGGGTAAAATGAAAGATAATTCCTATTTTATTTCGGCACTTTGGGGAAACAATAATGCCACTACATACTTACACAGCATTTTGAGCCTTATTAAGTAATTTTCTTTTTATTTTTATTTCTGTAATTTGCCCGCATTTCATAAGGCGCTCTGGAGCTGAGCCAGTAAAGAATGCAATCACATGCTTGTCCTTCGAACATGTGCAAAACCTTCTGCATATACTGCCTTTGAGATATATTTTTAAATTACTTGCAAGGAGAGCCAGGGGAAACCTATCTAGCCAGTGCATGCATAGTCACTTTGGGCAGGCAGAAGGGAGCAAGGAGCAGAGCCACCAGCAGCTGCGTGCCTGGCACAGCCTGGTTCTGCCCAGAGGGATGAGGCACCGGATTGTCTGCCACAAGTATCAAAATCAGCACGATTTACTAAATTAAGAAAGGAAAAAATGAATAATCAGAATTTATATGATGCTTTTCCACATTAGAACCAAGCACCTTTCCCCACAATGATTCCACAATATATCTTAGTACAACTAAAGTGTTCTGTGAAGGGAGAAAAATGTTCATAATACTATCTAAAATACTGAACTACATGTAGACAACAAACCTGAATTTTTAAAGTACTCTTTCCTTATAGAAGAACTCAATCAAGAAGTTTTTTCTTAAAAAAAAAAAAAGAGCAGGATTTACAGCTCAAAAATTATCCCAGATTTGGGCATTGGAGAAAAATTGTTCCATAAAAATGGATACAAATACTTAAATAAAGTACAGACCAACCCAAAAGATAGGCTACGTTAAATTAGGTCATCATTATCAAATACATGGTGGTTTTAAAGTACAGTTAAATCTTTTTATGATGGGAAAAACATTAGACCAAAATAAGAGGATGAAATTAAATCAAATTTGAGACCACAAGCCTAAGGCAAATATACATCAATATGAGCAAGAGCTGTAACTAACAGATTGCATTTCTTAGGCTTCTGAAGTGTGATTCAGTTTAATAGACAAAGTATTTTCAACCTCTCATGTTCCGTGTGGAAATATAAATTAATTATTTCCTGAGTTTATTACACATTCACTTGAAGTCAAGTACTTGCTATGAGTCAGATTGCATATAACAGGGCTTCAAACACGTGTTTCAAATCTGCATACAGGCCCCCAGTAAAAATACTGCTTATTGGAAATAGCCATCCTTGCCTTTATTCCTTATTTTAAGTAAGGAGAATATGTCATTTAATTATTTTTGCTATACATTATGAGCAGTACTTTTGAAGGCATACAATTATGATATTTTCTTTGCAAATCTAGAGGTGGCTGGACTTTTTTTAGATCTTTATTTTTAAGTTCAGTTAATAATTTGTCACTAAAACCATTGTTTGTATATATTTTAAACAACTGTTTCTCAGTTCTGGATCAAAATATACTTTCTAGAACTGCAACACAGTTCATGAGGTTGTTCTGTGATTTGCTCAAGACCTTTTATGCATAATGAGGTCCTTTCTTCAGATAGCATGCCATATGTTTACAAGGGAAACTACTTGGAACCAATAGTCCTTTCTTGTTTAAATGTAGCGAGGGCATTGACCCCAGGTCATGTCCTTGACTTCAGGAGGCTCATAACCACAGCAGAAGACAACACCTCTTATAAAAATTCACAAGGAAGAAAGAACTCAAATTAACCAAAGATTATTTTGAAACACTGTAACTTTTTATGGTAGATGAGATGCTTTACAGACGACTACTTTGTTGGCATACAGTTGGCACCAGAATTTGAGGTCTTCTTTCATTAACATAGCACTGATGAAGAATATAAATGTTATGAAATAGCAACTAAATCCTTTCAGAAAATGAGGATAAAAACAACAAATAAACAATCAAAAAGACCCCAGCACTTAAATGAAATGATTAGAGCAGATATAACAGTGGCAAAAAGATGCTGAATTCGAATATTTTACTCGTGTTGGACTAGAAGTGCTTTTCTCCTTTCCTGCAGGCCCCCCCTTCCCCTGCCCCCATCATGAACAAGGTCTTTGGTGGAACCATATTTAAAAAAACATTAATAGTAATTTCTAAAATAATAGTCAGTACACAGCACACTGAAGGTTAATCCTTTGGGTATTAATTTAGCTTTATCACAAAGCAGACAGAATGTCTGTATTCATTTCACTCTATTTAATATATTATCAAAATTAAAGTCTCTATAAACAAAAATATCTTTCTTTGAAAGCAGTACAGCTTAGTTGGTGCAAAAAAAAATACAGTGGTTATTGCAACCACTTCAATACACAGCATGAGAATGTACATTTAATATATAAAGAAAGTGAATCATCTGAATCATTGGAAGAGTACAGGATCTCCGGTCTGCTGTTTATTTGTACATGTCCAAGATTTTTGTGTGCATACAAAAAATTCACTTTCATATTATATAGGCTCTGACACTCAGTCTTCTAAAAATTGAAGTCCAATATCCTGATAGAACATATACTTTTATACAGCATATTAAATTTCAAAAGGCTATCTCCTTAACTAGCTAAAAACATTTTCGCAGCTTTGATTAAAATAATTCTGACTTTAAAAAGACAATTTCTATTTTTACAAATAAATTTCAAAAAAATAACTAGCCACACTCATTAAAACAAACTTGTTTTAGTCCTGAATTTAGCAGAACAAAACACTGTCCTTGTTTAAATGTGTTTCAACACATTTTGCTCCCTGACAAAATGAGGATTTACAGTGCTCTGTTGCAAAGTATATATAGCATCTATAGAGTTATCAAAGTTGTCTTAGTTTCCTCAGGGTCACTGGGAATATTGCCTGAAATTGCCATGAAACACTGAATGCATAGTTAAAAATGCCAGTGTTTATATGGCAAACTATTACATGACAAACTGGCTCATTTTGTAATTACCCATTACCAAGAAATCACAAGCTTGTGTGGCTTTTCATCAATAGGTCCACCAAAAGACTGAAACAAAGCAATAAATAAATGCACAAAATGCTGTCCTGATATGATGACCAGATACCTGTGTCAATGTGGTCACTTGGAACACAATCAAATGTTAGACTGGCCGCAACTCCTCCTCAGCAGACAGTGTTTCCTTTAGAAATCCGGTGTGGCAGAAGGACACTGACAGCTTAGCTGAATCAAAATCAGTGCCTGTGATACAATTATTGCACTACTGATTACTTCAGACATTGGTGATTTAATCCTCGGGGTATTAATTTACTGCTCTGACTGTACACAACAGATCCTTTACCCTTTTGAGGATTGTCACTGTAATTATTCCATAAGGCATCACCAGTAAAATTTTCCTGAGCATCTTTCCAATTATTTTCAGGTTATTTTCAAGTTATTTTCAGGTCAATCAGCTAATAATAATTAACTTTATATTGCTTTCAAGTCCTGCAAAATATAGTGATCCTCCTATGAGAAGAATTTCATTCTTTCAAAGCTTGCTTTATTTCAATTAGGGAGACTCTTCATTATTTCAAAAAGTCTTCCTTTTAAAAGTTCTAAAAGATTCTATTATATCTAAATTCAAACACAATTCTGGTTTTCTATAAACAGATGTAGGAACTGTTTAAGCAACATGTATTATGGGGAAAAAAGAGAATTCAATACATTTAAACAAAAATCCTGACTCAGGATACCTCAACAAATCTGAATGCTCTGATAATAACTTTTGAAACTAAAATTGAAATGGAAAAAAAAAATCCCACTTTGATAAATGAAGTCTACTTATTTCACCACATTTTTATATCTACTGTCAAATTTTCTCGTAACAATTGACACCTAGTTGGATCAAGTTGCAAGAAAACTAAAAAATACTATGAATTAGATTTAAAAACAATCAACATGAATTCAGTCTTCGAAGCTGGAAACTCCAAGGCAGGGATGATTTCTAGTGACTATGAAGTAAGCCTTGAATTTGACACATTTCCTTCACCATTACAGTGTTTTATTTCAATGCTACATTTCTTTTTGTGTAAGGGGAAAATGAAGAACAGAGAAAAAAAAACATTTTCAGGTGATCTTTGTCAAGATATTTCTGAGAAAGTCGTAATGAGCTAATTAAGCTTGGGAGATAGGGCCTATCATCATGGGTTAAAGACAGTCTATGAGTTAAATCTCAAAGTTTAAAATCGAACAATCTTTTTTTCCTGCTATAAAAGTCAAAAGTACACATCTTAAAATCTGAGAAAGAGTATATTAAGTGATTGTATTTATATTATCTTAGGCAAGAACTACGATGAAAACTTTTGCAGTGAGACAACATTACTTGGCTTTTGAGAGGACTGGTAACAATTTCAAATCTCCACAAAAAATGGCAAAGAGGCAAACTAAATGTTTCAGACTAAATGCTTAACGGAAGAAATTGACCTCAGCATCAATTTAGAAAAGGCAGTTAAGATCTCTTGGCAAATAATGAATAGTGGTAATAAAAGACACTGAATCAAGACGTTTTGAAATAAATAAGAAGTTTGGAAATAAATAAGATGATCACAGAATCACAGAATATGCTGAGTTGGAAGTGACCCACAAGAATCACCAAGTCCAGCTCCTGGCCCTGCACAGGGCCATTGCCAAGAGCCACACCACGATGAGCAATACAGAGCAAATGTAAATGCCTCTGTATGAATCAGTGCTGCAGACACGTTTGGTTATGCCACCAGAAGTAGCAGTAAGGCCCCCTTAAAGAAGGTGAGGAACCCAGGGGAGGGAGAATGAGGCTAGCTGAAGGAATAAAGTGCTTGCAGGAGAAGAAGGACCAATTTGATAAGAACTGTGATAATAAAGAGCTATTGCAATTAAATTCACGTTGCAATTAAAAAATATAGCATGTAAATATTATTACATTGTTTGAATTACACAGCTGTGCATATTACTGTTATTAACATAAAATGGAATTTATGCAAGTCACTTCATGTTTATACATATATAAACTTGGATGGAATTTCACAGCTTCTTGTCTGACCTCTTTGAAAGATTTGTGCTGCTTTCTTTTCAGACAGCAAATTATTTCTTTCAGATTTACCTACTGCTGACAAGCTTTTGATAATGCTACTCATTTTTTCTTTATGGCTCATCTGAGTGGTTCCTTACTTTCATACATCAGAACATTATTGTGTTGGTGAATGTAAGAAACACCTTTGATCCATGGACATTTTTTAAGACAGCAAAAGACTGAATAATAGACAACTACTGATTTTTTTTTAATTTTCTTCTTTAAAAGCAAAACATTACTTTAGAGAAATAATCTTTTCCAATTTTAGTTTTTAATAGAATTTACAGATGCTCTTTAACATTCCTATTGTGCATTTTCAATAACACTGGATGATTATTTTTAAAAAAGTCATAAATAGATCAGCAAAGCAATTTGCTCTTGCCACTATTAAAAGTGTTCCGAAGTTTGGTTAAATAAACCAAACACAGCTATCTATATTTCTGCATCTAAGCTAGTCATTTTTCTTTTCCTTTGTCATCAATGAAAAGAAAAAAGCACTTCTTAGGTGGGAATTATATCATCCTAAACAAGACATCCAAATTCCATCAAATGCATCCAGCTATAAAAGAAGCTGTTTCTCTCTCTTGACTATAAAAACAATCTGATTAATGATGTCTGCTTGGCTCAGATGATATCTACGCTGCACGTGTCTAAGATGAAGTGAGATAAATCCCTAGTTTCTGCATTTCTTTCACCTCAGGGCTCTTTCATTTGAGTATTGTTGCAATACATCACCTACACCTCTGGAAATATTCAAATGCCTTGGTATTCCTCTCTGAATTTCACATTACTGGCATGTCAAGCACTGGCTTAAGAAGCTCCTAAAAAGCAACTTTGGCCCTAAGGCATCAAAAATAATTTCCTCTCAATATTCATTGAATAAGATGACTACCAAATTCTAATTCTGATCTCTTATGTGATAAAAACAATACAGGGTTGCCTGGTCAGCCATGAACTCTTTCTTACAAGACATTGAGGTGGAGCTTTAGTAATCATAAAAACATTTTCATGCCTGAGTGACATTGCTTTGCTGCAATTGCCCATCAAGTCCTTCAAAAGAAAAAGGAGAGTTCTTAATGCCTTTATCTATGATTGTAAACAGAATTTCTAATGCTTAAGGCATGCTGAACTTAGCAAAGTTTGATGCACAATTTAAAAGCAAGGTGATAATGAAAATTATGTGATTATCCCATTAAAGTAATTCCATCTTAAAATACACCAAACACACTTCAATACACTGGTATGTCAGTCATCTACCTAGCTGCAAACATAATTATCTGTTGGATCAGTAATTTTCAAACTCAGTTTAAAATAAATTAATGCACTCTTTAGACAAGAAAAAAACTGAACATTCCTCAAACATCCTACTATGTTACATGGCAAATCGAAACAGGATTTGTATTCTGAGGCAAAGTAAAACAAATTCAAACACCATTATGCCAGATGTGCAAGGATGCATCTATAGAACACGCCATATCCAGATGTGGCAGTATCTGGGATACATCTAGAAAAGAAATTCATTAAAATACAAAATTAAACATACCTTCACAAGTTGAGATAATTATGATTATTCTGCTAAATATTTTTATATTATATAATTCCTCACTCTCTTTTGAATCATCTTCCATTTTTGGTCTAAATTATACCCCATAGTAGTGTGTTTCTCAGATTTACATGATTCACAAGTGATTCAAAGATCACTAGTTAACCAATTGACTTTCAATGACCAAACACTGTAATTTTACTTAAAATATCGTCATATTCCTGTGTGATGAAAAAGGAAAACTGAACTCATCTTTCTGTTTCCGTCAATAATACACTAACATTATGTCCGCTCTTTCCTTCTAAGGCCAAATGTTTTTGTGACACAGTCTGACCTTCCTCATTTTCAAATCCATTCTTCCATTACTCTCCACCTTGCTCTTTTTTTGTATACAATGGCTTTGATATTCTTTTGACAACTTTACCAAGAGTAAAGTCCTTCTTACATAAAATTCAGTTCTCCAAATTCAGTAAAATCTTTGCTTAAAGGTATGAAGTAAATGAGCCTAACACTTTTGAGGAACTCATGTGCTTATGATCCAAGACAGAATAATAGATGACTGTTGATAAAAACAGAGTAGAATTGATCAAGTCCCTGAAAGTTGGTTTGTGGTCTTACCATGAGGTCTTTTTCCATGTCTTCCTCCTTATAAGTGTTTGTTCTCATATATTTTCAGTTTTGAAGCATTCTACAGTGGCAGGCACTTATTTCACTATGACTCAGAAATGCATCATCCTAGTGACATATGCTTGCATGTATAGAATTGTAGGGAAGAAAAATAAAGGAAAAAAGGGAAACTGAATGTTACTTCTCTTGGCAACATCAATTTTAGAGTTTTATAGCTGTTTATCGACCTGACTCCAATAACAACAAGTACACCTTCACCACAGGAGAAAATACTCATCTTTCCAATGTGAACAAAGTATTCTTACGTTTATCGCACTCTAAAAGTTTGAAGCATTTCTTTGCTTCAAATCCAAGAAATGAATTAATATACGACTGATCCTTTGAGAGTGAGAATGAATTATCCATACTACAATGCACTAACAAGCATTATATTGATTCATAAGTGGCAAATATTTCATAATATATGGGTCAACTGCTATTGTGTCTTGTCATGTCCACTTCAATCACTTGGCTTCTTTGGAACTGCAAAAAAAGAAATGCTCTGCACTAGAATATTTTGATACTGACAAAAAATTTACCTGGCCAGAAGTGAGCACCTATGCCTTTTTCTGAAAGGATTTTCATAACGAACTGAAATACAAGTGTGTCTCATAACAAATTGTTGTTTACACTGGGGTGGCCTGTTCTTAACTGCCTTGATGGAGGTCTAAGCATGCTTCATGTTAGAATGCCAGGTGCAGATTGTCCAAATCTGTGCATGAGCTTAGTACAGTGAGGGGAATAAAAAAGCATGAAAGAATAGACCATAAAGAGAGTGCAAAGTATATGAAAAACATTTATAAGAATTTCAGTATAATTTCCCTATATGCAGAACCTCAAATACTTCCAAAGATTCAAACTGTTTTAGGCAATTTCTTTTCAATTAAAAACTAATGATCATTTAACTACATATTTCAAGCCTAAGGGGTACAGAATCATAGATACACAAGCACAGCATATGAAGAAAATATTGGAATTCTTGGGAAAAAAGGAATGCATTTTTAGAGGTTTTGATCCCTACTATGATCTAAAATATGCTCATGACAAATATTTTAAAATATATATTATTTAGTTAGCGAGATAAAGAAAAAAAACATACAAACTATTTTTTTCCTATTCAATCTTTAGCTTATATCTTAGTCTTCAATGTCTACATATTCTGGACAAATTTACTGGACAGCATATAGAATGCAGGCAGTTACTGCTATGAATGACTATGAAGCATGTGTGCAGATAGTTTCTCTTATACTGGTTTTGTCACTTTTCCAAACAGTCCTTTATACAGACTGCTTGTGTCTATCTATTTATATATAACTTTTACAGCTTAGTTTTGCCAAGAGAGGCTCATTTATCTGAATTACTGCCAGGTCAGTAGTCGTCACTTCGTGGAAAAAAAAATAAAGTAGTGCAGAATACTTCATTTGGGTGATTTGCAGCTACTGGTGGTTATAGTGACCAGAAGGGTTTAACAAAGGAAGGTGGCTTCTGTGCCCAACCTGGAGTGACACTATTAATGACACTAATTGCACTACATCCGTACTAAGGTACCATTGCTCTGCCTGTGTCTTGTGCTGGCCGCGAGTCAGCTCCACACAGCAAATCAGTCCCTATGCAGACATAG
Organism: Cyanoderma ruficeps; assembly: GCA_008694505.1. Classification (NCBI taxonomy): domain Eukaryota; kingdom Metazoa; phylum Chordata; class Aves; order Passeriformes; family Timaliidae; genus Cyanoderma; species Cyanoderma ruficeps. Next base: position 12,264,396 of record VZDJ01000158.1, read on the forward strand.
GGTGCCAGAAAATATACCCAGACACTTCTTAGTAATTAACAACAATCTGGTGACCTAACAAGTGACATCATATAACATTTTCTTAGTTTGAAATACTGTTAAATTACATCTACATCTACATTTTTACTTAGGAATGACAAATTACTCTCAATACAGTCATTTAAGTCTACAGGAAATAGTTGACGAGTAAATTGTGATTTTAACCAAAACTAAAGTAAAACCTAAAAAATGTATTTTCTGCAATGTTTTCTCTACAGTGGAGTCATGATCTGTGCTTCCTAGTCCAACTGCTTCTGCCATTTTAATTGAAGACACCTGTTCCAATTTTTTACAATAGGGCTCCTTTAAAATGGCAATGGGCTGAAAAGGAATTTCCACCCTCCCCTTATCTTTTTACCACATAAATAAAACAAATGAAACTCAGTGGTAGCAGAAATTTGTTCATTAGAGTTTCTCAGGCCATTTCTGCAGCTTGAAAACAGATTCCTCTTTCCACTGCTACATAGTTGGGGATGTGAGGTCAGCTTTTACCTGCAACAGCTTAAATGAGGCAAAAAGGAGCAAACTAGCAGTTGAAAAATTGAAAATTTACTTGAGAAGAGAAAGAGCTGCTTCTTGAATTCCAAGTTATGTGAATGTCCTGCAGGAATTAACTGAGTGGTTGCATTGCTTGTGGTTTTGGGATTTTCTCTCCCTCCACAACATGACTTCTGTTGACACAATTTCACCACACACATGCATTAGCTAACATACTTTTGGCATGCTTTACTCTTTTGCCTTCCAAAACCATCTGTATTCTGTAAGAGCAGAATCTCTAAAAGCTTTGAAGACCAGCTTTTCTGTGAAAAGTAACTCCAGGAAAAAGCATCTCAGTAGTCCACCCTTGTCCCTTGATGATATACAAATCAGCTCTGCTCCATTTACAAGTGAGATAACCTCTCCCTGAAAATAAAATAAAATAAACAAAACAAACAAATGACAAACAAAGCTGAAGCAAAAACCCAGAACTCCCTAAAAACTTACTTGATATCAAGCAGGATTTGTGCATGGCTAGACCTCTATAATCCTGCAACACTATGAGATTTTGCAGTACTAGATCAGATAGAAGAGTCAACTATAACGACTCCTTCAACAGCACAGAGGAGTAAATGCTTTAGAAAGTGAACGAACTCCTGACTTTGAGAGGCAATGTAACATTACAGGTCTCGTGAGCTGGTGTGACTAGAAATCAGCTGAAATCCAGAACTACGACATTATAAATTCCTCACAAGTCTTATACAAACAGCTTTGATAACACCAGATATTCTATTCTTCAGCGTCAGTCCCCTTTCGAGACTTGTAAAGATTACTTGTCTTCGAGACTGGTTTTTTTCAAAGAATTATTATCCATATTTTGTAGAGAAACCATATTATCTGTCTGTTCTAGACACCAGTTAAAAAAAATATTGACTGAAATGATTGAAAGCACTTTTAGATTATATGAGCTATAAGAGTTTATAAACACTCTATAGAACAGGATAAGATTTAACCGTCATTTTGATAAATTGAAGAAAAAGCTCAAAAACAAAAATACAGTATTCAATAAGGAACCATGCAAAGAAAGAAGAAAAAATGCACAAGTACAAAGTGAAGCAGTTATATGATGCAAAAGGATGTGGCAGCTGTGATGGATCATTAATTGAATGAGTCAGTAAAGCCCCACAGTTGCAGAAAAAAAAAGCAAATCAATCTGGTTTGGCCTAACAAAAATTACTTATATAATAAGACAAGGAGATAATGTAAATTTTAGTTGATTCTTGTGAGTTTTCAAATTTAGGACTATTTTAGATTCTGGGGACACTACACTTAAAAAAGATGCAAAAAAATGGAGAGAAGGACAGAGAAAAACAAACATGTTTAACCAAGGCTTAGAGAATGTGTCTACTAGAGAAGCTTGAAGAAACTGGTTATTTTTTTTTTTAAGAGGAGGTTCAAGAAGATATTCATGCCTTAAGATTTTAGCTTTTATATTTTTCATATATTTGTAATCCTGCAATTCTTTAGTGTATAACTCTAAAATCCATATAGAGTGTTAGCTACTCTTTTCCCATTTTGGTGAGACAAAACAATTCCTCTCCAGGTCTGAGAACCAAGGACACCTCACTGTCTTGGGCCTGAGAGACGTAAACAAAAGTGAGTTGGGGGGGAGAAGACTTGGGGTAAAATTACTTCATTATCTCAGGCTGTAATTGGAAGATTAACCCCCAATATGCAAATAAACCAAACTTATAAAAGTGTGAAAATGTGTGGTCCACTGCCCATTTTTGGGTGCAACCCCTGTGTGGGCTTTGTCTGCCCTAAGTGTACCGCACGGGCCTTCAATATTTATAGCCACTTCTTATTCTCTTAATTTTGTTTGGCCTCTGCTTTTAGGAAGCCCCAAAAAGGCAGCACTATAAAGACAGTATTCCAGCTTATGAGATACTGTCAAGGAAAGGAAAATAAAAAGAATTTTCCATTTTACCTGCAATGAGAAAATTATGTATATAAAGCAAAGACTAACAATTGATGCGTATGAGAAAATTCTACAATGACTTGAGTGCTTTAATAGGACTCTTACATATATCTTACAAAAATTATCAGAGATTTTTAAGATGTGAATATATATTGGAAATACACATTCTTTCCCTGCTTTAGTGAGAGAGCCAAGATACACAAAATTGTGAGAAAAATAAACAGATAAGTTTTAGCAAGCTGGAAATTATTACATTATTTTTTATACATCTCTATGTAAGATACATACCCACATTTTATTAGCATGAGTTCTGTGGGAGCAAAAGCAAATTGCAAAAAAACCCCTCAAAACCCTAGAAGATGACTAATTTAACCCAAGGAAAGATGACTAATTCCACTTAAAGTAATCACTGCAGCAATTTCAGCCTCTAATAATAATAGCAGTATTTCTCCAGATATATGAAATCTTCTGCACGGGAAGTTCCACTGGAAGGAGCTCTGAGGGCATCAGGTGGACTCTGTTAGTCATTGTAGTTCATTATTTCATCTTATGCCAATATAAGGAGTCTTTCATTGGGGAGCAATTGTTTTCCATGTTCACTGGGGTCAAGACAAGAACAAATGAGTTTAAAAGGGATATTAGGAAAATACGTATAATTATGTAGATAGTAAAATGCTGAAAGCTGTGACCCAAGGAAGTTATGGAACCTCATTTTTACTTAAGCAAAGGGACGAAAAGTTAGGCCCTGGATGGTGAAGTTTATGAGGTCTGAAAGGGTTTGCTGGATGTCCACAGCTTTGTTTCCACTATCAAGCTAGAAAACATAGAATCACAGGACCAGAGAAAATTAGTGCTGGAAGGTAGCTGACATTTTTTTCCTGCCAGCAGAACTAACTTTAGTTGTGGTCTTTCAATCAATAGTTTATCTAAACTGTTCCTAAAGTCCTTCAGCAATCTGAATCCTGCAAACTCCTAATGCAAGCTATTCTTGTGTTCATGATTTTAAACCATATTATGTATAAATGCCCACAGAAACAGCCTCTACAACAGTATCTAAAGCCAAGTGAGGCAAAACAGAGAGATAGAATGGAGGAAATATTGCAATCGGCAACTTCTGATGTTATATTTTTTATGCAATTGGTACTTTAGAAATGTTACTGATAGCAAAAATTATTGGCATATTTTCCTCAATCCTTATTTTGCTATATCATGGGCCGCACACAAGGGAATAATTTAATCAGCATAAAAATGTAGAAAGCTAATTTAGAGTCTGATCAAGCTCATTACAACAGACAGGACTCATAGTGAGTGGGCAGACTGGCCAGGCTGTGCATGTAATTGGCTGGTGTCGGCTACCCTGCAAACCAAGCCTCCTAAAAGGGACACAGAAGAGCAACTTTCTGCAAGAGTGCACAATTTTTAAAAGCTTATTATGCTTTTCCAATTCTGTTGCCACTTGAGAGCAATGAACTCCCATTAGTGGGAGATGAAACAAAAAATAACACTAAGAAAAAAATACGAACAAAAATCCATTTATTTTTAAAAAATGCTAAGTTAACTCAGTCTAATTTATGCTACACAAGTGACAAAGATAAGTGTCAGTAGCATATGGATTTGGTCATTTGTTTTGGTGTTTGCTTTTTTGTGCTGATGACAAAAACCATACATCTGCTTAAGACAGATGCACTGTAATTTTGCCTTTGACTGAATTCTGTTCTGTATGCCTGTAGATGGAAAAGCCAATAAGCAAAACTGCCCCTTTTCATATTTCATAGCATCAAAGGGATTTTCTTTCCAGAGTATGATTTTTTAAAAATACATTTTGTAAAGCACAATGCTGTGACAGACATTGATCACATAAGTAACTTACCTGATACAAAATATTAATACCATATGTGCTAATGCAAATGTTAAAAGCAGTGTTTTCTTCAATAACTTTTAAAAGTAAAAATGTCTTCTCCAAAGCTGACTGTTTACTCCATGTGTACATAACTGCATTTTAGTAATCTCTTTTTAATTTACGTTCAATTTAAGCAATAATAAGTGGAAAAAAAAACCCAACAAACTTATATTCAGCTACTTAAAAGAAAAATCTGTCTTACATATCCAGTGATTTGTTTATTCTCCAACCTACAGCCATCCAGACAGAAGTGGGCAGAAGAAACAAAGCCAGGAAATATTTAGACCATATGTTTTCTCAGGTTATTGTGAAATGACCTCTAAATGTTTTTACACAAATATTTCAGCACTGCCATGAAAATGTTAACTATACACAAAGATGATTCATCTTTCAAAACTCCATGATAACCAGGGACAACATTCTTACTGAAGTTTAATAGTCACCAATAATATTTTCAAATTCTGGCATCAACCCATTCCAGTACAAGAGCATTAGATGCTATTGAAAAAAAAAAAAAACCAAAACCCAAAAAACAAGACCCCAAGATTTTTAAAATAGATTTTTTTTTGTTTACTTTTATTAAAAATGAGCTTTTTTTCCCCCAATCTTCATTAATGTTGAATCCATGGCTTCCATTTTGGGCAGCTCAGGAAATCTCAACTGCAAAGCATACACAGAGTATGCTTTTGGCAAGGATAATACAACCATCTTTTCTTAGGCTAAAATAGACAATATGAGTTGTGAAGCACAAATTTTCCTGTCTAATGGATACATGACCATAGCTTGATCTGGAAATGTATATACCATACAGTCTTTCAGAGCCAGATATACGGGATGCCAGATTTCTAGAGGCCTGGTCTGACCTCTGGATATGTGCCAATCCTTCATGTTGAATCCCATAAAGCTCACTCACTGACTTCTCTAATCCAAATCCAATGTCTGGAGAAGGAGACATTCTAACACTCAGAAACGTCCTGGTGCCTAAATAAAATGATGGTTCTGAGCACAAAATAGGATGCAGTAAACACAGTATATTTGAATATTTATTAAAAAATAAAATAAATAAATAAGTTGTAATGAGCACTCCTGGACTTCCTTTGCAAAGCTAAGTCTTCTGCAGGAACTTTATATTAGAGTCTTTGTTTTCACGTATCATTAACTCTGATTTGCTTTAATAAAATCTTCTAGAAGATCTTACAATCTTGAAACTGCATTCATTTTTGCTCCTTATTCTCCAAAAGGAGCAACTGATAAGGATGTCCAAGATTTTAAGAACACAGCTGAGATCTCAAGTTTATCCAGTGTTCACACAGACATTATACTTCACATTGATACATCTCTATGAAGTCTAAAGAAATAAAAACAACCTAGAAGCTTTAAGCAGTGAGATGATTAGATTGTTTAAACCTAGATGATTTTTAACCTAGGCAATTTTTAGCCTAAACAGAGTAAAAAATAGATATATTTATATTCTGGTAAACAAGCATCCAAGAGGCATACTTTTCTGTGACTATCAAATTCTCATTCATCCTTTGCTATATCTTTAAACTATAGGAGAGAATGTCTTCCCATATTTGAAGAAAGAGAACATAAGGAATAGAAGACACAGTAGATTTTGCATCTGTTAAAAAAAAAGTAAATAAACAATCAGAAAGCTCTTTCCTGAAGGTTTGAAGGATGTGTTTGGCTGCGTTGAAATAAAGTTGAAAGAGCACAATATCATTATAACATATCTGTAGTCTCTCTAGCCCCAGGAGAGAGAGGATGAAGAGGAAACTCAGATGATCATATATTTTGAAGCCAGAAGGCAAAGCTATGATCATCCAAAAAAAGCTTGCTAAAAAAACTGCAATGTGAAATTTATTATAGCCTTTATTTAAAAAAAAAGAAAGAAAAAGAGAATTCTTCTTTAAAGTCTCCATATATTCTAAATGTCATAGTTATTCTGGGGTAGATGAAAGCAACTAGCTAAAAGGAAAGCAATATTTGTTTGTTTTCGTTTGCTTTTTATTTGTGAGAAGAACCAGTTATCACTTTTTGACATATATAAAAAATTATTTAAATGCAAAACACTATGAAAAAGAATGACGTTTACTAAGGACATTTTCTTAACAGGAAGAAATCTTCTGAGGACTGTTTTCATATTGTCCTGGTTACCCTACCACAGGGAAACCTTGTCTAAAGTTAAGCAGGTGTACCAATATTGGAAATGATGGGGATAAAACTTTAATAAATCCTTGTGAATCAAGCAAAGAAAAAGAACTTACTGTCTGGGGGGTTTTGTTTGTTTTCTGTAATATAGCTATGAGAAAGTCTTTTTCTTTCTTCCTTTTAATATCCTCTGTGAGATAAGCTAAAAGACATGACTGTATTAAAAAAGATTCTCCTTATAGACATAGCAGCCCTTTATAAGTTATCTCCCAGGTGGCAGATTTGTTTTAAGTTGGATTGCCCTTTTGAAAAAAAAATATCATCCAACATTGTTATATTAGAATTAAAAGTAGTCTTATTTCCTTTAACATGTATGATTCAGTTATAAAAGGAAAAGTAATAATATGTTGGGTTGAGGTATTATTTCACCTATGCTGTGAGATCCCAATATTTGGAATAAATTAATTCATTCAGCTTGTAGTCTTGTTTTTCACTAATTTAAAAATAAATTCTTTGTGATAGATTGCAGAATTATTAAAGATAACAAAAATATGAATGTCTGCCATGAATTATTAATATTACCACTATTTTATGAACAGGTTAAATGTCACCAAGGACCTCTATAATTTATTAATGAGCAAGTTTAATGGTAAAACCCTTAATATCAATTACATAAGAAACTTAGACTGATATTATAGTTTAAGACTTGTTAGTGAACTCAGAGCATCAAAAAAATTAAGTACAGCTTTATTTGACATATATGTGGCTACACTGTATTCCTCCTATTTTGCTCTGGGTCAGTTAGAGAGTGGTTTAGTTGAAGCGATATTAAAGGGGATGTGCTCACTTGGGGCAATCAAAGAACTGCAGACAAAATTAATATTATGATCATAAGTGGTTTTGGAATGAAAATCTAAACAAATTGTGGTTTATAACCACAACACAGTTTTGATCACGTGATAGACTTCCTTCATCTGCGTGTGATTTTTTCCAGCAAAGATGAGATTGTGCCCAGTAGCTGGGAGATTACTACCTTTGACCTCCAATCTACCACATTTCTGATAACCACATACTACTTTATTCATATTACTATTAAAAAGGTGAGACTGTGTGTAAGGAATCTGTTTACAACAAAAATCAAATTAAAAAATAGAATCGCAGAAGGCCTCATTAGGACCAACTCAGTAATCTGAGAATTATATTATGAATTTTGGGGCATTGGCATATTGGGTTTGTATGACCGTGTCTTGGTAGCAGCTGGGGCTACAGGGGTGGCTTCTGTGAGAAGCTGCTGTGGCTTCTGCTGGCTGCTTCCTCCATGTCCAGCAGAGCCAATGCCAGTCAGGTCCAAGATGGATGTGCTCCTGGCCAGGACTGGGCAAATCAGAAATGGTGGTAACACCCTGTGATAACAGATTTAAGACAAAGAAAAATAAAAGCTTATTGCACAGATGTAATGGTGACCAGAGAAGTGTGAAGTGAGAATATATGAGAGGAACAGACTCCAAGGTCAGTGCAGAAGGAGGGGCAGAAGGTGCTCCAGGCACTGGAGCTGGGATTGCTCTGCAGACCAGTGTGCAGCCCATGGAGGGGCAGCTGTGCCCCTGCAGCCCATGGAGGTCCTCCTGCAGCAGAGATCCACCTGCAGCCCATGGAGGAGCTGAAACCCACACTGGAACAGGTGGATGACTGAGAGGAAGCTATGAGCCCATGGGAGGCCCATGCTGGACCTGCAGACCCATGGAAAGAGGAGCCCTCACTGGAACAGTTGTGCTGGTAGGACTTTTGACCATGTGGGAGACCCACACAGGAACAGGCTGTGCCTGAATGACTGCTCCCTGTGGAAGAGTGGTCCACATTGCAGCAGTTGGTAGAAAACTATTGCTCTGGGATAGACTCCAGTTGCAGAAGTTCATTGAGGATTGTATTCCATGGGCAGGACACCATGCTGGAGCAGGGGAAGGATTCATCTCCCTGAGCAGCAGAAGAAATTACGTGTTATGAACTGATTGTAGCCTTCCTTACTCATCTTCGTGCACTGCTGGGGAGGAAGGAGGTATATCTGAGAAGGAAGGAGGGTAGAGGGGGAAGGTGTTTTTAAGGTCTGTCTTAATTTCTTATTACCCTGCTTTGATTTTGTTACCAGTAAATTTAATTAATATATCTAATTTGAGTCTGCTCTTTGCCCATGATCCCAGCTCATGAACCCTTCATTATATTTTCTATCCCCTGTCTAGTGTGGGGGGGCAGTGATAGAGAAGTTTTGGTGGGTTCCATGCATCCAGCCAGGGTCAACCTACTACAACTAGAAACAGCCAAAGAAAGTCCTAGCACTCATTCCCTCTCTCTTTTCCACTTATTCTCAGGAGCTGGAGGAGAAGAGATGGATAAACCTTGGATTCATTCAGGATTAGTACATATATAACATTTCTAGTTGGCAATGTAGCTGCATTGAGGTGGTGGCTTGTGAGAAGGTGAGTGAGCAGACCCATGGTGAGTGCACAGGCATGCTGAAGCTTTCCCACCAAGGAAAATGGAGTAGGTAATCACACTCAGCATTCCTAATCTGACTTGCTTTGAATATCTTTCTTTCCTGTCTCAACACATAAAATATAATTTTGTAATTCAGTCCTGTGGAAGGCATTCCATGTTTTTCTCTTTTTAACAAGTTTAACAGATCTGAATACTTAAGCCACTGATTTTCACTTGATATCATGTCTTATAAGTATGGTCCCAAGTTTTCTTTTCTCATTCCTTCATGTTTTGTCTCTTAAAGGTTATTTTTGCTCATGTTTGCACTTCCTATCTGTATTCTAGACTGTGTTTATTAAACACATTTACAGGACAGCTCTTTTGGAAATGTTAGCCTATGATTGATGCAGACCATTGAACATTTTTTAATTTCATGTTTATTGCTTCAGGATTCTGGTTAACAAGTTATTTCATGAGCTGATTCCAGTGTGGCACAACATTTCAATGAACAAAATATCATTGCCAAGCCCTATTTAGTTCTGAATATGAATTTGTGAGTGTTAAATGTCTGGAGTTGATCATTAGATAACCTAAAATGCTGGCAGACTGCCCTGTATCATATAGACAAGTTTTCCACTTTCCCTGTGCCAATCCCTCGTATAGCCGCTTCCACATTAGGAACTTAATTATCCCTTCTGCTTCCCATTTCCATCTTTGCATTTGCAGTTACTTTAAGTATAATGAATATAATAGTGATGAAGAACTGTTTGAATAAGTGCCCACCTATGAATTTCAGCACCTGAACAGAAAATAAGGGAAATGAAGGCTACTGTCTTGAATGCTTTATCCATCAAAAGTAAACAGTAGCATACAGAAAGGCTTCTGTCGTACCTTTCATAGAATATATTTCTTCTGTTAATTCGAATGTATCTCATGTTAATACTGCACAGAAATCAGTGATAGCAAAGACTTTGTTATGTAAAATGAAAAAGGTGGAATTTTAGTGTTTCCTTGTTATTTTCAGTGAGTTATATTAAATAGAGATTTAAGTAAATGTATCTATTAAACATATGTCTGTGCTAATTGGCATCACAGGCTGTATGATGGGACAGGTCACATAGTGATCTGCATTTAACTTAGTTTTAAAATTTGCTTTGACATTTATGCTTCAGGTTCTGTGATTAAATAGAAGTGATGAATGAGTACCATAAATGACTACTCAGTTGTCTGGGTTACAATGCTGCCACTTCTCCATCATGACCTCTAACTAATTTCCTCTATCACTTTCTCTCCTGATTTATTCAGAGTAGTAATTTTTCACCCCCAGATATTTCTAAATCCCCACATTTTTCACCCTGTTCAGCTATTGCTCCCTCACCACAGGGTTTCCACTCCCTTTTTTAATCACTACAATATAACTGTGAAAAGTGTTACAGTTCCTATTAGCATAAGATATTCAGCCTATTTCAATTGCTGTGGGATGAATTGATATCAGCCTATCATAGATATATACAGGTTTGCTGGGTACAGCAGTTACTCAGCTGGGCCCCTCTTATAGTCAACAGGGGGAAATGATCCCTTTTGGATATAATTTGTCTTATTCTAGATTGAGATCCCCATGTGCACCATTCACTTAGGAGTTGCACTACATGATCCTTGTGGGCCCCTTCCAAACCCAGAATATTCTGTGATTTCATGAAATGAGTTGGGATCTACAAATACCTATTTCTTATAAGAGGAACAATCAGGTATAAGTAGCCAGGTATAGAAGTTAAACCTTCAGTGACTAGATCAGATGTATATGTTTGCACCTGCTAAGAGAATAAGATAATCCTACTCTGTCCAGATTCTCAGAGATACAAAATTCAAGAAACTATATAGGCTGGATGGATTTCAGATTAATTTAGTTCCCCTTAAAAAGGGACAAGACAATAACATCAGAGTCATTAAGATTCAGTTACTCATTTCCAAAGAAAGGAAACTGTTAGGAGCCTCATAGACAGGTAATTACAGATTTACTTTACAATCTTCCTGCCTTTATAATTTTCTTTTTGGTAGAACTAAAAGTTATTTGATTTTGATTCCATTCATACACATTTCCATGTCTAGGAAAGTTCCCTGCCTGAGCATCCAGGAGCCAAATCACATCATGTGTTGTTAGACAAAGTTTCCATCTTGACCCCAGATTTCCCATAGCAGGGTCTCAGATGTCTGGATCCTTAAAAAAACTTAATCTTGGTGCAGTAACTAAATAACAAAATAGTAGCTCAAGCTGATGCCTCTGAGGAGGAATCCCAAACAAGAGAAACCCTGGGCTTTGATACCCTGACAGTCTAAATGCAGGAAGATCTGGGGTCATTGGCTCCTGCTGTGTCTCTGTGTCTGGTCACCTGCCTGGGCCACAGGTCCCCAGGCCCTTGGCTGTGCAGGGGGTTGGCAATTCTGCCCTCTTGGCTCAGGCTCTCACCACACACAGCTCATCTAAGGTTGCCCACTGAGCTGTGTACACCAAATGTAGCCCTCAACAATCCAAGCCAGCTGTCCAAATTGTAACCACACTGTTAATACCATTGCACTAAAAATGGTCCTTTTTCAGGATTCCGAGTGTAAATTTTGGCCATGTTGTGAACAAGCTGAACATGTTTGGTGTTCTGGCCAGTCTGAACTCAGCCTGAACACTTTTTACTAAACTCGCCTGATCTTATGCCTCCTAACTCTCCAGTGAATAAATTCAGATGCCCTTGTGATAGGTAGGACCTTGTTTGTCCAAGATCTACAAAAAAGGAAAAGGAAAAGGAANGAAAGAAAGAAAAAAAAAGAAATTTGGTCCTTGGGAACATTTCATGGTCAACCTGAAACTGAGTTTTATCCTCTTCTAATGGTAGCAGGGCCAGCTCAGAAAGAGTTCTCCAATGTTCCCACATCCAGGAAGAAAAGCTGAGGGCTGCAAACGTGTGTGTGTGTGTGCTCCATATGGCACTAAAAATGTAGCCAGGCAGTTAAGACTTTTTATGAAGGAAGGAGTGAAGAAATCTAAAACACAAACACTTAGACAGTCACTTTGTAAAAAAGTGAGGAAGCCTTCCAGACTAGAACTGGGAAAGACTCAGGAAACTTTAAAGATAAGTCTGCAGTGATGAGAAAAATTAGAAAACTGGATTCACTGACTAATTATCACTAAAGATATCCTTTATTCTGCCACTCTACTTTTCCTCTTTCAGAAAATGAGTGATTTTTCTTCATTTGCATTGGAATTTATCTTCTGATTTATGGTAATAAACTAGAACTCTTGATGAAGTATTTTTAATACTTGAATAAGTCATTATGATATTTATTTTTTTTTATTTTCTAAATTATCTTCACAATTGACTGAAATTGGAATCCAATAATTGATTTTTGAGTCATTATCTTCCATTGTGAAGTCAGTAAACTCTTTAGACTCTGTTTAACAATAAATTCCATAAAACAAACATGGAAAAGACCATTTAAAATGGTTCTTTGAAAGACAGAATTATTAGCACCTACAGTAAATGTCTTAAAAGTGATTTGTAAGAGGAAACTTTTCACTATTAAACAATATTTCATTTTCTATGGTATCACCAATCTTGTCTTCCTTCTACTGTGTTTAGCTGATTCTATGAAAACCACGACTACTATTATAGTTTTTTTAAACCCTTTCAGATAAAAGGTCATTATTACTGGATTATACAGGTTGACATATTGCTTGGCAATTTTCATTTGACAGTGTGACTTTTTCTTTTCACATTCAACAGTTGAACTTATTCTATGAAATCAAGATATTATTTTGCCTCTCCTGACTACATGGTACTCAGACCTCTGGCAGAGAAAACTACTCTATATTTCTGTATTCTGGATAGCTACTCAGCCACCAACCTTGTCTTGAGAGAGGACTAACATCTATTCTAAATCTCTTAGTATTCAGAAGAAGCTGGTCTTCAATCAGAAACTTGTTATTAAAAAGGAAAAACATTGTTGAGAAAAATGACCAATTCCAAATGAATTTAAGCCACTCTGGTTACACAGTAGATTGTTTGGGACAAAACCAGTTGCTTTTGACAGAACTATTTTTTCCCGGGAGCAACAACATAGTCAAATCTATACTGAATAATTCATTTTGTTTTAATACTACAAACCTCAGAAAGCAAGGAAAACTCAAGTTTCTAGCTTTTAGTTGTAAATAAAGCCTTCATTTACCCAAATTATTTCCAGACTAGTAAAATCCGGAGCCTTCAACGATTCTGTAATCCAAGCACCAGATATCCAGCATGTGTTTAGGACAGATGGTTGGTAGGGCAGCTACAATAGTTGATTAAATAGGCAACAATATTAAAATCATTCCAAATGTGGCTTTTAGGGAAAGATCTACACTTTGGTATTCGGTTTAGATTATCACATTTATCTGCATAATCGCTGGCCAAAGCTGTTGATATGACCCAGTTTTGCATGTACATCCTTCCAGCTGGATATTGTCTGTAATACATTCTTAATCCGATTCTTAATCTGTGGTAAATGGTTAGAATTAAATTCTCTGATCGATGTAAAGGTCTTGTTTGAGTTTCATGAAGCATGTTTGTCTTTTCACATAAAAAGGTTAATGTGAATAAAAGATCTGTATACTCTGAGGGAAACTACAGGACCTTTGTTGGATTTCTGTTTGAATAATTCCATACCCAGTTCTCATCACTGTAAATGGGGCTTTAGTGAAAATTACATGCATTATTCTGCCAACCCATACTAAGTAGAGTTTAGGACATTTGTTAGTTCTAATTGTATAGGATCGGAATAACTCTGATATAAAATACAAAGAATAAAAAATTTGTTCCCTTTTTGAAGTGTTGTGGCTCATTGTTACTTGGAGCAGCCCTAGTCTACTGATTTTGCCACCACTTTCAACACTGAACATCAGCACTCCGGTGGAAGTAAAACCCCAGAAGGAGATGCTTGATTGTCATCTACCCTGCTAATGGTCAAACTGGAGAGGAGATTATTAAAATTCTGATCATAACCACATTTTGCATCTGTCTGGCTTTCCCATCCTCCGCACCTCAGCAAAAGAGTTAACTGATAAAAACATGGAGAAGAAATGCTAAGTGTTTCTTTTTATATCACATCTGTGTCACTTAGTGTTTCCTGTTAGGTAGAAGTGCTCAAATGTCATCTTTCCTCCAACTGCTGATGCTTTTCTTTTTTCCCAATTCTTACCCAACGCAAAATATTCATGACTTTGAGGGACATTACATCTATGGATACTACAGAAACTTCTTATTCCTTTTATCTTCATCTACCTTCTCCTTATGTTTATGTCACTAATATTTGGCTGGTTGTTTATTTCTACAGGCAATGAGAATCTGGATGGCAGTGTTTTCTGTTTCCTGATAAAACAATAGGTACAGCTGTGCATCCCCAGCATATGTCAAGCATTTAAGCCTGTAGCATTTTATAATACTGCTGGCTGGTTTAGCACATATGTTGAACAGGGAAGAGAAAAAACCCTCTATCTTTTTGAACCTGCAGGGTATAAAAAGACTTCTGCTTGTTGACAGTGCTGTCACACCTGAGATTTATCTAAGAGAAAGGAGTATAATCCTGGGTGATCCGTTCTTTCAATTCCTTCTGAATAGTTGATATAATATTGCAGTACCCCACGGAAGACATTGTTACACACAGTGAATTGATACGGGAGGAACAGGGAGGAACAGCGTGAATACCTTTGCTGGGAAGATAGGTTGGATAATCTCTTAGAAAGAATGTCTCTCTCTCTCTCTCTGTATTAAAAGTTCTAAATGTGGGAAGTGCCATAAGGCAAATGCTGCAGGAGATAGGTAGGAACTATTGTCCAGAAATTTAGGCATGGCCAGTGAATAAAATACAGAATACCTGAGCATCAGCTCCGGTGAAGTGCTGGCACACAGAATGTACTAAAACATCTTTTAAGTTCAGTGTCTGCTCATCTGTTTTCAGTTTCCTGACCAAGTACAGGTATTCTCAAAAAAAATTGTAATTCAGACCAAAACAACCCCCTAAAAAAAAGAGCAAATCTTCCCAAATTTTGCATATGTCTCCCAGAAGTCTGAATTTATTAGTGATGGTGTCCCAATCACTTGACTGTCAAAGTATATTTTATTTTATGCAAAGCATGAATACCCCAAAGTCAACACTGCAACTAAATGCTCTGTTCCTTTTTATATGTGTTGGCTACACTGCTTCATATCTGTAACCAAGTGTTACATCTCATGATGTAACTTGATGGAATAATAACAAGAAAATGGAGGACAAGGGCGCAACTATTAAGCAACTTTAAAAAATGTAGGTAATATTACACCATGGTCATTCAATCATCATATTCTACATCTAATGAATTTAACAGTTCATCAGAGAGGTGCTCAGAATTATCTTTGTTACCTTCCTGAGATATTTTCTTGCGTTCTCTTGAGCCTCACCTGAAGTTCTCATGGCTCATAACAGCCTCTGTCAAGTGTACTTTTCCTCTATGATGCTTCATAAAACAGGAGATTCTTGTCAGACTAATGTGAAGGCCACTGCCTTGTATTAGAGACTGTCCTGGCTTTAACTGGGATGGAGTAAATTTTCTTCTTTTTACATTTTTCATTATTTTTCATTCATTATACAGATTCACCTGTGACAGACCATGTTATTTACAGCTTTTAAAGAAGTCTTGGTTAAAGGTCAGGGTGTAAGGTACAATGTACACACATTTATGCCAGGTCTTTTTTATGATTTTGGAGAATAACAATTGGATCTGTGAGCTCAAAATAAAATTCTTGCATTTCAAACAATGACACAAATGACATGAAATGGGAGTAGGGATCTGTTTCATGTCAGTGATATTTCATGTTTATTCAAAGAAGTTGTTGCTGCCTGCATTTTGCCATTTTTAGTTTTATCATGTGCACATCACTTTGTGGCTATAGAAACAGCAAAGTAAACTGCTCTGTTAGTTTGAAACCTATTATTCACATGTTTTATTCTTTCTTTTTTTTTTCTTTGTTTTTGTTTGCCCCATGATGGTCACTTCTTTGCTTGTATCTCTGGTCTAAAGCCTTGAAAGCTGGGACTAGAGGGGTTCTATTACGTTAGTGCAACACTATTTTAGGGAAGAGAGGGGAGGAAAGCATTCTTCAATTAAGCTTTAAATATCCAAAATAGCCAAATCATATTTCTTCTTGGCAAAATTTGCTTTCTCATCTGAGTCCATGAGCAAAGTCCCCTGCTCACAGTTAGTGGAAGTGGAGAGGGGAAGAACAGATGGGGTATAGGAGACAGGGGGGCCAAAAATGTGCCACAATGCAGCATGCCAAGCACCAATTTAGTCTTCCCCTGAACTACTAATTAGCAAACAATTAAAACAGCAATATTCACAGTGGTGTCAGTAATCTCACAGTTATGGGAATTATCGCATGATCTAGTAAGATTAAATGAGAATTTTGCTGCTAACTATTTTATCCTATTTGAAGAAATTGCCTTATTCAATAAATCTTTCAAGATGTTGTTTTATTGTTTTTGGTATTTTTCTTAGAGAAGACTGTAAGTGTACACATCACTTTACAAAACATGCTGAGTGACTAATGCCTGCCTTAAAGAATTTGCAGTGGATTTAAAAGAGATATGAAAAACAACTGCTCAGAAAATAGATGGGGTAATCTTAAAGACAAAGAAAAAAAAGGAAAAAAGAAAAATATAAGACTGAGAAATAATCTTAAAGACAAAGAAATATTTGCTGCTGAGTTCTGGTAGAGTGTCATCAGTGCTACTGTACTCAGCTTTACTGAGACAGAAGCTATCATGTCTAATCAGGGAGCTGTGCTACACTGTGGGGTTCTGTGATGAGCACCTCCCATGGGTAGCAGGGTGGATGGGCACCTCCATGAATCTCATACCTTTTCCCTGTGCCCAGTCATGGAATAACAGAGGAGAATATTCTGAAATGAAATGCACCCTCTAGACACCACAGCTGTGCTGTGTCATTGCCTCTGGTTTCAACTCTTCAACCATTAAGTGCAGCTCCAAAATCACTGGGGCAAAGATTTCCAGCAGCCCTGCATTGATAACTGACTCTAAACACAAATCCTTGTGGCTCCTGCCAGAAATTGCCTGTATGAATCTGGAAGCTCCAAGATTGTAGTTTCTTTAAAGCACCTGGATTTCCTGCTGTGGAAATAAGAACTTGGATCTATTTTGAACCTCTATTAATGATGGCATCAAAGTTTATCTCCTCATGGCAAGAAGTGCAATATGGTCTAGAGTTTGCTGCTCTGGAGCTGCTACAGAGCAGCCCTGTGAAATTACCACTGCAGACGCATTTTCATACATCAGGCACACTTATAAGAAGGGCCATGTTGAGGATTTAAATATTCTGGCAGCACTTTTGGTGGGAAGGCTTTCTCTGATTCTGCAGGCCCAGAGTATACAGGCATCCTGGACCCAGATCTTTCTAACAATTCCTGTTGATTTCTGATTGAACACTTGACTTGTTTGCATCTCTCCAAGATCACAAAAACTTGTCAGCATATCATAAACATCAAAGTACTATCCATTTTTCACAGAAATTGAAAGATGTAAGAAAAATAAGACCTTGTCCAATGCCTGTTGATTAAGGATAAATATTATTTATATACCATCAATTTCAGGTTACTTAGGATTCAGCTAACCACTTATAAATTAAGTAGAAGTATAGGTGTTGCTTTCAGTGAAAACTGATCTATTTATGTTATATATTACCCAGCAATAGTCGTAGAAATCTAGGTTACCAAAAATTATCTGCATTTTTAACATGAAAGACTTCACATAAAATAAACCAGACATTCTTCTTATTTTTGTGTGTGTGTAATATTTAATGCCAGATTTAGGTTTTGCTATGTTTAAATAGTACATTTTGAATTAATTTTAAACTGCCAGTGAAGGAAGGGGGGAAGAGGAATTACAATCCAGGCTTGATTTATTGCTTCTGTATTTTAATGCAAATGTTGAAATAGGTACTAATCCAAACCAAAAAAACTATTTATTCCGTATGAAACGCATCTACTTGTGTAAATTAGTCAGCAACTTTGTGTTCTAATTGAATACACAGAGAAATCTTCTGGGGCAGCCTTACTTCTCTGCAGTACCTGTTTAGTGAAGCAAGACAGCTTGCAGGGAGCATTCTGGACCTGGGTCTCTGTGCTAACCATAACAGGAAATTATGGGATTTAATTAGAATTAAATGTTAATTACTCAATAATATTGAGGGGGAAAAAATCATGTGTAGTACTTAAGCTTGTTAGTTATGTAAAAGTCATAAAGGAGGTCTACTTATTAAGAGATTTAATTAAGTAAACAGGTCTTCATGCCAAAGTCAGCTTTCCAGTCATATGGAACAACAGCCCAATGATTCTGCCGGGTGTACTTAGCTTGTTTGTTGCTTAGTTTCAAGTTTCTGTTCAGCAAAGAAGTCAAGAATGTGCCTAAGCACCAACGAGATTTTATCTAATTCATTAAGACTTGAATTTAGGTCCATGATAAATACCCTGCGAAAGCAGGAGACAAATAGTGCAACCAGAGTGATGTATAACAGCTGTGGGTGCAATTCAGCCTTAAATTTAAGAAGTTGCTTGATTTATATATATTTCAAATTGGTGAAAGAACATACAATCTAACTAAGAAACCTAGATAGCTTTACCACTGTACTGTCTGAATTTATCATCTTGAATATATCTCTTAGGGGGCAGCATTAATTCCACTGTAGAACTATTACAGTATAGAGATGAAGTAAAGGTAAATGCATGTCTTGTTCATTTGGAAGAAGTCATATTTGAGTCTTACATGCCAAACATCCTTGTAGAGGATTTTGCAAGAATTAAGAGCTGAGAGAGAGATTCACAAAAAGCCATTATGTTAGTCAGCATGAGTGGCTAATGAAGGAATGACATTCACTGATTAAATATTGAAATCCAGTGTCTGAGAAGAAAATGCCACCATTGCCTTGATATAGTCAATGAAACTAAATTCTGCAGTCTTGAAGCAGTCAGACTATTTGACAGTGGCTGAGGGACTATCATGGAAGGCTGGATTCAAACCAGGGAGCTTTCCATTCAAACAAGGTGAGGGATTTAGATTTCATTGAACTCCAGTGAGAACATAATTATATGGTAAAGAAATGAGGAATATACACCTAACTCCCCTTTCCTACAGAAACTCATATTTTCAAAGTGAGGTCATACCAGCAATAGGGAAAGACTAGTATTTAACACAGAGAAGCTACCAGTTTTATGGAGATTATCTGGGGGGCTGTGGGTGTCAGCCAAAGTAGAGAAATTCAGGAATCTCACTGATAGAAGGAACACATACAGAAGTTCCAGTCTCGGAAAACTAAAGAATTAGGCAACAGCAGGGCTTTTTGAATGCAAAATAATTGTTAAAAATCACATTTTATTAGTCTAACCTTGAGTGACTTTTCACAGATCTTCCAGTTCTTAGTTTTCTAGACAAATCTCTGGTTGTTTCCAAGGTAATCTACAGACATTAATCCATTGACGAGGGTACCAAAATGAGACAAAATCTAAATGCTGGGTAATTCAGACTACAATAAAAAGTCAGCATAGAAATTTTAATATCCTCTTGGTTGTCAGGAATGGAGAGAGGCAGTGAAAATATTGATTTTTGCTGAGAGGTCTGTTAAAAAGGGAGAGTATTACAATTTTAGTTTATATTTCCCTAGGAAAAAAAAAAAGGGCCACTTGGGGAGACTAAATATGCCAAGGCTATTAAATAATAAAACTACTAGACAAGTAAATATTCCTCAGAGAGTTTCGTTACACAAAACAGAAATTAGATTTCACTTTTCTTTCATCAATAAGACTCTTCTGTTTCAGAAGTGCAAGCATAATGTCTCTGCTTTGTATATATTAGTGGAACAAAAAAAAAAAAGGGCAAATACTAGTGTATCTGATTTTGCGTCTGAAGTTAAGCTAAACCATGTCACACACTCAGTGCGGACAGTGCTACCTGCACAATAAAAACTTCTGCATATGTGGCTTAATCAGAAAAACTGGCTTAATACTTCCTTAATTTATACAAACAACAACTTTTCAGCCCTGCTTTTATTATATTCAAGTTGATAGTACCTGCTTATTTTCCTTGAATGGTTAGAATGTGTCAAGGGAATAAACATTCTGTTGTTTCCTTTACAGTTACATCACAGGAAATAATAGACACATTTGGAGTATTTTTACTTATTTTTACATTTTTACAGCTCTTTTCATAGTTCTATGAAGCCAAGACAGTGTTCGCTTCAGCTCCTAAGTAAATGAATGTGAGAATTCACCTTGGGTACTAGGGATGGTGAGGATGTGCATCAGTGTTGCCACTGGCACAGTGCGCAGGCTGCTCAGGAACTTTGGTTCCTCTTCAGGATAGCCTCTCACTCACCCACAAACTGACTTCTTCTACCAGACTTCTGCCAGACTGTCTTACTCTAGTCCTGACATCCTGTCATGTTTGAGTTCATTTTTCCAGTGAGTTCCTTTTAATTTTCAAAACACACTACAGTGCAAAGCTACTTGGAGACATGTTCCACTGTGAAGGAGAAAGGTTGTTTAAAACCCCAGCATCCAAGTTGTTCTGTCACTTCTGCTTTATTACTTGCAGTCAAAATAATGGAAACACAGTGTTGACATCTGCTTTTCTTATTGGTCTCTTCTATGGATTTTTATGTTTTCTTCTACACATTTTATAGATCTCACCCTTGCTTTCACTTGTGATAGCAGAAAATACTCGAATATTGGAATGAATATTTGCTATGGATCTTTACCTCCCAGGAAATTAATAACACCATATGGGCTCTTTCATTCTCACTATACTTACTCCTTATTTTTATATTAGGAATATTCACATACACTCTGAATCAGTATAAATAATTTAAATGAGATCACTATCATGAATAATGACTCTGGGATAGAAAAAGGTATGGCATCTGGAAACCAGTATCAGTGAAATTATTATGATAACTAAATAATCCCTTTGGTGAAAGACTAAATATACCAAAAATATAACATCGTGTTTATGAAATTCACATAAAATAGAGGTGGGTGTGTATAAACTGTGATGCTTAATAATCTCTCTGGATCTTTACTTTCACCTATTTAACTAAAAATTAAAATTCATATGCAAGTTTAATTGAAAATAGCTTAGCCAAGTGAATCTTTTAAAACTACTATTTAAATATTTTTCTCTGAAAATTTCAATAGAATATCTACATGGAAGTGATTGAAATTCATGTCTTAAAGGTGGAAAGAGTGAAGATCAGTAAGGTTAAAAGCCTGCCAGATGTAGTGGAGTTCATTGATGGCCAACCTGGAATTGGATTTTATAGCTCATAATTGCCATCCCAGTACACCATTTTCTGATGGAAGACAGCTTCCTACCACAAGAAAATCTCAAACCTCTCCCAAAACATACCCCACACTAAACTCCTATGACTCTCCAGAATTTTTTTCTAGTCCTAGACTTCATTCATCTGAAGTTTTTAAAAATGAACACATGAAGGAGTTTGCAAAACAAGTATGGTTCTTACCCCAGGATTTGAATTAACAAATAAATATATAATAACAAATATTTATGTGAATTTACATTAAGAATAATAAGCTGCTTTAAAGCTAGGACTTAAAAAAAAAAAAAGACAGACATTGCCAAAAAGGAAACAACTGCATCAAGAAATGAGTTTGAATAAATTGCTGAGGATGAAGAGAGAAAGTACATAATGTATAGTGAACAGTAAGAAGAGAACCCCCTAAAAGTTCTGGTGGATTTAGGTTTCCTCATGGGATCTGAACCAAATGCTTTAAGCCTCTGTCTCATTCACAGCAGTGAAATTTTAACAGGAGGTCTGTACTGCAGGAGTCATCCATCTGTGCCGGACTTGCAAGGGTACTGCTGCTACCTCCAGAAGAAATTATTGGATCTGGAAAATTCTGTGTGCTTGTAGTGACTTCTAATGATTATTTAACATTGTCCTTCCGTGTCCAAAGTGTACTTGGGACTATTAAACACTTCAACTTTAATGACTGACCCTTTTTATTTGGTTACACTCTTGAAATCCTCGCAATATTTTCATGAATTACAGATATTGAAGTTCTTGGAAATGCATGCTACAGGAGTTGCCTTTAGAATATTTCACAATGCATCTTGTTATCTTCCTGTTTCTCTTTTCCCTTTCCTAACATGATATTATGAATACTCCAATACCTTTGCTTGCAGGTGCTGTGGAGAGGGAAGAGTCACGGTACTCCTGCTCAGTGCCACATGCTCTGCAGGCCACACCATCAGTGCTCTAAACTATACATTTATGGAGTGTAACATAATAAGTAAAGAATTTCTTACAGCAAATGGGGTAACGTGGTAGAATCAAGTGTCTATACTGACACTTATTCCATCTTAATAATTATTATTATTTTTATGAAAACACTTTTCTAGTTCCGTTTTAGTCTGAAAAGGTATTTCTCTTGTGCCACTCACTTCATCGTGTTTCTATGCTTCTCACATTTGCCACATCTGTCAGAATTCTGTTCACATTTCCTGACATCTTCCATCATTATGTAATGAAACCACTTCTCTTTTAATGAGGATGTGAGGAAAAATTGCACAGGAAATTAATTTAACTAATTTAGTAGCTTTAGTACAAGAACCTAAGTCAAATTTGAAGGACATGTAGATTCAGGGGTTGGTTTTTGTACCATCATTGAACTCTTTTAATAATTTGATAAGCAAATTCAATTTGGCATATCAAAAGGGGGAAAAAATGTACTAGTATATGCATTGTAACACGGTCCAAACTTTCATGAAATCCTGAAATATAGATGGTAAAGAATAAAACAGTACCTTTTTAAGACATGCTGAATAAATACATCTATCACTACATAATATCACTACTTAGAAGTGTAATACAGGTAATAACAATATGTTTTCTGAATGAATCTGAGATACTAATTCCTGTGATTATCTGATGAATATATTAGTGTAAACTCTAACGTTCAGATGGATTAATACAGTAAGTCAATAATTTAAAGATTTTACTCATAGTTCACACCTATTTCTTTGTTTTAAAAAAATCAACATAAAATGAAAGTAGGTAAGAGTTCATCACATACTTCAAAATCTTTCTGCTTCTTATTCATCAAGAAATTCTGATAGAACTGTACCTTTTACTTTATATGACCTTTCAGATATGAAATCAGGAAGAAATAAGAAATTGAGAAGCATTCAAAACATTTGTACTTTTGCCATTAAAGTTCTTAATATCCAAATATAAATTTAAATTATGTTAATATTTGTTCCTCTATTTCTCATTTCCAATGATGTTTCTTATGGTTCTTCTCCTACGTACAGAAATAGATATTTATGTATATCCATATTAGTACTGTAATTGAATCGTTATGCATGTAAAATGATATCAAAACACATATACATATGTGCATGTGTACACACATTTATTTGCAAAGAGAGAAATGCTGAGCCATAGAAACAGAGCAGGAAAGCCAGAATGTATTTACATTGTGGGATGAAAATTTCAATTATGCTAAAATGAGTTAAGTCTGAGCAGTTGTAAGATGTTTCAATGTGTTTTAAAAATATTTTTATATGCTTTGTTTTTTATAATCTGTGTGACATAGGTGTGGATTATAAAAAAGTTTATGATGGTAAGGCTACCAACGAACATATAGTAGTGCTCAAAATCAACATAGCGATTGCTATGGCAGAGAAATCTATAGATAAAATAGTGAATAATAAAATGTATTCAGTGTTTTGAAGGAACAATTTACCAGACCTCTTTACCTCGGTACTCAGAAATGGCAATTCACACAATTTCTATGTAAATCATTCACCTTATTTTACCTTTCTTTGAGACATTCCTAACCGCAGAATGCAATGGGGCTCTTCCAGGACCTGTTACCTTGTGCAGGACCAGGAGATAAGAAAGGCACCATAAGTCAATGGGACCTGCCTGTGAGCTCAAAATCTTTAAGGTTCTATACTCAGTGGCTTATCTAAGATTGCATTGTGCATCTAAATGCACAAGTGTTCTGATTCATGAGGAGCAGAACTCAGTAATCTCTTTTTTGGAAAAGCGGGTCCCAGCAGAAGGAATACTGAACTAGAAACAAAAAGATGTGGGTGTTTTTTCACATCTGCCAAATCTGTCAGTTTTCTTTGTGGATTTCATCTGACCAAATGTAGAAAGCCTCCTTTTAGCCTTCTACTACAGTTAATAAATGTAAATAGACAATTTTAGTAATAAGGTAATCTCATTCTAATATAGCATGTTAAATACATGGGGTTGAATCATGCCTTTCACATCTCCACAGTCAGTTTGTTTCTATCAAGAATTAAAACAGTATGTAGTATTCATCATGGTATGGATGTCTACATTATAAGTATAAAGAGGTAAGAGAATAATTCTAATTTCAGATTTGCTTTGCTTTGTTTTTTCTGTGAAATGGGATGCTAATATCTGCTTCGCTTTCTGCTTTTCTGCTTTTCTTTGTCCATGCTAATTTATCTATGCAAACTGCCATTTGACATTTATGGTACCAGCATCCCACAGAAGGCAAGTCTAACATTGACTAATATCTCAAAAATTACTACAAGTCAAGCGTGCTCAGTGTGTCATATTATATAAAAGTTAAACATAAAATTACAAATAATTCAAACAAGTTTGTTTTTTATTTTGTTCACTCTATATTTTGTTCACTGTTTATTTTGTGCATGATTACCAAATAATTTGGGTTTTAACATAAAGTATTTCAACATTTTCACACACAGAAAGACAACTTGTGTAAATTATATTTAACAAAATTAAGATCAGAATTCTGCTTATATTGACATTAATAGTTGGGAAGTTATGCCTGTAATATTATTTTATACTATCTCATGCATTTATGTTGCATAAATTGCACAGATAAAATTAAAATTACCTTAGTGTTTAAGACACACTTTCTCTATGTCTATAATGCAAAATGTTATGCAGACTACATCTTGAATTAAAAATAAATGTGACTAAATCTAATGCCAGTGGTCTCAAATCCTCATTAGGAATGGGGAAAGGGTGAGCCAGGAAGACATCCTTACGTCTTCCCTTCTAACTTAAGAAGAAATAAAGCAAAGACTTACAAGACAGATGAAGGCATTTAAACATGGATGTAACTGATACATCTTCCACCTCACTCAGGTTACTTTTACACAGTGACTGCCCCAGGTACTTCTTTTAACATGTTCAGGAAAAGTTCTGCATTATGGTAGTATAACTGTAAATAAAACCAGCTGATAAAAGTAATTTTTTGTGTATAAATTAAGGCACCCTTAAGCTAGTTTTTTCTGATTAAGCCACAAATGCAGAATTTTTTTTCATGTGTGGATAACATTGTCCACACAGTACATGTGGCATGCTTTAGTTTAACTTCAGACTCAAAATCAGGTACATTAGTATTGTTTGCTTTTTCCACAAATAAGTACAAGGCAGAGACAATATGATTGCACTCCTGAAACAGAAGAGCATCACTGATGAAAGAAATGTGAAAATCCACTTCTGAAACTGTTTTGTGGAATGAAACTCTCTGAGGAATATTTACTTGTCTAGTAGTTTTATTATTTAATAGCCTTGGCATACTGAGCCTTCCCAAGTGGTACTTGGTTTCTTTTGTATGGAAATATAAACTAAAAGTGTAATACTCTCCCTTTTTACTAGACCTCTCAGCAAAAATCAATATTTTCAGTTCCTCTTTTTGTATAGTTATACGACTGTACAGTAAGCAACAAATCTAACTGGGAGGCAAGAGAACCAAATCCTCTCCAAAGAAATTTACTAAGTCATGGGCAAAATTACTCAGTACTTTGAAGAGATACCTTATTACCTTGCATTCTATTTAGTATTAATCTTAACTAATTGAAATTTAGGTTCCCCAGGGGCGGGGAATATTTTTGATTCATTGCGAGTATTCTGATAGAAATGGATCCTGACCTCCATTAGTACGTCTCAGTGCTATGTCAGTATATGTAACATTGTAGGCAAAAAAAAAAAAAAAGAGAGACATCATTTGAATACTTTGTGTCTATTAAGAAAAAAAGCTTCAAACTGTTTTCAGATGACTACACCTCGTTTAAACAACCTCAGACTTCTCCAATTGTCCTCATAGAGAAAGTTATTCTTTATGACTTTTTAATAGATAATACCGACACAAAAAATACCAAGAGTACTTATGATGCAAAACATACAGTAAGCTTCCTACGAAATACAGAGAAATAAATCCTTTTCTCTGTGAAATTCTTTGTCTTCATTTGCCTTTTAAGCTTTGTAACTTCTAAGAACTTCATTCTTGTCTCAGCCATTAAGTTTGTCAGTCTTTTGCTAGGCCTACACAAGAAAATTGTTTCAGTCAGTGACTTAAAGTTTCCCTCCTCTATGGCCATTGGTCTCCAAATAGATTATCACCTCAGTAATTGAGATTGAATCTGTTTTATATCACTTACTTTCTTCATTTATCCTTTAATGTAAAATCACTATCTCATTCCTGAATAGAAGAAAATCACAATTGTTAAGTGCAGACAATATGCCAGACATTTAATTCTAAATCAGTATTACTGTGCCCATTATTGTTAGCAAAACCTCACTGATCAATAAGAGCCAGCAACCACTGCAAGAAAATCAGACCTGTCTCACAAGTGTGAAATTGTACAAGATTCAAGTATAATTGGACACTTCTATATTGCTATAACTCTTTGATTAAAAAAAAAAAGATACAGAGTATCTTTAATTTTTTTCTCAAACTTAAAAATATTGAAAAATTTAGAATTATTTATTAACATACTATAAGTGTTAGGATGCAGAATCTTCGCTTATTGCATTTCAGCTCTGTCTTTTGCCTTGTTTCCCTAACTCCCTAACCTGCTGAGTTAGGATTGTTTCATTTGTCCAGCTTTCTTCCAAACCATGTTAGTGTGGTTTTAGGGTTTAAATTCATGGAATGATTTAGTGAGTATAGCAAGCCCTCTTCAGCTGACCGCCAGCTCATTCATTTTTCCTCAGAACTTTTCTTTCTGCATTTGAAGTCATGACTTAAAGCAACTGAAAGAGCTGCCTGTACTTCCCAGGGTCTTGAGTTCCTCTCTCTCTCTACAGCTTTGCTAATCCAGTCTGGGTTATCCTGAAGTACACTTCTTTCTTAGATCTGCTTGACAGGTGCCTGTCTATATCCTTCTCCAAATTAAGGCTTCTTTCTATATCTGGAGGGAACATCTAAGATAGTTTCGACTACTGCATGTTACCTAAAGTTCCTGGTTGTTCACAGATCTTAAAATTTCTTCTTACTGCACCTTAACAAAGAAATTGCAACACTCTGAGAGGAAGACTGAGCAAATTCTGCTGCCCAAATGCAAAAAAAAAAGCCCTGCTTTTTTTCCAATACTCTTCCCATGGCCATCCTGCCTCCTCTTCCATATCAGAATCAATGTTCCCTTCCTGGATAATTGGACACCTTGGTAACTTTTTTACTGATCCTTTCCACAACTTCCTCACTCCTCTAAAACAATAAGCTTGACAAAACAACAGGTTTGCCTTCTAAGGCCTATAATTTGATGGCTTATCTTATTGGTTTTCTTATGGCTCTGAGTCAGGTAGCTTTAGTGTCCCTTTTAGAGTTACATTAAGTAACAAATCAATATGAAGCTGGTAGGAGTAATGGATCATTGGCAACTTAGGGTATCAAAGTGAAATGAGTAAAAAAATAATGGTTTTGGCAGCAATAAACTGTGCATTGTACTGTAGTAATAATTTTTTTGCATGTGCAAAACCATAGTGGCTGTGCAGGTAGTGTCTGCTGGGCAGGGCCCAACCTCTGGTCCCTAAGGACACTCCTCCAAGTGCTGTCCTGTGCATATACCTTGAGATAATGGGAGTGACTTCAGCACTTGTAACCAAAGGGGAGATAAAGAGCTCCTATCCTAAAATAACTGTCGAAGTACAGCAGTCTCTCTGTCTTCTACAACCAGATGACTGCTGTATGTTTGATGCATATATTTTAGATGAGTAATATTTTTAATGAAGTCCATCTGGAAAGATAAATATATATGCAAGCAATTTGATAATTCCATCTAGTGTATTTTATCATATGTTTTAGTACTAACATGATATTTTATATTTCCAGTTCACTGATTCCACAAGCAAAAGAGAGGTGCTTGTTAGATGGAAGAAAATTAGCATAAACAAAAATCTTTGAATGCTTCAGAATTTATATTATTGAAATGAATAATTTGTGGCTCCTTATACTTCATTGCATGATTAAACATATCTGCATAAAAGATTATTTTCTTTTTTTTACAGGGACACGTCTCATTTCTCTTCGATGGACTTCCAACCTCATAAGCTTGGTTGAAGACAATGTAAAGATTCCTCTTAAAAAAAGAGAAATTCAGAAAAAATCCAAAGCCAAACCAATGAAGACTTATAATTCTATTATAAATATTTTTAAAAACCTTAATCTGATGAATTAAATCCATAGATTTTGCCTCTTGATAATTGGAACAACTATGTTCTCATGGAATTGAATGCAGCAACAGTATTTTTATTTATACTTTAAGTAACTATGTAAAAACTGAACTTTATTAATTTCATTTTCTCATTATTACTGTGTATTTCAACAAAATGTACAACAGTGATAAAGAGAAGTTAAAGGAAACGGAATACTTATTTTCCTTTTTAACATTTAAGCAAAATACAGACTACTGAGATAGAAAGGGAAGTAGGGGGCTTTGTTGTTGCTCTCACCCTACCACATTTTTAAGGAACAGATACCCAAGATAATTATTTCTCATACTCTGAATTTTGTTATTCTTACTTCCAAATTTTTTTCCAGGCTTAAATATTAGTCAAAACCCTGGAGGGTTCAATTTTTTCGATGCAGATGCATCTTGGGAGACTCAAATTACCACAATTTAGATTGTGAGTATTTTATGTCTACCACTGTCATCTAGTTAGTAAGGAACAAAACCTTAAAAATAAGACCTACTGAATTTAGTATGGCTAAAAATCATAGCAAAGTAAGAAAAAAAAGCATATGCTAAACTGTTGTCATGTGGACATTTCCCCTCAAGTCAGTGAGACATAAATGCTATAATTTAGATATGTACTAAAATGTCTTGTTAAATGAAGGCTTATATAGATGTAGTGTTTTTTAGTGTATTAAAAATGTTAATACTATACCAGCATTACAAACTTACATCCATCCTGATATAATTAACAGAGAAAAAAATCTACCATCCTAAGTTTTGAAATATTCTATGATAAGCTTGCAAGTATTGAAGTGAATTATGTATAGTTTGTCTTTGGAAAGTGCTAGAGCTGACCAAGGGCAATTTAAGCATGCATTAATATACTCTAAATTATCCTTGAACTCTAACTGCAACACTTTTAAGAATGCTTTTAGAATTTCATTAGCAGTAAACAGGCCGGCACAGTAGCAAGAGAGAAAACCTGATTAATTTTACTGAATATGTGAAGAGTTAGCTTCCATTTGCAACTGGCTGTGGTACAGAAAATGGCCCCTCAAAATCCTGCTTTGCCCTTTCAATTTCACACACAGCCCCAAGAAATATTCAGCCAATCCAGAGATGTAAATCTATCCAATCCAAATCCAAACTAGGTAAATGCTGCTAGCTCAAAATATGATAAAAGTTTGGCCATTGAAGCCCAAAGTGAGCACAATGATGTCAAAGCCAGCCATGCAATGTTTGCACAATAAATACACTTACTATAAATACCCAAAGTATTTGAAACTAGTTTGTGTTGTTAAAACATATCTGGTACATAAGGGATGTACACTGAAATAAATAATTGTACATATTTTCCCTTTTACTTAAATAGTTAATATAAATATCACCATCTACTGGCAGAACAAAATACGTAGCAGTGTTTACAAGCTTGTAGGATCAATAAAGGTAAATACAGAAATTGATTCTAGTTTACACAGCTCTTAAAATTCTGCAGAAATACTGTTGACTTCCTGGTGCCTGACAACGGCCACATTATTTTCCCAGGTTGTTGTGTAGAGTTAGAGGTGGCTTCCTGAGCAGCTTCACACACTTCTGTAAAACTGTCCCATGTGATAAAGATGCTCACCTTCAATAAAGAATGATCTTCATTTCAATTTGAATTAAACTGCATACTCACTATGCTCTCTGACCCATGTGAAAAGAACTTCGTTTTATTGTTGTCAATTGTATTTATAGTGACAGTGTTTGCAAAGAGTTTGTCATATCAATGTGAGCTTTTATTATTTTTTGGTTTGGGAGATTTTTTCGATTAGTGAGTATATCTCTAATTTTCATTTTGAAATATTATTGAGAAAGGATTTCTCTTATTTCTCAAAAGTGATGCTGGTTGTCATTTTAATGGAAAAATGTTAAAAGAGCGATAGCCTAGGTTTTCATTTGCTTTTTTGTATGAGTCCTTAATATGCTCTTTTGTGTTTTCAGGCTTTTTGAATAATCCTGAAGGCAAAGGTTTTCGTAGTTTTGATAAAAGCTTGAGTTTCTTGTTCTCCGTTGCCTTTAGGAACTGAAGCTTTAAGTAAAACATTAAATGGTACAAGACTTGTCATCAAATTTTAGAGTTCACAAGACTCAGATTGCAGAAATCAAATCTTGACCTGATTTGACTTGAGAGAGGTAAAATTGTTCTGAATAGAAACATATTGAGAGGAAAAAAAATATAGAATATTACCACAGTTTGGATAACAGTAGATGAGAAAGAAACAAATGAAAAAAGTAAAATTGAGAACCTAGCAACAAGAGAATGGAAATACTGTATGTGGAAAATAGAGATAACAGAGTAGGTTTTAGAGGAAAGATCAATAATGCTGGAGATATAAAAATGTCTCCTTTCTCAAAGGAAAAAAGGAGAACCAGGGAGGGTAATCTCATGAAAGTCAAGAAAGAGCAGAGTATTGAGGTAAGGGTACTTATGGGCCCAGAAAGACTGGGAAGTAAAAATAAGACAGAGAATTATAAGTTTGTCTAGAATTTACAGGTCTTTGAAGATTTGAGCAAGATTCTTCTCAATAGAGGAAATATTTGAGAATGTATAATTGAAATAATATAGGAGAAAGACAATACTGCAGCTTGTTCAGGCATTACTATAGACTTGTGTCTTCCAACTGTTTTAATATCCTAAACTGATTGCTGCATCCCAGAAGACATCCTAGCAAAGAGTAGGAGTTGGCGTTGCTGACTGTAATACCCGACACCACACTGCTCATCAGGCAGATCTAGTGGCAGATAGGTAGCCCAACGAACCCTCTGTTTTATGCAGAGCTAATTATGAAGGAAGGTGGAGAGGCTTTCTTCAAGGACAGTAACACAAGCTGAAGTTGTTTGCACTGTGGCATGACCTGTAGGTGTGGAGTGAGCTGAAAGTGAAAGCCCTTGGAAATGTATATAAAAACATTTCAAGAGCTCAGAAAGGATGAGAGACCGAAAAATAAAAGGTTGGTTTTCTTTTTTTTTCCTATATGCCATTAATCAACCCTAAATTGCAGGGCCACTTTTCCACAAAACCTTGCCTTTAATGCTTTCAAACACAGAGCACACAGCCTATATTCAGTGAAGATAATAATAAGCAGAGTGAAATGCCTGTGGCTTGGAATTTGCCTTAAGGTGATGTCTTAAGGCCTTGGTACAGAATAGATTTTTGCAGCCCTAAGACCTCACTTACTTCCCCTATGCCATTCTTTTGTTAACCATCTCTATTTTTTCTTCCTTAGCCAGAGAAGCATTTTGGAACATCATCAGAGTTTGCAACAGATTCTTCCTGACAGCTGCATTAGTTCTAAATGGCCCAAGATCAGGCTGTCTTGTGGGACTGACCAACTCACCACTAGTCTTTTTGGCAAGGATTTCAGCAAATTGTTTCACAACACTCAATAAAAATATACAAAAATAACTACCCTATCTAGAAAACAAAAAAAAATCCAAAAACAAATGCACCCACATTTTATTTTTCCAAACAAATCAACTGTTCTATAGTGCACAAAACTTTGAAAATTATCATTTTTCTATAAATTAGCCACTAATGTCATCTTGGATTTTTGGGTTTTTTTTGCCAAACTCTCATTCTGGAATTAATCTACTCATTTTCCACAGGGAGAAAACTAGGCACAGAGGGAAGAAATTCAAACCTGATTTTTGCCTTGACAGTAAGTTTGGACACAGTGTCCTTAAGCTATTTGGCTATTAGAATTGATCCAAAACAAGGTAGCTGAGACATTTAGCTGCCTGACTTTGTAGGTCAGTAATACAGCCAAGGATATCGCAGACTGTCACCATAAAATTCTGCTACAGAGAGTGGAGACAAATAGGTGTCTTTAGAGTTCAATTCATCTGAACTGGTTTAGATTTCTAAGTCACAATTAGATGAATCGTGTTCCACAAGTGACTGTTTCTCTTCCCTGACCATAAAAAGTTACCAAGCTGTCTAGCTCAGACAAATACATTCATATTAAGGAAGGATGTTTCAAGTTAGGTGAGATTGATCTCACACGTGGAGGTTAAAGATTAGCTTTTAAAGAATAAAAGTGGTTTACAATGTAGTCAGGGATCATAGTATGACTTCCCAATGTATTAGATGCCTTGGAACTTTTGAAAACCTCACTCACTGTCTATCTGCAATCTCCAGTACTTAAATATTTTTATCAAGTTTTCCCATAGAAATTTCCCATGCAAATATTCTCACAGAAAGGTCAAATGAAGTTCCTTATCCTGAAAACCAAAGTAAAGAAAAAGCTTACCACACACACAAAGAAAATGTAAGGGTCCAAAGAGCTGCGCTTCCATTCCTAGTCATACCACTATATGCTCAGCATCTTTTAGGATCCAAGGGTTGTCCAAAAATCTAAAAGCTTAGGATTTCTTTCTGATTACAATCCTTTCTAAAGCAAGCAAAGAAATGTGCTCCCTGAGAAATTGTCTTCTTTTTTGTGCCTACAGTTTTTTAATCCTAAAACTAACCATAACAGTTCTCCAAAGTCTGTGAGAAGTAGGACAAAGGTAATATTATGTATTTCATGGGATAGCATACTTGCATTTGCTGATATAGCATAGAAATGCATATAAGCAACAAAAAAAATCTATTTTAGTTGAGAAATAAATACTTTTTTTTTATTCCAAACATGTTTTAGATGATAAAAAAAAAAAAAAAGCCTTGCAAGCCCATATCAATACTTGTTTGAATAGGAGCACGTGCATGCTATATAATCAGCCCCAACCATGTTTTGATAGTAATTAAAATACCTTTGGGGGAGTGGGGGGGGGGGGTTGATTGTTTGCTTGCTTGTTTGGTTTGTTTTTAAGACTGAAATCTCTTTTAGTCTTATCAGGAAAATATCCATCACCACTAATTCTCCAGTATGACTGAAAGATAGCTCATTTCCTTAGCACACCTGGCAAAAAAGCAGATAGATGAATCAAGTGACTACCCTGCACTTTTCCTGACACTGGGTTCTCTGGAAGCTGCTTAGGTGCTGTAGACTTTGAGACTCCTTTACCAATATTGTTCGATCACTGGGATGATTGGAAGACCCAGAAAGGGCTGCTCTAGATGTCACTATTGATTTTAACAAACAGCCATCATCATTTCTCATAACTCAATGGCATTTTAAAAACATTTTGTACTACATAAAGTTTAAAACAAAATTGTAAATGTGACATTGCTCTGCTCATTCTCCTAGCTGCAGTCATACTAAATTTACCACACAATGTGTAATGTGAAATATTAGTAATGTCCAAACATTGACTGATTGACATTACTGTCAGTTGTGTGTCATTAATACCCTTATTAAGTGCTATGAGAGGTTGGTTGAATGGGCATTAATGGCCTTCAAAGATGCAGGTTTAAAACAAATGGATGCCTGTTCACTGTTTTTTCAACAGCAAACATGTATCTGTACAGCTGAAATACTAATTTATGTGCAAGGGAGGGTAACAGTTATCCAAAGTAACACCACCACTGTTAGACTCGGGCTTTGACATGACATTTTCTGTGGTTTTAATGGGAATAACATCTATAACACTCGTGATAGGACACTCAGACCCCATAAATTCTTCAGATAAGACTTTCAACACTTGACACCATTTTCTAGGAAAGCTTGGCTATTCCTGACAGATTCTCACAACACTTATGGATGTGCAGGTTATGACTTGCAGAGTATTAAAAGACTCCTCTGTTATAAAAAGAATAAAGAGTTTGATGATTAATTACCAGTAGTCACCTGCTGTATAACTATCTGGATGAGAACATTAACATGGCAATAATCACTGCAGTCTTCTGAATAAAATAACCATAAAATGCATGAAATCAGACATGCAGAGAGTGAATCAGCAGTGGAAATGTATGTGTATTGGCTCTGTGAGGCATATGATCAAAGGATGATCTACACAGAGACACCAGCTCAATAGAGCATGAAAGATGGAAGATAGAAGAAGCCAAATGTGCACAGAGCTAAGAATGACTAAGGAATTAAAACCTGCAGAGACAGAAAGCCAAATTGTACCATTCCCATAAATGTGTAACCACCTGTCAATTGAGTTTTGTCTGCTGAGATTGCTTCAAAGACTTTAAAAAAACAATCAAATAAAAATGGACAAAATGAGCTAATGTGTTAATTGATGTGGGAATAGAGGGTAAGGCTACAGTAATTGCAGAGAAAGATGAGAAGCAAACTTTGTAGCTACAAGAATTCTGTGCAATCTTTTTCTTTTGTTCCAAGTTGTCTAATAACAGAATACTGAAATCTGGCCCTTAGGCTACAGAAAGTGGTTCTCTTGGCTGATACATTTCTCTCCAGTTGAGCGGGAAACTATTTAAAATTTGCCCTTTCTTCTGCACTGCTACATTTTCAGCCATATTTTGTGTATAGGAAAAAAGTAGCAAGCAATCACATCCACTCTGTTGAAAAACGAGTTCATATTTTGAGCAAAGTCCCATGCTGCAACTGCCACCTAGTTAATGGACATTCTGAATCCTACTTTCAGCTTCTGTATAGGGGGCACTTACAGTACTGTTAAAAATAGTTTTTTTAGAAAAGCAATTTTTAGATATAGTGTGCAGGATATAAGAAAAAAAATCTCACTGAACAGGGATCTAAATAGCAAGAGTTGAATTCAGTCTTGACAGCAAATCTATGCTGAACACTGTCTGAGGAAAACAGATTGGATAGGTCTTATTCAACTTCTGATGTCCAGATTCCCAGTTACTTACACAGGTTTGAGTTTTCAGCAAAGTTTAATTGACATTTGATTGAATTCTTGAGAAGTTTGCATCTCCTAAGATAACAGAATTCATTCATGAAACGCTAAGGCAAATACTTAAGTTTTAAACCTAGCCGTCTTCAGCAGAACAATCCACTGATAACTGGATTTCCACTCTCATGTAAAATTAAGTAAATGCTGAAGTGATCCACATAAGAATTATACTGCAAAGCACTAATGAAAACATGAAAAGTAATTATAAATTTGTAGATAATTTTTGTACAACTATTTTCTTGATTTCCAAGACATTTAGCACAAAACCCCTTTACATCAGTGTGATATCACTGAGGAAAGTACTTAGTTAAAATTATGCATTCATCATGGTACTCTAAGATATCTTTGCAATTTAGACATTTGTCTGCAAACAGATGTCTGTATATTGATCCTAAATTCAATCCTTTCTTAGCAGAATTCATCAAGTCTGTCAATCCTTAATGCACACACATACCTATATACATTAATATATATGTGTAAAAATGTCTGTTTTATCACATTAACACAATATAACATAAACATTGCCCAAGCATCCATCCATATGGGCCATCCCACCATCCTCTGTCTCAATAATAAAATGTAAGTACCAGAAGCCAAGGTATGTCTAAGCCACTGGAAAATGAAAGCTAAATCCTTCTTTAGCAGAGGCAGAGGACAGTCATTCTCACTCTCAATGGAGACAGAAAAAACAAAGCAGAAAACATAATATTTTAGAGAAATTAATCAAGCTATATATGAACAGAAAGATCTAGGATAGTTTCCTAGATTTAAGGTTAAAAACCGACCAAGATCCAGATTTACATTGTCTTTAGCCATTTTCTTATAGAATTTAAAAAAAAAAAAAAATTAAAAAAAAGAGACTTTTGGGAGGCTGAAGATGGAGACAGAAGTGGAAAAACTGGGCAGAGCAGATGCTTTCATTACTTTTGTCCATGATTTCTTTCAAAGAACAAACCATTTGTTTTCAGAAAAGGATGGGGTTTGGTTTTCTTTTGATACATCTCCCAAAATTTATAATTTTTTTAAAAAAATTTTTTTCTTTGCTTTAGATGCAGGTGGCATGAGCAGAAAAGTTGGGGCTTTTCTGAATAAATTTGTCTTTGCAAAAAAAAGGTAATTTCTCTGACCAAAGTAGGACAATTCAAACAGTCAGCCCCTCTGCTGATAGAACTTGTATCTCTGAAGTCTCTGAAGATGTCTTAATCTCTCATCTGAATGTTCTTGTTCTTTTGAGATTATTCTATATTAAAGGTCAAAAACTGTGCAACTTGATGGGTGAGAGTTGACTCTGAGTTCCAGTCCATCCTTAAAAGCATGTGCTAGATGAAATGTTACACCAATTATATAACCAGTGTTTGAAAGAAGAAATTATGACATTAATGTAAGCCATGAAATTTAAGTGACTGTCAATTCAGAAGTAATAAAGGTTGAGAAGGAGAAAAAAAATCGATTAAAAATAATTCATCAAGAGGTCAAAAACTTGAAAGATTCACTGTCTCAAAAGTTATCTTTCAAAAAGTACCAAATAATATTTAGGCACTCATAGATCAGATTAGAAGACTCAGTATTAGAAAAAAATGTGCACGCATCAATCCCAAAATTCCCGTTCTGCATAAAACTAAGCCTAAATGCTGACTTACAGACATAGTTATGTTTCTGTTTTCTGTCATTCCCTTGAACCCAGTGAGTGGGATCCTCATGACGACACCAATCTCAGACAGTGACAATTAGAATTGAGAGTCTTCACAGAAAATCATGCAAGTCTACTTTAAAATGTAGTTTGATTTTATAGGGTTAATAACATTTAGAATTTGTGTTCTACTGCTATTCAGGCAGTCACATTTTTTTATGGAGAGATATTAACAGAAAGACCGTGCTCCTGTCCAAAGTTCAAGTTCTGGATGTGAAAAATTGCAGCTTGCATAGTCAGTCATACAGCTGAAAGCTGATACTTTGTTACCTTCTACATGCTATTGATTTTGCTCTCTTATGGACTGTCTTAAACTAATTAATATGTTTATCTAACTGATTTGCAAGCATTTATTTCACTGCTTAGATAGCAGCACATAAATAGTTCTGTCACAATAAATTGCACTTAACACAAACCTAGAATTAAACATGAAGCATTCACAGAATCAAATTTTCCTTTGACGTGAATTTATGAGAAAAAAAGAAGGCAAAGTATCTAAATTAAGATTATTTTAATTAAAAATGCTTGACCCCAAAAAATGGTCGATTTTTTTGGTGCTCTACACACAACTCAATAGAGAATTCAAACTGTAACTTTGAATTACTTTGAAGACTTACTCATCGGTTTGCAAGTAGTATGGTACTAATAAAAATTCTAGTTATGATGATAAATTATTGTGCAGAACTTATTTTTCACTCTTATAAGAATGCATTGTAGAAACTTACATGCACAAACGTCTAGGAGGAAATGTATTTAGTGCTTTGGGAAGTAATTAGGAATACATATTTTCTCACATGGGCTTTTAATTAAAACATCTTAACATTTTTTATAAATCTTGGGGGGAAAAAAGCCTAATAAAAATGATGATAAACTTTTTTTTTTAAAATAGGATAAAGCTTTCAGAGCAAGTAGAAAATTCAAAGCTGAATTCCAGCTCAGCATGGAAACCTGTCATGGAAAGAAAATTCTAAAAATGGCATGAATTTCCAGAGCGGTAAAAAATAATGTGCATATGAACAGCAGCTCTTCTTTTGTTTCCCAAATCAAATCATGGAGGTAGATTATTGATTCATTTGTTTTACCATGAGCAGTGCTTCTTGGATCTTTCTATTACAGGGAAAATACAAAGTTAGTTAATTTCTATCATGAAAGCTAGAGCTGTGAGTGAATATATATTTTTCTAGTGATCTGGACTGTCAGTTTTAGCAAAGCAAAGAGAGGAAGCAGCAAGCTCATGTTCTGCCAAATGCACAACTGTAGCAAAGAACACGTACAAATATATGTACTTATATTTGGGTGGGTGCAAATTCAGAGATGTAGCTTTTACATAGCCAGCCTGAAGCACTTCAGTGGAACATAGCTTTCACTTCTAAAGTCCAAGAGGCTTTAAAGGTTTCCTAAATTAGGCAGCCGAAATCATTAATCTCCTTAGAAAAATTTGGCAAACCACTGAATTCATATTGACACAAGAACTAGGAGGTAGCAGACTCAATTAACAAAACCATTTCTCTCCTCTGATGGCTTTGCTCTTTCTCTCTGAAATCACCAGGGTAACACTGACTTTACTGGAATCACAGAGAAAGAGCTAATGTTCCAGGATGGGAACAAACAGGTATTGATAAAATAGGTACTGAGTCAAGCCTGAATCCAAACATGAAGTCATCCCGCTTTCCAGGTTCTGGTTAACCGCAGTCCTGCTCCTGATCCTGACACTGATTGTCCAAAACTAACCAAGGCCAGCTCTGGCTGCAGCACTCAGTGCTCTCAGACCCAGCAGTGAGAGAAGAGGATAATGTCCTCACTTGCTCCTAGCCATCCCTTTGCTGAGGTAGGAGGGGGGTGCTAAAAGAAGCAAGGTCTTAACAAGGGAGTGTGATCCCAATTAGCTGCAATGAGACCATGTGGTTTCACCTCTGACTTTCTGTACCTTTAAGGTACAGCAGACAGCTTGGTAATTAACGGGTTTGTTAATTATCTTATGGAGAAGGAAATCAATGATTCTGATGTACCTGTTCTCCATCAGATATTACAAAGGCTTACCAGGGTTCCCCCAAATAAAATAAGGGGATTTTCTAACTTTATAGGTTATAACGAACGACTGGACAAGACAAATGCAGTTTGGTTTCCACAGACACATTCAGGATATTTTTTCACTCACAGCTGATTCTCACACCTATTTACTGACAAACTGTGCTCTGCAAATAATCCCAGCAGGACAAGTAAGCTCCTATTTACTCAGCAAAAGCAAGGACAGCTGTATTTGACCATTTTCATTCCTTCACATCACCAGTTTTATGGTCTATCACCTTCACAGCATTTTGCTTTCACACTATACCTCACTATCTCAAACAAAACTTGAAAAAATACTTAAGCCCTGGGACTCAATAAGGTTTCTATCCTATTTGACACATCATTAAATCAGGTAGAATGTTCTCTAATGGGTGTTTTTCTCAAGACACATTTTTTCACAGGTTCTTTGTCTTCAGCTCTTAAGCCCACCTAATGATTGAAGCATTTTTAGCCCTACTTTGTACACTGTATCTTTCTAAGTCAAAAATTGGATGAGAGAATAAATAAAATTAATGGAAGAAAAAATTGCTGAAAAGAAAATTATTGAAAAATATTGAAAAGTTAATTGAAACCTCTTTTTTTTTTTGCTAGAAGGAAACCTCATATGCATGCTTGTCCTAACTCACTCACTTTTCTCTGGTTATTCTCTGTTTGCCTGTTACTTTAGTTTACAAAAGCATCCCAGCAAATACTGGGGGATTAAATGCTGATTAAAATGTAGGGCCAATGAAGATTGGGTTTAGTTAGATTCACTGCCTTCCCCCTGTCTAAATCTATATGAACCAGAAGAGCAGCACTCTGTGTGAGACAACTTTGCCATGCTTTGCTTATCTAAGAGTGATTATGTTTTTCAAACACAAGAGCTTTACAAAGGTTTAGCAAACTGAAAGAGAACTGTTCATTATTATTAAGCTAGATATGGATTTTCTGGGTGGGTAATAGTTTTTCCCCTCTCCCTAGTGGGATCTGGAGAACACAAGAGTACTGCTAGTAGACAACACAGCTGCGACCTCCATATCTTCTCTGCTTTGTACTGGTAATGTAAAGCGTGACTCTGCCCCTGTACAAATTAACAGATGTTAAATCAGCTACCAGAGAGGGTTTTTTTAATGAAATCAAGTATGTCATGTTTTAATGAATGAAAATAATTAAAAATCAAGATAAAGGTGATAGAATTCAAAGTTACGCAATGTTGTACTCTCATCGCAATCTATGTATAATCAAAGTCCCTTAACCTACATCTCTGGCATATAGAAACTAATACTCATAATTACAATATTCAAATAAAAAAGACTAATATTTGACTCAGAGTTCTGTTGAAATTTGTGTGGTTTTTTTTATACATCTTCCCATGCTTTCAAAAGCAAGCCTGAATTTCTGAAGCTGCTCGGATGTCGTTTGTTCCTGATTGGTGTTTAAGCTTCATCTCCATATTCTTTTGACTGTGAAATAAAAGATTTTCAGCACCGCAGAAATTTAAGCTATGCATTTCAGTATGGATATAATGCCAAATATTAGATAATCAATTAGGAACATACATCCTTATCTCTTTTTGTGTAGTGGTGTCTGTATGTCATGGATGTAAGGTATTTGTGAACATCTGTATGTAATCAGCTTTTCCACCTGTAAAGTGGGGATAATTATTCTTTCTTTGCAAGTATCATGAGGTTTAGCTTAATAATTTCTGGCAATTGGTGTGAGATGCTCTTAATAAATAACTACATATTGTAAGTGGTAAGGTTAATTATCCCACTATGACAGAAATCAATCACTGTTAAATCCTTTCTATCTGAATAATGAGGTAATCTTGAATTTTTTGATTCGGCTAAACTAGTCACCGTGCTGCCGTATGTTGGGAATCCATGAGACTACAGTATTGCTCACAGAATGTCCCTGTGCAGACTCCAAAGGACTGAGAGTGACTATAAAACAAACTATGCCAAGTTTTAATCCTTTTTTTCATTATGCTTCCATTTAAATCAATAATGTTACTCTAGAAGATCATTTATTATCCTATTTCATAGAATAAGCCCATGGCTCTTCTCATGAAGTGCTGTTGTGATGTTGAGTAATTAATGAAGTGTTATCTTAACATACCAAAAAAGGTTTTTATAACCACAAACTTTATACTTGATTATAATACTATTTTTTCCATTAGAATGACTAGGACTCAGAATTTGTCAATTTTGGCTTTGATTCCATTAAGCATCACATTTGTCAGTGATTTTTAAGTAGACACATAACGACAAATATTTAAGTTAGTATGCGAGGAAGACGAGCAAAGAAAGACTGATTTGTGAGGCCAAAAACTTATATACCTAAATTTTTACATCTTTCCTACACAGGCAATACACAGGAAGTTGTGTTTTATTCAAAATTCAATTTTTTTTTTTTACCACTCTCTGTTAATGATATGAAACATGCAACAGTACTGAGTGGTGTTCGTGGACAGCTGGATAAGCAAGCCTCTTCCAAGAGTAGAACACATACTTTCAGAACATGGGAAATTCAAGCTTTCACATCATTAGTGGAGTTTTAGACCATATGCTGCCAAGCTCAAAGGTAACCAAGCTGAGCTTTCTGTGTCAAACTCATTATCTCTCAAAACAAATGTAGTCTCATGCTTTCTGAAAACAGGAGATGAAAGTCTCAGCTTTCTGTCAAAGTCTGGTTTGTTCATAATTAGGACCTATAGCACATTGTCCTTTTTTAAAAAAAATCAAATTTTTTCCTATTGTATCAAGGATCTTTCAAGTTTCTCTCTCATTCTTGACATTTTATTGCCAGCAGTTACATGT
The DNA here is from genome assembly GCA_008694505.1 of Cyanoderma ruficeps. Lineage (NCBI taxonomy): Eukaryota > Metazoa > Chordata > Aves > Passeriformes > Timaliidae > Cyanoderma > Cyanoderma ruficeps. The sequence continues at coordinate 12,306,329 of VZDJ01000158.1, forward strand.
GTACAGCAGTTTTAATAGGAAGGAGAAATGTCACTGGAAGGTGGTTACTTTTATCTGATTTGCCATTATGTAGTGTTTGAATTTCTCCCTGCATGCTCTCAGCATAATATAGTTAGTTACAAATTAATGAAAAATTTAGATTTGTACTATTGAATGTTGATTTAGGGAAATACAATGACCTAGGAAATGAAGAAGGATTCCTCATTTCCAAAACCAGGCATTTCTTCCTCCCCAACTTTCCTAATTGCTTGCTACTCTAACTTGTTTTCCTTGTTTATGTCCTCTGATCCTCCCTACCTTTCTTTGTATTAGTTTTCTCTCTTGCTTTATTAATTGCATTATATTAACTTCACAGCTAAGGTCAGTTCCATCTCAATAGGCCAGGGACAAGCCTAACTCTGCAAACAGCATTCCCCAAAAGAACCATAAGCAGCTTTCAAGAATGTGATGTTTGTGTACAGAACTGAACAACCAAATATTTCTTCCTGATAAACTCATGACTTTTTTTGTAATATAGTTGTTCTAATTCAGACTGCCATCCTTAACAGTGTAAGTCATCATTAATCACAGAAATAGGAATTTCCTCATACTATGACTAAGTGGGCAAGCATAATCTTCTCAGGATTTTGTCAGATAATTTTACTGTTTTGATAGCCCTGAAACTTTATAGAGCACTTTACACTGTATTAAAAAATGATTTAACGAGACATAAACTTCTAAGTATCTGAGCCATCAAAGAAAGCAAGTCTTAGGAGCCTAAGTAGTTCAGTACTATAAGAGCTGGATGATACATAACTAACTTCATATTCTGAGTCACATCATTCTTCACAGAAAACCTTGAACAGGGAATTGAATTTGACCTTCACAGACTCAGTCAAGGACCTGATGCCACTTGCTGGACATCTTCTAAATAAACATTTCTTTAATCCAGTCCGTACCATGTCCAGCATTTGCCAAGATCCTCAAGTTCATGCATAAGCAAATTCTGTGCTAAACATGTATGGGCCAACTCCTTATGCTTGGCTGAGTCTGTGTAATTCAGTGTCACAAGAGATTGTAAAACATGTTGACTTTTTTGTTCTTTAGATGTATGGCTGTGAATAATTTAATTTGTGAATATAAATGGAGATGAATATTTGTAAAGGCTGTGTTTAACCAAGGTTGGATAATCTTAAGCTTTTACTGTAATCAGTAGAAGGAGAAGCTCCTCCAGATGATGTAAAAAAGGCACTTTCCTCCGTGCTAAACCTGGAAGGTGCCAGGGAAGGTTAGGTTTGCAAGGACGGAGTAAATCTCACAAACAACTAAGACTAACTCTATGGTGAACTCTAAAATGCCAAGACAGAGTTCTGCTCCTCATCCATTATTTAACCGGTGCAGTAGCAGAATTCCGAAGAAAGATGGATGGATACAGCTACAGCTATACTGCAATACAAATTCCTTTGTCTAAAGCCAAATACCAGCTTGATGTGGAGCCTTCCAGGATACAGGATGCCTTCACATTTTTATAAAAGCAGTCTCTCTGGAAGTCAGAGAATGGTTTCTGCCTAAAAATTGCATATACTAGATACATACACACGCATACATACACACACACACACACACACACACACACACACACACATATGTATGTATATATTCTTTTTTCAACACTTTTTTTGTTTTTCTGGGAAATTCAACACCCAAAACAGAAAAAGGAAATTACCATTTCACCGTGTGCATTTGCTATTTCCTATGAATCCTGAGCAACCAGACCTCCTGACGGAAACTCATGCTGAAAAGTAAAAGAAATAAATGGTTTTGTTTTGGTGTTTTCTAGATAAAGAGTCTTTCACTGCAAATGCAGTATGTAAGGTAAATTTAGTGATACCAGGCTGTTAATATACTTCAGGTCATAACTGAAGCAGAAAAAGGTATTTTTAGACATTAACCAGGAAAACTTATCAGAGAAGGAGAGAGACTGGGTATGATTTCAGTGAAGACGTAAAGGAGAGAGATTTTCTGTGCAAAAGAAGGACACATGATCTTAGTGACTTCTGGAATCAGGACAACCACTGTTTACAAGTGAGCTGGAGTCATAGACTGGTACTGGTGCAGTAAATAACCATGCCACTTGCTGTCTGCCTCCTACCCAGGGGCTGTCCAGCACCCCAGCTCATGCCACCCAAGAGAAGAACCAGCAGAACACTCCCAGGGCTGAGGTCAGGATCCATGGGCAAAGGTGCTTGTAATTGTGCCTGGAAGAGCTCATCTGATTGCGAAAACAGCTTCCTCAGTTCTTGTTTCACGCTCAGATTCCTTGGATGGAAGAGCATGACCTAAGCAGAGGTTGTCCTGTCTGGAATTCTGCACAGTGGGTCACAAGAGTGAAGAATCAGGAGTGGCTTGTGGGCTGAACCAGATAATGTAACAGTAAATCCTCTCTAGTAGTGAGAGGACTGTCAACATGTCTGGTGAATGTTGTCCTTAAACACCCCAAATATAATAATTTAGATTCATATATGAAAGAGATCTCTGATCATCTCCTTATTGAACCCTTCCACTCAGACAAATGCCAGCCTCAAAGTTTAAGTAGTTTTGTCAGTTTAGCAAACTCTAGAGTGTTAAATATGCACCATCTGCAATTCGTTCCATAGACAGATTGACTCTAGAAGAGATCTTTATGCAACCCTTTCTTCAAGAGTCTCATTTCATTCATCTGTTCTCTGTATAGAAGAAGATCTGCTTCAAGAACTAGCTTTTTAATAATTAAACCAAAAAACTCTCTTGCTTCTTAAACAAAAATAACTTGAGAAGTTCAAACTACAGTAATTACAACCCTTCCACTACATAGATAAATACTTCAGAAGTTTTCTTTTACTTTTTAAAACTATTATACAAAACCCCACTGTGTGACTAGTAAAGGAAAGGTAAAATTAACAAGGCTTTAAATAACATGAAATGATCCTTAATTTATAGTTCACAAAAGTAGTTATCCTAACTGCTTGGATGATCAAGACAGCTTGATATGTAGGATTTGGATAGTGAACAGGGTGACCACTTTGTCAGCACATTTCATGTGGTTTACATAAATTACATCAGCTTTATAACCTCAACTTTTTAACTTTATAAGCTGATCTAATCAAGATAAAATTAATTAATTTTCTCAAAAAATCTCTTATTTCTAGGAAATTGTACAGTGAGTATCTTTAAACATATAACTTTAGGGAAAAAGATTGTGCTCTGTTATCTGTCATAGCGTCTCTTAAAAGCTTTGATCTAAAAGACCTTTGATTTTATGGTTAAGGAAAAAACCAAGTTTGCAATGAAATTGTACCATTTTACGATCTCTGACACATAAATGGCGTTTCATAGAGGAATTGTATAGAAAAGAAAATTTCTTTAAAATGCCATCTCTAACTGGCTTCTGGAAGAGCATGTATTTTATGTTTGAACAACAAAATTGTTTTTCCACACATAAACATTCATTTAGGTCCCACTCCCACACAGAACTGACTCCTCCAATAAAGAGTATGACTCACACCATTGCTGGTGAAAGATATTGACTTTTCTTTCCAGAGCTAAACATTAGACAAGCATCAGAAACTACAAAGTTATTAACTAAGATATATCACAAGCTAATATCCACAGACCTCAGAATAGCTTCAGTTCAATAGTTACTGAGCTCTTCACATCCTTTCTAGGTGTGAGACTGTTTTGATTTTTTTATCATAGTAAACCAACTAATGTCATTTGCTACCTCAAAAGGTGCATTTTAAGTACCCTGTATTGACTCATCTAAAATCTGAATTTATCAGTTAAATGAAAATCAGACAAAACCCACTAAATCTCTATTTTTCATAGGTGACTTCCAGAAACTTTTCTCTTGTTTTCCTTCTCTTCATTATTTTCTGAGACAAGAGTCTCTAGTGCTAATACTTTTCATTCCCTGAATCACAGACATGTTCTTCCTTTTCCCCGTAAAATCCTTCTTACCAGCTTTTAAAGAAGATACCTAGTCTTGAGTAAAAGACCAGGATGCTGAGATACCTCTTCCTGTCCTCATAACATCTTGACTCATATCCTCTGATTTACTCTGCTATCACTCTGTCACAAATATTTGTATTGAAAAAAAATGCATGAAACGGCAGCATGATCTGTAGGTCAAGGAGGGTTCAGGAGACCCTATTTGTCCAGCCTGGAGAAGAGAAGGCTCCAGATAGACCTTATGGCACCTTCCAGTACCTAAAGGGAGCTACAAGAGGGCTGGAGAAGGACTTTTGACAAGAGCATGTAGTGATAAGAGAAGTGGGAATGGTTTCAAACTGAAAGATGGCCAGTTCAGATTAGATGTTAGGAAAGAAAATTCCTTATTGTGACAGCCATGTCACAGCCTGGCACAGGTTTCCCAGAGAATCTTCCCTATTTCTGGAAGTGTTCAAGACCAGGTTGGATGATGAACCTGGTCTAGTGAAAGGTGCCCCTGCCCATGGCAATGGGAATGGAACTAGATGATTTTTAACATCCCTTCCAACCCAAACCATTCTATGATACCAGAATTTTTGTAATGAGCTTACACATTATCCATCAGTAAACTGTGCACATCAAAGGGGTTTTTTTTGCTTGTTAGCTACCAAAACTGATTAATGTTCAGTTGTAAGTGTTCAGACAATGTTTCAGAGTAGGAAGGTACGTAGATATGCACAGTCACTTTACTGTATTTCCAGGAAAACCATTCCTAGAATGGTGCATTTGTCCTACAAACAAGTGAATTCATGCATGTGTCAGTGCTTCTACTCTCAGAGCCAGCCAGATCTGCATTTGTAGAAGCAAATGGGAAAAACGTGTACAGTGATTTGCAGGCATGTAGAAACCCAGCCACAGGTGCTCTGAGGACTAAGAGTGCAACAGCTGTTTGTCAGGGGCAAGGTCTGTTAATGAAACTGAATTGCTCGCTTATGGCAAATAAGATTTGCATGCGAATAAACTGACTGTGCTACAACAGTGGCTGAAAACCAACAATATGAAATAAAAAATGTTGGATATAAAACACTGACCTGGGGGACTCAGATGCAGAGTTATGCCTAATTAACATGAGTAGAGTCAAACATGCAATTCAAACAACAGCATCTGTTAGAAAACAAAGCAACTGAAAAGGCATTTAGTTTTGCACTGAGTTTTAGAAGTCATTCACTTCAGGCAGGCTAACTGTGTTTGTCACGTAACTCCCAGGCATTTTTCCTTGCTTTGATAATAGCAAGGCATCTATGGGGCACTTAAATGCAGAATGCCTTGAAACAAAGGCATTTAAGTCCTTCCTGGAGAGCCAGCTGTGGTTATTCCTGTGTTTTTATCACAGAAGCTGAGATCAGAATAGGAAAAAGTCATATTTCCCCTGAATCCTGCTGCCTCTTTTCTTTTGCTAAGGGTTGTTTCATCTAAAACGGGAAAAGGACTACAGTATCACAGTAGATCCAACTGAGAGAATTATAAAGTTCAACTCATGCTTTGAAACTCCCTCGTTGGGGGTAGGAAATTCACTGCTCAGGTTTTCATTCTCCGTTCTTTTGCAGTATTTTTTTCCCTTCTCATGGGTACATTGATGCAAACTCCTGCAAGCCAGATATCAGTCTCCTAGCATGCAAGTAACTGACTCACTGGGACACACTGGAGTCTCCCGCTTGGCTTCAGGGGGGTTCCAAACCAGTAAGAAATTTCCTCTTTGTGGCAGTTTCCTCTGCTGAGGCATTGAAAAACAATGTAGGAGAGAGAGGGAAGAGGCACGGAGCATGTGATGCTTTCCATCTGCACTCTTCTCACTGCATTATTTATACTAATCTGAAAAATTTAAATAAGTAATATTCCCCCCTTTTCTTTCTCTGTGATTGATGCTCAAGAACATTGCAGAAGCATATTTAATAACACTGAGTTATTAGATTTGCTTATACAAATCTGAATGATTGAAAGTACTTACATCCTAATTAACTCTTCTTCCCTGGTTATGTAACTAGAAAATACCAGAAGACTACACTTGCTTTGTTACAGGAAAACCCAATAAAAATATTTTGGAGCTCATGCAGCAAATTATTTTTAGTCTGAATCATTAGTCTGAATAGAAGAATATCTTCAAACAAAACAAAACAGAAAAGCAAGGGAAGCTCCAGTAACCTTCCTAGGACACTAATATGTTATTTGCATGTAAAACTCTTTGTGTGATTTTGTAGCAATAAATTTTTTCCAAAGACATTAAAAGACCACAACTTTTTCTTTCTTGTTTTTATTAAATAAGGTACTTTTTTCTTTTCTCTCTGTTAGTCACAGAATTGGTTACAGATCTGTCCAATATTATATGCAAAACAATATCAAAAAAGACACTCAAAAAGAAAAACTTAAAAGCAGAATTATTTAGACATATCATGTACTGAACAAAGGAGAATGAAAGACTGACATATTTATGAGGTTTTGCTTTATGATAAGGTTTTTTCTGTTTGTTTTAAATGCAATTTGAGGTTTTGGTCACATTTCTTTATCTTCTTTTTACAAAACTGCAAAGTCATTTTGATTTCTGAATAGGATTCTTCTCATCTGGCATTATTAAAGGAGTGTTTCACACTGTATTTTTCTCAGTAGTCTTTTCTCTCTTCTAGTTTGAGAAGACATCTGGAGAGAAAGTTTGAATATTTTTGTATAATCCACTTTATAAATATCCTAGGTCTCATCATCATAGGACCTGGAGGAAATCTAGACTCTAGTGATGCCTTTTGCTTATCATTTCCCTTTCTAGATTTAACGGACAAAAATGTATCACGTGTTTTTCAACACCGAATATACTAAAACAATTTACTGAAATCTGACTCAAAACTCTGCCAAAAAGCTAACTCCTTCATTATTGCAACAATACGTTACCATAAAGGTATATACACCAGCCTTTTCAACACTTAATAGCTAATTCTCTGAAGTTTAAAAACAGGGACTAAGGGCTTGATTTAAAGGCTTGTATTTTTCATTTATTTCATAGTGTTTGGACTAAAGGTCATCTTCATTGAAAAGAAAAAAAAAATCCGTGTCTACTACACACAGATAGCAGGTTAGCCTGAAGAAAGTCTAGACAATGCAGATGCATTTTGGTCTAGTCCATTCTGGAAGCTCTCTGAGGGGTGACAGGACACAGAGCACACGGTGTGCGATGGTGTGGAGGGCCAGCCAAAACGCCTTACCTCATGGCACTTGCAGCAAAGCATCAGCAGCACCTGGGGACACAAGACACAGCCACCACACTGCACAAAGTCCAAGGTCAAAGTCAAAGTCAAAGCAGCTGTGAGAGAAGTTTCTATATGCAAGAGACACACAGTCTGTGGAATTTATGATTCGCTCATCCCGCATTACTTAAATAATTAACTCACTTAACTGAAATATCACCAAATATCATAAGCTACCTGAAAGTATATATAGAGTTGGAGAAAATTGAAACCATGTTCCTACACAGCAATTAGCGCATGGAATTATTTCTTTCAGCTATGACATGTCTTTTCTGTGCTGAAAGATGTGGAGAGTATTCAGGACAAGAGTTAGCTCTGTTGACTTTTCCTTGGAATAAAAAGTCACTTGTAAGAGAGCTACAAAATCCTTGTACGTTGTCATTTTAGCTGTAAGTTATTCATTATAAGAGTTTTTCAGAGGGTAAAAAAAAAAAATCTGCTAAATCAGACTGATGTGGCAAGATTGTGAAATTGTGAGATTCCAGATCTTAAGGTTAGTTTTCATCCAAACTCTGCAAAATTCAAACATTTTAGTTTTGTTTTTTTCCCCCTGAAATTGTAATTCTGAATAAATTTGGTTCAAAAGAAATTTCAATTAGATACTTTTAAGCATTTCTTAGTCCTCTGAATCAAAATGAGTAAACTGTTGTGCTAAACTTCACTTAAAATCAGGTTTAATATTAAGCTATATTTTGAGTATCACACTAAGAGACATAGCGCTTCTGATGTTTCTAATATCCTTACTTTTCATCTTTGCTGAGACATACAGAGTTGTATTTTTCACGAAACGTTATTGAAGTTGTATTTCTGTCAGCAGGAGCTCCACAGCATGCTCTTGAGAGAATTTCTTCTGGCCATACAGAAGAAAAGAAAACAACAAAGAAAAATTTGAAAACACCCTAAATCTATAAGTGATTCATAGTTTTTATAAGGTGGAGTACTGATAAGAAAATGCAGTCTTAAAATTTTTGATGTTCCAAAATCAAATACTTCACATGAGTTAAAAAATTAAATGTTCTTGGGCTTAACTGACCAGAACATTTTGACTTTTCTTGGACTTTCTTCTTCATTACCAATCTGAATTTGAGAAAACTGTAGCTTCCTTTGGGTAAATAAACAAGCAAACAGAAAAAAAAAAAAAAGGACTCTGTGATATTCGATTCCTAGCTAGTTACCTTGGTAGCATTTTACATCCATTTTGTGTTAACTAGCACAGGCTGGTACAAGTGTGTATGTGAGTATATAACAATCTAGCTCTATTAATAAGCACATAAATTTAAGTAGGAATGCCAATAAGCAATCTTCATTTCTACAACAGGCTATTACATTATGGAAACTTTTTTTTAGCTGTTGTGCCTGTCTAGACTGCTATCAGCAGCTTGTATTTGTTATGAAAGCCTGCAGCTGGTCCATGCAAAGTTTGCTGTTTTGCAGCCCATCTGCTCAGAAGAGATCTGTAACACTGCCCAGTTTGGAGTAACACTCCCTTATCATTGTAGCTGCAATTCCTAAATAGAAATCTGAAATAATGATGGTTGCTTTCTGCTTTAGATCCTAGTGTGTTTTCTGCTGTCCGGGCAGATGGCTAACTGGCAGGTGAAACCAGAGGTAACTGAGAATCAAGCAAAGCAGGCCGGGGAATAGCATCCTTTCGTTTCTGTGGCTTGTTTGATCCCTGTACTCTCACCAAAGCTGTGATGCTGAACGTTCTTAGGAGATGAGAAGGTGGAAATGAAGCTAAGTAAAGTGTGAACAAATGGACCTGTTAAACTCAGGAGACAAAAATAGAAGTCAGTGCTTGGAACTACAGGCACAATACACAGCTAACATGCTGCTTCCTGAGCAAGACCTGAACTTGGTCTCAACTTTAGACAAAATTGCAGTAAGTAAGCTCAGTACACTTTCCAGCAGCAGTCACTAGCTGTCTCATTAAAGTTCAAGAAAACCCACATCTAAACTTTCCTTAATTTTTACTGATTGTAGAATCATTTTCCATTTTCTACCTACCATTTGATATTGTGAAGGGAAAAGCTGGGCAAAATGAGTTGTAGCTCATTTTGATTAAGCCTTTTCTGATATAAAAACAAAGCCACTTTCTGAGTGATCCATCTAAGCAAATTGATTTACGTTGTTATAGATTTAGCTTGTTGTTTTAGAATCTGAACTTACACTTTTTGATATCAACCATTACTAATTTAAAAATGCAGCATGAATGATCATTGAATTTATATAACTGTTGTCAGTAATATAAAAAAAGAAATTGTTCTTTTTGAGGTGCAGGTTCAGTAATGCAGCTCTGCAGTGGAACACCTGCTCTTACTGAAAGTCCTGCTAGCCTGAGATAGTGAAATCTGATAGAGCCAGCAGCACTAGTGCACTATTGATCAGGAAGAATGGTTAGTGTCCCTTAGCAGCATATGACAGCTCCTTGCACAGATCATTATTGGCTACTTTGTGTGCCACTGTGGCTTTTTCCTTGATTTTCTCTCTTGTATGCTTAGCCGTGACTACTGGCAGCTGCTTCTGATTTCTTGTTCTTGTTATAATTTGATTTCTGCTATAAAGTTCTCTTGCTTCTGATCACATTTCTACACAGATTCTTAGGTTGGGAAAACTCTTAAACTTCTCTGTCTCACGACTGTGAATCCATGTCTCCACCTCTGCTTTTAGCCTTCTAACCATCTGGACCAGTTTCTAGACCAGTGTTGCCCTGAGTTTTCTGTCTTTTGTCTTTCTGTAGAAGTTTCACACGCAGCCTTAATATAAATAATGTCTATTCTTAGAATGTTTACATACTTCTCCTGTGAGAGAAGAAATGATTGATGGTGATGTCCACCATCCAGGTCGAAGGGGTGGCAACCTGTGTAGCCAATCCCTTGACCTCTGTACATATGTATAAAATACTAAAGTCAAAATAAAGTAAGAAGGAATTTTTCTACAACAGCCGTGTCCTGAGCCTCTCTCAAGTGTTCCTAAATTGGGACACGCCCAGCTTCGCCACACAACAGACAAGTTCAAATACAAGTTTCTAGAATGACGAACCTGATATAAACAGGCTATGGTGTACAATTTTCAATCAAGAGAAGAAACCAGATCAACAAAAAACAATGCAAGAGATTTCAATTCCAGAAATATACTATATACTAGCAGTTGAATTATTTTATGCTTGTAAACTCAAAATTCCTGAAATTTTAAAATGGAAAACAAAAAAGCCCTCATGAAATATTACTATGTAGTGATTGATATAGAACTTAAAGTAAGGTATCATTAGGCCCTTTCTTAGATTAATCCAGTTTGCAAAGAAAATATGTGTATTATTCTCTTAAGGATTGTATCTATAGAACAGATGGTCTATCTACACAGCATAGAACCTGACCTGGGTAAACTCTGCCCTCACATATGGTTTTCCTGAGGCCTTGTTGGTGTAACCATCAAGGTTTTTTGCATGTATATGTTTTCAAAGTGTCTTAGAAACAGAAAGAATGAATTGTGACTCACAAGAATATTTCTTCTATAGCATGATGCTAAATATGTGTTTTATGTCCTAGAGCAAGATAGGAGGTTATGCAAAAATATATGAAAATATGTGTGCAGTATGAGTAGCATTTAACTGTGTTAGAAAATCAATGCATCGAGCCTGTCTAAGAGCAGAAACACTTGGAATAGTTCCTTAGAAAAGAGTGGTAGTCAGCAAACCATACTAAAATCAGAACAGGGAACACAGCTGGCCTTCTTTTTGCTGCATTGAGTTACATCCATTGCAGGAAATAGGAAAAAAAGACACACCCTCCTCCCTTCTAGTTGAGGAATTATTGCTTCTTCTGGTTTTGCTACCCTGTAGAAAAGAAATAAAGGAAGGGAAGGCATCTCAAAGACTTTCCTGTGATTTACATGCCCGACACAGGCAATATCTGACCTTTAATTTGGCTAGATGTGCATTGATTAGGACTGAATCTCATTAGAACACAATCTACTAGGGGTGGTGCAAGAGAAAATATAATATTGATTAAAAAATATAAAATAATCCTCCTCTCTCTCTCACCCTCTTGACTGCCTTAGTTCATAATTAGCCTTCTCATCTAGCTTTCCTCCTACATGTTATGTAGCTGTCAGTCTGACAGGAAATAAGATCATAAGAATGCAATTAGAAATTTCAAATTAGCAGTCAAGCACAGTTATGGGATGGATGAACCTGCATCATGCCCAGTATGTCGTTTGACTGAAGTGCTACCACAGTAATGTGAGATAAAAAAATTATTTCAACATAAATATATGACTGCTATTTTGCTTATGTTACAGTTTAGGAATTACATCACATATTTGTTTTATAGGATGACCATGAGAATCAGCTGATATGCATCAGCACAGATAAGGTCGTTTTTGCCCTAAAATGTAAGACTGAAGTATTTCTGTTCACTGTGGGAATACCTTACAGAAAAAGCATTAAAAGACAAACTTGGCCAAAACTGTCTCTGTGTTATAGCTGAAGAAAGGACTTGAACCAGAAAAGTTTGTATTTTCCTTTCCCTTCCTTTTTATGATCTTTTAGAAAGGTACAGTACCATGATAAAGGCTCAGGCAGTAATGGGAGAATACCAGGATCTTTCCAAACCAAATCTAGGCTTTTCATAAAGTGACTGCAGCATCGATGGTGTTTCAATAAGATTGGATTAGCTTTGCTCAAGTTCTATTTCAGACTAGCAGCATCTGTTTTGGGATTTACGAGATTTTCAAGTTCTAATATAACAATTATCATTGTGTTTATTCCGGTTGTAACATAATTGTTGGCAAAAATTTTTGGGAGGGCTCTTTATAGAAAAAAAAACAAAACAAAACCAAGCAAATAACAAATTTGGCATATTTTCTTTCAGATAGAAGAATTTATTTGAGCTGATCTATTAAAAACAACACTGGTTTGGTGAGCTCTTCATAATGATCAGCCACTGAGAAACGAGCAGAGTAAGCCACTGCAAGCAATTTCAGCTGGCGTGTACCACCACGTTCAGTGAGTTCACTGAAGTGATGCTCCCCTGCTCTCTGCCAAGAACTGGGCAAAGCTCAATGTCCAATATGTTTTATTTCCATTGACCATTTAATAGATTGCTGTGTTTCCATGCTCACAACCCAGAGTTTCAAAGGCGTTGTTCAGTGTTATGTGCTCTTCCTAAAAGAGGTTTTTTAATCAAAACCAACAGCTCACCCTGATTCATTCGCTAAAAGAGAATCCGCCTTTGAGGAGAAGGTACCGCAGACAAATCAGAAACTAAAATGATGGAGTCTGGGAGATGAAATATGAGTTTCAGGGCTTTTACTGGGGCTTACACATTGCTTGGCCCTGTGAAAACAGAAGAAAAACTTCTTCACATAGGACTTTCAGACATGTAGGTTTTCCTTCCCATCCTCAGTTCTTATACTGTGGGGACCTCTGGTACCAGGAAAATTTAAACTCAAATAAAACTTTAGTAAAGAAAAGAAATCATGGAAAAATCAAGATCTTACTATTACTTGATTAATACAGTGTGGTACATAGATTGAGATGGAGTAGTAAGCTTAAATATCCCTAGACGAACACAATGAATATTGAATGTATTACTTTGAGTTTCATTTTACCTGCTCTACCCATATCTTACTCAAATTCTGTTCAGATATTTGCAGTTATTACTTTGTTTTAAGCTTGTTTTCAAAATTACTTTAATTGATCTAAGGCATTCTTTTAATTTAAATCAAAGTGGGCATTTCGTCTTTTACATTTTCCCCCATCACTGCAGGGGTTCAGGAGTTCTTTTATGTATTCTGTGTTGCATTTTAAGAGAAGAGCCTTCTTCCTAGGGTTTCTACTCCTATCTTGTGTTGCAGACCATTTCTATGTAACTTTCTTTATAGAAATTAGCAAAGAATATAAAACCACAACTTCTAATTTCTTTTCCTCCTACTCTCATTTAGATCTAGAAAAACTGTAGCACCAACTTCAGAAGGTATGAACAGAGCAGAGTACACAACCTTACACAAGTACTTTCTGGGAAAGTGCAATAGAAAAATATGCACCTGTAAGATCTGAGAAAAGAAAAATGTAGGTGAAAATATTGTTAGGGCTGAGGAGCTAGTTAACAAAATAATTATTTGGTTTCTGTGCAAAGAATGACACAAATGTTAAAAAAAAAAAAGGGAAAAAGAAAACTTCCATATGTTGTAGTTTTATGTTGAGAATGAGAGTTATAAAAAGTAGAAATTCCATTTCTCTCAAGGAGAATAAGCATTAAATTAAGTAAGCAGAAACATTACCCTAAGGAGAGACTGAAACTCCAAAATGAGTTACAAATCAAACACAAACCAATGTCTTATGATAGACCTTTTTTTTCAAGCAGAAGCTGAAAAAAAATGACCCCAACATCAAAGAATGGAGAAAAATGCTGATCTTAACACTCAAGTTCAATTGTTTTTAACAATATATTCACAGTTCGCAGGACCTGTCAAAACAGGAAAGTCCTTGCTCCTTTGTCCCGTTTTTGTTTGTTTGTTTTTATGAGGTGCTTAAAAGTTTTACAGAGAGTTCATATTTATTGTATGCAGTAATTTAGAATCAAGCATGTTTCCATATTCAGAAATTCTGATGGGCTTGAACCCATGGTCACCTTTTATCAGAAAGGGTATGATGCACAATATGAGATTTTGACAGTTAAATTATTTCAATAAAATGTGTGTGCTAGTCAAATAATTTGATCTCTGGTTCAGTTGCTTGTTCTAAATATAGGCATATATATATTTATCCATAGATATATACAAATGAAAATGCAAATTTGGTGTTCCTGGCACTAGTTTGGGTTTACATCAGACACCTCTTCACAGACTTAATTACCATCTCTAGTAATTTATCAGCTTTTCCAATCTTTTAATTTAAAATTGTTTAGGTGTCATCACCCTTGGTGGCTGATGTAGATCTATCACTGTCTAAACAGCAATAGCACCAGCGCCTACTTTTGCAGAACTGGTATCCTCCATCTCATTGGTTCCTTTGCAAATACCCTCTTCTTCTGACCGCTATTATGTAAATATTTTGTAACTACCAGAATATACATTCAGAATGCTATGGATACCTTTTCTCTTCTGAGGAAAACTACATACAAATGAGCAACAAATGGAAATGAACAAGAATGTTGCAATGAGTGAAATTATTTTTTTAAAAAAATTTGAGCTTTCTGTGAAAGTGATACATTACACAAAACATTTTTATTTCTCATAAACTGTATTTAAAAAGAGAATACTATTCAGCTTTAGAATTTCAATCAACTGGAGTTGTAAAGTTTTAAGGTTTAAACTTCTTAGTTAAGTTTTTAACTGAAAAATGAAATATTTGTAGATAATTTTTGCCTGAAGTAGACACTTCATATACTTTTGACAAATACATATCCCTGCAACTGAAATCAGGCCATTTGTATTGTAAACAACATATTTGCAAGGAAATGAACAGATTTTTATTTAAAGCAGAATATTTTTGGTAATTTCAATAGCTTCCATCCAGTCCCAATTATTTTTCAAAACCAATGCACTCCAATTTATATCAAGATTCTTATGTTATTCATTTCCCAGTCTGATAAAGTCCACTACAAGTAGATATCATATGTAGAAATAAATAATTTCACATCAAAACCACTGAAAGTTAATTTAAATTTAAAGAAATCCTTTTAGCAAGATATTTAAGTTTAAAAAGTCAGCTGAAGTTTTATGTGCCTTAGAGTAACATTCTTTTCAGAAGCTCTTAATTAATTTTAATGAATCCATATTTACTAGTTGTAAATAGTCATATTTATAGTGCTCAAAAATATACATTGAAGAGTGGAATGGGAAAGAACAATCCTTTTTAATGACAAAAAAACCCCAAAACAAACAAAAGGAGAAAAAAAAAATTATTTAGTATTTGTTCCCTTTTCATTGTAGAGTTGTCAGACATCCTGAAGTTGGCCAATGAAATAAACAGGTAATAAGCATCATTCAGCTCACACTGAGGCAGAGGAAGGAGTTTTCCAAGCAGCTACTTGGTTACTGCTGGCAGTAGTCTGAGTGTATTGCTTCCTTAATCACAGACTAATGGTACAAGGTAATTCAGGTCCAAAGGGTCTTCTGAGGGTCTCCAGTCTGGCTGGAGTCTGGCTTCTTGCTCAGTTCACGGGTCTCCCATGAGATCTGATGATTTTCTGGGTTTGTTTTGAAACACCTGCAAGAACAAAGACTCCACCCATTGTCTGGCCAACCTGTGCTGCTGCTCAGCTTCCTTCGTGGGGAAAGGTTCTTATAGGCTCAGAGTGTCCCCCACACTTCTGTTTGTGTCCATTGTCTCCTATCCTCCTGGTCTGCAGAGCTGAGAAGAGCCCAGCTTTATCTCCTTGATGATCAGTGATGTTTGTTTAAGGCACGATTATGTCTGTCCTGAGGCATCACTGCTCCAGGCTGAAAAATTCCAGTTCCTCCAAGCCTCTCCTCACAGGGCAAGTGTTCCAGACCTCTAATTTTGGCTTGATTCTTTGCTCCCACTCTCCTAGCTAAGCCTGTAAGAATTTCACCCACTTTCCATATTGCACAGATTCAGATGCAAAGCTGGAACACAAAGCAATAGCTTTAAACCAGCCAATTTTATATAAAGAGTTTTCTGGGAAAGAGATGAGGAAGATTAAGAGAAAAAAATACTTTATTTAATGCCTGGAGGATTTAGATAAATAAAAGCATTGCCCATACAGGTTTTCTGATTGACATACAGACTGACATTTGACCACACAAAGATAATTCATTGTTAACATGTTTTTTAATCTCCATGCTTGTTTTTACATTGCCAAAATATTTGTCTTTCCTCAGCTTTAATATGATCATCTGTTCTTCCTTCCTCTTTCTGACCTCCTCCCCAATTGTTTCTAATGCGTTACCCTATTTTGCTTTGCACAATGGCATGACAGGATCCTGCTGTCACCCCTTCCTGCTGAAAATCCATATCTACTCTGACATTTCTTGATCTTCAGATTTTTTGACATTTCTGCTTCAGCCAGTCTCACATTATGTTGTCTGCAACACCTCTTTTGTAGCTATATTTGTCACAGCTGGTATAAAATTTTGCTTTTATTTTTTCCAGCGATATTTTTAATATATGTTTATTTTGTTCTGTTGTATTTAGCTGAAGACCACGAAGGTAATATTAAATCAATCTCTACTCCTTTGCACACCTTTGTAATATTATTACTAGGATCACATTTGCTAAACTAAGGAATTGCCATTGTGTGACATCCTCTCTGTATTTTAAACTTTATAGATGTATATTTTACATTCAAGTATTGCAATCTTTCTATGATTTGAAGTTATTATCCCCAAAATTATCTGTCTTATAATTTATAGTTTTCCTATTTTTGTCCTGCAAATCGTTGAAGTTTGAAGATTGTTGTAGGTTTCTANTATTCTATTCACACCTTTTAGCTACCTTCTTCAAACTATGAAAATAAAAATTCATTTATATTTCTGATTAGTTATCTGCTGATCATAACTGTCTTTCCAAGCTGTTCTTGTATTGTTCTCTTGCACCTCTGGATTTTAAATTTATATGTCAGTAGTAGGTTGTCAATGTAATTATATTCCTGAAGTGCATTACATGTCTACTTAATATATGAAAACCGAACTCCTAAAAATCAGTAGAGGTATTAAAGTGAGATTTATCTTACAGGGATATCTCAAAGTACAATTCCTTAATATCTTGAGATATTTAAATTATTTTCGCATTAGTCTGTTTTTCTTAACCAATTCACCAAGTGATGATTCAAATATAACTTTCCATGTTTTTCTGACATTTCCCTATATAGATACTGTAATTACAGTGATGATGAAGAATATTTTAAACATCTTTGGCTACAGTGAAGACATTATTCTTGGCAATAATCATCTGCGTCTTGATCCTGCAAATGCTTCAGCATGGCAGCAGCTCACCCTGAGTAGTCTGATTTTTATTCCCACGAGTTGTTTATGTGAGCAAGATTTCCAGTTTTCAGAGCCAGAAAGCAATTCTACCAGCACCTGACCTCTTGCTTTATACAGGCTGAAGAACTTATCTTGTCCAAAGACATTTGTATCAAGTAGATGCTTTTGCTGCAGGTGAGGAGGCTTAGAATGGTAGGTACTGATGCAGTTCACAGGCCTGCACTGCATCTATTACAAGGTAAAATTCTCCAGAACAGCTGTAGTGAGGACACTAGATATTTATCACAGCCAGTTTTATACTAGCAGCAATAGCTGTTACTAGTGAAATATGCTGCTTGCTTCTGAAGGGTGTCTTGAGCTTCTTAATGTGAGGCAGACTCTGACAAAACACAGTAGACAGAAAAAAATGTGTTTTGTTTTACTTATATCAGATAAGTTTCAGTTTCGAGCCATTAATTTTTCTTAGGTTTTTTGGGTTCTGTTGGTTGAGGGTTTTGTTGTTTTTGNCTGTTGGTTGAGGGTCTTGTTGTTTTTGTTGTTGTTGTTGTTGGTAGCAAGTCCTTCTCTTCTAGCACCATTTTGTGACATCTGGGCATACCCAGATTTGTTTAAAAGGGAATTAAATTCCTCAGTGCACTTTTGTTGTCATTCCTGCTTTAAAAAATATTTTTAAATTAGACTGATGCTGTCAAACTGCAGAATTAATTCACTGATATTACAGGATGGCCTTTCCTTATATACTGGAGATCAAGAGTGAATATTGCAATTATTTTCAGACATGGAAAAAGGCAGAAATTGAGAGCAGGTTTTTGAGAGTTAAAAGTTCCATGAATTCAGTAAATCACTATGATATTTTATTTTAATTCTAGTTTTTTAACATAGTCACAAAAAAAATGTAACACATATTGAATTCCTTTCAGCATACTTTTTTACTGCTAAAGCTCATAGTAGAACTTCATGTCTCCTTTCAGAAACAGCTGCATTTCTCTATGAATAAAACTATTTCAATAAACAACTCAATTGAAGAAAGAGTTGAGTATCTTTCTTGTAACTGAAGAAAGATATCAGTTAATCAGATGTGAATATATTGTCAACAGCCATCAGAGACAGATTAGTTATCTGTTAACAAAATTTGCAAAAGCCCAAGATTTCTCATTCATCACAATTACTAAAAGATTTTTCAACCCGTGAAAAGGTAGGGATGTAAAATTTGTGCTCATAGGTGTCCTAAATGCATGTAGTTCTGTATGAACATTTTACAGGTGCTTATCTGTGGTCATAAGACATATGTCAAAAGGACTGTTATGTAGAAAATATCAATGTTTCACCTGCATTTCCTTGTTGAAAATCCATAATAAATGTCAATAGTGCTACAGCCTACAGTCACACAGCTTTAATATTCCAGATCATGACCATGAAGATGTACTCATGAAGAGAATAAAAGGAAGAAAAAAATAGGACACATTTAAAATTCCTTCATTCCAAGCTAAAATTTTAGAAATAAAAACCTGTCTTCTGTAAAATGTCATTAAAGAGTACAGATACAGAGTGTAATACGGAAAGAGAAAAATACAATAAAGTTTGACTTCACCAGAATGAGACGGAACAATTTAATAATAAGGCTTTTATCACACTTGCTCAGAGATTTTCTCCCTCTTTTGTTTTCAGTTCAATTCATGAAAACCTATAACTGCAAATGTATAATGAAGGTTAACATTGACATAATCCATGACAGCAACGCAATTTTGAGTAGTGGAGGGAATTGTGTTCAGTGGGGAATGAGAGAAAATTGAGAAAACTTACAAAGTTTAACTGGAAACATTTTTACTAAAGGGCAAGGATTCCCAAATTACTTGCATTTGGTTACAAACACCTCCTTTCCTTTGAAATAGATATCCCTTACCCAGAAGCATAATAATCACTGGTAATTTGTAAACAGTCCCATATCCCCATCCCTGGAAATGTTCAAGGCCAGGTGGAATGGGGTTTTGAGTAACCTGGCCTAGTGGAAGGTTCCCTGCCCATTGCAGTGGGGTTGCAGCGAGATGATCTTCAGGATCTCTTCCAAACCAAACAATTTTATGATTCTATGGTTCTTTCAGAGTATATCTGGAATTTTTACCTCTTCTGTATTTCCTTCCTCTCCTTTTTTGAGTGGAGTTTTCTAATAGAGAATTCAAGTTGCATCAAACTGTTTGACTTTTCCTAAACACATTTTATTTTTTTAGCTTGGTTTTATTTTGACAACTTGGAAGAAAATCTGGTCAGCTTATTGCAATTTGCAGTCATGTTCTGATTTTCCTCTGATTCTAAATCTGAACTAAATATTCAAATGTTTTTCTTCTCAGTGCAGCATAAAATCCCTCAAGTGATAGTGTACTCCAAGCCCCAAATATATTCAAGTGATCCTGGCTGCATCTGATCTTCTTAGAGTTTATCAGGGGGAGTCAAGAGATAAGACTTTATATATTACTCATACAGAAACTGCTGATAATGTGTAAGTGACAATTATGATCTTGAAACATACACATCTACATGGAAGTTGGAATAGATGACTTCCTGAGGTCTTTTCCCACCTTCCTATGATCTTTATTTTTTTAATATAAGAACATGTAGAGTTATTGCGTCACATTGCCTAGATTTGTCCTCATTGAATGCCATTTTTAAACTTATTTCTAGAAATGCCCAGTACCTTATGGGACTGTACCTTCTACCTCCAAATAATACCAATAAAACTCCTTCAAAACACATCACATTCCTTGATGACATTTTTCTCTCATTTGTTAAGGAGAGGAGCAACATGATCTGAGAACTGTGCAGTGAAAGAAGAAATTCTCTTTGTTATAGCAGTCCCTTTTGTTGAATTAGGATTCCCATCAGTTTACACTGGTGTGTTTATTGTTTCACAGTTAATTCTTAAGTGTTATACTGCATATAAAACACAAAAGGGACGGATAAATTTGTGGTCTGCAGAGAAATTTATTTTCCTTAATTTTCTTGACAGGATAGATTTTATTCTTCCATTCAATACGAGTAGCAGAACTTTCAAGTTCATGCATTAATATTATCAAAGCACTAAAAAAAAAAGTAGGTAGCATCATATTTTTTCTATTTGTGATTCAGTCATTGGTATTTATTATTTATGACCTAAGACAGAATTTGGTGGTGTTTTCTATTTATATACTTTTCTCTCATTCTACCTCTTTCCCTCCAGTAAACACATCCAATATAGTTACTGTATTTTCACAGCCACCAGGAGGAAGTGATGGTAAGAAAAAACAAATCATGTTCTCATTGTGAATTTTTAAATATCCTTAAAGAAGCAGTGATAGATATTGTGAAATCCAGATGTGCTGAAGCCTTATATTACCTCCTCCCCTCCATCATGCTCAAAGGCTGTTTCCTTGAGCTCCAGCTCCAGGAGAAGTTCATTTATCTTGTCCCTGAATGGCTGGGTGGGGCTCTAGACAGCTTGTGGTGTAGCTGTTGCAACTTCTAGCTCTTTGTACACCTACAATTCTGTTTAGTAGTGATTCTGATTTACCTGGAAAATCCAATGTGTTGTTTTTGCATGTACATACACAACTAGTCTAACGGAGGGTCTGTTGGACTGCTACTGAATCTGTCAGCACTGGTGCCATGTGATACCAGAGCCAAGGTGTTATCAGAAATGGATTCTCTCCCTTCAACCAAAAAAAAAATAATAAAAAAAAAAAAAAAGGGAGGCTCTCTATGCAATCAAAATGCACTTCTCGTAGGAGTCGAGATCCTCAGAACAGGTTACCCTGTAAATCCCAATGAATTTCTTCAGACTGGCAGTACAAAGGCAAGGTTTGGAAGTTTCAGAAACATAGTTTTCTATATAAATAAAAAGATACTAAAAAATATATTTACATACATGTTCTGCATTAACATGCAGAACACCTTAGCATCAAACGTATCAGCATTGTTATCTAAAAGCTTGTACAATTCTCCTACTTACGGATGACTGATAAGGACAGTTCCAGTTTCCAATTAAATCAATAACAAATGTTCTTCTAGCTTCAGTGGGATATGGATCATGTCCACAGTGCATCACGTCATTAAACTTTTTTTATAATTCCATACCCTTTGTTAAGTTCAAATATGTGATTTACAAATGTACAAGCTGCAGCAAAGTCTCCATCTCTGTCTCTCTAAAAATCTCACCAAATACTTTTAGGTACCAACAGCTGCTCTAAACTGAATAAAATCCAGCTCTGTTTCATACTATAAAAACCGCTGACACTCATGTTCAGGTCTCCTCAGTATGAAACAAAAGTAAGTTACAAGTAGCTCTGTAACTGCTGAGGTATCACTCAATTCTTAGTTGGAACATCTGTAAAAAAATAAACATAACTGAATCTTGAAATAGAGGAAAATAATTTAAAAAACATGTCTCTTTCCTGAGAATGCAGAGAAAATCCAGCCATGAAATACTCCAAAGAAAAATGTTTACAAGGGCAATGAACACTATTAGAAGATAAAAGTCTTCCTGAGATTTTAAAATGAACAGTTGGTTGCACTGTAACTGTGCATGTAGAAGAGATCTCTGTTTTTGTCTATAAGATACCTGTATTGCTATCGATACTGCAATTAAGATATTACAACTAAATTAGTTCTTAAAAATGAGGATGAAGGAACACTGCTAGGTTGTGTCTTTTGTGAGCTTACCTTCTCAGTGCCTTTTGATTCCATCTTACTGTATTACATCAGTTATTACTGATGTAGTCTAGAATCAAGAAATAGTCAAGATAACATATTTTTAGAATTTACATGGTCATGGTAAAAATGTAGGAATTGTCTATAGGTAAATTAATTAATTCAGGTCTATGTCATCAATTAGAAAAAGCTTTCCCAGTCTTGTTAGTTTTGCTCTCAGATACAATGGGTTGAAAAATCCTTTGTGAAACAGCTTTGTTTCAAAAATCAGGTCTGTTAAAAATTATACTGATTAATTTTGACTTGATAAAAGTTTGATCTGAGGAAGGTTAAAAAGAATCATTTAAGTTTTCTTTTTTGTTCTTAAAGTACTGTAAGGACCTACAGAGCACAGTTGTCTGTCTCAAACACTGTTTAGGCCACAGAAGGACTTTGCCATGAGATAAGCACACAACGAAGAGACAGGATGGTGGTAACTCCAGGCCTGGCACAGATGAGGTCTGGCACATCCTGGTAACACATCCAGACAAAAATTCCCACTGGCAAACTGTGCAGGGAAGCAACTGCTCATACACGTATCACAGTCAAAGAAAGATCACCCCAGGTTATGGGACAGAGGGCATCTGTGACCACCAACACATCACAGAACCACCTGCCTCGCACCCCAATATGTCTCTGTGGGTAAGCCCCCACACCAGAGACAAAATACACTTGGCACTGTTGTCTGGGTGTTATCTCAGACCTGGGGGGAGAAGAATGTATTTCTGGCAATGAACACAAAGAATGAAGAATTAAAGAGCCACAAGGAAAGGTAACTCAGCAACTGTGCTGAAATCAGCTTTGTTTGTTAAAATATATAAATAGGGAAATATTTTGAATGACCTCAGGGGTCCCACCATCAAGAAGCCCAGGGTGAAGAAAGACCAACGGGATGCTGCTGGACACATGGACTGTGGCTATCTTCTGCTTGATCTCTCTCTTTCTCTGCTCCATCTTTTATATCTCTTTGTCTCTCTCTACCTCAGATTCGTTGCTAAATAAAATCCGTATTATTGACTTGGGCATATCATGTCATTTGCACCTTAATTCCCACAGAAGCATCTCACTATTCACATCTTAACAAATACAGACCAACTTTAATATGTTAACAATTACATTTAATTTTTATTGCTTTGTTGCATTTCAGCCTTTACAGCAATGTTCGACTTGTGTTTTGTAACTATATGTATGCAATATTATACAGATTACATTACTACTATAATGTAGTCTGATACCACACCACAATATCTGACTTTATTGAAACATAAAAAACAAAATTAAAATGTCCCACACTAGAAACAAATATCAGAAAAGTCCACAAAGAACTTAATCTCATATAAAAACATCACATTCTTCCATTAACTAAAGATTCCAGATACCACCAGTCTTCATAGAGCTTCCATAAAATTCATTACGTGACTTAGTTCACAGCATGTTTTCTGTGATTCTTTTAAATGCAAAATAATGCAAAGGATTTGACAAAATAAAACATTGTGCTATTCTTGAAGGAACTGACATGATCTTAAGATACTAATAAGTGAGATTACAAACAATGCAGAAAGCATAAGCATATGAGGAAGGATTTGGACCCAAAGAAAACACAATACAAATGGCTTTAAAATAACTGGTGAAGATGCTAATCTTAAGAAATACAATAATTGAATTGTTAAGACTTGATTTCCAATTGATTTGGAAAGGACCTGAAATTCTTGGAGTTTTTTTTACTTTTAGTGGAAACAAAAAAAACAGCTAAGAAAACAGAGCTAGACTAGTAGACAGCAGTGTCACTTATACTAGTACAGGTGCAGCTCTTGCATTGCCCTCTACATTACAACTCACAGCTTGAGAAAAAATTTAAGAGTTTCTTACCAATTAGGTTTCTACCTATGTAAGAAAGTTTGTGTTCATGAATGCCTACTAACTGCCACACTGCATTAAGTGTGCTACTGAAACTGAACCAGTGTAGTTCTCCAACAGGAACCCAGTTCATATTCTCCAAGCCTGTCCTGGGGTGTTACTCAAAGCACAGTTAAGGGCAATGACAAGGAGACCCAGTGAAAACGTGCACTCTGTTTTAGAATTAAAATGCTGCTGCAGATACATCCTCTACCTCTGCGACAGATACAATCCAGACAAAACTCAGCAGTGATTTACAATGAGGTTAAGGGTATGGTCAGGTGTTTTGTCTCTCAGCATATACACAGGAAGAGAGCTGCATAGAAAGGAGGGGTTACGTTCAGATGTTACAAGAAAAAAAAAAAATCAGTTTTCCTGCATATCTAGTCCCCGGTTTTGAGCACATAAAAAGCTTTCTATATTTCTCTCTGCTTGCTGAATCATTTACTGCTGAAATATGTTTCTGAGAGCTCAACAGCATTGAGCATGGTGAGATAAGGCATGACAATGACAGAATATCTATTAGCAATTGATGGAGCAGTGAACTGGCTGAATTCCAACAATTCTGGGATTTTAAGAATAGCCATGGGGTGTATCCATCATACATCACAATGAGATGAGAGCATTTGCTCAGTTTCTTCTGGTGTCTAAACCAGATAAGTGTGGAAAAAGGAAAAGCTATAGGTTTATTTACAGCAAGCATACAAAATATTAAAAAGCTTGGTTGTGTTAAGTAAGAAATAAATGGTAGCATTATTTTCCTCACGGCAGATCTTAATGTTCTGTTGTTTCTATGCTGCCCGACTCATTAAAACTTCAACATTCCATATGAAAATGTAGAGTATTTTTTTCCAGTTGTATCAACAGGTATTGAAAACTTGCAGATCATTCACTGAAAACCTGTTTCAGAGGAGATGGGTAGTTAAATATGGAATTTTTTTTATTTTTCTGGGCTACAAAGAATACATATTAGCATTTTAAAATATTCACATTACTTCAAGAATGTTGTACAAATATCTTCACAAAGGCTGAACCATCTGGTAAAGATAACCATAACTTTCTTCTCTTTATTATAAATATATATGCATAAATGTAAGTAAAAAAATGTAACTATATATATATATACATATTTTAGAGATCCCTCAATTGTTACCAAGAAAGAAGGATTTAAAAAAAAAAATTAAGAGAAAGTTAAAACAAATCTCTTCAGTTTATAGATATGTTACTAGAGATTTTGATAAGAATGTGAATTATTCAAAATCCAGAGCTGTCAGAAGTTAACTCCAAATAACTGAAGGGATATCTACTCAAAGCAGAAAGTCTTGGGGTGTGCACGGTTCAGAATGACAATACCAAGAATCATAGTTCTGAATGGTAAATTGTCTGTGATACTATATTTGGTGTAGGATAATCTGGAAGTGTTTTTGATGAAGAAAAGGTTTAACTAGAATAAGAGGGAAAAAGTGGTGCTTCAGTCACTTTCTCAGATAAAAGATCATGAAGACAGGCATAGAAAGGAAATCCTGGGGTGAGACTTCATACTAAGATATGCAAGATGATACAGCAAAAGGTCATTATGCCAGTCTAACTTAATTATCAATATCCAGTGATAGGTAATCCTGCTATGGTCAACTATCTTACTATTCTTGCCATTTAAAATTTCATTTATTTATTTGTTCCTGAAAAACACTCATAAATATGAAAAAAAATAAAATCCCACTTTTGTGATGAGGCATTAATAAAATGCCTTCAAAAATTAATTTAAAAACCTAACTGTCCCAGAAGAGTATTTTTATAATTTTAATGATAATATTTTGTTTTCTTGGTTCAGAATGTTATTTGTTTCAAACCCCATGTTTAGTAAAGCATGTTCTAAAAGATTGTTATAACGTTTTCTAATAAAGTTGAATGAAAAATAGAATGTATTGAAATTTGATTATTTAAAGTAACTTTATTCTTTTTCATGCATTTTTTATGATTAATCATTTCAGGTTTGTAATCGAGTAGTTTCTTCAGTCCTCAGTATTTTTAGAAGATAAGCATTTGTTAAAATCTAGTTCAATACAGATTTTAATTTTATAGGGACCATCATCTCAAAGGATAAATTACAGCGTAGTAAGATTAAGGAGGGAAAGCTCTTCTCCCAGAGGCACGACAACAAAAACTACTATGGTAGAAGGAGGCAAATGATTAAAAAAAAAAAAAAAAAAGTCTGTTTTGCAGATGATGAAGTCATAGCAGTGGAAAATTTTTAGGCACTTTTTTAAAAAGAAAGAAACATGCCTGGGGTGTTTAATATGCAAAATGCTGCAAGTTTGCCCTCTGAGGATGGCAGTGTTTACTCTGCACAGAAATGAGAAGATCAGTTCTAGTGGACACAACGGAAATCCTTTCCTTCCCTACCACAATTCTGCTGAGGTCAAAAGAACAGTCTGGTCAAAAGCTTAGCTCAGTATCATTTCATTCCTACTCTTAGTATGTATGCTTATACTTCCTAATAATTCAAATTTCTGTTTAAAAAGAGTATATAATAAAATGTGTCACACTACCCATTTCTTTAAAATTATTTGTTTATGGTCATCTCAATTTCTGTGTTTTTGAATAAAAATTATAGCTTCTTTTCCTTGTATAACCAGCTATCTTGCTTTATTCTGGTCAATAGAGTTATTCTAATTTACATTAATGAGTATTTATATCTAAAAAATCTTTCAACAAGAACTTCACCCAAGTAATGTGGGTATTCACCTCACCTAACTGCTCACATCTAATTCTATTCATTTACATCCTTGCACGTACCCTAGGCTCCCTTTCTGAAGAAGAGAAGAAAACCAGTCACTTTTAGAACTTAATCCATCTAATTTCACCTTCAATAAGTGCCTTAAAGTGAGACAGATGATGATCAATAAATATACGTAAGACAAGTCTAGGGAAACTACTCTAGATGAAGACATCCACAGTGTACATGTGGATGTACACTGTGGACTTTTGTTAGATTTCCTTCTTCTGTACATACACAGCTATATAAATATTTGACATGCATATAGCAAGGAATCTGTTGGACAATTGCAAAAAGACAAAAATAAACAGCTTATCATTCTCACAAGTGTTGGACAAAACAGAAATGCTGTGGGGAGAGTTCAATGCTACTTTCAAAGTAGACCAATGAGTTTTTGAGTTCATCTGCTTATCACTTGAGGTTTATATTTTGATCTCATGCAATAAAGGGCCAGAACTAAATAACCTTTTGGTTCAGGACTTGTCTTGCCCTCAATTTCGTATTACTTTATCCTCACACATAGCATTTGTAAATGTAAGGCACATGGGTTGTGTTGTACTAAACATTTGAAAGACTGCTGCTTCCTTATAAGGTATTGAGAACAGAATGTATTTATTTTTTACATCACTTACTTAAAATAGAGTTCACTCCTATGTCTCAGTGATTGATGAGATGTCCCAGGTGTAACAAAAATCTAATATTTTTAACTCCAGCTCCCTTTGCTAGAGAAGAGTCTGTGTTTTGTTCCAGTGTCTATTCCTTAAGAAAGGTCACTTCTGTGGAAAATAAAATTGATATTTCTGCCAAGAGATGATGCAGAAGTAAACAAGTAAGCATAGTATCCTGTTTCTGACTGCAATAAGTTGTGTCCTGTTATAGTTAAAATTAAATTTAAAAGTGTAAAGCCTCATCTATTTGAGAAGAATGAAGCAGGGTGAAATAATATGGCATTCCTAAAAAGAAAATTTAAAATTAAAAAAAAAAAATCATCTTTGTGAAGTACATATAAAAAATCCACCCATATCTTTACTGGTTTGTTTAGCCATGTGTTTATTTGAGACTTTGTAATTCACCATGATAGATGAACATACCCATGTAATTCAAAGAAGTTTACAAAGGCAGCAGTTTCAGATTTGATCTACTTTATTGTAAGAATGAAACTAACTGATAAAAACCATCAAAAGGATCATTTTTCAGAACTGTAAAGGAACAGTAAATAATAGATTACAAGAGAGCACATTGTTGCTATTGACTGGCTTTGATTGCCATCTTTGTAAGTTCATGCACCAAGAAAACAACTATTTGATGATTTTTATAGGAGCATGTATATTAATATATTAATGTATTAATGTATATTCGAACATAATTAAAGTTATATCATCACCTTTTTTCTCCACAACTTGAATCCCATAAAATTTCCTAACAGGATACCCTTGAATGCATCATGTCTAGAGAACAATAAAATATTAAATTACTGTTTTAACTATAACTATTTAAAAAAATATAATTGCATGCCTTAATTATAATCTGGTGTGTCAAAAGCTGTATGTATTGCTTCTATACCAAGTAATGTAATTTCTTTGCAGTTATATGCACAACTTCTAGCAGTAGATTTAGCAGTAGTAAGGGATGTTAACATGAGTAAGTTTGATTTTTTTTAATTTGATTATTCAGATTTTGTATATATTCTATGACAAATTTCTTCATTAATGTCTTTGTCCAACTTCTCATTCTTACTTATTAAAAAAAAGGCAGATGTAGAAAATTTTGCTGTCTAATTGTTAGCAATTTTTTTTTAATTGTCTTCAGTAAAATTGTGTTGGTTTTCATCAAAAAAGGCCTGCCCATAAAAGGAGACAGTTGCACTGTAACACAAAGAAGTACTTATCTTGAGAAAGTAACATAGTATTTCCCTAGTATAATAGGGACAAGTAAAATGAAATCTGGATCTTGTTTGTAAATAAATGTATATTATGCCAGAGTAGCTTGGTCCATTGTATCCATTCTGTGACAGTGTCCTGGTTCCAGTCAGGACAGGGTTAGTTTTTCCACAGTAGCCAGGAGGGGGCATGTCCAAGACCTGGATATTATTTTATACCACCTCAAGTCATTGCCAGGGGTAGTAGGAAGGGACTCTCTGTTTGAGGAGATGGGATTCTTTCCAGTTGAAGGAAGATGGCAGATGGAGTCCAGTATTTATTGTCAGGGGTTTTCAGTGTAAATATTTTCTTTTTTCTTGTATATTTTATTATTAATATTGTTGCTGTTAACTCTTAGTTTGCTTACCTTATTGCTGTTTCCTGTGAGTTTTTTCTACCCCAAACTGTAATCTTTGCCCTTTGTGGCTCCACTTGGAGGGGGCAGGAAAGCAAAGTGGCACATGGCTTTTTTAGTGGATGTATTATATTGGAGAACACCATTCTTTAACTATGCCAAATAGATAAACAGAGGTTCCATGATAATCCATATCAGATGCTCAAAATTTACAATGAGTTCAAGAGAACATTTTGAAATAATCTTTTTTTATTAGCAATGACTGAATATAAATAAAAGAAAGTGTTTGAATTCAAAAGGTTGGATAAAAAGACAGAATAGAGGTCATTAGGAAAAAACCACCTGCGAAACAGAAAACATGGCAACAAGCACAATGGTCTGAGGTTTTAATGAGAGGTCAAAGCCTGGAGATATCAGTCATTTAGGTATTTTCAAAGAATATCAAAAAGAAAGGTGTGTAAAGACACAGCCTAGTCCAACATACATAAACCCAACAAACATCCTAGTGTGGGAAAAATGAATAAAGGTTAAACACACTGGATTCTCAAATCCCAGCTCCTGAACAACACCAAACAGAATTTTCAAAGACCTATTAGCATTTCAGAAACCCTCTTTTTCGAACATTTTTTGTAAAATTAGCTTACCTACAAAACAAATAGAAAAGATCTTTTCACATTTATCATTTCATATACTGGTGACACTATGCTGCTGAATGAACACTAGTTGTTCTTCTAAATGGAATTAATAATTGTTTAAAAGGGAAGTCTTGCTTTAATTAGGAAGTGATTCATATGACCTCATCGTACAAGATGTCTCACAGAACATCTTTTTGGAAAAAATAACTTTGCATTTTGCTGTGTACTCAATCAGAAAAGTCGCATCACATGTTTCATATATATCAGCAAAACCCCCTAATTTATTTATCTCTTTTAGGAATTCTTCAAGTTTGTTGGCTTTTTTCCCCCATAGCCTTGCACCATTCACTTCTGTTGGAAATGAAGATAAACAAGACATTGGGATTTCCTTCTACATACACATGACTTGGAATCTAAATTCCATTTTCAAGAATTAAAAAAATACTTTTGCAGATTATTGTAAAGTAATAAATAACTGCATTTCAGCTGCTCAATGTTATTTTCCAAGCATCTTTCCTCTCCTACAGTATTCCATACAATATGTGAGGTAATGTGATGTAGCTTACCTTGATAAAAGAGCAATGACACTGAACTTTTAATGGGCAGTACAAATCATATTTCCATGGAAACTTGCTGTGAAACACATCATGTGTAATAACTACTTACTGTCTGGGAGCTACTTATTTGTCAAAACTTAGGTTCTTAAATGCCCACAACCCATGACCCTTTTAAGCTACCTGCAGTAAAACTTAACAAATATAAATAATAAATTTAGCAAGGCTAGGGTGCTTTGTGGTTTTTTTTTTGTTGNTTCAGTGAAATATGACAAAGTGACTGCAATAAAGGGAAATAAAAGCAACAGACTCCAATCAATCATTAATATCCCAGGGGGCTGTTGCAAGTGATCTTAAACATAAGAAACAACGTTTCTGTTATTGTAAGGTAGATGTGAATGTAGTTCTAGATTTAAAGAGTTTGTTTTTTCACTATGTCAAACATGTAGAGGGAGGTGGAATGAAATGTGTTCTGGAGGTGGCTAAGCACACCCCAGAGATTGCCTCCTGTAGGAAGTTATCACTACATTAAAAAATAAAAAACAACCCAACCTAAAGAGTCCAAAAGAGTTTTTGTGTTTGGCACACACATTATGGATTTATCCATCTTGAATAATAATAAAAATAATCAAAATTCATGCTCTGAACCGTCCTGATTCATGCAGTCCTTACAGCTAATGAACCTCAGCTTGAAAAAACAAAGTTATGCATGTGATAACAGAGTATTTCTATAAATCAGTTTAGAATCCTATTAACATTTTTACTGACTTGATAAACCTGTCCCTCAGAAGCCCCTGTGCCAGTGAAATTCATTCAACATTTTCAGTGAGCTTCTTGTAACAGGTGTCAGGGTCTGAGTTAAATAGCGTCTGATGTTAAATAACTGAATTTAAGAACCTAAATTGCAAGTCTTTCTTGAGGGAAACAAAGACAAATATCTTTGCAAATTGAGCTTCAAGCATTCAGATATGTAAATTACTTCTGGGGGAAAACAAACTGACAAAAATTCTCCTGGAAAGGCTGCATGTGTCCATATTCACTTTTATGCTAGTTTATCGCTGAGATAAATTGATGTCAGTTTTCATGTAGAAATACAGACAAAACTTGCAAGTGACTTCAAAAAAATCTTAAATAAATAATCAGTGAAGATTCTCACCATATTGCAACACAGAATAAAGGTAGAAGTGGAAATAATTGTAAAATCCTGTGCAAAGCAACTTGGTGAATATTGAGAAATGTAGAAAGGGAGGGATCATCAATAAGAGCAATGCAACTACATCTAACTGAAGAATGACACAAGAAAATATTAAAATTGAAAGTCTTTTATAGCCAGTGGGTCTTTAAATCAAAATACTGAAGCTGAAAGGTGAAAATCTGAGGGCAGCAAGAGATCCAATTCCGAAATTGCAACTGAAAAGAGACAACCCAGAGGCAACTTTCATTCAAACCCTGATGATCAGTCTGAAAGAATAGAGCCCGAGGGCAAAAAACATTCAGACCTTTGCAGTAAGTTTGAAAGGAGAGAGCTTTAGGGCAGGAGTTGCAGAGGCCTTAACAATGAGCTGAGATGGAGAGATCTTCAGGACAGCACCCAGTCAGGACCTGGGACTGGAAAGGTAAGGAGCTGGCAGGGGACTGTGTGCATCCTGGAGTCTCTGATAATGAGCTTCACTGTTATGTTCTGGCCATTACCAAATACTGAATTTAAATTAGTACATGGCACTGCACACTAAAGGGGGAGAGTAAAAGAAATACCAGGAGAGACATCACAGCTTGTCCAAGACTGAAGCTGCCTCCTTTGGTGTGCAAATCCAAGCTAACAATCCAAGTTAACAAAACTGACTGGTCAAATAGTTTGCCTAATGTGCATTATGTCTCATCAAATGGCATTATCATTTTTTCAGGATATTCAGAACACTACAGTAAAATTTAAGAAAGGAGACTCTCTCTACTATATAGAGAACATAATTTCTATTACTTTTATATATAATAAATACCATATTATGCTTTATTATAGTATGCTTCATTATATATATAATGAATACTATAATATAATTTCTTTTTCTTTATTTTGTCTTACTAGTATACACTGTGTGGTGATCTATGCTCATAAATTTAAAGGAAAAAACTAAATAAATATTAACCAGTAATATGAGTTTTGTAAAGGTGTAGTTTTGGAAAGGGAAAAATTCTTACTTAGTAAATCTTTGCAAGTGTTCTGCTTTTCTAGGAAATGAAATTGGTACATGAACATTTTCAGGATCACGCGCAAACTGCCTAAGTTAGATATCCTTATATATATAAAAGAGTTTCTCCCCCATCACAGAATCCTGACTTCCTAAATCAGGATCCTAGAATTCATTCATAAGGCAGCTGAGTGAAAGAAGCACCCCAGAGGTCTCCTCATGGCAGCTCAGAACCCCAATAGTGGGCAGCTGCTCTGAAGACAGTTTAAGAAAGGAGGTTTTAGAGTTGTGCTTCCTGTAATTCCTCTGTGTTCAGCCAAGCAGCACCTAATGTCATAAACACCCACTGGTAGCTACTGGTAACCAAAGCATGAGTTCTGGAATAACCCTAAAGAACTGAAAAATCAGTATCTCTTTAAATGCATAGTAACTTTCAGTGCATATATCCTTCTATGGGTACTGAATCAGGTTTCAATTTCTTTGGTGTTTTCTTTCTTTCCTTTCTTAAAAAGTACCCTCAATTAAAAGCATGCCCACTTTTCAGGGGCCAATTGCAACGGTTTTGAAGCTATACAAGGATTTGTCATAATATTTGAACCCTTTCAAACATATGCTGAATACGCTATTTCTTCATAGGAAGTAATAAGCTTTCAAACCTTTATCTTTATTCTCATTATCCTTAAACTATTTCAGGTTTTAATTTAGAAATGGAAGGACTTGTAGATTCTTCCCATGACCACAGAGTCTTTCGTCCTTTAATGAGGTAGCAGTTGATGCCTCTTAATGGGAATGTCTGACTGTTCTGCTTCACAGCAATTCTTATATATTCAAGAATTATGGAAGTAATCACGTTCTGTAGAAATATATCCCGCTACAGCGAGTGATATGGTTCTCAGATTTCCAATTTATGTGTTTTAAATTAATAGCTGTTTACTCTACTGTACAATAAAAAGGGTAGTTATCACTGGAGTTAATTCATTACATAGTACTTTATTTCTGAGATTCACAATCTTTCTATGTACAGGACACAAAGTAAGCAATTACAATAAGCATATATCTGTCAAGATATAAGGTAACATTTAGACTACCTCAGCCACTTTCTGCAAAGACTCATCACCATGCCATTTAAAAGAGTTTAAAGAATGTATTTGCCATCTGAAATTGATTAAGGAACAAGGCAAAATGGGAGAAACTGAGGACAAGAGCTTTAAGCACAAACAATCTAATTTTTAATATAATGTGGATTTCATCCCCTACTAGTTTACTTTATACAGATTTTCAGCACTGCCTTCAGCATTTAGGGCAAAATAAGACTGAATGACATTGCCTGCTCTGTAACATACCAGTCAATAAATATCCTTTAACATATATCAATGCCACCTCTTAGTACAGGAAAAGATTGAGTATCTTTATTATTCAGAAAAGTTAAGATCTGCTTTTTTTGTTCTTTGGAGTCTTACCACATTAGTTGTGAGCAGAACAGGCAATGCAGACAACCTATCAGAGAAAGAAAATCCTTCTAGGAAGGGAACTATCACCTACCTTCTGTTTTTTCAGGCTTGCAGTGTTTTCTCTGATTTAAGGGGAGAAGGGTAGTGAAGACTGTTCAGAAACACTAGGCTAAACATTTGAAATAGAAAAAGATTCCCAGTTGAAGATGGCTATGGTTGCCTAGGATGCACAGAGTACTTTAAACAACAAAACCTAAATATAGGCAAAAAAAAGATGTTTTTCCAATGTTACTTGTTTTGTTGTTTGTTTTTATCAACATTTGCCATAATTAAATATGCATAAATACTACAGCTAGACTGTAGGAAAAGGTATTAGAGCTTTTAAAGGGAAATTAAAAGTATTGAACAATTGGTAATATTCATTTGATCCATTTGTATGTATATAGCTGCAATGCTGAAGGAGAAACACTAGTGGAAAACACTGCACACAGGCGAAGGCTTCTGAACTACAAAAGTGTCATCTTTATAGTATCTGGATCCTTAGTTGGTTCTGTTGCACAGCTTGTGATGGAAAAAAGTTTTAATACAGTTACAAGGTCTTTTGTACACTATACATGTATTTTCATACAGATTTCTTTAACTGCTTCTCTCAATTGCTACTCTAAATTTGAATTAAGCTACAGAATTCACAGAGTTTTACAATGAAAAAATGATTAATTCTTGAGTGTATGTTATTTCTCCCTTTTAGAATTCTTTATTGTGAATCCTTTGAAATATTTATCTGTTAAGATTTGTTATGTATTTCAAGCATGATTATTTTGATGTTTTTGGTGTAAGTTATGTGATCATCCCTCCTTTTCTTCTAAAATGCAAATAATGAATGTGATATATAAATGGAACAACCTGTAAGATGAATTGTATGGCAGTCTTAAAACTCTCAGTAACTAAAAAGGCACCGGTACATTATGGAAGTATTGAAAATAACTGATTATTATTTAATAAAGGAAAATATGTTTCTAAGCATGAGCAACTTTACGTTCTCTCATTAAAGAAGTTGATCTACTAAAAGGCTTCAAAGCTTTAGTATTGCTGTTTGAGAAATGCAATGCTTATTTCTTTAGTCAACAAGGTAAAGTATTAAAAGACAAAACATTTTATTTAATGTAAAATATTTTCAAGATGCAATAACTCATTTCTCAGTTCAAAATCTGAGAAAATGTAACCTGAGAAAATTGAAATTGTGATTTATTGAGGTATTTCAAGAAATAGGAGATGTTATAAAGTTGCAAAAAATAATGTTTGGTGGTCAACACTATGCAAGATTCAACATTAGTTGAAGACTTACTTCAACTGATGGCTCAGACACTAGATTAGGATTTTGTCCAAATATTAGAGCCACAGTCATGATTCTGAAATCCACATCTAGGTAACAGATCTGAATTTGCATAACTGCAATAGAAATGATATATGTAGAATTCATTGCAGCATCTGGTCTGGTCCCTCTTGTAGTTTAGGTCATATTCCATCCAATCTCTGAACCAGTATAAACAGTATGACATCTCAAGAAGTACAAGCTGTATCTGTGCATTGACTGTAAAACACTTTGGGCAAAATGAAAAACTTGAAGAGGGTTATTCTTTAAGAGGGAAATCACTTTTGAGAGGAAAATTACTTTACATGCATGATTTTATTATGCTACTGAATTATAGATAGGGCAGTTCATTCCTGTGTCATTCATGAGCCTGTCATAGTAAGCAAAAATAAGGAGTAGGTTTTTACATGTGTATGTGAACTAAATCACAATGTGCATATGCATGTAGATATACACAATTCAAACCTGTATAGAACTTCTTCTTAAATACACCTTTTAAAAATCTAAATCTAAAATTTTAAATAAAATGCTGATTTCATTCGGCTCTACACAACAAGTAAATTAGGAACCAAGATCTGTTATTTTAGTATTTAAAAGTGATTATTTCATTTTCCTAAACCTTTTAGTTTACTTTTAAGTAATAAATCACCAGGTGCTTCTTAATGAAAACTAAAATTATTTCTAAGGTAAAAAAAGTTTTCACTCCATTTACTAAGACATGAAATCTTTCATTTGCCTTTGGTTTGCCTGCAGGGTTACTTTCTCTGCAAATATCTCAGAACATACGAAATTTCTGTTAGGAAGATTTACATTGTTGAATAAATCACTTCAAAATGTAAAAATATGAAAATGTAAAATACAGAATCAAATACAACAGAAGAGAAAAAAAATCAGTCATATTTTCATTTCAAATAGTGATTTCAACATTTTAGAGTCAACACAGAAATTCATGTAATAAAATTTCAAAAGAAATACAGTGAACACATTTAAAAAGGTTTACCACCTTTAACCAGAACATTCTCTTATTTTGTCAAACACTTTTTACTGCTTTTGAGAAAATTGATCTGTAAACAAAACACTGCACTGCCTTGACAAACAAAGCAACACTTGACATGAATTCATGAATAGAAAGCAGTGCTACTGCCAATTTAAAAAACATAACACACGCTAATATTTTGAATTAAAGCCTAATTAACACATTGGGAGTATCTCTACTAAATTCAGTGAGCCCATGGTGTCCATCTTAGCGTGCATGTCACTAGGCTTGTCAGAAAAAGGAGGCGATGCGACTCCACCTGCATTTAAACATCACCAGCTCATGCTCAGTAATACAAACATTCCCCTAGATGTAGTCACTGGAGATTCTAAAGATGGATAACTATCGTATCTGTTTCACAGACAGTGAGGCTAAGGCTCAGAGGTTTTACAATTCCCACAGCCACTGCCTTGTAGACTCTTGTAGATCTCTCCTTGGTTGGTATAGAGTGTTCCATCTTCCCGTGCTACAGCATTTCCACTATAACCTTGGAATTTTTTTTTAAAAAAATCTCTTTTTGAGAATACAAGGAATGGCCACAGAATTTCTAGAAAGTATTTATCCTGATCTTAGAGCAAAGCAATGCATGTATTTTTCTTTGTCAGCAAAACCTGCTTGGATGCAAGGATAAATAGTGAAAAAAAAAACCTGTGCAATTACTTTCCACAGATCATAGAATCATAAAATTGATTAGGATGGAAAAGACCCTAAGGTCCTTAAGTCCAGCCATTATCCCAGCACTGCCAAGTCCATCACTAAATCATGTTCCTAAGAACCACATCCACAAGTCTTTTAAATACCTCCAGGGATGATCATTCCACTACCCTGGACAGCCTGGTTCAATGCTTGATAATCCTTTTAGGGAAGAATTTTTTTCCCAATATCCAATCTAAATATACCCTGGTGCCAACTGAGGCCTTTTCCCCTTGTCCCACCATTTGCTACCTGGGAGAAAGGACTGACCCCACCTGGCTACACCCTCCTTCAGGCAGTTGT
Source organism: Cyanoderma ruficeps (assembly GCA_008694505.1). NCBI lineage: Eukaryota > Metazoa > Chordata > Aves > Passeriformes > Timaliidae > Cyanoderma > Cyanoderma ruficeps. The sequence continues at coordinate 12,343,413 of VZDJ01000158.1, forward strand.
AGAAGATAGGGTGTCCCTGAGCCTCCTTTTCTCCAGGATAAACACTCCCAGCTCCCTCAGCTGCTCCTCACAGCACTTGTGCTCCAGACCCTTCCCCAGCTCCATTGCCCTTCTCTGGACATGCTCCAGCTCCTCAATGTCTTTCTTGCAGGGAGGGGCCCAGCACTGAACACAGGATTTGAGGTGTGGCCTCAGCAGTGCCCAGTACTGGGGGTCGGTCCCTGCCCTGGTCCTGCTGGCCACACCATGGCTGATCCAGGCCAGGATGCCATCGGCCTTCTTGGCCACCTGGACACACACTGGATCATGTTCAGCCACTGTCAACCAGTAACCCCAGGTCCTTTTCCACTGGGCAGCTTCCCAGTTGCTACCCCCAGCCTGTGGCTTGCCTTGGGTTGTTGTGACCCAGGGGCAGGACTCAGCACTTGGCCTTGCTGAATCTCATACAGTTTGCTTTGGTCCATCCATCCAGCATGTCCAGACCCCTCAGTAGAAACCCCCTGCCCCCTAGAAGATCAACATTTCCACCCAGCCTGGTGTCATCTGCAAACTGAGAGTGCACTCAATCTCCTCATCCAAGTTGTTGATAAAGACAATAAGCAGGGTTAGCTCCAATACCGAGCCCTAGGAATTACCATCTGTGATAGGCCCGCAGCTGGATGTTACTCCAGTCACTCTGAGCCTGGCTGTACAGTCAGTTTTTCACCCAAAAAGAGTACACCAGTCCAAGCCAAGCACAGCCAGTTTCTTCAGGAGAGCACTGCAGGGAATAGCGTCAAAGGCTTTATTAAAGTTGAGGTGGACAATAACAAGAGTCTTCCCCTTCATCTACAAAGCAGGTCGCCCAGTCATAGAAGGAGATCAGGTTGGTCAAGCAGGACATGCCATTCATAAACCTGTGCTGGCTGGCCCTGATCCCCTGGTTGTCCCACATGTTCCAGGTGATTGCATTCTAGATGATCTGCTCCATGTCATTCCCCAGAACCAAGGTCAGACGGACAGGGCTATAGTACCCCAAAACCTCCCTCTGCCATTCTGATAGATGGGTGTCACTCTGGCTAGCCCCTACTCCCCTGGAACCTCTCCAGTTAGCCAGGGCTGCTGGGAAATGATCTGCTATGCAAGTATAAATTCCATTCCTAATTTATTTATAATTAGCATAAAGAATGAGATCTTTCTGAAGGTAGGATCAAATAAGTGGGTTGATGGAGACAGCTGCAAAGCACACACAGATGCTGGGACTTTCTAGGTGTGTATGAAGTTTTAAAGGGAAACACCAACAGAAAAGAGATGAAAAGAGTACTTCTAGAATGGACTGCATGCCTTTGAAAATTACTAAAGGTGATGTGCTAAAATATCAAACCTGACATAGTAATTGCCTACATTTGGGTAAGTAAATATTTCCCCGACCCTCCCCAGCATAACTGACCATTAGCTTTCCTTCAGTATCTTTCCTGCCTTTACTTTTAGAAATAAAATTTAGGGGAAGGGCACATGCTAGGACTTAGCACCCCCTCTCATGCTGTTGGTCAAATAAAATACTGTAGTGAAGATGTAATAAATTAAGTTATATTTTCAGAAGTGTATTATTTTATGCTGTGTCAGCTAAACCTATTTAAAACATAAATCAGAAAGACATCATCTGCCATTGAAAGAAGACAAAGAGATCCACTATCCACTGGCAGCTTAGCCTTTCTGAAAGACACCTATATTTGGTATCTGAATTTGGATTTTGGAGCCTAGCTCTGTGTCCTCACCAAATACCCTTAAAATTTTTTAGATTTTTTTTTTGTTAATAAAATAATCCCAAGTAAATTAATTTTTTTTGAAAAAGTATGCTTCACATTTTCTGCAACAATTTATATAATTTATCTTAATGTTACTATATGATTTATAACAAATGATTGTGCAAAGTGTGGCGCTATGTCCCGTGGTCTGTCTGGAGATTTTGTGATATCAATGCTGAAGCTAAATCTTTGAAACCACCTACCTAACACAAGGACATATGCAAACAAGCTTTCTGTCACTCCTTAGGCCTCTTGCCCTTTCCCACAGCTCTCTGGCAGCATCATCATAAGGGAACCACCATCCACTCTCCCGCCCAGTCCAAGTTCCTCCTCCCCTCCCACCCCAATATTTCACTATGCTTGTGCACATTAAAGAAGAAAGTCTTTCACCTTGATTCAAGGGGTAGGGGTGTTGCAATTTCCTCTCCTTCACTGAAACATAATGTCAGTCTTTTCTGAGCAAAATTCCAAGGGGAATGTTCTCACACTGTTGCAAAGAATGACTAAATCTCCCAAATCACATAGTATTTCTTAGTGAATAATTAAGTTAGTATACCCCATATTTAAAAAGTCATTTATTGCTGTCACTCCTGTTGAGCATCTTTCTTCTTAATGCAAAACTGCAAGTTTATTTGCAGTCCAATTCATTTACTTTGCAATCAGCACCTAGTGAATGTACACAGTACCTCATAAAAATAAAGTAATGTCCAGCAAGATGTCGTGTTTTATGCCAGTCCAACTCCTGGCAGTGTTTCCATTGATTTAGAGGATATTTATTTTAGTGTTCAGAAATGGCAGAGAGAATGCTAAAGTAGAGAATTTGCAAATTAAATGTAAAAACCTAAAGAAAACTCATCTTCTCTTGAAAAATCCTTTTGTTTTACTGTGTAAAGAAATTAAAATTTGCATGCATTCATATTCAAAGGAAATGACTGGGCAGAGGATATTATCCCTACACAAATTTTAAAGCTTTCAGACACTTCAGACACAAACATTTCTGTTTTAATAAAATTGCTTTGTAGATATTGCACGGTGTTTGACTCTTACCATAACACCTGCTTCATAATGCTCAGTCGTGATATTAGAAAAATAATTAAAATATATTAAATTCATAATACTCCATCGTTCTGTGTAATGCAACATTTAGTGCTAAAGAGCAGCTATCGAATGACACTTCCAGTGAATGGAGCCAGAATGTCTGGTCATTAGATGATAGCAGCAATATTTTAGGTAGCAAGCAGATGTCAAATGAATTCATCAATACAAATAAAAATCTGCTTAACAGGATCTAAACTCCATCTTTTAAAGTATCAGTAATTTAATTACGCTTTCCATACACAAAGGATGAACTTATATTTTTTACTGGAAACGACTTTTGGTTTGGAGTGCTAAAACAATAAAACAAGGAAGGAAGGAAAACAAACATCCAGGAAAATCTGCAAAGGAAGTACAGTTCCTCTTTCATTTGGGATAAGTTGCAGAACCCTTCCATAACACATTTGCCATCATCCTCTGGACCACGAGTGCACAGAAAATGACACTGCTACAGTGACACCAAGTACAAACACACGGACAGCCCATTTCCCTGCCGATAGTTCTCTTGAATGAAAATGATGGATGGCATAAACTAGTTATATTTATAACTGAAGGAACATAAAGTAATTAGATTACTCTGTTGCCTTTTCCACATTGTTGCTTTTTTCACTTCCATCCTTCCTTTTTAAATGATGCCTTTCTAGGAATTAAAATGGAATGAAAGCTCATGGGCTTGTTTGAATCTGCATAATACCATTCCAGATGCTCTGCTTTATCTTTGGCCTTCAGTAACAATTAGGCAAAACATAGCATTTAATTTGGAGGCCCAATTTTTTAACAAGAATAGAATAGAGAGTACTGGATTACACAGAATAGAATTCAACAGAATTCAGACCATGTAGTCTGAAATACCATACACAATTCCCTTGTACTTCTGTCATAAAAAAATGTCATTTATTCTTTCTGTCTTCTCGTAGTAGTTCTCCTGACATGTATTCCAATCTGTTTGGGTTTTTGACTATGGTGACATCTTTCCTCAACATTCTTCCTGGTGCAGAATCCTACAAAAGGATTCAACAAAACAAACAAAATTACTATCTCTGTATAAATTAATTTTTCTACCAATTACTAATGCATTTCCTCTGTATTATCCTACAAATATCCCTTTTTTTTGATGCTCTTAGAGATGAATTGTTCTGTTTGAGAAAAAATATCTACATACTGACCAATTTTGCCCTATCCTTTCACAGAACTGGGAGGGTTTTTCCCTTGACTCTGCAATATTCTCAATGTGACTAGTCAGAAGTTTTCCCATATAAAATTAAACAGATATTTTTCTCCTTCTTTATTTCCTCTCTGCCTCTGGACTCACCTTGCTATAATAATATGCTGGCCTACTTCCTTCTGTTTGACATACTTTTAATAGTTTCATCATAGTCAAATATTTCTTGATATCAAGCCTATCATTAAGGTAATAAAATTCTCTTTGTCTCTTCTGTAATTATAATTCTGCCTTTTTCTTGTCTAACACTCTTCAGACAATTTAAATATCACTTTCATGATCCAGTTCATAATTTACATTTGCTTGAGGCTGTACCAGATTATCAACTGTGGTCCTTTCCAACTTTAAAATCCTGTGATATGTAAGATCACATGTACTTTATTAGTTTGAGCTTCCTGGGATAGTTAGAGTTTATTGTAAAAGTCTGAACAAGTTTCCCATTGTGTGAGGGGGACAGGCTGTATGTAAAAGGGGAGGCTTCTAGCTGTAGTTTTCCAGCTAGGAGTGTGCTACCTACAATCACACATTCCAATACATTATAGGCAGGCTGGCTAGGGATGAGGTGATCTGCAAGAGGCTGATTTGTTGGAGGTATGAACTGTAGTTCACATCTTTCCTTATTAGTTCTAAAGTGAATGAAACAGGAATTGGAGATAAACTAAATAAAACCCTGTGAGACCATAGAAACTTCAGGTTTGTGTTGGAGTGCCTGGATCTACTGCTGGAAGTTTCATTATTTTCTATTTAGCAGATACATTTCTGACAGTGGAACTGAGGGCTCCTTCTCAGTGAGTCAATTCTTAGGAGCAATGCAGCTTCCTCCAGCATTCAGCTGGAAGCTCCCTCTGTCTCCATTCAGCAGTAACTAGCTAATTCCTTCCTGCACAATGAGGGATCCCTAACCATGCCATGGCAAGGTACCTGTGTGTTTGCCCCTTCCCTGGCTCCAAACAAATCTGAACCCATGACTCAGACTTGGGAAATGGCTCAAACTACACATAGTCCAGTAATGAAATTTATTCTTTGCATTTCAACAGAATGAGTGTTGTTCTTTTAGTTAAGAAACATAACTCTCTAAAGAAGAGATTCAGTGACATGCACTGTTAATGACTAGGTCAAACTGTGGTGGCCTCCGAGGGATATAGGGCTTGTCCTGGTCATCACTGCTTGCCTCTGGAATGCTCTAGGCATCTGCATGCTGAACATACAGATTTTAATAGGCTTCTTTCTGGTGTCTAACACTTCTCCTATTGTACAGTGAGTCTCAGTGAGAGAAAAGGTTTCAAAATCCTATTCTGGTAGCCAAAAGTGCTGATAATGATATATGATAACTTTGATAACCTTACTAACTAGCTTATTCTTCCACAGGTTCATATGCCTGTGTAGATAACATAGAGCATGTTAGGAAAAATAGTAAAATGAAAAGAGGCTTCATGTGCTACTTTGTCACACTCATAGCCTGGACTTTCTCTGCAGCAATTATCCTCCAAATTTTCAAATCAATTTTTAATTTTCACCTAGAGAATTACTTTAAGACTAGTACTTTAAAAGTTGCAGCCATGATATGCTCGTCTATTTTTTTATTCCTGAAATGACCATGACAGGACAACAAAGGATGTCTTAATGAAACTCAAAATCAAATTTTAGTGACTGAGTCTACAGCCAACAGCTGGCACTTTGGTATTGACTGAGGCCTTCATATCGCCAGAAGCCTGCTGAAGCTGGTCTTTAGACAAACTCTTTTCCTCCTGCAACCGAATCCAGACTTGCAATTGCCCATTTGAAAAATGGACAGAGGGCCTACAGTTTTTGCATGTTCCACGTGTATTGCAATTACTACAGCTCCTCTGCATGGCTCTTGTTGTCATGTAGATGCTGGCCTTGACTATTCAGAGCTGCTGGCTTATGCACAATGATTCAGAGAATTCCCTGTACGCACCACTGAAATTCATTGCTGCATGCAGAAGTGTGCATGGGTGTGAACATGTGCAGGTGTGTGTAAACAAATCCCTTCCCAGCCCCTATAGTGATGTAGTGACCCTGTAGCTTATGCTATGAAGCAGGAAATCCAATTATACCTCACTTAACATGCATAACTAAAAATATTATTATTGGTCATAAAATTATCCAGCCCTTTCAAAAATCAGATCTATGAACTATGTGACTGTACTCCTCAGGCTGACTTCACGCTGTGCAAGAAAGTGCTTCCTTTAATGGTTTTAACTCTGCCTGCATTATTTCAGGCTGCACTTTGGTGTGAGAGAAGGTGGGGGTGAAGTGGCTAATTTTCCTTCTAAAATGTCTGGGGATTTTTGTCTGGGAGCAAACTTCTGGAAGTGCACAGAGCTTTAACATACTCTACATGGCATTTCCAAAGTCAAAGCAAAACAGCAATCACCACCACCAATAATATCTGTTTTCCAAACGTGCACTAAAATGAAATGTCAACACTTTGATGAACAGCCTCTGTAGCAAAACAGCATGTATGTGACCAAATGGCAACAGACCACTGTTCACAGGAAAAATGAGCATATTGAAATAAAATTACTCTGAACTGCAACATCCCGTGCTACTAAAAAAAAAAATAAGTCCCTATCAGATCCAATTGCAGGCCACATTATCTTTTAAAACCTTGAGCATACACAGATTCATCATATTGACAAATGAGGTAGATGAGAGCTAAGAAAGATCATCAGTATTTACTGTGCTGTGAATTCCTCTCCTAAAACTTCAGTTCCAAGGGGAACATTCACTCACAGAGCCACAGTGGACAGGCTGAAAACCATGGAGGTTTCAATGACAAGGCACCTGTATTCAGTCCAGTGCTCTGGAGTATCTTCTTTCTCTGGCTGGAAGGATATTTTAACTCTACTAAAATAAATTCTTTTCCCCAATTCAGCACCTTGGTAATATGAGCCTTGACATGATTTACTTCAATTTTCCCATAAATATCCTCTGAACATTAACTTCTATAAATGTGTTTCAGGACGCAGGTCCTTGAGGATGCCTGCACAAGCTAGTTTATTTGTATTTGGAGAGCAGAAAAAATGTTGCATTTGTGAATTTCCCCATGCTGATAGTAAACTAGACAAGCTTAATGGTGCAGTAAAAAACATATTAATCAAAAGTCCAAGTCATATTTTTCAAGTCATAGGTTACAAATAAGAGAAAATCCCAGTTGAGTGAATGCTTGAAAACTGACTGTTTCCTAGCTGGTGACTCTCCCTTCCTGAGGGCAGTCAAGTCTCAGAAATCACAGGTGACAATCACAATTCAAAATCTTTTGAATTTCACTTGCAATTCTGAAAAAAAGTCCCAACATTTCCCTACCCTGTGCACTCATGCATACATGCATTTGAAAGAATGGCTTGGGATGCAGAGGCATTGGGCTTGGCAGTCTTGGGCAATTAAAGATCCCTTTCCCCTCTCCTTGGTTCACACCTCATCTAGTACAGGCTCGGCAAACTACACAAAAATTGTAAACTGCTATTCCAAAAGATGTACACCTTATCTCCCATGAAGGGCTGTTACCTTCTTTTTCTTAGTCAGCCATGAACATTAAATATCATAAAATAAATCTGCTTATTCTGAAAGCTCATGAATTTTATTACCTTGGCAACAAAGTGATCTGTTCTAACTGCTTTTTGCTGCCAGTTTTAGAGTTTTCTGTGTTACAGAAAAAGCCATGAAGAGACTATGAACAGTTAACTGACTCCTTCCCTTATGCTTGCATCATCAGTTTCTAGAGATGGGAGAATAGATACAGAGTGAAAATGAGGTCCTTGGTTGCTCAGAACCAGTTCTAGTTAATAGATGAACCGGATTAAAAATAGATTTTACAGTTTTATGACAATCACCAGCAAAATCCCAGTCAGGAATGGAATTTTATCTTCAATATATCAAAGGAACATTTTTAATCTGGAAAAGAGAATATGAAAGAAATGAAATATTTGAACAAAATAAAGTGTTCGCTTTTTCACATTCATCTTTTGATTTTCATTAACAAATAAGTACCCAAATGTGGTCATCAAAAATTATTACAAATGAATAAACAAAAAATCAAACTACTTCATATGGTAGCTCCTATAAGTCTCCCTTTTTCTTAAATGATTATAATAATTTGTTGATTGTTTCCAAAGGGGAAAAAAACAGTGATTCAGTGATTCAGGCATCTAATGCTTCAGTACTGTTGGATTGGTGTCACTGAGAGATGAAAATCTCCCACCCCAGCAGGAGGATGAGAGGCAGCCAGTTTTCCACAGAGGCTGTATCCAAACCCTATCAAAACCTCCTGCTACTCCAGAGCACACTTCCAGGAAACTTCTCCTACTCAAAGCAGCACCACCTTTAAAATGTTGAAGGCAGCATGGCCTACTGAAAAATATAACCAAAGCTTGATCTTTCTCTAGAAAGTAACCATACACAAATGGCACACCAGGGAGTCATGTTAAACATTGTGCAGTGGGTTTTCTACCAAACACAACAGGTGAGCAAAAATTTTTGTGTTTCTTCTGGCAATCCTGCAAATCCAGTGTGAAATATGAAAAACAGTTAAGGCTCTCTTTCTAAGTATGATCATGATTAAAAAAAAATGGTTGGAGGGAAAACTGTTGTGAGGTACAGCTCAGAACCCTCATCATGGGCTGCACTAGTAGAGCTAATTTATCAAAGTGGGCACAGTAAGAACCTTGCAGATATCTTTTTTGAGTTTACACCACCCACAAAATAATATTATTCACTAACCTCACATGCCATGGGTTGCATCTTTATCTAGTCTCCTGAAAAAAACAAATGGAGACTTGTTTTTCTGAATATTTTACGCCGTTGAAAGGGAACTACATTTGACTGAACCAAAGAGATTGTTTAAAATTTTTATGATGTGTTTATCAGATATTCAATGTTTTTGTGATTTTTATAATAAGAAAGATAAAACCTGATAGAAAAGAGATACTGGGGTTAACAAGACATAATCTACAAAAATAAAGACATTTTTAAGATTAATGAGCACATTTTTGAATATTTCTGATAGAAGTACAAAGTGGCTATAATTCAAAAGTACTATTCCATGCCATGAAGTAAAGATTAAGTGTAATTAGCATTCCTCTCTTCAAAGTACTTGTTCAGGACTACACCTAAGATTGCTTCACTGAAATGAAGTCAAGGTTTTTTAAGTGTAGGTTTAGTTTAAGATTGTGTATGAAGTTGCTCAGAACATGTGTATCTGTTTCCCTAGATCAAAACTGCAATCACTACTGGTTTCTGCACGTTCAACACATAAGCACTGACTGCCTTCCTGGAAGGGTCTGGTTCTCCTCTTCCCCACGCTATCCATATTTAGAAGAAAAAGCCAGTAAATTTTCACTAAGAGGGACATTTTTTTTCATTTTTCTTGTCCTGAATATGCAGAGGAATAAATCACTACCCGAGATTTAAATGTGCATGAGACACTTGTCTCCTGTAAGACCTCAAACGGAGATCTAACTAATCAGTTAGTCATTGAGCTGCATTACAAACCTTTCTATCCTCTCCTGCTCCTCTCTGATTATTTTTTTCTTTTTACCATTCATTTTCTGACATCTCCTACCGTTTCACACCCTCATTTTTAAAATTCTTTTTAGCACATCATTTCTTGCAGCCCTTGCTGGTCATAAGCAGTTACAGGAGCCTACCTTTTCTCACAGCTCAGCTTTCTTGCTTGGATTGTCAGGGTATCCTGGTACTCTTCAAGAATTGATTGGTCACTCAGATCAAAACATTAAATATTTAAAGAGGCACCACACCATTCATAAAATGAAACCTAAAGTGTTTGTTTACTCTCTGCTAATTATTTTAGTTCAAGCAGGCAGACTCAACTGTCTACATTATTAATTAAACCTGTAAAAATTAGCTAGACAGGAAATCTTCTTGCTGTTAGCAGTGCTAAGATTAAGCAGCAACCCTCATTAGCTGTAATGTGAAAAGCTTTTTCTCCCAACTGCACCAATACAAAGCTAAAAAAGTCATATCAGATCATATTTCCAAATTGTTTGGAGAGAAGATTAGTAATTGTGAAATATCAGATGTTAACCATTTTTAGGAGGTAAAAGTAATATTATTAATCTACTGGTGTTTGTGGCTATCTTTAGCCTGAAGTAGAAAAGATTCATGCTCTCTAAAGTAGCACGTTTTAACACTAAAGAGTTTGAAGGTGTTCTTAAAGGAAAATGGAAGATTTCCCCAAAAGCCATACAATAGCAATATATAATGTTCCTCATACAACTTCTACCAGTGATCTACTTCTTTACAACTATATTTTTTGCTAAAAGAACATCATCACTGAGTTTTGCAATCATGAACACTCTAATGTGATGGAAACCACAACAAAAATTCACATTCATGCTGAAAAGAATTGTATGAAAACAAAATTAGAGTTATATATTTTTAATACAAATTTTGACAGTTTCACTGCACTACCTGAAGCAAGATTCCTCAGCTGGTACTTTCCATGATGACCTGAAACTCCATTCCATTCTGTCAAAAGTTTCACACAGTGGTCGAGTGCTGATTTGCAGTTTAGAGCTAGAAACACTCAAAATTCTCATTTTTGTTAGACGCAGGGGGACAGATCCAAAGGGAATGGAGGAGTCTAGTTACAGCTTGCAAAGAGGTGGGATAGATATAAGCACATAGGTCTGTGAACTGCAACTTTTGAGTGTTGCAGAATATAAAGCCTACCACTCTGCTGTGTGTCTCCACAGGACTCTGGAGCCTAATTATAGAGCTGTATGAAAAAAGTTCTGCTTGTCAGCAGAACCGGCAGGAGGGGGAAAAAATCATATTTTTGCACATTCACAGAAGAATAAAATATTTAGGCAGAAAATCATCATTGCTGCAGATGGACACTTACAGAACAAAACTGAGTAATTTTTGTGCAGCTCTGCTTGTCACTAGCATAGCCAGCATACATTTGGTAACAGATTTAAAATCCGACCTAGAATTCCTCAGTCACTGCCAGTGGCAAAATATGCTTCATAGAGTAGTAGTAGTTGAGGATTGCAAGAAAATTCAAGGTGGGGAAGTGATCCTAAAATGAGCAGTCAGGATTCCACCAAATTTAACATTGCTGCACTTGCTTATGCCAACAGAGAATTTGTCTCTTGAAGGTTTTGAGTCCTTCTGAGTAAAGACTAGCCACAAAAGCCTCATGGCAATTACAAGGCAAAATGTGAGGATCTGACCATATGCAATGAGGAAAGATATCAAAGAGATCCGTGAACTGTTAATGAAAACAGCAGTCAGCAGATGCTCATGGCCAATAGATTTTAACCACTTACTGCTTTTTGAATATATTCGAAAGGATACTCTTTAAATGCATGCTTTGAGTGAGAAATAGTATATTTATAAAAAAGCTACTCTATACCCAGAACATTCCTTATGGGTAATAACGTATTTTTAGGAGAAATATTACTTGACAGGGTGATAGGCACAATACCTGATTCTCAGTGGTGGTGCTCAGGTGAGGGCTTCCACCCAGTACATCAAAAAAACTCAAGAACCTAGAACAACGTCTTGAGTGTGTGCTGTGTGACCTTCCACAACACTGATAGAGGGATTATCCATTTCCAGGTTCAGGTCTGTGGCACAAAAGATGAATCATTTATGTGGACTTTCCCCTTCTTCCCCTCACTTAGCACCAAGCAGAGAAAAGGGGATTCATCACTACATGGTTCTCACAATTTCTGCACTACCCGGGCTGTGTTTACAGCCACTCACTGGAAAGCCTTGCTCTTAAACTCAAGCTGTAGTGACCTGTACTTTCAGCTTTGGATAAGTGTTTTTCTCTTATGCTTGTTAAATGCAGTGTGAATTTTACGTGAAAGTGCTTTTTTCTTATTCCTTTTTTCTTTCTTTTCCCTTGGCATCATCTAATTTGGCAGTTCTTGGAGTGCTAGAGAGTCTCTTTAATGTATCTCAAGGCACATGGACTCTGACTTTACTGCATTAACAGAATACATTTATTTGCTGCCTTTATACATGGCAATGGGAACTGATGAAGGATTGTGCTCTCAGTACTTCCCTCATCTCCTTCTTTGTCTGATATTAGCAATAAAATACAAATTACAGAAAAGGCAAACCAAGCATACAAATTAAGAAAACTAATTTCATGCCAGCCAACATGTGGGAAAACCTCAGGTCATGAGGAAATAAAAGGAAAATGGCAATAAAGAGACTACACTAAGAAGCAATAATTATAACTAAAGACACAAATCCAATAATATCTTTATACACTAGTAACTAATAAATGAAAAATAAAAATTAGTATAAAGTAATAAAAATCTCCTGCAATAGGAGTCCACATTCTGACAATGTCTGTTTTCTTGAACAATGAGAAAAGATCTCTTCCTAAGAGATCTTAGTTGCCTTAAAATCTGCCCTATATTATAAAGAAGTTAAACAACCCTGTTTAGTGTGCTTGATGCTGGAAGCTGATTTTGTTCTGCTTAATTTTTATTTTCAAGTTAATGGGTGAATTTTTTAGCCAATTCAAAGAAGGCTAGTCTCAATAAAAGAAAAACCTTTGTATTTGCTTTGCTGTTACATCACTGCAATTCTGTAGTAAGTCCAGAAATAATAACAAAAAGTCCAAAATCACAGCCTTGCATATAGCTATTTACAGTCTGTTTTTTTCCCACTGCAAAATATTCCAGATCTTATTATACCACCTACAGGTAGTTTTTAGATAAACTCTTGGAATCCCCTGAGCTTCTACAGTTACTCTACTGTAGGTTCCAAAGAGCAAACATGCCCATTAGAGATTTTAGAGAGGTTTCTCATAACCCACACTGCTATAACTTTAAACTAATCCTCAGGAAAAAAAGCCTGCTATTTTTTTTTTTTTAATCTTAGATAATATATGAAAGTAGCATGCAATTTTTGACATAGACATTATCTTCAACAAACATTACAAGTGCTCAACTGACTGTATTTTCTCATATGACAGCTTTTGCTTGATGCAGAATGTGACATATGAAACTATTAACCATTTTCTGTGGAAGGAAAATAACAAGAAACTATGATAAATTCCTCTTTCTCTCACACATTATTCTCATTCACAAATCCTATAATCCTATATAATCATGCACATATTGTTTATAATTTCAACATATTTTTGTAAGCTTTGAAAGAAACCCTTGGCAAATTCTTCTACATTCCTTTGCAATTAAAGTCGGGCTGCTTCAAAGGAACAGTTTTGCAAAGATTGACAGAGAAGGAACCTTGATAGTAATTTATGGAGACTTAATGAAAACTTGCAGAGATAACAGACATTAAAAAATGACCCTTCAAGAGTAGAATCTTTAGTGCTCCAGTACACTTAATGCTTCCCAATTTTTTCAACACATATTTATTTTCTAGGGAAGAACTTTGGGTTTTGCATGGTTTGAATCAATCAGTCTGTCTTGCTTCTACTTTGCAGAAAATATGCAAAAATTTAATCCAAATTCAAGTGAATTGCTCTGCTTTGATGCTGCTTAATTTTTCTAGTTGTTGATTAATATGCCCCTTGTGCAAACATCTTCCTCCTACCTGATGCCTTCAGTAATGTCTCAATTCGTTGCTGATGGCATTCAAATTTCCTCCAGAGATGTCTTTTGAGTCACAAACAGAGGATTATGCCCATCAGTGAATGACTCAGGCACAAAGTGATTGATAAGACAAATAAATACTTAGATCTTAGCAATCAGTCAGTTGTGATATGCAAGGGGGAAAACAAAACTGCAGACATTTCAGCTATATATCATATTTTCTAAATTATATTCCAATGGCTCTCTTAATAAATTATCCTCCCCGGCTATCTGATCAGGAATAAGTTTTCAATTATGCCTCTTCTCAAACATGTGTCAGTCTTCCTCAGCCTGAAGCTGTCTCAATGTCCAAGAAATATCTTCCAAAGTCCAGACAGAGGCAACATTACACAACTGGTTTTAGTTGAAAAGCTGTGCACACACACATCAGAGAGATTTTATGACATCAGAGAAGTCATGGCTTTATTCCCAGATTCCCTGAGCTGAGTTTTATGTAAGCAGCAACAATACATGACACTGCATATGTTACAGGGGAGTAAGAACATTTTGAGCATCTTGCACAGCATGAGACTGAAAAATCAGGACCTTGTATCACCTCAGATGTAAAAAAGTCAAAAGCCAAACAAAGAATAAGGTGGTGGTACAAGAGCAAGTAAATTATTTATTTCGTTTAATTCATTATTTTTGGAATGACAAGACACATAAAAAGTTTTAATAAGGAGAACTTACCTTTTAAAAGAATGCCATGCTAAAGTCCATATCCTTATTTTTAATAAGTTTTGATTTGCATGAGGTTTAGGTAACCAGAAGCATAACTTAACTTGGAAAGGGATCTAAAAAGTACCCATTTCAGAAGCAATTGTGGACTGCTGCTACAGTCTTCAGAGAAATTTGCAAGACATTTTGTAGCATATATGTGTGATCCTTACACATGTCATAGTGTTGCAGATAGTATCTTGGGCTTTTTTTTCTGGTGTGGGAGGTGATCTTGAAGACATCTGTACATGATCATGGCAGCATGGTTGTGAAACACAGATGTCTTCTCTTAACTATAAGCTCTTCAAAGGTCAGAAATGACAGCAAAAAAAGGGAAGGTTTTGAGTTAAGCCATACATTCTTTGATTCAGGGACCATTTTTTTTTTTGTTTACAGCCCTCAGTGCAGCAGAATCTTGATTTACGAGCCTAGTTGCCACGATGATGGTAAGGTTTATAATGGAATAAAGGACCTTGCAAATAAAATATCATCCAGGGCAATCAGAGTTCTAATCTAAATAACATTTAGTATAGACTTGTGATGTGAATTAGATGGTTGAGGGAACTGCATTTTAAAGTGGAATCTGCATTTTCTTAAATACGTTGAACAGATGTACCTACAAGCTAAAACAAAAAAGAAAAATCTAAAATTTATATATATACAGTTGTTGAACTATACATCAAAGTAACCTATATAGTAGGCACAGAAATATACCTGGGGGGTGAGTAGGTTTTTAAAACTTTACAAAGTTTAATATCATTAGTTTAGTCCAGAAAGAGGGCTGCAGTAGAATATTCCAGGCAATGAATACTTATAGGAAAGAAATTAGTAAGCACAGGAAAAACAAACTGAATGGAATTTTAATTTATCTTGGTGTCCAGAACTTCAAATGCATTTTAGTGCTAGGCATACTAAAATTCCTACACACGAACAAGACAATTCCTGTAGTTGTCAGCATTTTCTATTCCATCTATTCTGTATATCTTGTCACACATGCAAGCCATCACAAGAATAAATGTAAAAATAAATAATAATAATGGTCACATTGTAGTAATATGAACATCACTAAGTTGAATGACTTCATCCGGCCGACAGTGTTGAATATCACCCAAGTGTTCCAGCCTGTCCAGAGGAATTTCTTGGGAGTATCCACAACACTTAACTTTTGGAAAAGGTTCTCTGTGAGAACCACCTCAGAAGAAGAGGTAAAATATGTGACTTTGCTGACTCATTATTGTGTGGTTTTGTTCATTACACTTCAAGTCTATGTGGAGACCTGTGAATAACCAAGTGTAAATGGCATATGAAAGTCTGTGGAGTAGGCTAACAGGGACAATGAGTCATCTTTTAGAACATATAATATATGTGTTAATAATTTATAGTTAATAATTTATAATTAATCACCTTTCCCAGAAGTAAATTTCTGTTAATATCCTTGTCATTTACCATTTAGTTTTGAGGGCACATTTGTGGGGAGAAAATTTAGCAAACATATCTTCTGAATATGTCTCTTCATGGCTAAGCAAGAATTATAACTTTTCAAGTCTAGTGCCTGAGTATCTTCCCCAAATATTATTATAAGGGCGATATGTTTTTAGATCAGTTTCTTCTGTTACTATGATCAAACAATCTTCTTCCTTTACGTGGCTATCTGTGCAGCCACTACTCCTGGTTAAATGCATAGCAGGGTGGTTACAACCTGTAGCAGGAATGTCACAGCCACAGGGCAATGTCCATCATGTACTCAATGAAGACTATAAACCCATTAAAAAAAAANATTAGTGAATAGTTGCAAAGTTGATGCTATTTTGCAAGGGAAGACATTCAAAAGACTGGCCTGATACTATGCCTGCATCGATTACAAGGCTGTACATTAAGCTTTGATCAAAATGATTTGAAGGCTAGGAGTCCCAATGAATATATAGTAATCCTTTAACTATTAAAAACTGAACATTTTTCACTCACAAGGAGGCTGAAGTTAAAGTTCCTGTATGTTGAGTAAAAAGTTGTCATTCTTGACCCCGCTCATGAACTGCAGTGAACTACTTGCAAAGTTTGTCTGCTTTTAGTTTCAGCAGCTGAAGGTTCTCCAAAGACAGCATCATGTTTTAACACCATTTACAAGAAAACCTTTAGGAGCATGCTGAAAAAGGAAATTCCCAAAAGAGGTTTCTGATGGATGGAAAGAATTTGATGTATTTTCTATTTCTAGGTATGAGGATGGAGAAGAGTTATCAATTTTTCCCAAGGCTGGTGTGTAAGTTTGGTCCTGAAGGAGATGTAAAGAAGTGAGCTATGGTGGTGTAACTAGTACATGACAGCACACATCATTCTGACATAACCTCATGGCTGTGTGAGCTTAGGAGTTAGTTTGAGTGGATGACTACACAGAATAAGTATGAGCATGTTGTGATCAAGAACATCAGCTGTAGCATGGATGGAAATTCTAATGTCTTATTACATTCACAACATACAGAATCTGACATAGTATTTCCCTTATTACCTATCCACTTGCAACACCTTAGAATTGATTTGCTGCCTTTATGAAATACAGTGAGAAATCATCCTGAAGTTCCTTTTAGAAACCAGCACATAAGCAAAAGTCAGATTTTCTTATGGTTCACACATTTTGGGATATTTTTATAAATCAGCCAAGAAATTAATTATAAAAACAAACAGACTACATTTCCTTCCACTAACTAGAAAATGTTACTGTTGCTGCTATTCCAGCTTGCAAAGACACAGAATCATTACTCTCCTACATATATGTGTGTGTATAAACACATCTGTACATACATACACACACATTATGAGGCTTTGAAATCTTTAAGCAAAATAAGAATGTATTTATCTTATAAAGTTCTAACAATTTCATAACTTGCAAACCCATCCCATGATAGAGTGTTATTGATCAAAATCGCACAGGAGATAAGAATCTGTAGGGACTTCATCACTTCCAGAAGGAGTATTTTTCCCTTATAAAGTGCTAAGAAGTTGGTAGTCCAGGGTGTAACAGACCCTGAAAAAAGCATCAGAGAAGCCATGTACAGAAGGAAGAAAATATACTGTGAAGCACCTACCAATATAGTATTAGCAAGCAAATGTATATTTCACATCGATTCTCAGGGAATTAAGAATGCAGTATAAACTGTGGTGGATTTTATTTAGCATTTTAGAGTACAAGAAACTGTTCAAATGATTGAGGTTGTTCTGAAACTGAGAGAAAGTACAATGCAGAAGCTTTAGCAGGAGCATAAGGAGGGAGCAGACCAACAGTGGCAAATTATGCAGTGCATTCATAGGAACTAAAATCTGTGTTGCAGGCAACTAGCAGAAAGACAAAACGAGTCAGAAGATCTATGGTTTTTTCAATGCCACCGAACCAATCACCTCAGATGACTTAATTCCCTGGTATGTATATTCTTAACATACAGATTTCTTTATCTTTTGTAAAGACTTGCATTAATTATTTAAAATAAATATTTCTATCATTAACCTAATCAGAAAACTTCCAGTGTGTTGAATCTGTTCAGTGAAACAGATTTTTCTATATTTCTAGCAAATCAGATTTAGCCTTTTTGAACATACCAGATTGGTAACAAGCAGGAAGGAAAACTCGATCTCAGGCTGTCACTTAAAGCATCACACTTTTAACCTCCTCTTTCCATACAGAGCTCTTTACCTTTACTGACACCCTCTGGTCCCTATGTCTAAGTCAGGTTTGAATTCATTCCAGCACTCCTTCAAAAATTTACTCTCCAAATCAATATTTTGTGGAGCACAGAACTGGACATTTTCTGAAACTCCCATAAATCATATCACTGATTCCCCAATAGTTCAGCATGTCAGCAATTTATTCAGGGGACTCAAGCAAATTTGCCAGTCATGACCTTCCTGTATTGAATCTGTGCTAGCAGTCCTCCAAGTTATGTATTTCTTAAAGTTGCCCTTTATTATTTTCTAAAAACATAGGCTTTAATCACACCTTTTATCTTAGCTGCTACGATATTTTTCCTCAAGACCTGTTTTCAAAGCTGCTTTCTTCCAAATTCTCAAATAAAATTCAGCCAATGATATGTTTTTATTTTCTGTTTTCATTCTTAGTACATCTGCCTTCATTGTAAAATGAAATTAAGATCCTTTCCCCCGATATTTTTACCTAGAATTCAAAACATGACCTTCATATTTATCAACAAAATTAAAACCTACACTTTTTATCTCCCAACTATCCATAGCTATCCATGACTTTCATGTCATGCTCTGAGAGTTCTGACTTTTTTGCATGGCCATTTACTTTGTAAGAGTATGAAACAGAACTGCTGCATGTTCAATAGTCCACTCATAAAACTACTTAGCTGTTATCACCTTAAAAAGTGCTTAACTCTTCACCCCCCTTAATATATCTGTTGTCTTCTGAAACTTTGTCTTCTTAATATCTTTTAAATATACCCCTAGTATATCAACAGTGTATCCCTACTGAAGGCCACTGTACATAAAACATTCCTCACTTACAATAGTTCACATCTCAGTTTTCTGTCTTCCTTTCAGCATACCTCAAACCAGTAAACAAGCGTTTGTGTTTTCCCTCACAACAGAGGGAAACAGACAAGGGGTTTCAGGGGACAGGTTGGGGCTTGGAATTTTTTTTCAGTTTTTTGTTTCACTTGAAACTTTGTAGGTAAGTGTTATAGTAACTGAAGTCAATTTATTTAATATATTTTTAGAAACTCTACTAGAACATTTGATAGCTTTTTTAAGTAATGGCCCAGTTATTGCTAATTCTTTCATTAACTCCTGCAATAATATTAATAAGAATGGACTGATCTTGCCCTAATACTGATTGCCATAAAATACTTCTGAAGGAGTGATACTATAACTCAGCAAAAATTAAAGGCACTTTTATTAATTGGAAAATGTCATCCAAATTTTAATTATCAGGAATCCCCCCATAGCTTTTGACTAATAGTGAGTGTGCAATTTATTTGTAGTTTCAAACTTCAGGGTCTCGTCAAAAGCTCACTGAAGTCTAGGGGAGTGCTGCAACTCAAAAAAAAAAAAAAAAAAAAAAAAAAAAAAAAACCAATTTTTTCTTTATTNAAACCCAAAAACCAATTAAAATTGTGTCATTCCAAGGATGTATTACTTTTTAAACAAATAGAAATGAACTTTGAAAAAACTTAAAGCTACATTTCTGAAATATTGCAACACATAGAAAACTTAAGTCCTAAGTACTCACATTGCACTATCTTGTCTAACTTCTGTTACATGAAGTTTCTGAGTTTAATACAAATGCAACTAAACATCATAAGAAGTACAGATACAGTAATGGATTTCTCTTTTTTTAATTTAATAATCTTAACAAGACAGTTTTGTGCTCTATGTCACAATAACTCTCAGTTCATCTTCTATCCAGTTCACAGACATTCCACACAGTCTTATTAACTGTCCTCACATCAGAGAGGAAAAATCAGTGCATCTTTATGTAATTCCATCTCCTCTGCATGTCAGCAAAGAAGAGTCCTGGCACTGTACTTTTCTAATTCCAGAGATAACTGTTTATCCCAAAGCCAAGTATCATTCAAAACTCCAAAACAACACAACTTTCAGTGCATCACTATAAACTCAATATGCTGGGCTATTTCCTGATTCACCCTCAAGCATTAGCATGGTAGCTCTCCCAAACATGAAAAATTAGCACATTTGAATAGGCATTCCTTCTCTGGAGTATGCATTTGTACTAAAAGCCTCACATCTCTCTTCACAACTCATTCACTGCAGTAGTTTGCTCCCCAGTCAAATGACAGGAAGCATATAGCAGATCACAGTAATTTCTGCTTCAACTTTTCTGCTCAATTATGACAATTTCAACATAAGAATCAAAACAAAAAAGCAAAACACATAAACTTGCAGCCCAAAAATGAGATCTCTCACCGTTGCCGGCTTCACAGTAGACTGCTCACAGAGATGCTGCGATGGATATTACAAGAAATAATCTGCACACACTCCAAAGTCTAACCAGGGAAATCAGTGCCTGGCTGGGCGAACGGCAGACACTTACCGCTGCTGTGGCACCGGCTCTCTCGCCCTGACTCTCAGTGTCTCTCTCCCATCCTCCTGACAGCCTCAAATATAGCAGTCCCTTATGGTGCTGAGCCTGGGGGAGCAGAGGATTGCAGAGTTGGGTTTTTCCCTTTTTTTTTCCTCTCTCTCTTTTTTTTTTTTTTTTTTTTTTTTAAACCATCCAGAGGTAGTTCTCCAGACCCGATCGCCTCTCCTCCTCGGCTGGCTCAGTGATGGAAAGCCCCAGGTGAAGGCATCCGCGCCGGCAGCTCCCGCGAGCCCCTCCCGGCCCCGCCGTGCCCCCTCCCGGCGGGGGGACCGAGGCGCCTCCCCCGGCTGCTCCCGGGGGGGCGGCGGAGGCTCTGCCCGCCCCTGCCTGGACGCGTGTGGATGTATAGCTGAATGTGGATGTGTGTTTATGTGAGTGCCATCTCGCACCGCCGCCCGCCGCTCGCCCCTACCCCTAAGCGCGCAAGGACCCCCCTCCTCCCCCTCTCCTCCTCCTCCTCCTCCTGCTCCTCTCCACCTTCCTCCCCGATTCTCTCCTCTTCACTCCTCTGCCCCGGAGCGTGAAGGCAAGAGGGCAAGTTGGCGAACGCTGTCCTCTGATCTCCTGCTCCTCTAACCCATGACACCAGCTTCTTCCATCCACCACTTTCTGAACCCATCCTCTCCTCTCTCCTTCTCATCCCCTTCCCCATCCTCCATCCAGGTGGATTGTGTTTTTCCCAAGATTTTTTTTTTTTTTTTTAAACGCGTTTTATTCCTCCCCAGCGGTTCTGACCCTCTCTATCCCCGCGCTCCGCAGCCGGAGCCAGGAGTCCGGGAGCCGCGGTCGCTGCCCGCAGCACGGCGCAGCGCAGCCTCCCCTTCCTTACATCGCGGCTGCTCCGGCTGGAGGCACACCCGGGGCAGCCAGCACCCGGCCGGCAAGGACACACAGCGCCGCGGCTCCGGCAGCCGCTCCCCTCGCTCATCCCTTCCCCATCACCCACCCGGGTTCAGCCGCATCCCCGCGGAGCAGCGGCAGCGCGGCCCCGCCTGGCCCCGGCCCCGCGGAGCGCCCCGCCCCCGCCCCGCGCAGCCCCGCCGAGAGGCTGCCGGCGCCGCTCCGCCACACCAGCCTCCTGACGGGCTGTCCCCGGCCGCTTCTCATCCATCCGCACATCTTCCCACTCTTTTGCCTCTTCTTAATGGCTGTCCTCAGGATCTAGGCTGATTCTAATCCTCCCTTTCTTATATATATATATATATATTTTTTCCCCTGTGGCAATGGCAACTTCTGCTATAAAATTTAATACTTTTCTCTGTTTTTCTTCCATTGCCTTTTTTCCCCTTTGCCTTCTACAAGTAGTTAGGAGTATTTTTTAACTTACTCATTAACTGAGTAGTTGTTGTATAGCTTCTATTCTCTGAGACTTTTCTCTGCTTCGGTGATTCCAGTTCAATGGTTTATGCTTTCTGAACTTCTGTAGTGCACCAATGTGTGTGTGTGTGTGCATTTTTCTTTACTAACTTTTCTTTGTATTTATTTATTTTTTTTCCATCCCAGGTAGTTTCTGGCTAATTTTTAAAAACTAACTTTCTGTGGTTTAGATTCAGGAGAACAAAGATTCTGGATTAATTCTGGAATTTTCAGGAGGTTCTTACACAACTCTGGTCTTAAACTGGCGACACTAATAAGAGTTTTTTTCTCTGCATCTTCTGCTTGTCTCTTATATTGAAGCCTCTAGCAAGATAAGATACTAGTGATGAGTGACACAGTTTTATACACTCTTGTGGTCTTGTATAATATATGGAAGTCTATCAGAGGATTTACAGCTCACCATCATGCTCAGTGAATTGTCCACTACTGTCAGTGAGGATGAGCTGAAAAAAACCCCCTCACTTTCAATTCCTTTTTTTAAATTATTCTAAAATTGCAAATTTCTGTTCCTCCATCACCATCTCCCATCATCTTAACTATCATAGTGGAAGAGCAAGAATGAATCCATCATTAGAACTGACTTTGTCTGGATACACTATCCCATACAAATACAGAAGACAAGTGTCTTCACAACTGTGGATGGGTGTCCAGAAATATTTCTGTTGGGCAAGTAATGTTGCCACCCGATATATCAAAGCTTCCCTTCATTGGCTCAGTTCACAGAAAATTATCATCTGGTCATTATTTCCAGTGTTACTAGGTTACAAGGCAGCATTTAATCAGAAGCCAGGAATAGTGACTGCATTAATTCTGATCTTATGAATAACTTATGAGGCTCCATTTCTCAATATTTCCAAAGTGAACATTAAAGCCAGAAGCATTTTTGCTAATTTTTTTTTGTACTGTATCTATTTATGACAGCAGTGAGGAATTACTTGTGAGGAGGTGATTTTCATTGGTTGCTTTTTTTTACAGGTAGAAATGAAATTAAAAGAAATGCAAATTTCTTTTTTTTTTAAATCATAAAGACATAACTTCATGGTCTTTATCATTCTTTGTGAAGTTTACAGGGTTACTTTGAAAAATCACTTTACAGCACCTATGCCGTACACATTGGGTTACAGAGTACTTTTCTTTTAGCTTACTTTCACTCAAAGTTCTTGTCAAAGTACATCTTTCTTATGAACAGCAGATTTTAATGTTTGCTTCCTTCTTTTTCACTTCACATCAGCAATATTTCTACAAGGAGTTATTCGTATGTTTTCCTTTAATATAATCAGGAATTAAGTGCATTTGTGTGAGTACCAGTTTTATCTTTCTTTGAAAGGAAAGCGGCATGCAGCTTTTAAACAGGTTAAAATTTCATGTGATTGTGTGTATCCTTTGCAAGGTCAGTTCCTGCTCTACTCCACCACTCTAAGACTGTGAGCTGTTTTATGGCATGTATGTTCAGTGTTTAGTGAATGGACAGAGAGTTATAATCAGCATAAACTTTGTTACAATACTATTATTGCGATGCACTTTAAGTCAACCTAGCGGCATTTTGCATATCTGCTCTAGTTGTCTATCTGACAATTAACACCTGATTCTCTCTCAGTGTCTGCAGTGGACAAGCAAACAGATGCAGCACATCTGCAGTCTGAGTAATTTCTGAGCTCTTTTCTTATTTGTTTTGTACTTCTTTTCATTCAGTCTCTTTTTAAGCAGAGCATAATGTATTTTTTTTTTCTTCCCACATGGAGAGCTATCTGAGCAAGTGCCATTACTGTTGGGATATTTCACTGTTCTTTCTTGACCAGTTGCAGAATATAAGATAGGGAGTGAATTTTGAAGAAAAGAATTAGCTGCACAAATTTCTCCCCCTCATCTTTGTCTCCAACAGCACTGGAGGTGTATCTTTAGAGATAACCAAAGCTTCTCTTGCTCTTCCCCTTCCACTTCTTATGAGAAGCTCTTTCAGGTGGAGAGACAGTATTTGAAAATAGTAGTTTTTGAAAGGTCTATGTTGGCCCTGTTTTAGTACACAGCTGTATAATTTTAGTGACAACCACTATATTTTGTCCTCCCCTAGAACATCTGGATAGACTCCTCATGGTTGTATAATTAGAGTTATAGGAAAATTTTCTGGGGGGATAAGCAGAATTGTGTGTAAATTTGACACATAATTCTTCAGGCCTTCGGCAAGCAGCAGAAGATTCAGAGCCTATCATGAAAGCTTTCAGTTATAGCAGATAATTAACAAACTGGAGACGTTAGCAATGGAAAGAAGTTGCTGCATAAAATTAAAAATAAAACCCCAAGCTCTAGGGACTTGAGCCTCTTAAATTTTCAGAAGTGCAAACAGATGACATCTGGTCCAACATAAAGACTGGGAGAAAGTTAACCTATTTGAAAAAAGTTTTGAAGCAGCAGAATGAAGCATGTTTTGTATCATAGCTTTATAGCATGCCACAATGCTCGTTTTGATTTTGTAAGAGAAACTTGTAAACTGAATGTATTGTTTCATTGGGCAATGGCCTGAGAGGATGACAGAACAGCACTGCAGCTAGTCAAACACCTTAAGGATGATGAGGCCATTCTGTTACTTGGTGAACAACACCAGTGTAAATTTCCACTCCTGCCTAGTTGAAGAGGAAATGGTCTGGGTCCTATATATTCTGATTATAGCCAGGTATGGGCAGAATGTTGCTATCGAAACAATGATCATCAAAAAGCCAAACAGCAATGCTGTGGAATTCGATTGTTGACAGGATGAGTACACCCTTGTCTCTGCAGAAGACCCAGACTCTGGGAGAGACATAGGGAAGTGACAGAATATCTTAACCCTGCATCAAACTCGTTCATACACTGATGCTCCACTGAGTGTTACTGGTTTTGTGAGGAAATGGTTTCAAAATGAAATCAGAGGTACAGGCTCTTAAAAATCAGTCTCCTGGCTACTGACAGAAGCAAGGATGAACTGATCATCAGAGGGGGTTCCTCTTTTCTGTGCATGTTCTGTGCAAGTGTAATATCGTTTTGTATTTCCTGAGTCAGAATAAAGATGAGAAGGGATTTTCAGATTCTTATTTTCTCCTGGCTTTTCTAATCTTATGAGGGACACACCCAGGAAAGCTGTTATGGCATTCAATGCATTGCTTTTGATACTGTGATACAGCTACTAGTTAATATGCTGGGAAAAGCAAAACCATGATTTTCCTCATTCCTTCCAGCTTGATCTTCCACATATGCCCAGGAAGGATCTAGTGTCCCCTGGAGACTGATTTTACCTTCTAAAAGATGGAGCAAAGCTCCCACTGCACATGGGAGCAATATGCACAAAGGAGTAAAGAGTGGAGAATGAACAGATCTGTTTACTACTGCCGCTATCCCACGATAACATGAGATGTTGTAATTGGGAACTAGTTAGGATATGTGCTGATTCATAATCCTCAGAGTAGAGGAAAAAAAAAAACAGGGAAATGAGATGTTCTCTGAGCATCACAGAATTTTAAAAAAAAATCAACAAAAACATAATTATAGCTGAATATTCCAGCACCAATGAAAACTCAGTAGCAACAAAGACAAAACGCTATCTCTCTAACCCATATCTCCAAAGAGCCATGAGTACAAAGGATGAAAAAACTGCCCTCCACTGAATTATAGAATGGTCAGAGTCCATGACTGCTGAATGCAGAACAGGAGTAGATTCCAAATTTAGTTTCCTAACTTCTATTTCAATACCTAAATATAAATGGCCTGATTTTTTTTTTCAAAGATGTTGAACAGTTCCAGATTCCTCTGATTTATGTTGCTGCTTAGAGGAAAAAAAGAATTTTTGTTTAAGTATCTAACAATAGCATGCAGAATTCTGCCCTTATAGAGCAGAGGTTTGCAGCCTACTTCATAAAATAATTGGATGCCATTTTGCCTTCCAAAGATGGATAGAGCTGCAAAAGAAAATATTTATTCTGTGTTTTCCTATTGATGAAGGAAATGGGGAGCAGAATTCCCATGGCCCTAAGTGTGCAGTAACAAATATTTGTTATTTTCTCTCCCTCCCACCCTAAGTTCAATGGAAATAC
Source organism: Cyanoderma ruficeps (assembly GCA_008694505.1). Taxonomy (NCBI): domain Eukaryota; kingdom Metazoa; phylum Chordata; class Aves; order Passeriformes; family Timaliidae; genus Cyanoderma; species Cyanoderma ruficeps. The sequence continues at coordinate 12,369,386 of VZDJ01000158.1, forward strand.
ACTAGAATAGGGACTTAATGTGGGAAGCATCCTCGTCACTGCAAATCTTCTTTGGAGTATAGTGCAGCTATAACTACACTACTAGTGAATTAAGCTTTTCATTATTTTTAAATGAGCCTTCAGTCCTGTGTCATTTTTTGTTGAGGAATGTAACGGAAATCTAGAATTTATGACATAAGCAACTTATGTATCCAACATATGGCATTATCATTTGTTCCAGAAGATTTGTGACTCTGTGAAAGAAGTACTAGGAAGAACAAAAGTTCCTGTGGTTTTCAGACTTTCAGTGCTTCCTGGGATAGTCACTTGAGCATTTCAGAGTGACACAAGGGAAAACGGGAAATGTGGATTCTTACACAATGTACAAGGCCATATGATAAATAATGCAATGCGTAAGTAAAGCTGAATAACCCTATCCCCAAGAAACCTGAGTGACACTATTATCAAGTCCTTATTTGGCGAAGCATGTATAACTGAATTTGTGAACTCATCTGAAAACAAAAAAGTGAACACACCAAACAAGCCTTTTTACAAATGAAAACAGAAAAAGGGCAGGAGAGAACTAAAACTTTATAAATCACTTCCTTGAGTCTGAGAAAATCTCAGATTGTAGTGGCAGTGTCAGTCTCCCAGAAGGGCTGACAATTCTCCTTTGCTGTGTTCCTCACAAAAGAAAGGATTTGACTAGGAATGTCTGGAATTGGGAGTTTCTAGTAGCTGCGATTAAAATAGCACAAAGCAACATTCTCCAGTTTACCTAGTTACCTAACCTGCACCTAGTTACCCCCCTTTACCCCCCCACCCCCTCCCCAAGAGGGTTAGATTCATCATTTAACTTTGTGTTTGATGTTTTATCTTTTATATGACAGTTTACTAGGAATGGTGTATGTGGATTACCCTATATGAAAATAATACAAAAGAAAGCTCCAATTATTTTTTCAAGCTGTTTCTTCAAGTACAACCAGAATAGCCTGCTTGACTCCTTTATTAATATGCTGTGTCTGATAAATCCAGATATGTAAAGATGGCATTAACATAATAAAATAAATTGATTTAATCTAATAATAAATTTTATTGGTGGTGACTTGGCAGGTGAAAGCACAAATGAAGATGAGTTTGAAACCTTTAAATGTTTTCTGAAGAAAGCGCAATTATCCGATGACCTTTCATCTCAGGAACAAAAAAAACTAAATAAATTGAACTAAGGTTATAACATATAATTCATAACATACATATATACAGGTTTTAGTGTAACCCACAGAACATTAATTATAGCACTTAATTCACAGCTGTTCTATGAAAGCTCAAATAAAATGTGTCTACAATTAAAACTGAATATATACTGACTTCATTAACTTAACAGCTGCACCAATAACCAATACCAAGGAACATACCCTACTTTGTTAATGTCTTGATACCATCTGCAACTTTCAAAACTATTGGGTTTTAAAGCAGATGATGTCTTACTAGTATTGTGATCACAGCTACCACAATATGCTTACACATGCTACTAAAGTGAATTGATCTGTTTCAAGGGAATTTCAAGGGTTATGAGCTGAGCTGCAAGACAATTTCCTAAACACAACTGTGGTGGCTACAAATTTAAAACCAGAAGTTCTTGGTGGCTTCTTCCTAATTCTTATATCCTTAGACATGAATTTCTCATGTGTCCAAACAAGTAAAAATTCAACTTTGGAGCAAAAATGGGGGGCCTGAATTAACATAGGAAACTTTGATGCTATAACTTACTTTTCACAGTTTTGACATAAAAATTCTGTCATTTTAACCCATATTTCAAAATGTAATTTTCAGCTTTACAAAGAAAAAAGAAAAAAGAAACCCACATATACAAAACAAGAGAAAACAAACAAAAAAAAAAATCAACCAACCAACCAAAAAAAAAAACCCAGAAATCCCATCATATAGAGAATCATAAGAGTATCATACAGAGATTAAAGAAAATGTACTAGATTTTTAAATTTGCTTCACAAACTCTCCTAGCACAAGCAATAATAGATGACAACAGGCATAAATTCGTACCCCAGAAAGGTCCAATTCCATTAAACATGTACAGCAGTGAGTTTTCAGCATCTGGCTCTCCTTCAGGCCTTGGTTTGGGCTGTGAACTTAATCCATTCTATCTGCTTCTCTGAGTGTTGACTGGCAGTAGTGTTACTAGTATTACAATCTGGCTGTCACTGCCAATGTTTAAGTTATATCCATATACATTTGAGACCTCTCTGTCTCTATAATTCTTTCAAATTTTCAGTACAAATCCTACTTTTCCATTATTACCTCCCTGCCTTGTTTCCTCATTTAGTTCTTTCATACTCTTCTTGTCTTTTGGTCACAATTTATGACTTGTGTAGCTTTCACAGCTCTAATTTCCATGTTCCTGATGTGCCTCTTCCCAGAGTCCATTTCCTTGCTCATTAATTACACTCTCTTCCTCATCTTCAACCTTCTCGCACTCCCTCAGGTTCCTTGTCCCAATCTGCTCCTCCCCTCAACAGTTGTCTCTTACCATCTGTTTTTTGTCCTTGACTCAGATGTTGTGATGCTTTTTTTTTTCATATTTCCTCTGCTTCCATGTCACTTGAGCAGCAATGAAGAAATAACCTATAGCTCTAGGAAAATAAGCTATTAATTAATTCACAGGTTCACATCCCATGGACCACATTAACTTGCATTGAAATTCAGGAAGAGTCTTCCTTGATCTTTGTAACTGTGTTCTGCACCACACTCAGTCATTTTCCAGGTGTGAAAATTGCACAGGCAAGTCAAAGTTCTAAGGTGGAAGACAGAAACTGTGAGAAATGTGTCTGTCAAACCTTTAGAACTTCCAAGCTGCTGTGAAAGGATATTTTTCAGTGGTTTCCAGAATGGACAAAAAGCAGTTTTATCACTGAGATGCCATCAGATACACCTCTGGCTTAAAACCAAATTCTGCTAAAGGTCAAGATTTTGCTTTAAAATGTTCATAAAGTAACTGCTGAATTTGTTATAGTTTAACATCAATGGAAGAGAATTTTTTGGTTAGCTTTGTATAGAAATTCCTGATTTATTTTTTGCAGAAATGTTTGTAAAAAATTAAATAAATCTTCCACCTGACAGACACACAGTGGAGAGAATTTCAGTCCAAATGTACAATTTTAGCAAAGTTAAAAAGAGTTTCACTTGGAAACATCCAATAATAAATATCAAGGAAGAATAACTCCAAAGACACTATGAGCTCCATCTCTAATAAAACCTTTTTGTATTAAGTTATCAGCTATGTTATTAGCAGTGAAAGGGAATATTAGGCATCTGTCTGTTTTCCTTTCATAGTGTTAACATAAAGGATGTAATGTAAGGGCTTTAAAATATCTGCCTTATGTTAGTCTTCGTTGTAAAAGATGTGACAGGCTGGGCAACTATTTAATCTTTTTCATGCACACATTCCTTTAACCAGGAATGGCCACCCAGCCAGATGGATGGCTGCTTGTCCCCAGAGGCTCAGTTGGATGGGATCATCTGAAGGTGGAATTGCCAGTCTCCAAGGGCCAGCAAAATTCCAGAGAAGGGAAGACTGTGAAAAGTTTCAACTGTCTCACCAAACCAAAAGTAGAAGAAGGGACGGAGAGAGACAGCTAGCATGGAAATGGCAGTGGTAGAGAGCAAGCCACAAAGGAGCTCAGGGACAGAGAAAGCATTTTTTATAGGCAGCTTGGGGTTTGTCTTTGAAAATACAGCACTCTATAAAGACATATAAGGAAATGGGGAAGTTTTTTGCTGCTGTTTTTTATCTTGTTCTCAATTTTCTTTTTTTTTAAAAAGTCTGTTTTTCTAGTTTCTATTTTCATAAAAAGAAAGTTTCTGAGCTTAAAAGTGCATGTAAGGAACTGAAGAGACAGATCTCCCTCAGAACTTTATTTTAATGCTCCATCTCAAAAAAAAAATATTTTAAAAAAATCCTCTTACCCAATACAGAACTATATGAGAACAATTAGGTAAAGAATATGTTAAGTATTTAGTAAGAATCAAGTTATTGTTCTGAAACATCAACCAATTAGTGTAAGGCACTTTTAACATTGGAAAAATTGGAAATAGTATAATAAAAGTAACTCAAATCTTTTCTATAGGATATTAGCATAGGATTAGGGTTTGGACAAATATATTTCTGGTTTTAATTGAACAGACTGAAAGCAAAACCATTTGGCAGATGTATAGCCTGATACACTCTAGTGAAATTTAAAGAATTCTGACAACATGTAAGATTTTCTTTTTAGCATACTAATAACATAATTTAAAGGCAGAAGAAATTTGTTAAGGATTAAATTGCATACTATGCATGTGCAGTAAAAATGTTTCGTGCCCTCAAAATGTTTTATTTTCTTAGGGAGAGTATACATGCTAATTGAATAATAAACTTAAAAATAGCATTTTGAAAGCATTGTATTCTATTGTCTTCATTAAAAATTCAAAACACTGATAGACTAATCCTGCTCATATTAGGTATATAATACATGTTATGGCATAATTATGTTTTAAATGCACTTGATAGATTTTAGCATGCACTTTAAATGTCATGATACTGTGAGAAGCAGCTGTAAAAAATGTCATCTTGGTGCTTCATATTTATGCTATGACTTCCACAGGAGTTTTGAAAATCTGAAGGAGTGTTAACTGCCACTATTGCCATCTCAGGATGGTGTGTTAATATCTTTCTCCCTGACATCCTTCTCCTCTCCCAGTGCCAATTATGACAGAGATGGTCTCCAGGGATTACTGACAATTTTCCTGATGATGTGTGAGACCTGCCATTGCCCACTTGGAATGACTGCAACACCGACAGTGACTGAAAGGCGTGTGTCTTGGCTGTTAAGCGTGTTTAATAGCAGCATGCCATTCTCTGTCATCTCTTGTACCTTAAAAAGAGTCATATTGTCTCCATATGTCTGTTCATGACACCTTTCTGAGTGTCAGTGTGGCTGAAGCTCCCACATGTGCACACGTGTCCGAACATGTGCAGCAGGAGCAGTGAAATGTGGGGGATTGTTGTGTTTGCTGTGTGTAGGCCGGGAGTTAAATGGCATTGATCAGGATTACTAAACTGCCAATAAAAGAAAACCTGTGCTAGACAGTGAGAAAATAGTCACACCTGAGACTTGCAGTCCTTTTTTTAAAAAGTGGTGCTGAATCTAGCTTAACTATATTGTGAAATGAATCACAAGAAATGCAGTCTCAAATATATATAATATCACTAATGATTCAAATTGGGAAAGGATTTATTTTAGGTTTTACACTGGGTTTTGAAAAGTACCTACAACTTCCAGGGATGATTTGCTCCAGAACCTGCAAAGAAGAGTATTCCTAGTTCTGAAAATTTTCTGAAATCATGTAAGGTATCGTGGAAATCAGTCAAGGACACAGCCATGGCTGATACACATATCAAGGACCTTATCAGAATTTCCTCATAGTCAAAGAAGACTTTATTTTACCAGCTTTTGAAAAAAAACCACCAACCTCTCTTCTTATAAATGAGTTAGTAAAATATATTGTTGAACATTTATACCTGCATGGTCAAAGGAATAATTCGTTTTATATTTGTATCCTTATATAGGTATTAGTCATATGCACATGGTGGTGAGAGGATTAAAACGAGTAAGAAGAACTGCAGATTTTCAGAACAGTTTGAATTCCCCACATTTCATGAAGCACCTCCTCCAATTTCTGTGGTTTTATGCAGGGAAGAACCCGAAATTTCACTGTGAAATTGTTTCGCATTTCAAGTCTATGAGATCTCACAGACTGATCAGTTGTATCTCTAACATCTTGTAGCTAAAGTACTGGGCCAATTTTCATGAGATCTGGATTCAATTTCTTGCCCTGTAGTAAACACTTGGGTGGGGGTGATTTGTTTTTTCAGTTCTTCATACTTACTTTCCCTGAATTTATAAAAATACGCAGTATATTTTCTGAGCTGGAAGACTATGTGGTAATAATTCCTATTACGTATTCATAGTAGTGTTTAATGTAATGGTCTGATTTGGGGTATTAGTTAGGGATAGAGTCTCTAAATGTCTGTTTCACGTACAGGTTTTTTTAACTTTCTTTCATGGTGAGATGCAGATCTCTTTGTTAATTGATAGCTAGGAAAAAATGTTTTAACTCTGGAAATAACTATGCAATTGATTTAATAAAACAAACTTATTGGAATATGTTTGGGTTTAATTAAATTCCTACACATGAATGTTAATTAAAATTCACTCCTACTGATAATAACATTATTAACATGTATGCAGTGTACAGTTAACAGAAACAGAAACAGAGGCAATTAGTGAAATTAGGTGTTTTCTCTACCAGGAATGAATATCCCAAAGAGTAATTGCTTATATTCATATATTCTCTGCAGATATTACTAATAGCATCATTAAATCAATATAACACCACTTTAGAAACACTAAAAAGATTTAATGACTGGGGACTTGATAGGAATGACACTATTTTATTTTCTTTTTAATTGTGTATGACTGTCAATAGAATTGGGCATTTTCATGTGGCAGTTATGACCTGACTCTCTTTTGCACTGCAGAAGTTAATTAATGTATGTGGAAGTGTGTTGCTGCTTCCCAGGTGCTCTTGAGGCATTTGTTTTCTTATTAAGTGACAGCTGTGTAAGTATGTATGCTCATCTAAATGTTCTCAGCTATTTTCTCAGAAATTTAATTTTGGTATAGTGAATGATTATGTTAGATTTATTGCTAAAACAGTATCCAAATATTGCCAACGCAGTATGTAATATAAACAGGTCTAAATTGTTATAATATAAGCAGGTCAGTGTAGAAATGTCCAAGTTTACAGTTTTTGGCCTTGCAGGATGCAAGGTGACAAAACAATAGCACCTGTGTAGCTGCTAATATTAGCATTTTGCCTCCATATATAAGCAGATCTTGGCAATTTTACTCACCTGTGCAGAAGGGAATGTTCCCTGTCTTAAGGCTGGATATATTCTGCAAACATCCCTGCCAATGGAACTGCCTACAGCCTTGGGAGAATAGTGTACTCTGTTGTCCCAGTCCTCAGCAGCATTGAAGACCCTTTTCCAGGCCCACGTGTACCAAAGTCAATCACAATCACCACAGCTCCCCCTTCTTTGGGAGGTATGTATTATGCAAGCATCCAGACAGCTCCACCTGCAATTCCCACCAAGAATTCTTATCTTAGGACAAATCAAACTGTCCAGACAGGAAAGAAGGGGGGAAGGGGGTATGTCAGGGGAGTCTCTGAGGAAGACATGACTATCTTTTGTTGCCTTCACAGACACCACTGGAATTATTGTGTGCAATTTACCATTTTGTTGTCTTGCCTGGTGCTAGAAATGATGGCAAGAATAGGCAAGTGGGGAAAAACACTGTTTTGCTTTTCAGACAATCAAGTAAAGCCAATCTGCCCAGTCTGTATTGGGGAAAGAACAAGGGGCTTCAATGGCTGTGAGTGCTCCTAAGGTTCTCTGTTGTGTACACTGGGAGATTGTGTAACCCACCATCCTATCCACCCAGAGTACAGTGCAATCACATCAAAACCCTTGGAATTCCAAATCTTTCTCTTTTAGTAACATCCCAACCACTGTTGTACAAGGATGGATTCTTCCGACACTTCAGTGAGACAGATACAGTAAATAAATGTACAGGGGGAAATGCCATGACAGAAGAGCTAAAAGGTTTCCCCAGAAGTGTTACACTCCATATGAGAGAATTTACAATTTAGCAAGCCTGACTGGCAATTCCTGCATTCAGACCTCAAATCCAAGAGACTCCTTGAAATTTAGATACTTATTTTTATTAATGTAAATAGTGTGCTATTATTTCAATTAAGTTAAGCTATATTTGTTATCATCTCTTGGGCAGAAAGATGTAGGAGATATGTGCTGTATAAATCCTTCTTTGGATAAAATTGTAGTAAAAATCAATGTCAGGAAAATTAGGTGTGTGTGATTAAGGAAGCTAAACATGGCACTACATTATACAAATGGTCACCTTGTACTGATAGAGCAAGTTGACTGATTAAAGTCAACGTTAGGCAGGGTCTGTGCTAACAGAAAGAGAAAAGCAGAATTAATATTGAATTATTGGTGTTTATATATTATCAATATGCCTTTATATGCCTGACTGTTGTACTCCTGGAAGGACAATGAAAGACGCTGACAAGACTTTGCATTTAATTTTAAAAGGTGAAACTTGACAAGCATGTACTTAGAACACTAAATGTTACACAGGCTGATGGTGGTCGGAGCAGCATCTGTCAATACAGGGGCTTGCAGAAGATGCTGCTCTGTATATATGTTATAAAAAGGTTCTGCAAGGGCATCCAGCTCTCATAAGATCCCAGCCCTACAAGAAAACATGCAGGGAATGGGAAAAAACATGATACACAGAGAACATGAAGTGAACTGAAATAAGAGTTTAAACTTCAAACAATGTACAACCAGATGGAAAAATGTAGAAATGGATGGGTAATTATCTCCAAGTTTTATATGCAATGTATAGACTCAGTTATTTCTCTTTTTCACATTTTCGCATGCCACATTTATGACTTATTGTCAATGGATGCCATGGACATCCAGTCAATGCCATTTCAAAAATCTGTTACTGGGGAAGAATGGCTTAGGCACACACTTCCTTTTAAGAGCTAATTTCCTTCCCAGAGACCAGTGCCTAGAATCATAGAATCGTTTAGTTTGGAAAAGACATCTAAGATCATTGAGTTCAACCATTAACCCAGCTCTGCCAAGTCTGCCACTGAACCATGTCCCCTAGTGCCACATCTACACATATTTTAAATTCCTCCAGGGATGGTGACTCCACCACTTCCCTAGGCAAATTGTTTCAGTTCTTAACAAGTCTTTAAGGAAAAGAAATTTCTTGTAATATCCAATTTGAACCTCCCGTGGAGAACATAAAAGTTGTTTTCTCTTGCACTGTCTCTTGTAACTTGGGAGAAGAAACTGGCCACCACCTGTCCATAACCTCCTTTCAGGCAGTTGTAGAGAGCGATAAGGTCTCCCCTGAGCCTCCTTTTCTCCAGACTAAGCAACCCCAAATGTTCATAAGTTCTCACATTCAGGAAAGGAAATTAACCTGGAATTTGAGCAGGAATGTTCAGTTTCAACTGAGGCAAAAGGCTTGTCACAGAGTGTCTCAGAACACGAGAAAATATAACAGAAATTGTCCTTTACAGAAAACCCACAAAGATTATATTGCACAGAGCATCATGAAACCCAGTAATCATACTAACTGGGTCTGGAAGATTTAATTTTCCTTCTTTTGGGGAATCTGAAGACTTCCTTTCCCCAAGACTTTTGTGAGAAATGAGAGCGTTAGCCATGATATTGCTTCTAATTAGGAGGTTTGGAATATTACCACCTTTGTGATACCTGCTGTCAGTGGTGTCTAGACCATGTTGAGGGACACCTACTGACACTCTCATTCACATTGAGCTACATTTTATTTTATTACTATTCCCATAGATTAGTAACACAAACCATGTTGTGTAGTGGGCATTTGTGTAGAAACATTTCAATTAAATTGCTGCTGAATATACAAATGCTATGAAATCATAAGGCATTATGGACCCTAATTTGTAGCCTACAAGAAAGTTTAAACAGGATATTTAAAGTCACCTTGGAGCTAATTGAAAAATAAAACAAAAATAGCAGATTAAAAAAAAAAAAAAGCAACCTCCATAATCTATCACTATTTTATGGAGGGAAGGGATCAAAATAATTACTGCTTTCCTGAAACAGACCTTCTGAGAAAAGAATACAACTTTAAAAATGAAGTAATTGTATTCTTAAAAGTAGAAACTGTAGAAAAAGAAAAATAGAATGCTAAAATATATTTGCTACTTTTGAAGCATAATTATGTAAATGTATAATTAATGATACATTTCTAACAAGCAAAGTAGTGGCTTTACATGACAAAGTCTAAAATATGTTGCCTTGAGTTCTACATAGTTACAATCTGTTCTAGTATCTGAAAACATTATGGCGTAATAAAATATGCAATTTTACAGTATCTGTTGTTGCAGTTTTTTAAATATAAAAAAGAACACTAAATACAGCTATAAAACAAATCAAATAATAAATTATTTTTATATCATCTATGTTTAATAGTAAGCATATATACTAAAAAGGAAGAACACATTTAACAAAGAGTGAGAACCTATATAATAAAGTAAGTAAGAACTCTTTGTAATCAATGTTTTTGTGTTCATATATTAATATATTTGAAGACAATATTTGGATGTCAATGCATCTCTGTTCTCTTCAGTCTCATTCCTGCCGCCACAGGTCTGTCACATAACAGGTGGCATATGGGCAAGCAGCTGAGTTGTAACTGGGTGCATCAGACTGTCCCAGGGCTGCCAACTGCAGGATGGGGATGCTGGTTTATATTAGTTCAGTAAGTTGGGAGTGCATGTAGCATGCTGGCGCTGAGCCTGCTTCCTTGGCAGGTGTGATCCAAGCACCCTGCCATGTATACACTGTTCTGGGAATATCCTGTCAGCACTGCCATATTTCTCAATCACAGGAAAATATCCATATTCTTCAAAATGTACAACTATGTGTGGAAGTTAACACTTTTACAAGAATGTCTCTGATGCCAAGTAATTGCTAGATGGCAAGCCATGTATGCATTATTTATGGTACAAAGCAAGAAGAATGTGTGAGGAAAAAAAAATAGAGTAAAACCATGGAAGCTGAATGCCAGGGAAAATACACTGACTAAAAATGAAGAATTTGTACGCTCCTAGTCCTCCAAAGGCAGATAATACATAGACACAGTGCTAAACTCTTGTCTGCACAGATATTGGGTGTCTACCTGTCTGTCAAAAATTATTTAGCAGGTAAACAACTAAAAAACAAAACCATGCTTTTCTCCAACATTTTGCATTCATCTTCTTTTCCATGGTTTAATTCTCTATTGCTTCCCTTCTCTGTGAAAATAGTCTTCTATAACCAGCATTCCTTTCCCTTGCTTTCATTCCCAGAGAATACGAGTACTTCTATCTTCTACTGTCAAATCATTAAACAGTCCTTGTATGCTATTGTGTGATCAAAATTGGTTGGGAGTTGGTTTTCCCAGGCCCTCTGCTTGTCCCTTTCTTCTCTGAATTGATGTCATCTGCCAGGCACCTGGAGCTCACCACTGGGGACACCTCCTGAGTCACATCCATGTCCCCGACACTGACTTGTTTTGTGATCTTCAGAGATGACAGACCAATGCAAAAATTGTACTTCCAATAAATAATTCAAGCACTCAAACTAGAATTCTAGCATTCATGGACCTGCTGAAGAGTACCATACACTGTTATAACAAAAAATGGGACAGTACTGGATATGCCAAAAGTAACAGAGAAGGCTTTTTTATTCTTGTCCTGGCATGTAATGGCAGTCTCATTTCTCATCCTCCAGCTGCTGTGACTAGGAAGCTGATTCTGTTGCTAGAAGAATCCTATAAGAGTATTATTTTAGTCTAGGTTTTTCCATTTGCAAAATGAATTTACCTATTCTGCGAGGCCATGAAATTTAGTTACTATATAAATATAACAGATGCAAGTTTTTGTACGAGGAGAAAAATTCTTATGCTTGTCCTCATTCTCATCCCCATCATTGTGCTCAACATCATCCTCATTCATATTATTATTATTTATCTCTTTTTTTTTCTGTTATATTGTACAAGGATAATGTTTTTCCCCTCCTTTAAATATGCATTCTCTTTTTCCCTGGACCAGTCTGTTGCTGCACCCAGTTTCCCTCATTTGCTGTCTATGAGGGTGTTGCAATAACCCCTTTTGTAACAAGTTATCTTGTCATTTTATCTTTTACTATAAAATGTTTTGAGAGGTTGGTTTGAAAGATGCTGTATGAAAATAAATTAAATTTTACTGGTTATCCTGAAGCAGATGTTGCACTGGGTTGATTCTCCTTTTTCTCCCTTCTAGATTTGACTTGGCATCTTTTTAAACAGATTTTTCTCCTTCTGTTTTGGTTGGGTTGTTTTTTGTAACGTTGTTTGTTGATTTGATTCAGTAGATGAAGCAACTTGCACTTAGCAGTTTTCAAAAACATTCTTTTTGTTACTGTCCTACTCTCATAAAATAAAATAAAAACTAAACCAAAACAAAGCCCTGAGAATAATGGACCTGCAGAATGCAGTTGCCTCAACAGCTGCAGACCTCACAAGGAGCCTGTGAGTCACAATGCAATCGAAAACACACACATGAAAAGGGCCAGATGAGGAAAAGTACCTAACACAGGACCATTCTCTTGGTACACTGATCTCTAAAGTTATTTTTTTTTAATTTTCAGCTCTGAGACTTTATGTCAACTGGTAAAAATATCTCCCACGTATTAAATAAACTGAGGATCTGTTTTGCCCTCTAGATTTATACTAATGAAGCAGTAATGGAGTCAGAATGCTATGTGAGACCACCTGAGTAATCAAATTAATATATATACAAGGGCCTCTGTAAATGATATGATGATTTTAAAACTCTGTGCTGGCCTGTACGAAATGGACAGAATTTTTTCACATTTGCACACTTCAGAATTGCTACTTGTGGATGGACAGCCTCTGCCTCTTTAAGTCACCCAACCAAGAAAAGGGCTGAGAGGACATTGCTCACCCATCTGTTCACATCAATAGGTTGGATTCTGACATAGGCAAAGATATGGCTTGATGCTTACATGGTGATCTCAGAGTACTTTTTCAGCATGAATGAAAGACTGTAATCCACAGTTAGGAAGGTATGACTTCACTGAAGTCAGTGTGAGCTTTACCAGTTACTTAGTGGAAACTGTGTTTGATGCCTGTTTATTAGTACTCTCAGAAGTAAAAATATTCACAAAATTAAGAATCTTATACAAACAACATCAAGCAAACGGTCCTGCAGGAACTTTTTTTTTTTTCTCTCAAACTAGCTGCCCTCACTTGCAGATCAGCGTAAAAGAGGAAAAACTAGAAAAGTGATAGGACACTCAGCCTTCTATGGGATTCAGAACAAGACAAACAGGTAAGTTCCAGAGAACTATACAGGGAAAATGAATCAGTGACACTTGGGAAAAAAGGGTGACAGTTCTAACTACACTCTCTCAGCCCTGCCTCATACCTCTTCTTCTTTGACACTGGTCTTTAAAGACTGTTTCCTTCCTTTAAGAAATCCCATCTCCTGCCACTTATTTCTCACTTAGATTTGTAATACACTGTAATAATATGATTCCTTACGATGTCAAATAATTGTGCAATCACAAATGAAGGATTATGGCTTTTGGTAGGGGATGTGATGATTAACTCTTCTAATAATCGAATATATGGACATGAGGCAACATGTACTGACAGATTTCTGCAAAACCATGCAAGGTATCAATTTTCAAACAAAGTTATCACAGGAATTTACTTATTCCTTTGAAATTACTGTGAATGCTTTTAATTTGTTTTTATATTTCTGTATATTTGGTAAGACTGCAATCTTCAAAATGACAGAAACACTTGAAAATACCCAGTTTACTGGGTAGCGATCATATGAATAGGTTTTCCCATTATTACCTATGGCATCTTGGTTCCACTCATTCTCTCACAGGAAAAATATGGTGGTGTGGCTGTGACACTGTTTTGCTGTTGGGAATGGCATGCTTTTGCTAAAGATTTTCTTCTGTCCTTCAAGACTCTGATTATTATTCACCATTGGTTCAAGCTGGCAGTGACGAAATAACAAAGATAAGTCCAAGGGCAATCAAAAGAGATTTCAGGGCCCTGGAATGATTGGTAGAAGAATCAAAAGCACAGAAGTGATTTCCTTGATTCTTCCAGTAATGAGAAATAATATTGATAGGAACAGGGACATCCATCAATCAGGTCGATGCATGGCTCTGAAACTGTTGTAAGAAGAAAAATTTGGGGGATCTACTCAACATGTGGTCCACAACCTAATGGATTACACGTATCACAGAGGGGGAAAAGAGTTCTAGTCCAGGAGTGTTAGTGGGACTTGCTGACAGAGCTTTAAGCTAGCTTGGAAGGTGGGAAGGGAGAAACCAGGCTGGCCAGTGATGACCAAGGGGACAGCGTGTCAAAACTTGAGGAAAAGAGAACCAATAGGATTACTCAATATGACCCAGGAGGTGTTTGCTACAATGCAGCACACCTGAAATATTTCTACACTAATGCTTGCAGCATGAGGAGCAAACAAGAGGTGCCCGAAGCTGTGGCCCAATCCCAGAGATTTGACATCACTGGCATTGGTGAAACCAAAGGATGAGTCCTTTGACTGGAGTGCCCAGTTGGACAGTTAAACATTCTTGAGGAGGGATTGGTGGGGCAGAAGAGGTGGAGGAGTGGCACTGTATGGAATAGAAGGCTTAGAATGTGTGGAGCTCACATGTGGCAACAGCACAGTTGAGAGTCTCTGGATAAGAATCAAGGGGCAAACAAATAATGTGGATATCACCATGGGAATCTTCTACAGACCTCCTAGACAGGATAATGACCCTGACAAACTATTTTTAGAAAGAACTAAGGCACACTTCCAACTTAACTGCCCTTGTCCTTATGGGGGACTTCAACTTGCCAGAAATTGCCTAGGATCATCACCCAGATGGCACAACCTGGGGCAGAAAACTCCTAAAAACCTGGATGATAGATCTTAAGGGAGTTGACTCAGAAGGAGGCCCACCTTGATCTGGTGCTTGTCAACAGACAGGATCTTGGGGGCAAAGTGGAGATTGGCGGCTGTCTTGGTCACAGAGATGGTGAAGCAATCAAATTTAAAATCTCTGTTGACAGAAGTGACAGGAAAATCTCAGCTCTAGACACGAGGCCTTCAGACTACAGAATTCAGCTTGTTTGGGGAATTACTGAGGAAGTCCCCTTGGAAAATGGTTTTGCAGGTACCAGGATCCATCAGTGCTGGTCACTTCTTAATGGCCTCCTAAGGGCACAGGAACAGGCAATTCCCAAATATCAGAAGTCAAGCAGGTGAGGCAGAAGGCCAGCGTGGCTGAACAGGAATCTTCTCTAGCAAATACGGTAAAAAAAGGACTATGTCATTGGAAGCAAGGTAAGGTGACATGGGTGTCTGATTCTGTATCTGGGATGGGACAACCCTTGGTGTACACCCTGAGGAATGAGAGGCTGGAAATATGCGCCATGGAAAGGGACCTGGGGATCTTGGTTGATGGCAAGTTGGACATGAGACAGCAGTGCCCTGGCAGCCAGGAGGGCCAAGCATGTCCTGGAGTGCATCAGACACAGTATTGCCTGGGCAAGGGATTTTCCCACTCTGCTCTGCATGGGGACAGCCTCACCTCCAGTGCTGGGGGCAGTTGTGGGTGCCACAATGTTATGAACAACTCAACCCCCTGACAGGAATGAGTAAATAAAATTTAATGAGAATCCATTAAAATTACAAAGCAAAGGGGGACAGTGCTGGGAGGATACCAAAACTCTTTTGCTCATCAGAGGCTCAGGCTCACAAAATGGCATCTCTTCCTTTTATACACTCAAGGTTGCCTCAGCCTCATCAATATTCATGAGTAGTCCTTATATGTCCTTCTGGCACCACCCACAGCCTGTGGCTTTGCCCATGTATGGCTACTTGGCTCCTCCCAAGGCCTGTCAATCAGTCCTCCCATGCCTTTCGCTGCTGGAGCTCTTCTCATATTGTGAGTGGTGGTGCCATGTTACCCTGCCAGGCCTCTCAGGAACAAGTATACCCAGTCCCTGACACCTCCTACCAGGGCAAGTGTAGGCCCTCCTCACAGCCCTGTCAGCCAGAGCTGCCAGGCAGTAACCGCAAAAGGGGAGGGAGTATTGAAGGGAGGGCAGAAAAGGGTTCAAAACCATACTGGAACAGCAAAAGTGCGTGTCAAAAGAATTGTAACCTTAACAGAACTTCTCCCCACCATGCTAAATAACTCCTCCTCATTTACATGAGCCAATGACAACCCTTTATTCACAACAATAATATAAAAAAAATAAAAAGATGTTAAAGAATGTCCAAAGGAGGGCAATGAAGATGATGAAGGGCCTTGAGGGGAAGCCATATGAGGAGTGGCTGAGGTCACTTCAGCCTGGAGAAGAGGAGACTGAGGGGAGACCTCACTGCAGTTACAGCTTCCTCATGGGGGGAAGAGGCAGGGCAGGCGCTGATCTCTTCTCTGTGGTGACCAGTGGCAGGACTCGAGGGAATGGCCTGAAGCTTAGTCAGGGGAGGTTTAGGCTGGATATTAGAAAAAGGTTTTTCACCAGAGGGTGGTTGGGCACAGGCTCCCCAAGGAAGCCCAGACGAGTCCAAGAAACATTTAGACAACACTCTCAGGCACATGATGTGACTCCTGGGGATAGTACTGTGCAAGGAAAGGAATTGAGCTTGGTGATCCCTGAGGATGATCCAACTCAGCTTATTCTGCAAATGTGTGATTGTGTGACTCCACACCTTAGAGTTTTACTGGTGCACATATTTTAGCTGGTGTTTGATTACTCACAGAGTATATATAAATATATACTATGGGGAGACATATATTTCAATCAGTTCTCCAAATTTGTGTATTTGATTAAATTTTATATCTTCTCAGGCTCTCTACATATTGGATAGGTAATGAGAAATTCGACCATATGGCAAAGTGTCCTGGACACCTCCTTCTTTCTCTTTCTCCAGTAATTGTAAAGAGAGATTATGAACATCACCCACCAGTGCTTTCTGAGGCAAAAGGAGCATCTTACAAAGTTGATGTGCACAATAAAGCAAGAATAAATATGTCACCACTGTGAAGCATGTATACTATCAGACTTATTAAACTTGTGAAACGGTACCTCTTGGGTGTTCTCATCTCTTCTGAAACACTGAAAGTGTCTGTTACTTGGTTGGAAAAGGCAGGAATAATTCAGCTATTCATCTTTTATTTTCAGTTAAAAGGTCAACATAGCAAGTGTGTCCTGGGTTATAGTCTATTCAATTTCATCTGCTGAAAAACAGCTGGGGGTGGGTGCCTTTTGATAATGGGCCAACGGTCAGTATCAGGTAGAGCATTGTTCTTATCTTTCTCCATAATGGCCCATTAACAGTCTTCCCAAGCCCCTAGCGTACCTATTGTGTGATGCTCCACCCCGTGGGAGGAGCCAGCCATTCTCACCTGGATAAAGCTGGGACTTTAAACCAGCACAGTGTCTTGCTTCCTCCGATTACGGGAGG
Organism: Cyanoderma ruficeps; assembly: GCA_008694505.1. Classification (NCBI taxonomy): domain Eukaryota; kingdom Metazoa; phylum Chordata; class Aves; order Passeriformes; family Timaliidae; genus Cyanoderma; species Cyanoderma ruficeps. Next base: position 12,386,618 of record VZDJ01000158.1, read on the forward strand.
AAGGCTGGACCCTTCTCACCACCTCAGGACCCCTTTCTTTTCTGCTACTGGATCATTTTCTGCCTCAGCGGAGCTGTACCTGCCATTCCAGGAGGACTCACTTTTGGACTGCTTTCCACACCCTGACTAACAAGGTTGTAGCTTTGACCCTGTCAGGACTTTTCAAAATTGTTGTTTGTTGGTTTGCTGGTTTGGTGGGGTGGTTTTGTTTTGTTTTGTTTTGTTTTTTTTTCCTTTTTCTTTTCTACCACATTTGTATTCTTATATTCTTAGTAAAAAGCTGTTATTCCTACTCCCAAATCGTTGCCTGAGAGCCATTAATTGCAAAATTAGAACTTGGCGGGGGGTGAGGGGTTTACATCCTCTATTCTAAGGGGAACCCCAGTTTCCCTGGCAGATACCTGTCTTTCTAAACCAAGACAAAGTGGAAACTTCTGTAATGAGTCTTGTTCTTTCTCTCTTCTGTTTCCCACCAATAAGACAAAATACTTCAGAGTAGGATTGTGCCTCTGAGAAAAGCTGTTTTCCAGGCTCAACACATCCAAACACTTTAAATTAAGTCTATGGACAAGCTAAAATTCTGTGTTTCAGCTGGAACTGATCCTGCTACCTATCTGAAGTCTTTAAATCATTACAGAACTCTTTGCATGGTTTGTCTGAAAGACTGCTGATTTCAGCACCATGGCTGTTGCCAAGGAATTTGTCCCACTGCTAACAAGTAAGAAAGGTCTGGGAAACCTATATTTGAATAGTTTTTCTTATTTTTTCCTTGACTTTGGTCACAAATAATTTCTACAGCACTTCCAAGAAAAAGCCCTGCCTTTCTACAGGACTCAATATTACTTCAGGTTTCATTCATGTAGTAGTAAGGTGCCCAGCATTATAGGGGTGAAGAGAGGCAGACCTTACTATTTGCTCAATGATCAAAGATATGAAAAGGGTTGAAGATCACTGGATTCTCCATTGTACCTATCAAGGAGACAAAACCTAATTATTATTAGTATCATTTTGCATCTTCTCAGACTAAAGCACTACATACAGTTTTTAAGGAATTATCTGGAAAACTGAAAGGATAACAAGTCCCTCACTTTTCCAAATTAGAAAGAGAACTGTGGAAGATACTAAGCTTGTGAGGAATTATCTGAAATGTAGTGAAAGCAAGGGCTTCTTTAAAATGACATGAAGGAAACTTTACAGAGACGGAATGCATCTGTAGGTACTTGTGTGTATGCCCAATGTCTTTCCAACAGTTGCATGTTCACATGGGAAAACTTGGAATGTGCATTACAGAATGGAGCTTGATGCTCACATATCAGTACCACTCTTCCTCTGGAATAAACTGAAGAAAGTATGTACATTTGGCGCATCCTGTTTTCTCTGGTTTGGTTTTATTAAATATATTTGTGAAAAATCAGCAACATCATTCAGGAGTGATCTCTGGGAGGAGGACTGATCACTATTCTAATGAGTAAGAGAATAACAGAGCAGGAAAAAAATGAAAAGCCAAGAAAGAAATCATCAAGCACAAAGACTACAAAGTTAATCCTAATCACGTAGGTGGAGTTGGTTGTAAGTAGTCCCCTTATGACTTTGGGTCAGTCTGGCATTCTCTTATTCGACTCCTGCTTCTATGAAAGACCATCATGGGTTCTAAAAATGGTTTAAAACCAGAATCCTTTAGTCAGTCATCTATTAGAACATTTTATTTTCTCCCCCTTACTTGACCAAAGGGAAACCATTATTGATTCTCAAATTATCCTGCTTTCTGCCAGAAAATTCATTTGATTGACTGGTAGTAGTTTCTAGTGCACAACATCTATATTTTCCATTCAGGTTTGCCAGAAGGGCTTCTTTCTAAAAAGTTATTGTGATCAGCAAAGAAGGTAGAGGAAGAAAATGAGTCTATCCATCTTCTGCATTTATTTTAAGAAACACAGCTGTAAAATAAAGTTCAGAAGGCCCAGTCTACAGGACAATGAGTACATGAAGCATCTGCTGCAGGTAGTGGATGCATACCAGTCCTTTGTACAAAACAGGGTCTTCTAGTGCAGGCTGCCCAGGGCTATATCCAGCTAGGTTTTGAAAAAGTCCAAGGATGAAGGCTTCACACAACACCTCTGGACACCTATCCTGTTGTATGACTACCCTCATAGTAAAATATGATCTTTTCACTCTTTTGTTTTGTTTGTTTGGATTTTTTTTCCTTGTACATTTCCTTCTAAATTAAAGACTTACTACACCAATTTAGTATTGACCTTCCCATCAAAGGTACGAGATTTGATTTAGGAGAAAAATCTTTCTTTTGTCTGTGTGTATGTGCACCCACTGCCTGCATTTATGGCACCAGAAATAAACAGTCCTTTCCAGGAACACAGAAACAGTACATAACATACCAGGGCTTCAGAAGTGCCCTATCAGTAGATGTCCTCTTCTCCCTTCCTCCCATAATGTGATTTTCATTGAAAGGAAAAATCGGGCATATAGGTCAGATAGGCGTTTATCAAATCTTGTACCTCTATGCTTTGGGAAAGAAATAAAGTCTCCAGCCTACAGCTGCAGGTCAGTTTGGAAATGGCCAAAGGGAGTACTGACTGAGAGGACTGCAGGTGCTGGCTTGCCCTTGCTGTGTTGGGTGTTCTGGTGCTGACTAAGACTCCTGAGGTCACCTACAGTTTGCCCTCAAAATATGACTTGGTAGAAAATTGTTTCACCTGCAATATAAGCCTTTTTCAGAAAGATTTATGCTCTAAATCAACTGTCTTACAGCATGGCTTCTTTTGTAAGGAGAGCTTAAAGCATTAAAAGTACATTTTGTGCCTCAGATTTTAAACAAAGAAAACCTTACTTTACAATGCAGCCCTTTTTGCCCTATTTTGGTTTTCAGTTTGAGTTTGGTTTTGCTTATTTGTTTAGTAATTTTTTGGCTTGTTTCAATCTGACACTTTTCAAGAAAAAAAAAAAAACCTAAGAAAATTAGATTGCAAAGAAACAATTGTTCCAGGATTCTTCTCTTTAACCTCAACAGTTCTCTAGAATCCCACCTGAATATATGCTTATGCACATATAGATAGGCCAAATTCTGGACTTGCAGATTTATTCTGAGGTTCCATTTTTCATGAAAACTTTGTGAAGTCTGTGGGTCATTCCACCTCATACTACTCAAGGTTTTGAAATGTCAAAATTTTCCAGGGGATGGAAAACCTTTACCTACTCCTGTTAAACTTGATAGCATAGTGTCAGAGGTTCTTTAGCACCCCCAGCACTAACAGAACATGTGACATTTTATCATTTCTATGTGCCAAGTGAGCAAAGACAGAAAGACATTAATGAAGATAGGCTTTGATTTATTTTTGATTTATTAAAAAAAAAGATGTTGCATACACAAAAAAAATCTCAAAAAATATATCAATGAAAAAGAGATTGCAGATAAGTGGATCAGTCTGAGGGCCAAACCAGGAGTCTGTGGGTCTTCTCATTTGAAGGAAGGTCAGATAAAAAATGTTTTTGAACCCTCATGGTTGCAGAAAATATTATTCTAGGACTATTCTCAGTGAACCTACTTGTTTTTCAACCAGCCAAATGTAATCTGTAATATTTGATTTATTTATCAAACTGAGTCAGATATTAAATCAGATATTAAATAATATCTACTGTCTTCCAGTATCCACTTAGTGTAGAATTTGAGGTTCTAACATATAGTAAAGAATGGAGAAATACAAAGGTACACGGCAGAACCAGATGCATTATGACTTGGAGAATACTTGAAAGTACTTGAAAATACTTGAAATTTGATACTGTAAGCTTGATGCAATGGTCCAAAACAGAATCCAGAGAATTTGAGACAGTTGTGGCATTTTAATTTACCTGAGAAAATGGCATCATAACACACACACACACAAAAAAAAATTAGAAAAAACCCTCACGTTTTCTTATGAAGCAACATATTTATTTAAAGTATGAATTTTTGGGGAAAAAATATCAATATATCCTTCCTTTCTCCCCATGTTTTTTTATCCAGACTGACAATAGCCATAAAGAAGTTCTCAGATAAAGCTGAACAGAAAAGTCAAAAAGCATCTTTTTAAACTATTCAGAATCTGAAATTTTGCTCTCTTTCCCAACTTTATGTGGAAGCTAGCCTTAGGAGACAATTGGGAAATATAGGCCTGCAGCTTTTTTCATGGTATTATTTTCTGCAGTGGAACATTTTTATCAGATGGAAATATCCTTTCCCTATGAATTGTTTTCAAGGCCATGATGTCACCTGCACCTAGGTGTTGCTGGCCGAGACTGGGTGTGTCCCACTTTAGGGACAGAAAGAGAGCAGGCACAGAGCATCGTGAGGGATCAACTCTTCTCCACTTTATTTACAAATCTAACTCCTTTACACATTTGTACAGAGGTCAAGAGATTGGCTACAGAGGTTGCCACCTCTTAACCTGGATGGTGGATTAATCATTTCTTCTCTCAGAGAAGTATGCAAATATTCTAAGAATAGATATTGTTTTCATGAAGCTGCGTGAGAAAGTTCTTCACTAAGACAGAAGGTAGAAAACTCAGGGCAACACCCAGGAGTAAAACGTTCAATGTGTGGTTTTAAGAGTGTGTGCTCGTGGATACAGGCATGGCTGTTCTCAACATATGCTGTATATCCGAAGGACATCTGTGATTAATATCTAAGGGGATAATTGTACAAAGGAGCCTCTGTTCTGAAAGGAACACTTCCATCACTGAAGCTAAAGAATATGAAAGCTTAATAGTGATAATTTATGCTGATGTAGCACCTTTGTTCTAAAGGTATCAGGCATTGCATTAATGTCAGTGAGCTTATCTGAGCAAACTTTCCTTGGAAAAATTACTAGTCAAAAGCCTAAACAGAGTTTTAGCAGGATTCCTCTAGCTGTCAAAATGTGCAGCAGGTTTTGCATCCTTTCAGAATGGACAGGGGCTTTTATTAACAGGTTTTTGGACTATGTCTCTGATTTTGGCTTTCTAAAATCAGGCTTTTCTGGACCTGATCATACCTGTTTTTTTTACTCTAAAACATATAAGACCATATCTAGAGGAAAGTATGTAATGAGAAACAATAGTGGAGATTTAGAGAGATTCTTCACGTGCTTCTTATATAAAGCAGTAGTGCACTAGCCCTCAGCCAGCATCTGAGACATCACTGTAAAATCTCCATGGGACGACAGAAAATTAAAGCGAGTTTGAAAACAATGCTCTGACATGGACATTGTTGACCACTTCACTTGCTTGCAGGACTGGGTTTCACAAATGTCCCTTTTTTTCAGAGTGATAGATTTATTCTGTAAATTTAGTCCTGTCACCAGTTATATTATAAATTTTGTAATGATTTCTTTTTCTTGACACTGTTAATATAATTGTATGCTCTCTTAAATTATCAGCTTTCTTTAAAAAAGGCTGCTAATGATTCAAATGCATGTTGTAATCTCAGTATTAAAATCCAATTTATTTTACTGTCTTTGTTTCTAACCTCTTAATTTTTTTGGGGAAGATGAAAATAGCTTTGCCACAGAGTGGTGTAGAGAGTAAACGAGAACTTTGGAGATACAATGTAATCTGCTATTGCCTTTCTACAAAGCATTTAAAATTGGTTCTTTTCTAACATAGGCTCTTGCACTGATCCTTGATCTGTTATGTAAAAGTTGTGTACGTAGAGCGTTCACTGCAGAGAGGACTCCATTAAAGTCCCAGAAAAGATAGATGCAGACTTTCTTTTTTCTTTCCTTCGTTCCTTCCATCCTTCCTCCCTCCCACTCTATCCCATCCCCTTCCATTTCCAGACAGTTCCCTAAATTGATTGCTGAAGTGAAACTTTAGCAAGATATTTGGGTTTTGTTTTACAGTTGCTACCTCACGCTCAGTTCTGGCTCTGTACTTTTCCACTCTTCAGCCCACTCCTGCTTCTTGCATCTCTCTGCTGTTCCTCCTCTCTGCAGCTCTGCCACTGCAGCTGGGACAAAAGCTCCATTTTCAACCCAGTACAAACCAGTTGTGCCTAAGCAGAGCAGAGCTACATAAAGTGTGCCTGTAGCTGAGACAACTTGTCTGTGTCTATGATTTTACTCATTGTAATTATCTTAAGCAGTTAAACCTAATTTTTTCCTAGCTTATGAGTTCCTTTTTTCCAGTGGGTGCTTGGGGTTTTCTGGAGTTTCCTTATTTACCTTCCTTGCCGAAAAATGACTTTGCTCTACTTTTGAAAAATCTAATTAAAAAAGCAAACAAACTCTGACTCTAAAATCCAACCACCATTCTTTTACAGTATTTTCAGACTTGGATTCTTAGAATGTGTAGAGACTGGAGGTCATTTGGAAAAGACAAGCTGATCTTACAATTGCAGGCATTTGAGTGCTTGAGCTGTGAAGTTAGGATGTGGATACCTCTTGTTTGAGTCCCCTGTTCTGAAGTAAGCCACATGTGTCTCCCATGTTACAGATGATTCTTGGATCATTAGACGGTATCATCCTCCTTTTCCCCTCCTCACCTATCTGCAATTCTCTATCCTCCCCCTGCCCTGCATGTTACCCACTGCACAATGCCCAAGTATCTTTTGTAATAGTGATTTCAGATGAAGGGAAGAACCATACCATATCTAGTTCTCATATAGATTTTTATACCTTATTCATGTGGTCATTGCATGTTAAGATAGATTATATGACAAAAATTTTGAGAATGTGCCGTTTTCTTTTTTAGTGTGTTTTGTTGGGGTTTTTTTGTTTGTTTTATTTTATTATGTTGCTTTATTTTGTTATGTTTTTCTTTTTTTCTTTTAGTCAATACTGAAGAAGTTCACAGAGCCATGCTGTGAATTCTTCATCAAAAATTTTACAGAAGCTTTCCTCTGGTAATTTTATTAACTGCTCAACAGATTTTTGGAGCTTTGTCTTACCTTCCAGATCGAGTATCCTTGATACCTACCAGAGTTTTGAGGTTTATAATAAACTGCATTCTTTTTCTCCTTAAAATATTTCAAGCTTGGCAGTTCTCAGACAGAGCTTTTCAAGACAGGAAAAAAAAAAAAGCTCATTCAATGTTTAAAATATCAATAAATAGATATTTTCTACAAAGCCCATTAAAGAGAACTACTATTAAATTATCTTGTGACTTACTTCCAAGGCTTCTGTTAAGCTGTCATATTCTCTTTAGGTTTTCTATCATCCTTTTTAAACTCAACGCTCTTTGTATGAGACAGGATGAGATGATCAACATTTTTGGGAAAAGAAAAAGCTTTCTAGAACACAATGCAAACTTATTTGTGTAATAGCAGGATCTCAAATTTTAACCTTGCCAAAGCCCACTATTCGAAAATCTCACCGACAAATTCTGCAATCCTGTACATCTCTGGGTAACACCTGAATAGAGACACATCAAGTATTTATCCACTTTTGTTTTTAAACAGTAAAATGGATGATTATGAGAATAACATTCAAATCAAAGTACTATGGGGGTAAATATATTTAAGTTCCATTAAAATATTAATCAGAGTGTATTTCATAAAATTTTAGTAAAAAAAAACACTGAGGCTAGTGGGAAGAGGACAGTTTGATTTTGGTTAAGGAAAAATTTTGCATTCTGGTAAACTAAACAGAAGAGATTTGGAGATTAAAAACTCCAGTGAAAATCAATGATTTGTCAACAACAACAGCATTACAAATATATCTACCTACAGGACTGATTAAATTAGGGGGAAGAAACCACCAAAAACTTGAAAAAGTAAAAGAAGTTGCAAAATATCAAAGGGATTGATTCATTTTGTCCTTCCATTTTTATAAAAAAGCAAAAAAAAATTTGGAAAGATGGAATATTTTGTTTGGTTGTATGTGGGTGATTTACTTGCTCAAGGCATGTTTTTATGGACCTGCCTGTGTAGAGCATAGGGCATTATTCCCAACCCAGTACTGGGGATTGTACTTAAAACAGGTCTGCACTGAGATGTCCCAAGGTCTGCTCAAAAAATGGAGACCAAATTGAGAAGGATTTTTTTGAAAAACAACACAACAATTGGCAGGTGACCTTTGAGGTCATGCAGTTCATTTTCTGTCAGCAATTCCAATACTCAGGATATCTTGTTCAGGATAACAAGGCACAGCGCAAAAACTGTGAACCTTACTTAAACCCCAGTAAAGACTTTAGCAGAATGAGCACTATAGTAATATTTTTTCTTTAGACAAAAAGATGAGAAAATTAATCAACTTTTCAGTGTTTTATGATTTGTGGGGTTTTTTTTCTCCTGTAAGTGTTAGTTATTTGTGTGTTTATTTACACAGATCTGAACAGGCTGAACTTGATATGAAAAGGAGCTCTCATGTACCACATTAAACTTGTAAGCCACTGTTCACAACATGAGGGTATTATCATCTGCATTCATTGAAGGGAAAAATCAAAATTAATCAAAATTCACAATTGGAAACTGCAAACTCAGTCCCAACACTAGACCTGACTTCTGATCAGGAATAGTTGGGATCTTTCTGTGTTCGGTTTTGGGTATACTTCAGACATACTCCTGAGCTTCCTAAAACCAGAAAAAGAAGTAGGAGAAGAAGCCAAGCTGACAATCAGAAAATTGCTGCCAAATCACTATTAATATTATTAATAGGGTCATTCCTTTACTACCAAATATTGAATTACAGAAAAATCGAAGTTTAAAAGCACTTCTGATATGAAAGTTTCATATTTCTGTGTCAGTAAGTTTAGCATGGAATTAAATTTTTAACAGATAATTTTTATAAGACCTATTTATTTTTATGTTGAAATTGCCTTGTAGGTACCTTACAAAATTTAAAGGCAGCTGTAGCCATATAAAATTTAAGCTTTATTAACCTTATCCTGCCTATGAAGCTGCCTATTGAATAAGAATTTTTCATACAGCAGTACTGTGCTGGCATATTTTCCCCTTTTCTAGAAGGTTTGAAGGATAATTTTTTTCCATCTTTCAACTTTTATCAGCTATAAAAGAAACTAGCATTTGGCATTTTACAGGCTACTCCTAATGCACCATGTCTTTCTTACATAATGAGTCAGTCTAAAGCTTTGTCCCACTGAAATTATTTAACATACCTCAAAAGTAAAGCTCAAATGCACTTATGAATTTGCTGACCTTTCAACACATTCAGCAACTGCAGGCAGATTATTCAGATCAACCACTTTAATCCCATCACATCTAATGTGTCTTCATTAAGAAATTAAAAGAAAATGCCTCTTTTTCTAAACAGAAGCATACTTCAGTGTTAAATAAGAATGTAGATGCACCATGTATACATTCTATGAATTTGGATGTATGCATGCATATATATACACACACCAATACATCTAGGAAAGGAAAAACCATAAACTTGGAAAGAAGAAGTACATCACATAACTAAAATTAAATTGCAATTCATTAACCACTGACATTCAGGTTCAGGAAATAAAATCAGAAGTATGCAATAGCTGTAAGATCTTTCTATCACTTTGTCTGTTTTAAAGCTCTCTGAAAGATAAGTGGTTACTGTTGTGTTGATTGCTATTCTCCCTTCAGTTGCCCATTTAAATTCAGTGATATTATACCTGTCTGTACTTGATACTTGAAGTAAAAACATCTTTATTCTACATTGCCTGTTATTGCTTTTCAGTATTCTGCTAGAGCTGAGAATTCTCAGCTGACAAGTCCCTTTGTGCTCAGTTCCACATAAGCCTCCAGTAAGACACATCTCTCCCCCCCAAAAGTTCATAGACTAAATGACAAACTGACTAAAAAAAAAAAAAAAGAGTTTGAATAAAGTAAAGTATCATCAGTGTTTTATGGGTAAGGAGGAAGATTAGCAGAAGGAAATGGGACTTGCACACACAGCGAAATCAAGAGCTGACTTTAGATCTCCTGTTTTCCTAGTGGCATCACTACAAGACACTCAATCCTATCTTTGATTTAACTTTCTTTTATACTTTCCCCCTGCACCTGCTGTTCAATATCAGGGGTTCAGATTCTACAGAATGACAAGGTGAGCATACAAATGTGCAAGGTTGTAGATGTAACCAAGATAATTAACATGGAGAGGCATGCTCAGCATATTTTTACTTTTGCTCTTCACAGATAACGACTTTCTTGCCTTTGAATTTAAGAACGGGTACTATATAGCATTCCTACTGCAATTAATTGATGAATAAATTTCCTCCCTTGAGTTTCTTCTTTGCCTGGAAACCTGCCACTATGCAACCTAAATATGTATACTCAAAATAAGGAAAAGAGTAAAGAGAAAGATAGAAGGGCAGGAGGGGGGAAGGAGGGGGGAAGGACAAAAGACACTTCTCTCTAGCTGAGAGGTGTCAGTTACAGTATTTGTATTCTGGATTTATTCTTCTAACTTCACTTGAAATTGTACAGAAATTTGGTGCTTCAGTTAAAACTGACCTTGGGCACTCTCAACTCACATGATGATTATTTGCTCAGAAGTTCACTAAAGGTCTATTTGACTCTTGCAGTATTACAGGAGGTCATATTGTTTCAAAGAGCAGCAGTTCTTGAACATTTTTTACAATTCAGTGTGCAGAAATAAGCAATATCAATATCAACCACATTTTTTCCCGTATACTTCCCTTGTTTGTTTTTTTTTAATTACTGTTTCTTGAAGATTTTACAAGAAAATGCCGCATTTTCTTAAACAATAGAATTCTTCATATCTTCTGTTGTAGTACAAGAAAGTTGTGATACATTATAATATCTTACTACATTCTAAGATTTTTTAATTTTACAGGGTGAAGATCTGGGATCAATCACAGCAACAGATAATTAATACTTTCAGAATGTTTGGGAACTTTAAGTAGTATATAGGCCCACTGTGTTGGAACCTGAATATGTACTGATAAGTTTCTCATGTAATTGCATTTGAAAATGTGAAATAATCATCCAAAGAATGAAACTATTCAAGAAATTTATAAATTTATACACATGTATAAATACAGATAAAACAATAATGAGAATGTGTTTTAAAAAAATATTGTACTAATTTTTGTCAAAAGCTGAGATATCGTTCTAATCAAACGTTTTTGATCCCATAAAAAGTGCGTTCCCCATTTTTTGTGAAGAACATAAAATTGTACTTGTACACAAGTGTGAAAGCTGTCAAAATATAGGGATTGAAAGTTAAAATCTAAAGACTTTTCATAGCTGCCTTTCTGAAGCCTGTCAATTGTGCACAAATAAGTGAGGCAGATATGTGAAGCAATATATTGCCAAAGAAATGAAAGGTGTCCTGTACTACAAATCAGAAATGAGGAGGCAGACAATAAAATAGAAAAAGAAATCCAGATGGAACAAATTATTTTCAATAAACTAAGATGTGCCTGTGGAGATCATTACCACAGGATATAGACAGACAAGAGATAGATGGAAATCAAACAAAGGTGGGGAATGCACGTGAATTAGATGAAGAATTCTGTCAGGAATTAATGCTTTTGAAAGGAGAATCATAATTCTTCAGGACTTAAAATGGAACAGGAGTTAGAAAGGAGATGCTTCCTGATGGTGATTAGCCGCTAATTGCCTGTAACAGGGATTTTCTGAAATTGCTTAGTGGCATAGGATTCTAATGGACAACATAAAACCACAGATCTTATCTAGAATGGTGTCTGGTGTTATCACATCTGGAATTTTTGGTTTTTTCCTGATTCTTGTCAGTTACCAGTATCTGGTAGGAATTGTGATTTTCAAATAATTTATAAACGTTAAATTTTTATTTTTTGTTGTTGCTACAAAGATCTCTGGATGGTAGAAACTGTTCTTCATGTTAATTACAGGCTAGGTTAAGACAGGGAAGAAAACCCAGAGGGCTGTACTGAGTGCAATGTTTATTTGTTTTTCATCATCTGAAAGAGTAAATAGAAAATATTTGTGCCACTTTTTCTAGCCTACCTGTAGTTTTTCATACGTACATCATATCCTCCTGAATTTTTTGCCTTTCTTGAATAAAATAGTCCAAGACTCTTCCCTGCAGATGCTCTAATGCTTTTCTCACATTCCTCTGTTTGGAGTGGAATGGTATAACAGAAAATGGTAATCCTCATGTATCGTTCTTTTGTATTGAAAAAAGCAATATTTTTTGTATAATTTCCTAACCTTATTCCTTTTTATATTATAGTGTTTTGTTTGTATTTCAGATTCTAACAAAATCTAGATCAGTAAAATGGGGAAAAGCAAAATCAGTGGACTGAGCTGTTGGAAAGGATGCTGGGCGAGATCTGTTTTCTAAAAAAAAGCTTTTGATGGAACAGATAAAAAGTTCCTTGGCACATGTCAACACAAAGTGCTTACACAGGTGTTTGAGGTTATGTGTGAGCATATCTACACCTTCGGTGGCATGAATTAAGGACAAATATCAGATTCTGCACCTGGGAAAGTATAACCCTAGGTGTACGTGCAGACTGAGGGACAAGTGGAGCACAGCCCTGCAGGTAGAGATCTGGGGGATGTGGTTGGTGGGGAGCTCAGCATGAGTTAACAATGTGCCCTGGCAGCCACATGAGCTCTCAGTGTCCTGGTGGGTGCATTAGGCACAGAACAGCTCCTTGCTGGACAGGGGCGATTGCCCCACTACACTCACCACTGCAGCAGCCTCACCTCTATTACGTGTGCTGTTTTGGGCTCCAATGATATAAGGGTATAAAAATATTGGTTTGTGTCCAAAAGAGGTCAAGGAAGACGGACAGAGGACTACAAGATATAATTTAGGAGTAGAAGCTGAGCATACAGGTTTGTTCAGCTCAGAGGAAACGGAGGGGTCACCTCTTTGCTGCCTGCAACTTGCTAATGAGGGGGAGTGAAGAGGGAGGTGCTTCTCTGCTGTCCCATGATAGGAACTGAGCGATGTCTTAAATCTGTGTCAGGGGAAGTCCAGATTGGATATTTGGAAAATATCTCCACTGAGAAGGTGGAAAAATTTCCCCAGGGAAGTGATCCATGGCCCTGTTCCTACCTGTCAGAGTTTGAAAAGAATTTGGACAATACTCTTAGATATGAAGCTTAACTTTTAGCTTGTCCTAAGTGGAATCAAGAATTCAACCCAATGATCCTGGTTGGTCCCACCATATTCAATGATATAATTAAGTGTTTTCTGAACTAAATGGAAAGATGAATGGAAAAAGAAATATGGAGAAATTGGAGTCTAAATATACAACTTATCTGAGTAACGTTTAAGACGTATCAAATCCTTTCTATATATGATAAAGAGGGAAACTAAAAATGTTTATATTTGAACACTATTGAGAGTAATTAGCATTCTTGTATCAAACTTCACCTCCTGTTCCCTCTTCCAAATAACACCTGTTATTCATCGTAAGCTTTATAGAAGTCATTGCTTTCAGATTGCAGCAACATAAATTCATCTGCTCTTCCTCAGACTCCATTTCAAGCTTTATTGAATAGGAGAGGGTTTTTTTTCTTTAGATTCCCACATAATTCTTCCTTTTGCAGAAAAGATCAATCAACTGGCATTACATTACTTTTGATACTGATACCATATCATTTTTTGAGAAAAAAAATAGATTCAGCTTTGAACAAGGCCATAAGTTTTCTTGTTCAATTAGTTCCACAGATGTAAGGGTTAATGAGATCAGGAAATGCTTGTGCAAAGGAATAGCTCCAGAGAGCTATTAGTGTGAATAGAGTAAGGGTCTTGTCTAGGGCTGTTGTATACTCCTTTGAAAGGAGCCACCTCTTCTCTCTTGTTGAAGATGAAAACACACCTTGCTTTGAAATCTGTTAAGACAAAAGTCTTTCAGAGGCTGTGAACTTGATCAAGAAAGGCAGGAAATACCTACATAATTTATTTGTATTTTGTTGCAAGAATTGCCCTGACTTATTTAATTTATAGCGTTATTCCTGCACTTCTGGGTACTTTATACTTTGAAAAGATACCTGTTTGTTCAGTAAGCTCACTGTACAGCTGAGGCTGAAAGGGTTCCCAGGAAGTCTGTGGCCTAAGCTCCTGTTCACAGCAGGGTCTGCTGGTCTTAGGCCAGCTGGAATTTCGTTGTATCCTGAAAATCTTGAACGATGGAGATGCTGCACTACCTCCCTTAGCAATCTGTGCCATGGCTTGGCATTTCTCATGGGGAGCAATCTTCTCTGCACAGCCACTCTGAACCACTCATGTGCACACTTGAATTCATTGTCTCTTATGAACAGCATGGATCTGATATCTTGCTTGCTCAGTAAGTTACTGGGGACTCTTGTTATGTTGTCTAAAGCCGACCTGCTCCTGGCTGACAAAGCCCAGCTCCCTTACCCTCTCCTCACTCAAAAAGTGCTCCAGCCCTCACAGTCTCCATGGCGTCCCCTGAACTCCTTCCAGTTCATCAGAGTTTTTCCTATACTAAACCCAACTGAATATATTGGTACCATGCCCTCAAAATCTTTAATGAAAAATATCAAACTTGTGGCCAAAGTTTCGTTGTTTAAAAAAATTGGTTTTGTTTTTGTTTTGCTTTTTTTTGTTTTGTTTTTGGTTTTGTCCTTTCTTTGTTTGTTTTAAAATAAATTTAATATATTTAATTTATCTCTCTGCTATAATCCACTTGATTCTCATCTAAGCCATTTTAAAAATTGTCTTATACATAAAAAAGTAGAGACACAGGAATGCATTTATGGCCAGTGTTCTCCAGAGAACCTAACATAATATTTACTTTTAACAGAATCAGGGATTTAAAGTTCTTGTCATATTTTGAAAATTTTCCAACGTGTTTCCTGACTTTTGTCATATCAAGGTCCATGTGTTTGAAAATTAATTATCATTTTCAAAAGGGATAGGTATTGGTTGCCAACCTATAAAGTTCATGAAATAGAAACTTAAATAATGGGAATATTGTCTTTGTAAGTGAAAATAATATACATACATACACTATGAGCTGAATTCTGCTTTCCATTTGATCCTTGCATTGCAATTAGGTGTATACTGGAAGTAATCATGATTTGATGGAAGGTATTGTCTCACAAAATATGGTTTTACCTGTAAGCATGAAGGAAAATTATTGTTTTAATTATCTAGCGTTTCCTGCAGTTATGTAGTCCTCATTGTTTGATATCATGCTTACTCCAAGCTATCACACAAAACAAATCAAAGGGAAGGATGTAAACAAAATTTAAGTTCATGGAAAACACTTGAGTGTTGAGATTCTCATCATTGTGTACTTTTTGTTGTTACTGTTCAGAAAAGCTGATTTTCAATCTATGGCAGAAAAATAAATTGCAAAAAGATAGGATTTTTTTTTTCTTCTTTTTAACACATGAAGAGATAGAGTTGGTAGACATAGTAAGAAAAGAGAAGGGGTTTTTACTGTCATGAATGTATGAAATGTAAACAATGGGACTATGAGTTCAATTTCACGTTGCATCATTTTTACATTAATATTAATCTAATGATTTGCTCTTGATTTGGCATTCAGTATGGAGATTGCTACCATGGTCAGACTAACTCTTCAAGGGAATAATTTATATCCTGTGATGGGTAATTTGAAGAAAGGAAAACAAGTGGCAATTACAATAATTTGACAGACAATATATATACAGATTTCTTCTTCAAAGCCAGTATATTTAATCTATTTTTTGTTCATTAAATAGTCTACAATGTAAATTCCACCTTTTTGAAATAAAACGCTTAAGAAAACTGTGTATTTACTGTTTAGTAACTTCAAAAATAACCCAATAAATTTGGGGTTTTGAGAGAACTACTTTTGCCTGTGCTTTTAAATACTTGCTAAAACTCGGCTTGTCTTTAGGAAAAGAAACCCCCACAACCAATATAATCCAAACGACCAAAAAATCTATATTGAAAGCAGCATTTTAGAATAAACACTTTTCTGTGTCGTGTACGGTTTTTTTAATACCCACACGGCACCTAAAATCAATACTTTTTACCTTTGCCCATAACAAAAACAGTAAAGAGATCCATGCTTTGTGGTGTGCTCAAGTCAGACTAGTGCAAGACTAATGCAGGCACTCCTTTCAGCTCTGCTGTGCTCCCTGTCCAAGCAGGCAGAGTACAAAGCAGCTGGGAAGTGTTTGAACTGATCTTATCATGACAGCTGCTTAGGAGTACAAGGTACAGTGGTGCCATTGGGTATAATACATGCAGAATAATCACAAAAACTATTGCAGAGCATTTACCAACATGCACAGGAAATACTAGCTCTTTTAAAACACCTGAAATCTTAAGGCAATGCTTGTCTATTAACTGGTGGTCATCAATATAATTGTATGTCTACAAAGTGGTTTGTTTCTTGTGCTTTATATGGAAGTCAGCATTCTGAAAATTGGTTTCAAGAATGCTGTGTTTTGTTTTGTCTTTAAAAACCTTTGACACTCAAAAAATAAATATCACTATCTTAAAACCCAAGTTGGTCATTTGGACACTATTTTTAGAGCCCAACAAACACATTTTACTTTCAGCTTAGTGAACCTTACAACTCCTGAACTTGATGTAACTGTATACTATTATAGCTTCCAAGAAGAAAAAATATTCTAAGGTCTTACTGGCTTGTTTCTCTTTAAAAAAAAGGAACAACACACTTCTCTTAACAGGATCTGTATTCTGATAATATTTTGTTAATTAATCACTGAAAGAGAAGAATTTAATCTAATTTAGATGGCCTCTCATCATGAGGATTTTTCCTCTTAGATATGTGTGATGGATTTTGCTTCACTAGCAAAAAAGAAAACTCTGAAATATCCCCTACCAATGCAAGTTTACACCTGTTTTCCTGAGTGATGTGCTAGGCATAGTTGCTCCAAAATAGGGACTTACGCAGAGATTTTTCCCAATTAATTATTTTTAACTGGAGATCTTGCTATTTCTGTTCAGAAATACAGTAGATGTGGTTTTGATTAGATGAGTGTTACAGATCACTCCTCTGGAATTTCTACAATGTTTCTAGGACATTTTTCATATATTCTAATTTTCTTTGGCTTTATTAACATCTCCACAGATTGTCCCAAATAATTACAACTTTTTTTTTATTTCTATAGTGCTGTTAAAACTTTCAGATTTCACAAATTAAAATGCATCCTAATTCTGTGACAGCAGCTACTTTTTTTGCCATTTTTTTCTGCTTTCTAATATTCTTCATATCTCTTGGCCTCCAGTGGTAGAATTTGTGTACAAGTAAAGGCCAATGCCTTTTAAAATTGGTCACCGTATTTCAACTGTGATTTTTTTCAATGGAACATGTTGTTAAGAGGTAGAACTCCTTAAGAATTTTCAATGTGAAAATTTTGATGAGAGATGAAGGAATAACACTCTGATAATGTGCTATTATTTAATGTCCCCTTCCTAATATCTCATTTCTCAAACATTGAAAGAAAAAAGAATGAAAAAAAAGAAGTGGAAATAAAGGTGTGGTTCCTTCATTATTTACTGTAAATGTTATTACAGAACAATAGCCCTTTGTGATAGCTCAAGTTGATCAAATTTCTTCAACTGCCAACCTTGTAAAAATATCTCTTCTTTCAGCATAGGAAAATTCATATTATCTTGGACCCAAAAGCTTTGGACAAGAGACCAATTGTTTAAGAGACCAAGCTCACTGAAGACATTCCCAAGACTGCTCAGTTTTTCATTAATTGCCTCCCAGAATCCCAGATGGCTGTAGATAATATGATTCAGAGTTTAATTATTTGAGCACCGTAAAGCAAGAAAATTTTAAACATGCAAGAGCTGGCCAAAGACTGAGAAACTCAACCATTTTCCTTTGAGACAGCACAAGAGAAGTAGAGATTTGCCCAAAGAAATAAACAACTTTCTGTTACTAAATATCACTTATAAATTAAAAAGCTGGCAGGTTTTCTTTGTCCAATTTATCTCCATTTTAAGTAAGTTTTGTAAGATGAACTTTAACATGAAATAGCTATTGTGAAAATTTTTATTTGTGCAGGTCTTCACAGGCTGGAATAATGCTGTTACCATGCACTGATGGCCTCATCCTACACTTCTAGCTGGGTCCTATCAATCTCATGTTGTATTCTGCCATAAAAGCACCACAGCAGACCCAGCTTGCTGCTGGCTGTGTTCTGTCTTTCTTTCACAGAACATTTTTTGCCTTTCTTTGTGAAGAGTCTTCATCTGAAGATTTGGATTCCAGTCACAGCAAGATCATTACAGTGTTCCTTCCCAGGAACAAGTAGTTCTTAGTCTATTTTTTTCTGGGAAGGTTTCTCCCAGTTGAGAAGCACCACTCTTTCTCTCTGTGACACAGACCAAATGCAACAAGTCAAAATTCTTGACTCACACAAAGCAAAGTATATCCACACTGAATGGAAGGTGAAAGCTATGTAAGCACTTACAACAGGCATTTTTGTTAACAGTCAGAATTAAATTCTTTAAGTGAAATAAAAATATCCCATAATTATTTTAATCTGCTTAGTATCAAGAGCAGCTGCTTATCTGCAATCAGCCTGGCTAGTTGCTTACATGGTTATATTCCTCTGGCTAGACCGTCCTGCTATGCCAGAATATTCTGAGAGTTACCACTGAATCTTTTATCAGCACATGTAAACTTTGAAATGTGCTAAAAATGAAGACTGAATCTAGAATTTCCTAGACCTAAACTGGATGTAGGTATCTTACCAAAAGTCGTACTTTTTCTAACAAACAAATTTGGAAACCCTTTTTGGGAATAGGAAATCTTGTGCTCTAGACTTGAAATAGTTCTGCATTATATAAAAACATTTAGTAAAGCATACTGTCTTTGGAAAATTACTGCATGTCTTTGGATGCCTGAAGCTTTTGTGACACGGAAACTGATGCATAGAATTACTGCAGAGTAAAATCTGGAATGTAGGTTGAAACAATATGGGTCCTACTACTGAAACAAAACGTGTCAAATCCAAAACAGGTCCAATAGAAGGCAGAAAAAAGAGACAGTGCCTGTAATTATTTGAAAAACTTCAGAGGTTTAGTTTGCAATTTTACAGGTTTACAAAACACATCTTTTCATGTGAACTGACAGATTGACACACTGAACAAAATCCTGAGATGGGAAAAAAAGTCACAAAAATGAAACAGAAATGCAACAATAGAACATCAAAACTTCTCCATATTGTAAAAAATCAAAAGCCATGCAGATGTAGGTGTAGATTTAATGTATAATGTTGCCATATTTTGAAACACAAGGGTATAAATATGTGTATACACAGAGTTCAGGTATTTGCTTTAAGAAAAGACGTCCAGTGTGCCACTGTATCATAGAGTCATAGAATATCCTGAGTGGAAAGGGAGCCACCAGGTTCACCAAAGCCCAACTCCTGATCCTTCACAGCACAGCCTGAAGAGTCAAACCATGCGCCTGAGAGTGTTGTTCAAACACTTCTTGAGCTCTGTCAGTCTGGTGCTGTAACCACTGCCCTGGGGAGCTTGTTCCAGTGCCCAAACACCCTCTGGGTGAACAATGTTTTTCTGATATCCAACCCTGACAGCTTCTGGCCATTCTCTTGGGTCCTGTCCTGATCACCAGAGAAAAGAGATCAGTACTTGGCCCTCAGCTTTCTCCTGTGAAAAAGTTGTAGACAGTACCAGTTTAACATGCAAAATTTGTGATGCTGGAGTTAGAACATGTGCACCTGAATTACTCTGGATTATAGTTCCACAACTGAATAACCCTAAATTTAACATTCATTCACATACAATTGTTACAGAAAATCACTGTCTGTGCCATTACCAGGAATGCAATTACCAGGAAACTCGTGTGTAAAAACTGGCTTGTTCCTTTATCACAGTCATTTCAAGATGTTCCTTGCTTTGAAGATTCCAGAAATTCAACAAGACAACCACTGTCAATTGAGATCACAAAAACTCTTGGAGGAGGATACACAGAAATTTCATAAAGTGAGTGAGACAGAAAAGGATGTTAATTCAGTAATTCATATAATAAATAGCAATAGGTATTTTTCCATGGATGTCAGCAGTAGACCTAATGGAAAGAAAAGAAAGAAAAGCAAAACACCAAACAGAAACCCTACAAAAATTGGTGAAAAAAACCCTATTTTTTTAAATTTGGGGTTACACCAACATTTTTACTGGGTACAGCAGGGGAAAAAAACATAAGGCTTGAAGGCCCTTAGAGTGAAAATGTGATAAAACTGAATTGCAAGCATGATGAGGTCTCAGTGATACTTCCAGAGGTGATTAAGCTCACTGTATGAATGTAATATATTTTAAGTTTTTATCTGGTTCTAAGGATGTGTGTGAAATGTGGAAGAGTCAGAAGGCAAAGGGAAAGACTAACCCCAAGTCTATCAGTCTCACATCCAGAATTGCATATCTTCCCTTCACCTCCTTTTTAAAACAAGTGTTTTAACTTCTTGAATGATCTGCATAATAAATGTTGGCTTGTCACTGGTGTAACAAGAAGTCTGTTAGCTAAGGCTTTCAGCCGAGAGTCAGAAGAGCATCCCTTCATGAAGGGAAGAAGCTTAAATTGGACTTCTGACCTCCAGAGAGACAATGAAGGTGGCATGTCCTACAGTGATGTTTTGGAGTGGGTGGAAGTAGAGGAGGTAGAGGACAAGAAGTGTGGCTGTAATAATTGTTAGTGTTTATACATATGAAGGCAAACTGGGCAAAAGTTTTGAAAATTTGCTGCTACAGAGACATGCAGAACTTTTTCTAAGGATTTAGACAGCATTATGCACATCCTGTAAGAGAAATGTGGATACTGCAAGTTTTATATGCAGACTCCATATTTTTGTACCTAAACATATCTGTCTCAAGAATCTAAACCTTATATTTGACCTGATGAAGCAGAAAGCCTGTGACTGAGCACACAACTGTGATCAGATATATCAAACTTAGTGCCTTCCCGATTGAGTCATTCTTCTTTTTCTTTTCCAGGCATACTCAAGTTTGAAAGTTTTCCTCTAGAGCATCTCTGGGGCATGCTTTGTTTTGCAATTCACAGCTCTGCTTGTGAAGTAAATACCAATAAGTCTCATGCCGAGCTCATAAAACCTTTCCCTGGCAGCACGTACAACAGCTTTGTTGCTCTCCTGCACTGCTCTGTCTACATTTTCTAACCTTCACCCACCACTTCTAGAGATGTGAGGCTGGTTTGATCTTCATCTGCATTCAATCTGTTCTTATTCTTAGCAGAGCAGGAATCACCGAGAAATGCCAGCTATTGTGTGCCTTTTATGAATGGGACATATGCCCACTAAACTTACTTAAAATGATTAAATGCTTTTTCACATGGTCCTGTGTTTTAATCTGAGCATGGGATTTTGCATATATACCTCAAAGAATTACATTTTTTTTCTTCTTACCAGGCAGGAGAGTGATTGTTTAACACTTTATAATGAATATAATTTACTTTGAGACTTTCTATCATTATACCTTTTGGTCGCTAAGTGATTCCTTTAAACTTTAAAGAAAAATTATTCCTTTTTTTGTTTCATATTGAGAATAAAAAGAAAAGGATGAAGAATTGGCCTCTCTTCATCAAACACCTTTTCTTCTTGTACCTCTCTTTCTCTAGTGATTGATCTTTCTTTTGCCATCAGACAGTTCTCTGATTAATTGCTTTGGCTTCTCTCCACCTATAGCGCATATTACTTGCATAGCAAAAAAAAAAAAAAAGAAAAACTAAAATCAAAATGAGGAAAAATGTTTCTAAGGTAAACTTGTTTTTCTTATATATGTAAAAGGAAACATAAAATTATGAGTTGCTTTGTGTTATTGTCCCATAATCGTTTGCAACATTTGTTGTTATTTTTAAATAGAGTCTTTAAATAATCACTTGCTTGAGGGTACACACAAGAAAAGCAGTGTGTAGATGCTAAGACAGTGTAGCACATTAAAGAAGTGAAAAACTTATTGTATAACCTGCCCACTGCCTACTCTATTCTCCGGAGAGAATTCTCCTTCAGTGTTTTCTATTTTGCTATAATGAGATTATATAGCAATTCAGGATACAGGCTTCTTCGGTCTCTTTGTTATTTTCCCTCTGGGATTGTCACTCATGTCAGTATTCTTAGATCACTGCAGACATGATATTTGTTTATAAGCGTATTTGGATATGTATGCGTGGATATGTGTTTATATGCAGAGACACAATCTTGAGAAGTACAGATATTAGAGACTGAAGAAAACATAAACATTAAAATGATACATTCTTCCTGTTTTAATCTCACAAAGACATTCTTAAATGATGAATGCTTACAATTCTTCCTAGAAGTCATCTTGCTTACAGTTATCTCCATGCTGACTGCAGGAAGTCACATCCTCAGCAGGCTAAATTGGCATGTCTCTGTCAGTAACTGTAGAGCTACACCAGAGGACAATCTGTCCCTGTACAAGCATAAATCATACAAAGACTAATTTTCCTTTGTCTTGAACCCAATATAGTACATAGCATATAAGAAAGAAGGATAAAGAATGAGTGAAACTCTCACTAAAGTCCTAATGGCCAATGTTTGCAGGTAGAAATGAGTAGTCCCCATGAATGGTTCTGCAGTTAGGTTCAAATTAAATAGAATCAGAGAAGAATAAAAATAGACAGAACCATAAATTAAAATAAAACTTAACAAACAAACAAACAAAACAAAAACAAAAACAAAAAAACACCCAAACCAACCAAGATTTTATCTCCAGGAATTTGTTTTTAGACAAATCTCTGGACAGAATTACCAGAAAAAGTAATTGTAAAAGGTAATCTGGTTGCTTTGCTACTGCATATCTAGGGCTCTCTTTGGTGCTTGAAAAAACTTTAACCTTACTGATACAGACTCTACTAAGAAGCCCTAGAGAATGAATTGTATGTGTGAGGTCATGGGGTTACAGTAGCAAAAATGTCTTAGAAAAATGGTGAACTGGTTACTAATCTCTGTATATAGCTAGGCATTTGTAGCACTAAATACCTTTTGTTTCCAAAATTGTTCCATCTGGAGGAAGGACAAGCTCATGAAGTGAAAGACTGATTTGAATGGAGCCAGAGGAAGTTTCAGGTTCAAGTGACTTGACCTCACATCAGATATCAAATCTTGTTTGAGTTTCACACTGAAGGAAAACAAACAAACAAACATAAAAAATCCTCCTCCGAGAAAAACAGTTGATGACCAGAAACAAATCTTAAACAGTCTCTGAGTCAAGTTCTGCACAAAGTTGCACAAGTAAACCTCTATTTGGAGTTCTGGAATGTAATTATGATTAAGACTTCAAAACATCTTTTTCATTAAATTCAGAACCTAAATTGTGCAATTTATTTGCATTTGAGATAAAAAGAGATGCATATTTTGTATGTTGGAATTAGATTTGTGGAAGCAAAAGCTCATTCCCAATGGCAAATATTACTAAATCCAATTCCAGTTATGAAACACTAAATTGTTTTTTAAGTGTGAGCCACCTCTCTTAATAGGCTTTCAATATTAATCCTGTAATGTTTATTGTTTCTTTACTTTCTAGAGGTTATCATAGAATGGATAAATCAGGGAAGTCTGAATTAGATTTAAACTAGAATTTAGTGTTAAGAATTAGAATTAACCGGCATGAGATTTTCAGTTTAGGTTTAATAGGGTTAAAATTCTGTCTGTAATTATAGACATATTTCTTCCTAGACAATATAGGATTTAGATGATCTTAGAGGTTGTAGACTAATATTAGACTTCTCTATATCAAACTTTTTTTGAAAGTTTTTAGTATAGTCATATTCAGAAAATACTTACACTCATATATCTTGCATAGGAACTTGCTGAACAGAATTTAAAAAATACATTTTTAAATCTTACCTTTGACAGAACAAACAAAATTATAAATAAAGAACATAAATAAACAAAAAAACTTCAGTTCTGCTCTTAGTTTACACAGCAATGGCACACACAGGAACGTCTGAGTAGCAATCCTAAAATGTAATGCACCAGTGCCATGCTGTGTGGTCTAAATGGCAAGGAGGTGGAGAAAAAAAAAAATCCCTTTATAAGTTCCCTAAACTTGTGGCAGTATGAATCAGATGCTTTTTGGAATGTGAATACTGATTTTAAGAAAATAAGCTAGACACCATTACAGTCAAGAAAGCAAAGCTTTTAAGGTCTATCCATCCTAATTGCTAATAATAATTAAAAGAAAAAGATCATAGACATGATATTCAAGTTTTTCTTCACCTGTATATGGCTTATCAGGGTGTAAATAAAGGGGGTTTTGAGAGAGAAACCTCTGAAAAATCTGTTTTCCAGGTTCTTCAGGCTACTAGTAATCTTTATCTGATCCAGGAAACTTCTCCTTGTTTAGGTGTTGACTTATATGTAGGGTTAAAATTATGGTGGTTGAAATTAAACATATATGTAAATGCTCTGTTACAGCAGTCTCCTGTACAAACCAGCTCTCTGTCTCTGGCTTCTCCATTGATGAGTTGTGCCAACAATGATGCTAATTAGGAGTAAAACTGCTTTACAAATTATAGCAGAGTATATTGAAAGCCAAATTGTAGCAGAGTGTATTGAAAGCCTTCAACATTTAGTACAACTTGAAGAACTTCATTCACTCAACATGACCAACTATTTGCTGCTGAAATTATATGAAAACTGAAAAAGGTCAACAAAAATGCAAATCCCAAACTCAGTCTTTTCCCTGGTAATACTGAGATTCCTGCCTTTTTCATGGGGCGGATATGATGTACCTACAGCAGGTAGGCCTGCTCCATTCTGGGATACTCCAGCTTTTCCAGAGGCAGTTTCAGAAACACAGTCAGATAAACCTCCATAAACCATGAATCAGGAATGTGGAATAGCCTTTCCATGTGTTTCTGCTATTGTGGCCATGCACTCACCCTAAAATTTGTCCACTTTTTGCAAAATACTGTTGGGACTTCAGTTGCACATTTTTCATAGGTCTGCACACACCCAGTCTGTTCAGAGGAAAGGAGTAAATACATCCTAGGAACTGACCTCCACTTCCATATCCAATCATCAAATTTCATAGAATTACAGATACATGACCCAGGAAGAGAACTATTGTGTTGTCTTTTTCACTTCAATGTCCAGTTGTGTCTGATTAACTGTTTTGGATTTTGCTCCAAATTTAGAGAAAACATTAAGGAGCATGGATTGAAACAGGGCCTGGGACATGAGTTTTTCAAATGCAACCCATAGTAGCTAGAGAGACAAGAAAACTTGAAAATACAACACTAAAATAGTCAAGTTCTGCTTGTCCATCCTCAATGGACTATCCTTCCTGGAAAAGAGAGAGCTTAAAAAAACCTTTCTACAGCTAGGAGTATTTCTGATCTATGAGGTTATATTGTGTTAGCGCCAGTTTCACTGCATTTCTTCTGATCTCTTTGGTAAATATCATCCAGTTCTGCTGGTCTATTGCTGTTGAATTCCCAAATTGCTCTATAATTTCTTCTTTATGGACTTCAATGTCTGTAAAGGCTACACAAGAGAAAGGCCATTGGAAATTGAATTTTCCTGCTATCTACATTAATAAATGCCTTAATAATATCTTCCTGAAATGTCAGTTCAATTATTGTTTGTCTTTATATCTAAAAATAATTTTAAAAGATAGAATCTACAACTGTGACAATTTTACTCTTTCATAATGGTAAAAAGAGGTGCAAATACACAGTCCACATGATTGTTTTCATTCTCAAACCACTAAAATTATAATAATAAAATGTAATCCGCTTCATTTTTGTTGTAATTTTGACAGCCTCATTTTAAGCAGGCTCAAACATTAAATCCTGAGCATATGTGATGTAAAATAGGGTAAAGGACAATGAATTCACCAAGAAGATTTACAGAATCATAGGACTGGATAGTCAGATTCAGCCATTGAAACACTAGTGTGAAATATTCTGTGTTACCTCTTGAAATCACCCGAAACTTGCTTTGATATACTGTTGCTGCAGCAGCTCCTTGCTGCCAGAACACAAGCTAGCTAGTTTCAAAATGTGCTGAATATATAAAAAAATGCTATAGTAATGCATTTATATACCTGCAAGTGATTATATGCAATTGTTTTTCGGCACCATATCTCCTCTGTGGTACAAAGCCTTGTGCTCTGTTTCTAGAGCAGAATGCAATTTATAGTTTCTGTGGATCAGACACCAAGGTTATAATGAGATGGACACATATAATACACAAATAAAAGGTACAATAAATAGCTCCAAATGTGAATGGCTGAACATAAATATACCTAGGATATACACCACACTGAACTTGAGATTAAGTAGTAACTCTTTACTTTTTAACTCTTGGAAAAAAGAATTTTTATTTGAAACTTGACTTGGGAAGGAGAGTGAATGAAAGCACATCTGTAGACATTAAAGTTAATTTGCATTTGTTTAGGAAAAAGGCATCTGGTTTATATGAAAAATGGGAATCTGGCCTTTAGGGGAATATTTCACAAGTCCATAACATTTTTAAGAGTCAATCCCTACAACAAAAATGCTAAGCCTAGACTTGCATAGACCAAGAATACTGGGATTTTTTCCTTTGTTACTATCTGGTTTTTGTTGTTGTTGTTTTTGGGTTTTTTTAGCAAATTTTGTTCTATCAGTACTTGGTGCTGGGCCCAGAACAGATACTTTGTTACAGAAAAGAAAACACAAAAAAAAAGTTATCAGTCCTTTGTCTTTCTCTTTCTCTCTCTCTCTTTCTTGCCTGTCTACTTCCGTCTTTTTTCTCTGACAATACTGTGAAGAGCAGAATAGATTTTAGCAACAGGAAAGCCTATTTATCCGTCTGCTTTGTGCTTGCCCCTCATGTTTGGGAGGAATTTGCTTCTTGTCTTCTCCCTTGAGTTCTACCCTGTAAAAAGGTGTGTAGAGCTAATTCAGATGGATGTAGGGAAACATCTCTAACAACAGCATTTTCTCTCCCTGAGGGAGACCAGGCTCACTTTCTGGGATAAGGTAAGCTCTTAAAAGTTTAGGCCACAGGTAATTTTCCTGACAGTTCTTTGCACACATGGGAGAGGGGAGGAAAGAGGTCAGAGGAGTGATGGGAAGGTCCTGGAAATCAGCAGAGAAAAAGAGAGGGACTGAAACGTATGAGAATATCTGCCCTGAAACTTTTTCCCCCTCAGTCAAATATAACTATGTTTTTAAAGGAATGATTGTATAAATATTTTGGGTGAAAACAGATACCAAGCAGCATGTGGTTAGACAGAGAAGGACATTCCAAGAACATTAAATGGACTGGCAATTAGAAATAATGAACACTGTACTGAGTATCAAAGACTGTCTAACTTGTAAACTTGAGATGATAAAGTGATCTGAATGGGAGTGAGGGAAATTCACTGAAAATTCACTTGTCATAGAGTAGACTGAAAAGGTGATAGAATCTTTTTTGTATTTCTAAAAGACACAATTCAGTGCAACATAGACAACACTCCCCAAATAATAACTACTGTCCAGAAAAATGCAAAAAAAATTTAGTCTCGGAATAACTGTGTACATTAATATTTTTTTAATTTCTTTAGGATTACTGCCAGATATAAATAACATTTAAGATGTTATTTTTGAAGTAAGCAAATAATTGAAAGTGAGTTTCTTATTAGGAAAAAGATAATCCAAGATCTAAGTCCTTCCAAGGATCTAACTGAAAACCGTTCTTCTGAGTTTTAGATGCATGAAAAAATTGGAGGGAATTATTATTGCAACAATGGCCGATAAAGAGCTTCTTAGTAGGAAGGATAATAAAGTCAATGCAGGATACAGGCATGGCTGTCCTACAGATCATGTAAGAGATAAGATGTAAAGATAAGATTTGAGATGTTTAATATGTTCTGTACATTCCTTTTCTTCAATGTTAAAATATGCTTTGAAATAGCCTCTCTTCCTAGCTGATCTGTGAGTTGCTTGTTGCATTTTGTTGATTTTATCTGATTTTACTGCTTTTATCAAAATCTATGACAGTTTTACCATAGTTTTGATAAACTCTTCTTAGCTGGTAGCTGCTACTTAAATAGCCTGACAAAGTGATATGCACTGAAAACCAAACTCATGCACTAAACAAAAAGTTCTGTAATCAATGAAGGAAGCCTTGCATTCTATGAACCTGTATCTTCTGGCTGACTCCATTTGTAAATGAATGAAATTAAAGATTCTACTGGAATCCACACATTCTTAGGCATCAGAAAATGGTGGGGTAGGGAGGGAAGCAATGGCTTTATAAAATTTCAGGAGGACTGAAAGGTAGGAATCTTTTTTTTTTCTTCTTCTTTTTTGACAGTAAAGATTGCATATGACAGAAGAACCTCTACTGAAGATTAGATTCTCTGTTTTAAGGTGTGAGGTCAATCTGAATTTTACTTTAAAACTAGGTCATTTGTAATAGAGCTGTCCCATATTGATTCTCCAATGTCTTGCATGGCAAGCACTCATGCTAGATAATTTCTTTCCATGGAAACTTGTGTATTAGGGCGCCCATTTTCATGAGGTTTGTAGGTTTCAGATGTATCAACACATTTGAATGTTGATATATCTGAAACTGACAATGAGTTTGAAAATTGCCGAGAACTTAACACCTATACATACTGAAACAGTATGATCATATATGATCTTTATTCCTACAGGAATCAAAATCACAAAATAGCTTTTACTTTTAATGAGATAGAAACTGTCTCTGGAAGATACAAACTTATATGTGTTAGAAATTAAAATGCATGTAGATCATGGATCTACTAACTAATTTTGTTAAAATAGAGGTTATGTGATTCTGCTGTTACTTGGACCATTCATGCTGTTCATGGACTGAATAATACATGCATTCTAGCATCTGAATACACAGTATGCTGCAAAGCACATAACTTTACATATCCAACATCCCAAATTTATTGTCATAACAGAAATCTGGAAAGTGATATACAAATATGAGACAAGTAAACATACTCTTTGGAGGATTTGAAACAATTCCCTCGGCACTTTTATTTCTTCATTAGGACTGAATACAGAAAATCCTTTGGTGTACTTGCATTAAAACATCTTTGCACTTTAAAGACAATTATTTTTCGCACAGAATTGGAGACTCCCAGAATGAAAGATCTAGATTTTCCTGAGTCAGCTATACAACTTGTACCTTTTGGTCTTTCTCTAATAATAAAAGACCTCTGACATATTTTTTGTGCTGAAAAATATGAGAAGGAGAAAATAATACAGTGAAGAGTAAAGGACAGGCTCTTGGTTCTTTGAAGAACTGTTGCATTTCTAAACCTAAAAGTTATTTTCTTACAAGGTCTTTGCAGTCTCCATTAATCATTTCTTCAGCTAAATCTGCCTGTTAGCATATTTCTAGCTGCCATTGCATGCTCGGAGCAGTTTCTTTAAGCAGACCATGCATTTGTTTTTGACAGAGGTTGGCCTTAAGACAAAATCCTCCATTCAAATCAATAACCATCATGTAACAATTGTTGACTAAGCCAATGCCCTCTCCTTCAGAAGAAAAATCCAGTGGGAATGCTGTATAATTTTAAATTTGCTTTTATATCAAGACTCATCTTTGCAATTCTGCTCTGTCTCTCTCCACCTTGTGGTAGTTTTGTATCGTTGCAGTCAGCTTTCAGGGCTCAAGCTCCATGTTACTGCTTCCCTGTGTGTAAACAAAACATTTAAGGATGTTATCCTTTTCCATTCAGTTATATATCCACTAGCTTTTAAAGATGAAATTTATATTTGAAAAATATATTTTAGTGGAATAACTTTTTCTGTCTTGTCCAGAAAAGGACAACTGTGGGTTGCGACATGCTTAGAGCTTTCCATATCGTGTCAGGTATGTTGTCTTTGTGACTCTTTTTCTTGAGGCCTCAGCTAAGAGAACGTTAAAAAACATAATGGATGATCAGAAATCAGCCTTCAAAAATAAAAATTCAATTCTGTAATATTTAAAAAGAGAAGGAGGAGGAAAAAAAATGATTTTATAATTAAATACAGAAGACGGTTCCCTCTCCCCTTTTCACAAAGTTTAAATTGGAGTGGATCAAAAAAAGGCCAGTTCCGATTACTGCTGTGTTTGATTTTAAAGCTAAGTGTCTAGTGACAGCACAGTTTGAGGGTTTTTGGCTACCTCTGTAGCTCAGAGAAATTCCATACTGAGAGTTCGTCATCTGAAGGCTGGGGAAGCCAACTGGTTCATCACCTAGATCACAGCTAACACTGGAAACAGCAGCATGTCTTTAATCCCACTTACAAATGCAAGTGCTGCATCTTCATCTGGAAGCAGGGCTTTGTCTTCAGTTGGGAATCACATTTATTTCTGGGCTCTCTCATGTACTTAATTAATATTTATTCTTTAGAATAGATAAAGAAAGTAAAGGTTCTTCATTTCATTCAGTATATGAGCAATTAGCTGGAAATAGTTGGAAGACCAGCATGTGTCATTCATGAGACTTTTGATTTTGGAAGGATGAAGTAGATGTCATCTCATTCCATGTGGTTAAAGTGCTTTCTTTGTTTCATTTATAAACTGGAAGCTTAAATTTCACTCTAGAGCCTGGTATGTAAAGCCTTTGGGAAGGAAAACAGAGACCTGGCAGCCCTTCATTAATCTAATCAATACTGAATATTAAAGTATTCACAAAGTGGAGCACCTGGTCATTTTTGTCTCCCAGATGAATCCATCAAACATTATAATCACATTCACTTTGTCTTCTGTGCCAAATGAATCTGCATCGATCCCATGTAAAGTGGAATGATTTGAGCTAAAGGGAGAGGAAAAAAAAGGCAAAAGCACTTCCTTTCCTTAGACTTCACCTCTGTGCGGTCATTAGGGAACACACATCCACAGGATCCATGTATTCCAGGACCAGAACAGCTAACTCACATAACACACACTTTTTCCATGTGTCTTTAAATCAAAGCTGACCGAGTAAGGGATAGGATGTTAGTTTTGTTTTTTCTGGAATCAAACTACGCTGAGTATTCTCTGAGAAAGCAAACAGAAACCAGCCCTGCTGGCAACATAGGCAGAAATTTGGATTATGAACTGGAACATGACTAAAACATGAATTAGATCTGGACCTTCTCAGACTTACCATGATTCAAGTCAGGTAAGGAACTGACTTTTAGGAGTAAGCTTCCTCGGAGCATCTGCAGTAACAAATAGCCATCTAGTTCAACACTTCATTCTACGCTATATTATGCAAGATACTCAATCAGTACAGGTTGGGTTTTTTCCCCTTGATTAGGATCTCCTGTACTTCTTTCTATGACTGTAATTTGTGGCTGTTTTTCTTCCCAAAGAAGAGCTTCACAAGGCTATCAGTCATGCAGGTTTTCTAGCAGGTGAATCATTAATAATTCATTTTGATGAGAGCGACCACTGCTGTGAGACGGCCTCACGAGGATTTCCAAAGGACCATTTGGTAATAAATATTCAACAATTTGTAATGTTTAGTTCTGAGTCATGTCCCAGTACCCATCAATGGCTGGATGTGTCCACCGTCCATACATAATATCCCCTTTCACCATCATTTAATGACATCAAAATCATGCATTGCACCATCTTGAAACAGAAAACTAGCAGATTTTTAAAGTCACCTTGTCAACTCTAAGACTACACTTCAGCCTTGTAAGTCCATAAACTCTCCTTAAATGCTTATTAAAAATTATAAATGATGTTTCTACTTCAGTGGAACCGCTCTCATTTACAGTGTAAGATGATTTGGTTCACTATTTGCAAATTCAGGTGATGTAGAATGGAAGGTTGTGTGAAAAAATGACAATGGAAACAGACAGCATACTCTTAAAAGGATAAGAATGATAGCTGGGAGGCATTTCCAAACCTAACCCCACAGTCAGTTATAAAATTAGATGAATTTATAATCTAGTGATATGTTGTTTTGTTTTGTGGGTTTTTTTAATCAGGTAAATTCAAACAATTCTTGTCAAGTTCATTCAGAATTTTTTTTCTGAGTAACAGACACATGGAAATTATGCTTATACCTAATATCTGCAAGGATATGAAACAATAAAACTTTTTAACAAATGTTTCAATCTGTCATTTCTATGTGTTCAAATCAACTCATGATTGCTGAGAAGGTGATGAAAATTAAATGAATATTGGCAATGCCTTTCTAACTTAAAACAAGCCCACACAGACAGAGGAATGTAACTTTTGACTGCCAGGTGTTTCTGCAGTAAGTGCCAATGCTGATGACATGATAACACCAGAGTACCAGGTTGAAGCAAATTTGGCATCAGGAAGGTCATGAAGAAGAATATGAGGTCACAGTTACTACAACCAAGTAAATCTTAGTAGGAAGCAGTGAACTTACTCTCTATCAACCTTCTTTGTTTCTCCTTTTTATGAAGTGATAGAAAAATTATAAGTTTCTTCAAATAAGAATGACAGCCTGAAGAGCAGGAAGGAGTGAGGATAAGGAAATAGGTGTCAAAGCTGACAGCATAAGGACTAAAAACAAAATTATTTTGGAAGTCTTTGATACTGAAATTATGATTAGTTATGCTCTCATTTACACACTAAGTGTAAATCACTAATATTAAAAGCATGATGCACCTAAACTCGGAAAACAACATAAACTGGGGATAAAAGAGATTCTGTATATTAAGGATTTATATTTTTTCAGATTTGAGAAGTAATTATTAGATCTCCAAAATCTGAAGTGGGTAACATTCCAATTAAAAGCTTAAACAAAATAATTTGCTTGACTACTGGTTTTTTGTTTGTTTGATTGGTTGGTTGGTTTTATTTAATGAACCTCACTGCTCCCTAAAACTTCACAATGAATGAAGCAATCCAGTAAGTAAAAAAAAATGTTGGGATGCTAGTCACAAAGGCTGGATTGATTTTCCTTAAGTTTCACCTTATGAAAGTTAAGCTACTTGTCTGGGCTAGTTGACAAGACTCCATCTGTAGCCCATGTAGGGAGAGAGACACCCCTAGAAAGTAATTTATCAACTGCTAAGATTCTGTCTGAGATACCCAGGACATGGTGTCCTTAGAACATACTTGGCAATTGAGAAAGCCTGCATAAATCTCTTAGGTGTGATACCTGATGTCTGAATGGTTAATGTTGGGTAAATTGTATCCTGCTCTAAGATCCCCAAGGGGTTTTGAGCTATAAGGGACCGTGGAGGATTCATACTGACTCTAAACAGAGTTCTGTTGGATCGAAAGGGTAACTCACTATGGATGTATAAAAATAATTAATGTAATTTTATAAAGAATAACTATACATGATATGAGAACTTCCTAATATCCCTACATTTGTAACACTCTTATTTCAGGCTCTCTCATGCATTTAGTATATAACAAATCAAAACAGTTGTAGACACCAGAAATCACAAATTCACACAAAGAAATGCTTTCTTTGTAATGAATCCTCATTGCCTACAGGTTTTTGAAGAAAAATTATTTTTCAATTAAAATAAAGCTACTATGCTTCGAAAGGATTTACTAAGTGGAAGAATAGGATCACAGAAAAAATTTGGTTGGGAAAGACCCCTAAGTTCATGGAGTCCAACCATTAACCTAACTCTGCTAAGTACAAATGTACCATTTCTCTAGATACCTCCAGACATGGTGAGTCAAAGATGGCTATTTAGATGATAAAGAAGATGCCTAGGAAGGGTGCCTTCTCGGGGACCTCCTTAACTCTGTTCAGTGTGGGCTGCATCTCAACTGCAGACCCAGTCTGTCTATGAGAAGAAAGCTGTGCTCAACTCTCCTATACACATCCTCCCTTCTATACAGGGCTTCATGTGGCCCTAAAATTTCTTCATTAATTGCCCCTATTACAAAAAATATGCTGCAAATAGAACTAATACAATGGAATTACTCTTTAACATATCTCAGGCGACAGGGTGCTGAAGAGATGCATCAAGTCTGTTTAGTTGACAGTGATGGCTGAAGTTATACATTTAAGAGCTGATCATTATTGTGCCTTTAGTCTGAGAAACCATATCCTAGTGAGAAATCATATTTCTCACAGATAAGCTCTCATATGCTGCTGTCTCTATTTATTCTATTCATTTCATGTGCTTGAAATTTTTGAATTTCTATTGTACAGTTACTCAAAATGTAGATCTGGTATCTCATGAAGCAATATGACTCTATGCAAAATAAATAGAAAGGAAATAAAATGTTAGCCCACATGAAGTTCACCAATGTTTTGAAACACTTAAAGGCAGTAGCTAACCATTGAGCTCTGACAACTTCAGAAGAAACTGTAAATAAAGAAAATTAAATAGATAAGTAGTTTAATAAAAAGGTTATCTTATATCAAATCTTCTACATATAGTTCTTTATTTATTTATGATCCCTAATATTAAATATAATCATGTTAAAGTTATAAAAAGCCCTAATTGCTAGAGCTTATTATGTCCTTGTAGAAAGAAAGTCATTCATGCAACCACCACAGAGCAAAGAATCAAAAACTAAGATGCTGAAGAATTAGTAACTCTGGCATTACATTAATATAAAGTTATAGGACAAAAGATTTCTGGATACCTGGAATTGAGGGACATCTGACTTATGAGGGTATCCATTATATTCCATATAATCAATCAAACAAACAAACAAACAAACTTCTCTAGCAGTGAGAAGAAAAATACTAAATTAAATACCTAGATTCAGAAACTAAGAAATGGGAGATAAGAGAGAAAAGTACCAAATCTCAGAGCTCACAAATCAGTAAACAGACCAGCGGAGCATAGCCTTGGAGATCTTCGAGGCTGATGTCACTGAGGAAACATGATCATCATGGGTCTCACAGGCAAGATAAAAAATATGGACTATTCAGAGGAAACTGAGAGAACACGGACCTTTCCATGTGATGATTAGGAGAGGGGTTAAAGGTAGGGAAATGATCAAAGATCATCAAAGATCAAAGTGGATAGTAAAATCTATCCAAAGTGGGTGTAGGATAATGGCAAGGAGATGATAAAAGAGGCCAGTTCCATTAAAGTAGTATCTTGGTCCATATGTCCATCTGGTCGGGGTGGTTTGACCCTGGCTTGATACCAGGTGCCGACAAAAGCTCTGTCACTTCTCTCCTCAGCTGGTCGGGGGAGAGAAGATATAACAAGTGGCTCATGAGTTAAGGTACAGGGAGAGGTCACTCACCAGTTACTGTCATGGGCATAATAGACTCAACTTGGGGAAATTAATTTATTTTATTGCCACGCAGATTGGAGTAAGATAATGGGAAATACACTTTCCCCCTACTCCTCCCTCCTTCCCAGGCTCAGCTTCATTCCCAATTTCTTTACTTCATTTCTGTCAGTGGCACAGGGGGACATGGAATGGGTGTTGTGGTTGATTCAGCACATGCTGTCTCTGCTACTCTTTCCTCCTCAGAGGAAGGACTCCTCACACTCTTCCCACAAGAGACAGCCCTCTATGAAACTCTCCAGTATGAGTCCTTCCCTGGGGCTGCAGTTCTTGACAAGCAGTTCCAGCATTTGTCCCCAGTGGGGTCACAAGTCCAGAAAATCTGCTCCAGCACGAACTTCCCAGAGGATCACAGCCTCCTTTGAGCATGCACATGTGTCTAGGCATTTTTCCTGGTCACAGAACCAGGGCCTGAGGGACATTCAGATATGTCCATGAGTTGTGAAAGTGAAGGCATCTGTATGTTTGCCAGCAAGCTTCAACCCGTGTCACCTGAACTGGAGCTTTAGGGTCAGCCCTGAGTGCTGTTCACAGTGATGAGATGGCTGCTGGTGCATTTATGGCTTCCAGTAAAGGCACTGCTCTCTCT
The DNA here is from genome assembly GCA_008694505.1 of Cyanoderma ruficeps. Lineage (NCBI taxonomy): Eukaryota > Metazoa > Chordata > Aves > Passeriformes > Timaliidae > Cyanoderma > Cyanoderma ruficeps. The sequence continues at coordinate 12,422,314 of VZDJ01000158.1, forward strand.
ATGGATTGGTGTGGCTGGATGAAGCTGCATTTGTGCATTGTTTGTATATCTGCATCTGTACAATATGTACTCAGCCTTGTGCTGGCACACACATACGTGGGAGCAGGAGCAAACAGACAGGAAAGGAGTTCTCCAAATTCAACTTCCCATAACAATTAGAGCTGAATGTCACTTAAACACAATATTTAGAGTTTTCGATAGTTCATGAGAGATATTATATGCTCTGCCACTGTTGTACAAAAATTTACAAGTGGATTTTTAAACCTGAACTCAGATTGTTTTTAAATCTAGCTTTGGAAATGCTAATTATAGACATAGACTTAAACCAGTCAATATTAAGATAAATTAGATTAATTCATATTATATACTCAAAGAAGCAGACAAAATCTAGGAGACATTAGTGATTAAAAAACACATGAAAAAGAGGTGAATTCCCTAAGGAATGAGGAAGGACAGACATTGTACCTATTTTTAAAAATCAGGTAGGTGGTAGAACCTAAGTTCATCAGTTTAGCCTCGATACCAGAAATATTCTGGAACAGCTTGTTAATTAGTTTCGATGCACCCTGCGGACAAGGTGATAGGGAATAGCTGACATGGATTTGTCAAGAAAAAAAAAGAAAAGTCATATCAAATCAATCCAAGTTCTTCTTGTGGCAGGGTAATTGCCTAGTGGACAAGGGAGAAGCTGAAGATTTGATATATCTTGACGTTAGTAAGCATTTTCACACAGTCCCATTTGGCACTGTCATACACAAATTCCAGAGAAACACAGCCCAGCGGAAATTGTCACATGGAGGGTGCAAAGCAGTTTGAAAAGCTGAACTCCATCACTGCCTGATGGAGAACATCAGACTGGGAGAATTTTCCAGTAAAATTAACCAACATAATTAACAACAATGTAAAACCAATTAGAAAATGTCTACCAGAAGCTGGTACTAGTATAATTAATAGATTGAATAATTAATTAATTGATAGCACAAGGAAAGCTTTCTAGGGAGTTTATTTGAGTCTTTGTCATTAGAGGCATTTAAGAATGAGTTAGACTATTGTGTGTTGGGGATAGATTTTCTTAAATTGGGTGGATGGATGTGACCAGACAGATGTTTGATGCTGCCTGTGCCTTGATGATGTCTTCACTATTTTGTTTCTCCTTGGCTCTGTCACAGCTTCTGACATTACTTTGGGGTGTTCATTTACTTGCTTCTTACCTCAAGCCTTTCTGTGTCTTATAAAATCCTTGACATCTAAAAGATCCAAAATAGAGACACCGCCTGGCACAATTTAGAAAGGTTTTGGACTGAAATCACTGTATAAGCACAAAGTTTTCTCATTATGTGACAAATTAGAAATCATTTGTGCCATAATTTTCTAGAGATAGCTACAAGTTAAAGAGTTATCAGTCTGCCTATTGTGTATGTGCATGTATAGATGTACTAAACAGAAAGATTGTATATAATTTCCTTTAATTATATTTTTGCCTATTAAAAGCCAACTGATTGCATTTTGAACCACATGATCCATGGTGTTAAATCACTTGCATTTCATTGCTGAATATTTATTTTTGAGATTCAGTACTTGAGGCTATAATAGATTTCCCAATTCTAAATCACAAAATTATGTTCTTCCTAAATTACAGTGTAACTTGCAGCAGAAGATGCTTTGTGTCCAAATATAGGGTTTTATGTTTTGTGTGAACTGCAGAAGCATTCTGTTAAAGATAGTTTTGCATAAACTTGCATTAGTTTTACTGTATTCAGTGTGTTTATAAAATAATCTATATTTATGTAACATCCTTTCTACCACACACATATGAATACAGTAAAAGAACTTTCAAGCTGTGAAGTCAAATATTTCAGTTCTGCAAACCATTGAGTATTGAAATTATGTGGGTTGGAGGTTTTTTGGGGTTTTTGAATTTAGTTTGGTTATAGTTGTGGGGGTTCTTTTTTTTTTACCTCATTTGCTAAATGAGCATCATTGGGCTGTGTCTGATCACACAGTCTCAAAATATTCTTCTGCTTTGAGTGTGTTCTTGAAGCTGCTCTTAGCTGACAGATAAATAGACTTGACAAACCACATACAAACTGTAGAAAAAGATTTGTTTCCTTGTAATGGAATGAAAGCAAACGATGTGTATAGATAATGGCAGCCAAAATCTCTCAAGAAAAAAAATATTCCTCCCTTTACCAATAAATACAAACCTCAAAAAAGAAAACTGCAGTGTGAGAGGTCAGAGGAATCTGCTACAAAGCTTTGAGTGATTACAGCACCTATCAGCACCTATGCAGACACGTTCCTCATATCACATGTACTGAGGTGGCTGCTTCTGAGCAGCTGCCCATTCAGTGAGCAGAGATCCAGAATCATCCTGCACCTAGCACAGTGATGAGGTTCTCCCTATACTTAGGGAAGACTCACAGAATAACCTGTCAGAATACCTGTGCAGAGGCTTTCAAAGGCATCCTACTTCTTCTGGTTTACCCCATGGTTCTGGGTTTTCTTCTGCAGAGAAGGAATGTGAGATAAAGGTATCTTGGATCATATCCCAGCATTGATTTAAAAATAAGGCTTTCTGCCCCCAGTATGTTGTTAGCTCATAGACCATCTCTCAGCATGGTGGCTCACAATAAGTCACTTCTCCAACTTCTCACTAGTTAGTTGATGGGTCAGGAAAATTCACTTTCCAAGGGAACAATTTCCAGCCATTTTAAGTCGTCATTTTTCCCACTTGAACTTTTAGAGGTGCAAAGTCATATTCAATTAAGTGAAACTGGTCCTCAAAGTGTTCAAATAAACTTAAAATTAAGGTGTTTAAGTAACATAAGTCTGTAATTAAATGAAGGCAGTTTTTACAGGCAGGAGCATAAGCAACATGCCTTTGGATCGTAAGACACCTTTGCCCAATTACTCCATTTATGAATCTAATGTGAGAGCACAGCGTATGAAAGCCAGGTTAGTAGAGCAACCTGTGGAAAATCAATATTAAGTGACAGATATCTGCTCTTCAAATAGCTTCAGTCTTCCCACTCACATAGAAATTCACTCTCTTTTCTTTGAATCTAATGTCTTGCCTTCCTATTTAACAGGATTCCTATTTGACCCCAAATGGGGGTTAAATGAAGTGCAACCTTCAGTTGGCTTCTTTATCAACCTGTGCCTTGATTAATACTCTGTGGAAGACCACCTCTGCATGGGTTAGCCACTGTTAACACGTGAGTTTCTGGTGTGTGATGTGGCCTCTGGTTCAGATCCTGCCTGATTTCCTAATCATAACCAAACACTTCCAGATGTTTCTGTCCCTCACACAAATTCTGAGGCCTGAAAACCTACATTGGAGTGAAAATTTGAGACCTATTCCTGCCTGTGTTTTCCCAGTGTGGTTAACCAGAGAACTGACCCATATAACAAAAATAACCTTTAGCCCAGCATTTTTAGTTCTAACGGATGTTCATGGATGCACATTCTCTGTTATGACCTGCCCCTGAAGTGGGGAAACTCAGGTTCTTTTTAGTAGATCCATTGGGACAGATTAAAGTAAAACGACACTGAATGACTGGTGTTTTTTGTAGCTATATCTATATCATCTGTATATGTATGGGAGGCTTATTTTAGAACAATTTAGTTGCAATTGAAAGGAGCTATGTAGCCATTTTGATTACTATCTGTAGAAATATAACAATATAAAAGTATAAAATATTAGGAATATAAGGAAAAGAAAGAAGGAAAAAGAAAGGATAAGGGCACATAGTGGAAAGATTTCACCATCCGGTGATGCAGTGACAAGGCTTGATTATTGCAATTCCAATGTCTGTTGGTTGAGGTGATGCCATTGAGGATGGAGGAAGACCACAAAATACAAAGCTTGGTGGGTTACACATGCTCAGGTTCAGGTGGGAAGGCCCAGGTACCTCCCATGGCAGTGGAGTTTTACACTGTCTGACGAAACACTGTGGGTCATCCACAGTCCTCTGGTGGAAAGCCCCAGAAGTTTCTCTGAGGACTCTTGAGAGGTGTTTGGTAGTTTATGAGTCCTTCTAAGACATGACAACTGCCTCTTATGCCAGTGTAGTGGAACCAGTTATGCCCCATCAGAAGGGACAAACACCTTCAGGCCTACGTGTGAATACCCAGTACTTCCTCCAGGGAGGAATTTTGCACTTGAGCCATATCGGGAGGATATCAACATAATGAAAAGCATTACCTCACCTTACAGGATGTACTTCTTATTGTCCTTTTCCCTTATCTGGCTCAAAACCCAGCTTGTTGGAAAGTAAAGGTCAGTTTATCATGGTCATCTGCCAGTGATGGGAGAGCACCCCTTCTGCACCGGGGCTGTCCTTATGCAGATCAGAGGTTTCATCACCACACAGCCAAAAATTCTCCTCATCTGTTTCAGTCATGGGAGGAGCAAATCTGGCCTCAGCAAAGTACCCTGCTGTTTTGGCAAATGGCTGATTATTTGAGTCATTAGCATTTAACATCTCATTCTCTCCCATTCTCTGACTAAAAAATAAAAACTAAATTGTTCAAAAATCTCTGTCTAACTGAAGACTCAGTTTTGCTGAAATACCTGAAAGTCAGTTGCATGGATAGTTACATCAAGCTCAGTGAGGACACAGCTGAGAGGTCGATGGAATTCTTGTCTCCAATAGGCATCATCAAAAACTTCAGAATCAGCTAGCTACACATGAAACGAAATCCAGTCATACTGCTGTTGTTCATGTTCTTTACACAATTATTTCCACTCAATTTTTCACCTCTGTTTAAGCCCTGATTCGTCTCACTTATGTTTATGTACCTAACAGAGGCATTTTAGTTGGAAATGGAAGCATACTTAACAGCTAAGGAGAGAGAAAGGCACCTCCACAGAGGTGGAGATAACAATTCAGAATTAAGACAGTCTCAACCCACCACAGAGTCTTCTCTTTGTCCTCTGACAACAGCCAGTGCCTACAGCAATCAGACTCCCAAATTAGGTCCTCAGTTAATTGGGTCAATCAGGATCCATATGGGACTTTTTCTTAAATTAGATTTAGCATTGCTACTCTCTTTTTTTTTCTGTTTTTTTTTACATTACCTGAAGAGAAAATTCTTCTACTTGATTAGTTTTTGCTCTGTGCTACAATCTAATATAATAACACAGTGTAAGCAAATAGGTAGGTGATATTATGCTGTGATCCTGGCAGACTTTCTAAGCCAATTAGGGTCAATGTAGATCAGTTTTACGCCTGCAGGGAGTAGGTGTAGCCAAATACTAAATGATTCAGAGAAGCAGCAGTGAGTATGGTAGCAGGAACAATAGGACTGCCTTGGGTCTTTGTATTAATTTAAAAAGTACAGGGGAAGAAAAATGCATGCATGAGTCTAAAACTTCAGCTTCCTGGCCTATGAGGAAATGCTGATTTCAACTTGCAGTATCCCCAGTGGCAATAGCTACCCAGAGGGTGTCTTCTTATCTGCTGGACAGCTGTACGCCTGCAAATACTGACTTGTAGTTGCTGTATTGGCAGGGACTGTGGGGATTGGGCCAGAATTCACACATGTGGTTGTTAAATTCCTAAGCTGAACCTTCCAACAAATGTTGCACACATATCTTCAACACAGCGGGAACAATTATACATGAATATTATGCTTCTTTTTCAGGAGGAATGTTGACATTAATTTGTCTAAAAAAGGAATGAGCGCAGGGAGTCTGCTGACTACAGTGCAGGTGAAATCCATAAACAAATGGGATTCTGTTGCTACAGGAAGGAGAAGTCAGACAGTAATGATGTGACAATAAGCACCAATCTTAAGATATCTGGGAAGAAAAAAAGCGAGGGTTAAATCACAGGGTTGGTGGTTCAACATCCTTTTTTATACATTACATGTCAAGTGTCATGTTCAAATACCAGAGAGATAAAAAACTGTATAAGGATGCGTGAAAGAGACTTCTATACACCCAAATACTCTCTCTATATGTGTATTTTAAAAGGGTGAACCTAAATAATGTTATGTAGAAGAAAAAAATTAGTTTCTTGGACTAAAATATAAATCTGTAATGCATAGCCTCCTTAGACTATCTTCCTAATCTGTAAAATAAGAATGTTAATCTCACCCCGTCATCCACAGTGCAATTCCTTTTCAGAGATATTAAGTCCAGAGGCTCAAACCGTTCAACATACCTGCTATCTTTGTATGCAAAAAATTTCATTAATTATTCTTGAATTTAGCCTAATAATTGACATTTGAATAAATAGTAGCTTCTTACAAATAAAAGCTCCTAGCTTTCTTGGAAGACTATAAGACATGGAGTCTAGCTTCTCTGATAGCTTTTGATTAAAAATAAATGTCTCATTTCCAGTTTGAATCAATCTAGCTTCAGTCACTATTTCTGGAGATGTGTTTCTTTCCTAGTCTGTAAATCTCACAGGGGTAGCACAGTGGGTCTTGAACTCAATACCACTAGATAGCTGTGTAATAAGAGCAAGAATAGTTCTTTATTTTACTCACCTGCAGTAATATTTGATGTCGGGAAGTGTGGGGGAAGGGTTTGATCTAAAGGCATTTGAGTTGCCAGTAGCTCTCCTCAGCCGACCTTAAATGTATTAATGTTCCCATTTTCAGTTGGTAAAGGGGGAAACAATGATGTGTCGCATTACAGGGCAATTTGAGCCTGTTCATTATAAGTGTACAGGGGATATTTTCTCAGCAGTCCTAGCACAAGAACGCAGTGCACTCCAAGAGCAACAAATCACTGCAATAACCCAATGGTCAAAAAATTAATATAAAGAATAAAAAATACCAAGCCATTTTAATTTATTTTTATCCTTTAAGACATAAAAATGACATTTAAAGGCAGAGTCATTACACTGTGCTTTTTACTTGGTAAACAAACAAATCTCTGCTAATAGTTTTCAACATTTCGTTTTCTATAGTTGAACCAGTTTATGTTCTTCCTACTTGATAATTTGTTGAGAATTAAATTATAGGATAGACTTACATATCTACCCCTGTGTATTATAATATGGGCATGTTGACAGAGGTAGATTAATGTCGATATTTGGCACGTTACCTTTATGCCATGTTTAAAAACATGCTTTAAAAACAAAACAAAAAAACCTCAAAACCAATCCAAACCAAAAACCCCTCAGACTAATGTGCTGCAGCTTTTTAAGGAATGCTCTTCTATCAGTTCTGCTAGTCTACTTTGTAAAAGAAGGAACAGATCTGGACTCTGGCGTTACTGACTTGAGTAAATATGCATGTAAAAGTAGGAAAACCTGAAATTAGTTGACCTCCAGTTTTATCTCTCTGGTCCAATATTGCTGGATGGTAGCTGCTGAAAGGAAAGGAGAGAAACATTTTCACTTCCTCAGACAGAATAGGAGAGGTAAGTGATGGACCTGTAAGGCTAGGTAGGGCACAACTTCCCTTGTTATACAATACATAGTGGTGTTGTTATAAATAACCAGGGCAGGAGATAATTTTTAACTCCTTAAAATGCCTTTATTAGGAAAGGGGGAAGCTCAAGGAATGGCCTACACCACTGCTGCTCCACCAAGGAGGAGGTCTCTATCAGTCCTGCCTTCCACCCAGTTGCTTCAGGGCCGCTACAGAACTGCTGTAAAGCAACTGCAGAGCCACTGCAAGGCTAGGAATTCGCTGTCATGGGGATTCACAGAAACTCACCCAGGCTTGTTTAGTCTAGGGGTGTCTCTCCCTCCACATACTCTTGGGTTGTGGCAAGATACAGGGGCCTGTCTGCAAATACCTTAGAGCGTTTCTGGTTCAATGCTGTCTTCTGTGGGTCTGGATTCTGTGTTGGCTCATCTCAGCTAGAGGTTTCCAGTGTTAATTAGGTCTCAGTTATCAGCAAAGCCTCATGGGAGTTTCAGTGCTTTCCATAGGGACGGTGGCAGCAGCTTGACGGACAGGCCAGATGCCAGCAGGAAGTAGGAAAGGGGGGCAGGCGAAGAGCAGGTGGGGGAGCAGCAGAGGCCTAACTGGAGGGAAGGTAAGGGATCTCAAGGTTTTTGAAAAAGGGGCATACAACATACAACTCAAGGGGTGAGAAGCTGGGGTACAATGGCATACAGTAACCAATAGGGCACCATCATTAGCTTTTATCACTTTAAACATCCAACATGTAGTCAGGAGTCTTTTATTCACCTCAGTGTTCCCCAGGATCAGTACTGGGCCAGTCCTGTTTAATATCTTTATTTATTATTTGTACAGGGGGACTGAGTGTCCCTTCAGACAGCACCAAACTGGGAAGGAGAATTGATCTTCTGGAGGGAAGGAAGGTCCTGCAGAGAGATCTGAACAGGCTGGATCAATTGCCTGAGGCCACCTGAGTGATGTTCAACAAAGTAAAGTGTTGGATTCACCTCTTCAGTCCCAACAATCCCGTGCAATGCTATGGGCTGGAGAAAGCGTGACTGAAAAGCTGCCCAGTGGAAAAGGGTCTGGAGCTGCTTTTTGATGGGGGCTGAATATGAGCCAGAATGGGAGGCCAATGTCATCCTGGCCTGGATCAGCAATGGTATGACCATCAGGACCAGGGCAGTGACTGTCCCTCTGTACCTCAGAACAAGGTGAAGTTATACTCTTGTATCCTGTTGTCTTGGGTTGTGGAGCCTAAATTGAATATTCTATTTTCATCTGCTGAAAACAGTTATCAGTTAACAGTTTATCTCTTGTTTACTCTGGAGGGAGGGGGCGGGTGCCTTTTGATAATGGCCCAACGGTTAACACCAGGTAGGACATTGTTCTTATCTTTCTTCACGAATGGGCCATTACAACTCCCCAGGCTTCTTATCTTTCTCCACGATGGGCCATTACGACTCCCCAGGCTGTTTTCTTCCCCAAGCTGTTCCCCTTCCCAAAATATACCCACATTCCATCATCCTATTGTGAGATGCTCCACCCAGTGGGGGGAGCCAACCATTCCTACCTGGATAAAACTGGGACTCGGGGCCAGGACGCCCTCTTGCTTCACCCGATTACTGGAGGAAGACTGGACCCTTCTCACCATCACTGGACCCTTCTCACCATCACTGGACCCTTCTCACCACCTCTGGACCCTTTTGGCTACAGGATCATCTCTACCTCAACAGAACCACATCTGCCACTCCAGGAGGACTCACTTTTGGACTGCTTCCAACACCCTGACCAACAGGGCATCAGGTTGTAGCTCTGACTTTGTCAGGGTTTTCCAAACTTTTTGTTTGTTTGTTTGCTGGTTTGGTGGGGTGGTTTTGTTTTTCTACCACATTTGTATTATTGATATTCCTAGTAAAGAACTGTTATTCCTACTCCCAAATCTTTGCCTGAGAGCCCTTAATTGCAAAATTATAATTTGGCGGGGAGTGAGGGGTTTTCATTCTCTATTCTAAGGGGAACCCCAGTTTCCCTGGCAGATACCTGTCTTTCTAAACCAAGATACCTGTGTTCAGTTCTGGGCCCCTCACTGCAAGAGAGACATTGAGGGGCTGGAGCCTGTGTCAAGACTTAAAGAATGCAATTAAAATGTCTCAGAAACAAGTGTGTCCCTGGTGAGGACGGAGTGGTGTCACACAATTGCAAAAGACAAGAGCTCACGGAGCCAAGCTTTCCCAGGTGTTCCAAAAAGTATCTGAGAATTAGAACACAGTGAGTCATTTTAGCTATGGAATGATTTTAACTACATTTGTTTTCAGAAACATTTATATTGAGTATTTTTACCATAGTAATCAAAAGATTATTGTACATTTTCTATTTCCACTTTCAGATGTTTTTATGATTTCTATGTATTTTCTTTTCCAATAGAAAACTTTTAACAAAAGCTAAAATTCTCGTCACAAATATAAAGATGTTTATTGACAATTTAAATTGTTGTTTTTCAGAAAATGTTGGAGGTCTTTTTTTTACCAAGGAACTATTTTTTAATACAAAAAGTTTTTTTTAAAAAAACAAAACAAACAAAAATCTCAGAAAAACAAACAAACTAACAAAAAAAACCCAAACTCACCCCCCCAAAAAACCAACCAAAAAAATCCCCAAACCTGAAAGCCCTTTGGAAAAGCAAAGAAATGCCCAAAAAGTAAAAAAAAAAAATTGAAATTAAACACTTAAAGGCCTGCTCAACTCAACATATGATTCTTAATAATCCACATATTTTCTTATTTACTAGTAGAAAACCACTTGACATTATTGAAAATGCAGTGATAAAGCACAGTCTGAGTGTGGCTACTCCACTTTCACAGCCATTTGTGGTGCCCGAATTGTATTCCATAGAGGTACAAAGGTGCAAGTCTGCAAATGGGTTAGATCTAGTCATTCATTCACATTACATTTTGCAGTAAAGAGTTTCCATCTATTTCATAAATTATGGGTCTATTTCTCATAAGGTCAAAATCATCCCCTTTGAACCTATCAACAACCTCTTCTCTTTCTTGAGATTCAATTGCCAAGGATTTATTTTGTGAGGTGCTGGAGTGAAGTACTCCAACCATCTCTGTATTCTCTCTGTTAGTTTTCTATTGCTAGTGAACGCAGAATGATCTCACTTTATAAAAGTGAAGTTATATTTTATGAAACCCATCATTTAGAACCGTAGTTAGGATTTTTAGATCTGTGTTTAATAGTGAAACAGGTCTTTGGGATTAACATACCATTAAAACTTTTCAGGTGTAGGCATTAACGTGATAATAACATCCCACAGAAATGAGAGGCTCATCCACATTTGACAGTCCATTAAATGTATCTGCATCATTATTAGCAGTGTAAAAATTGTGATTTCAATCACAGTTGTTATTCACTGTACTAGGACCTGTAGAGATACACATTAAAAACCCTGAGCTAGGGTTAGAAAATAAATCATTCTAATATCTAATAGGTAATCAGTGTCAGTAAGATAATATCCATCAGTTTAGTAGTTAAGCAGTGAATTTCACATATCATAAACCTGCCACATTCAGAGAGAAAGCTGTGTTAGGTCTTCATAGCATTAGTACCCCAAGATGAAACATTATAATTTCTGAAGCTGACTCTTGTTTGGTTCCCCCTCCCCAGTTTTCTTTCCTTTATAAATGCGTCTAAGTTCCTTTATGTTAAAATGCTTGATTTTCAAAATTGAATCAGGATAAATATTTTAAAGGGGAATGTGACCAACTGTCAAATGCAAGGCTTTCCAAAGAGACTTCACCATCAACATGGGAGAGGAAAAACTGTCCAACTCCCCTTCTATGGCATAATTCATTGCTCTGAAAATTCACGTTTGGACTATAGAAGATGTTAAGGATATTGCACTGATATTGCTCTGTATAAGTAAGAATGCGGTGGATTAGGTTACAAAGAGGCATTTGGTCAAAATAGAATGCTGATGAGCTGAATGGAACTTGCCAGGGGGACAGGTACGCACAAAATGCTGTTTGTTTGGGTTTTACATGCCTAGAATCTTTACGGAGTTAGTAAGTTACCTTTGCAGCATTTCATGGTAAGTCTTTGCTGTCATGTAAACTGAATCAAGGACCAAAATGGAGATACGTGTATACCATTAAAAAAGATTGGGATGCTGCTTTTTTTTAGCTGTATCAAAATAAGATTGATTGGCCTTGAGAAACTATGCCCAAAGAAATTCAGAAAGTTCATTCTGTCATTAAAACATTCACTTGAGAAGTTCTAAATTAGGAACTGTATGCCAGTATTCATATAGTGGTCATGTAGGGACATAAAACTTGGGTGAACATGTGAAAATTATAAACCCCATTCCTATGTTGCCACACATAACCCATGTAATGTTTTACACTGGTCACAAACACAAAAGACCTGTCCTTCTGACTCTACATTCTAATCTAAGAAAGAAGAATTAATCTTGAACTCCTCAGATACAGACTCTTCAACAGAGGGGAATATCCAGAGAAAGGAGAAATACTTCTCCTATAACCTCCTTTTCTACAAATCCTCGTGCAAGTGACATGAAGAAAAGGACATATTAGAAATTATAAAGAAGAGTATTCATAAAATAATTGTCCTCAGAGTCACTGGATTGCAGAAAGGGCATTTTCATCCAGTATACATTAGAGGCAAAGGGTTGTCTAAATTGGGATTGAAAGAAGACTCATAGATCGAATTAGTGACTTTGCAAGTAATTGTCTTTCGTTGAAAACTGACTCCCGTGCATAATATTGCTCTCATTTTCCCCACTGACAATTCCGGTTCTCCATTTTGTATGATAATAAAAATGCTTATGGCTCTCTTGGAACTGTTTCAACTCTGTTCCACCTAAGTTAAAAAGAGATTATTGAGACAAACCTTCTTTACAATTTTTCTATTCTCAGGATATCTTACTCAGCTAGTGATGTCACACCCATGGAGAAGAATAGATTGAATTTATTTTACTGACTTCTGAAGCATGTGGAGAAAAGAGTCACTGAAACTAAAAAAAACATATAAACACATTTTTGGGGATTAATAAATAATGCAAGGAATCTGCAGCTGCTCTGGAAGTGGGTGATTTCTGCAGTACTTCCCTATGTTCTCTCTTACATATAAAATTCAGATAAAAAATCTGAAATTCATTTAGGTATATAGTAAAGATGATGCACTGAACTCTGATTTTTCTTCTATTCATATTACTCCCTATTCATGATCTTTTCAATGTTTAATCTCCTTTACATTATTAGACTTTCAATCATCTGTGATTCTGCCCTTAATTTATTTTCTATTCGTTCTTCAATGTATTTCTTTCCTTGAGTACTTCCAAGATGTTTTGTGAATTAAAACAGAATTGAAAAAAATAAACCACCTAAATCACATAGATTTATATAAATACCTGATAACATGGGTTTAGAAATTGGACAAGCAATAATTCTATACTTTAAGGACAGTTGCATTTACTGTACTTCATAAAGGAATTATAGAAAGGTTTTGACTGGAAGAAACCTTAAAGATAATGTGAGCATCATACAGCTGGTCCAATCTGGGCAGGAAGATTCTTAAAAACCCTAGATGACAACTTTATGGATCACTGGGAGATTATTCTCAGCCTCTGCTCAGCCTTGGTGAGAAACATTTGAAGTGCAGCGTCCAGATCTGGGCTCCTCAGTACATAAGGAACATGAGCATACCAGAAAGAGTCCACTCAAGGGACATGAAGATGATTAAGAGCTTGGAGCATCTATCACATGTGGAGAGGCCAAAAGAGTTGGGGTTATTCAGCTGAAGAGAAAGCTCAGAGTGATCTTAAAAATGTTTTCAAGAAGAAGGAGAAGAGATGAAGACAGATTCTTCTCAGTGGTGCCCGATAATGAAACAAGAGGTAGTGGGCAGAAACTGAGAAATAGAGAATTCCTTTTAAATATGAGAAAAACATTTTTTAGTTTTATAATAGGTTTTGCAGAGAGGTTGTAGAGTCTCCACACATGGAGAAATTTAAAACCTTATCAGATACAATCCTGGACAAATTTCTGTTGGTGACTCTGCTTGAACAAGGCGGTTAGACTGTTTGATCTCCAGTGCTCACAGCCAAGCTTAGCCATTCTACGATTGTGCAGAAAACTGATTAAGGCTGACATACTGCCATCAAATCAGTTCCTGCTTACTTCTTTATGTGAAAAGTTTCTTCTTTAAAACACAATAATTTCTAATGTTGACCCCAGCTAAGAAAAGTCTGTTGTTAAGGCACTATTCCTTGAAGCTAAAGTTACATGTTTAGCTTTCCTTCAGAATATGATCCATTTCAAACACCTGACATATTTAGATCTTTGCTACCTGATAAGTTTGTTCTCTGATACCAGTGGCAGTTCTGAATTGTAACTATAACTATACATTGCAAACTGCAATGAAGAAAATTTCCCTTTAAATGACAGCTATGGAGTCAGAACCATAGAATCATTCAGAACTTTCAAGTCCAAGCCCAGCACTGCCATGTTACCACTAAGCCATGTTCCCAGGTGCCAACATCCACACATTTTTTGAATACTTCTATGTAGATACACTCAGATGGTGTACGCAGCAGAGTTTTACCCAATTAGAGAAAACCTACAAGACAGCTTCACAACATATTTCATAGGATTTTTGTTTATGTGCTTCAAATATAATGGTTGCCTTTTATAAAACTGTTTCTTTTTTATTTCCAGTTACTCAAGCATAACCATACACACAGACATGTGTCCACTTACAAGAGGCCAGTTTGTAAAGCTCTGCTTTTACTTCAGTTTGATCAAAACTATTTTAATAAAACTTGCCTTTTCAATTAAAAGGCTAAATTCTCTTTGAGATGAGAAGCTTCAAAAGTGTTGCCTATGGAGACAGAGCTGTTCGCCTTTAAACTGCAACATTACAAGGACTTTGGATTCTTGCTGGGCTTTGAATCTTGGAGTATATCATAATTTATTTAACACTACTTGAAAAGAGCAGGGGTTGTAGAAAGTGATATTAATTGTTCCTCCTTTCTTTTAGGTTCTGTATTTCAACCAGAAATATGTTTGACAATGAAAAAAATAACCAATAAAATCTCTTCTATAAATAAGAAACTACAGTAAACAGCAAGTCTGTTGAGACAGTATGAACACTAGCAACTCAGAAGTATAGAGTAAATGCTAGTGTTAACATATAGGTGTATGGATTTGTATGCTATATGAGTTGAAAAAACATTAACCTGGATTGGAACACACATCCCTTATTCCACAAATATAATTGTAAAATAAATAGGTTTAAGATAAATATATATGAATATACATTATATATAAATATATAATATACATAATATTTATACATTATATCTTTTTATATAGTATATATCATATATTTATAATAAATATAAATTTATTAATTTCATAGTATAAATAAAATAGAAAAGTGATTCTTATAAAGGTAATATAAAATTAGCTTATTACTACCAAAATGGTTATGTGAGTAAAAAATCTTAATGTGAATGCAACTAATTTTACACATGAGCTTAATATAAACAAATATGTACAAGAGTGTTTCACTTTGCCTGGGCTGGTACACTGATAGACTTCTAAAACATAGTTTTCTGTAAACTACAGTATTTTTAATGTAACTCCTAATGCTGGTCAATCACAATTCTCTTCTGCAATAAGGAAATCAGATGTGAAGTTTCTGGGCAGATGACTTAGTAAGACTTTCTGCTTAACTCCTCTTTAAGAGTTAGCTCAAAAACAGGGACTGCTGATGATTGTTTAATATAGTGCAGCTACTAAAAGATTATTTTTTTTAAAAATTGTGTGGGTTTTTTCAATTTCTTAGTTGTCTTTTGCTTTCAAATTCCAAGCTTGATCTCCTTTTGCTGTATGACAACTCATCTCATCCAATATATTTTAAACAAACCTTTGATCTTGCTCTGTCTCCCATAACTAAGCTATCCATGTGTCTGTGTAATTTTAAGAAATAATAGCAGTGGGTTTTCTTTCTTCTTGTTTTTAGTTTTGTTTGGTTTTTTGTTTTCACCCCAGAGAACTTTATTTTGCCTTTTTTTCTTGAAAACAGCAGGTTTCCTCAGTATGATCCATCATACATTGATATTTTATCTGTTTCCTCAAACAGCTTCCCCTGGATTATTGGTCTGGATTCTACAAGCCCTTTTCTTGCATTCTTGTCATGGCTGATGGACATGTGAAAATCATTCTGCAATCCATTCAATCCATCTGTACTACAGAAGCCTCTCCTTAATGTTTCATAACTGTGCAGGTGGCAATTTAATAAAAGCTGCAGATTTGAAAGTGCTTAAACACAAAAGGTCTTTGTAGCACATCAACTCAAGGGTAATTAATGAATTTTCAATAAATATCATTAATTTAGCGATGAACTTCCAGCTAACTTCTAATTGAATTTCACACTATTGCAAACTCACACTGTTGCAAATTTGGAAATCTCCAATTAAATTGATGGTGATATTGCAGCAAAACTGTTGATGGCAGAAGAAACAGCACATGCAGTATTTGAGATCAAGGTCTGCACAGTAGAAAAGACATTGAATGACCTCAGTTTTCTGCCACGCAGATATCACTGCATGAAGTGCTGTTTAGAGGCTAACATGCCTTGTTCAGCAAGACCAAACAGGAGAAGTTACACTTATAATTGACTTTCAAATACTCTGCAACAGTGCAAATGTCAGACTGTTAAGCTCAAGTGAGGATGGTTTTCTCAGTGAATTTACTAAGTGTAACCTCCAGGTCAGGGGAGAATATAAGTGGTAGATGAATGGAGTAAGTGGCTACTATTTGTCCACTTTTTAGTTGCAGTCACATTCCTTGTATTCCCATCCAAATTTTCATCTCTACAAAGGCATATTTTTGGAATCTTTCTTTGGTCTGTGCTGCCATTTGGCTGGTCTTTGTGTTCAACAATTCAGGCATAAATGAATTATATGCTATTTGTATCGAATTTCTACGTATTTTTGTATTACTTTGTTTTGTGCTCTAGGAACAAAATATGCACTGACAGATTTCTAACTTGAGAAGTTAAAATATATAACTATATAAATATGAAGCTAAGAGGAATATCTCTTTTTTACATTTTTACTGGTAAAACCAACTCTTTTTTACATGCAGTCTTGAGAGAGTTAATAAAAACTAGAAAGATGTCATGTTAACCATTAACATCGAGCTGCAAACTATTCATTAATGGCATTGTCATTTCACCCTGAAAAGGGTGTGTTGGGTTGGGTAAGCTAAAGCAACACTTAAATTTGCAACTTTTGAAGCAGCTTTTATATAGCAGTATAGGAAATAGTGTACTGACAAGTCATAGAAAAATAAAATATAGACCCTGTAGCTTCAAGAAGCATTTCACTTCTTGAGGGTGCTGCTAATTTCTGTTAATAGTAAAATAGAACAGAGACTTATTTCTAGCTGCATGATAGTTGTCCCTTTTTTAAAGATGGGGAAGAGATGGCACAGAGAGTAAAGAGGACAGCAATTTTTCATCCAGGAGGCTGGGCAGTTTAAGAAAGCTCAGCATTTGTAGTGCTCAGCTCAGACTGCAAACTACTAGAATTAGATTACACTGAGCATGTTCAGCCATTTGAGTGTTTTGAGCACCAAGCAGCTGGGCAAGAGCTGTCTTTAGCTGTGATGTTGAATACATCATTAACCCAGAAGCACACACACTTTAGCAAAGTTAATTATCCTTCAGTGACTAAAGTAGCATGACCATTGCTTGTTTATCAAGTTACATATGAGGTACCCAAACTAGCTACAACCTGAAAAACATGTATTTTGTATTCTTTTGATTCCTGTTCATGTTTTCAGGTAGTAAAACCTGTACCTAGCAGGTTCTGCTTATTTTTTTTGCCTTTTTTTTAAAGTGAAAGTCACTCAATCTTGTCCATGTAAATTACCTTGCAAATATTCATATCAAACTTCTGTGCCAAAATGGAATCCAAATTTCAGAGCCAAGCAAGTTTCCTTAAGCATCACTTCTCTCACAGAATGATAAATTCACCACGGTGTGTGTAATATATGCAGAGGGTAAACTATTCCTCTTCTCCTACAGCATCTTTTCATTGCTTGCAGCATGTTCTTACATCTTGACCCATCATACATTTACATGCTATTTTCTTCACATCTGCTACTTCTGTATTCATAGCTTTAATCCCAGCAGCTCTTTTCTAGTGTTCCGGTGATTGCCAAAGTGCACAAGTAAATCCTGCTGTAAAACTCCATGTTCCAGTAGGTTCTGGCTGCTCTCTGTGGAAGGATGGTAGTTTCTCACAAACTGAAGGACAGTTTTGTTTCTGTGTGAAGGCAGAAGCTGCGATCTTTAAAGGCTGGAAGAAACAAAGCCAGTTTATTACTCCAGACAGAATGATTTGCAAGAGCTGCCAGCCTAGTGATCTTCTGCTGCTGTGTGTGCTCTGCATCCTCTTGGCATTGCATTTAAATAAAAGGCTACAACCATTAATGGATCACCTGCTTCACTCAGGTGAGGCTACAAGTGTATTACTTAGAAAAATAGGAGAAAACAAAGCATAGGGAAAGCTAATAAAAAAGAAATGCAAGAGCATAAGTCTTTTATTGACTGTTACATTGACTTTACCTGCTTCTGGCTCTGGGAAGAGTCCGTAGTCTTCTGAAGAGTTCTCTGTGCAAAAATCATGGAAGGTCTAAGTCTTGGAAAAATAGAGAGGCAGTATCTGAAATGGTATCCTGAAGCTCTTTTGTTTCCACTGCTGGGACATTTGGCAAGTACTTGGCATTGCAACAGGATGTTCTGTAAAAGGCAGCAATCTGGCTGGAGAAATGTTGGCGAGGGCAGTAATTTTCTGTAGCATTAAGGAGCTTTTAGCTCTGGAGTTCAGCCCATCAAATCACAGCAGGAAAATTACCTGTTAGACCTTCCAAGTGTGGCTGACCTGTGCCTGCACTGACCTTATTGGCATTCAAGCCCTGAGGCTTGGATATAAGGAGGCAAATTGGCCTCCGTAGTGTCACACAAAATAAAGAGCACTTAGCAAAGATTCTCAGATTCAATATTCAGCTCCTGCCAGTGCAGGAGGCTTGTCTAGCCCATGTTGTGGTTCACTTTTGTGTTTATGGAAGTAGTCAGATACAGTGAACTACAACAATGCTGCTAAGGGAGCAGGAAGAGGTCTGTGGACCTTTGCAAAAGAAGGCCCTCTGATCATTGCAATATCAAAGGATAGTGCGTGCAAAGATGTATATCAAATTTATATGACAAAACCTCCAGGCTTTCTGAAACAGAATAATTAATATGTAATCATACTATTTCTCAAATTTTCAATGACAAGCAGTGCTCCAGAATATCTGCATGAGCTGATACTTCCATGCAGTCGCAGTCTTGGTTTCATTCATACTCATACCTCCAATGTGAGTGGGATGTCAGCACACCCAATTGAAGAAGCTACACTCCTTCTGTGGAAACTGGCCACTTCTCATCATCACAAACATGTGATAATAATTCTGACACTGGAAAATTAACTCTGCCTGGCAGTACTGGAGGACTGCCATGGTCTGGTGAGAACTTTTACCTGTCATTGTGGGCACATGCAAGGTATTTTTAACAGGGAGAAGAGAGAGACAGTGAATCCTTGTGGGTTGGGGGCACCCTGGAAGAGTCAGGGTCTCTCCATAATGGCAGGACCTGGCAGCCAGGATTTGCTCCATTACCCAGCCAAGAGCAGGGCAGCCAGGAGGGTGCCAGAGGCAGCCACAGCCCTGGGCATCAGCCGTCTCCCTGAGGATGAAGATGGGCTCGGTGAGGCCCTTGGCTGGCCAGACAGGACAGGGCTGCGGGGAGCTGGGGACCAACTTTCCACACTGTGACTGTGGCAGGGACAGGGCTGAAGTGAACAGGGTGGTGAGAGGGCAGGGTAGGACAGTCAGGGTCCTTGGTGCTCTCAGAACCCTGACAGTTTCGTCCTGCGCGGAGTGAGATTTCCAAGCTGGGCTAGAGCCATTGTGTTAACCATAATCTGTCTGCATCATCCTGCCTCCAGAAAAATAGTTTATCCATCTTCCTTCATTTGAAGGGGCAGTAGAACCTTTTTTTTTTTTTTTTAGGATTATGTGAAAAATGCTGACAATACACATCACATTATTACAATGCTTTGAGAGTCAGTGTGCCCATGTTCTGCTTGGTCCTTTTTTCTTTTGTAAATTGTAATGTAACTATTGCTTTTCCTCTTTATACGAAGAATCCTTCATCTCTTTGTCTAATATAGAATAAAAATATATAAAAGGCTCCAGTGAGAACTGTTTTCTCCTCTCTCCAGCTGCAGAGTGATGGTGGAGTGGTTATTTAGACAGCTGAAGTTGGAGTTGCATCCAAAATAATTTTCATTATAATGAGACAGGACAAAATACTTGAAAGCAACAGTCCAATAAAGAAAATGGTAGCTTTTTATATCCAATATATATCGTTCAAAGCACCTCATGTTTCAAGAGCTTTCCCAAGCTCACAACAGGGCAGGACTCAGCCTGAAATCCTGATGACTCTCTGGAGCCTGTGCATCTGGGCACCCTAAATCTGGCTTTAGTTTACATTCACAATCAGGATTCTGGATATAAAATAATGCTTCATGGGCAAAAACAGAATTAAAAATTATATCCTGTGTAACAAAAACTGTGGTTTTTGTCAGGTCTATATGTGTAAAAACGAATATATGTGTGTTCGTCAGTGCTCTATAAAGGTGAAGTATGTAATTCACCAAAGGTTCTTGCACATTCATGCACTTCTTTACCAATTCATACAGATAGAAAGTGTTCTGTTAAATCACATGAATCCATGGTCAAGGGAGGCCTGAAAATAAGAAGTGCTTGAATACATTACACATATCGTAGTTTCAATGAGTGACAGATTACTTGTGCACACATGGTTTATTGGATTGTGAAATACCAAGGAACATCTTTCAGTGTTAGCTTATAGAGTGCTAAAGCAGCTTTCCACATGCTTTTTAATATACCTGGGGTGAAGGGACTGCTAATCCATATGGAGTATATTATGCTTGATTAGTTTTTTGGAGTGTGTTGTGTAAGGGTTGATTTATTTGCTGAATAAAATATCAACTTAAGTGTAACACTGTGTGCTTTCTACTTTGGGGACATGCAGTGCCATTTAATTGGCTTGTGTAGATAGCTTGCTGGTTTTTGATACCTTAATAAAGGTTTCTGGTATACCTGTCTCTTTACATTTCCTTACAATTAAGTGGATGGCAATATGGTCAACAACAAATGCTTAACAAGCACAGAAATTTATTAAACTTAGATTTATGAAGCAAGGAAAATATTAGGAACAATGAAGTCAGAGTGATCAATGCTAAAAAGAAGTAAATAAGCCTTTAAACTAAACTTTGAAGTCTAACTTGCAGAAGTGAAGGAAGTGAAAAAACAAGCAACTTTGTTGTGAGATTCTTGGCCATCAACATCCCTTTGTTTTGTTTTCCCTTTTCACGCTCTCCAAAGCATTTTCCATTATGAATGCTGCACTCTGGTTTGTCCTTCAAAGTTTGATTAATTCTATGGAAGTCACGTAGTTATCATTTCTAAAAATAAAACATTTCTCTTTTTTTTTTGTCCCTTTCAGGATCTCATGGCCCTAACTCTGATACAGAACCATAAGTAGAAATTAGTCCAATTAGTCAGGAAATGTCCCCACTAGAGCACTTCAGTATGTTTGACATTAGTGGTCACACCAGTAATAGATAAATGCTGAATCTCTAGATCATCCTTCAAGGAGCCAGTTCTAGGGTTACACTATATTTAAATACACTTTTATTTTACAGCAAATTCAGTGAGTACCAAAAAAACCTTATTCACCATTGGGATGAAGTTACAAAGGAGAGAAAACAAATATGTTGTTAAGATTAGGCCCCAAATCACAGTCATTTGTATTCTCTTTGAAGGTATTTCAGTACTAACTTAAAATTAACACTTTTTTCTCTCCCCTCCTTCTCTTTTATTTTCTAATGGATGCTTTTTTCTCCTTCTTTCTTCTTCTGATGTTGCATAAGAGATTGAGTAAAGCCTCTAATTTTTGTTATACAGAACATCCCTCCTTTTCTTCCTGCTAGGTGTTATTCCTTTGCAATAGACTATTGCATCATCATCCAGGGCTCTACCATGATACTTCTGAGGTTTGTATCTTCTTTACATCCCTTTACATCTTCACTTCTTTATATCCCTTTTCTCAAGCTCTTTAATTATAAATATCAATTAGCACCTTCTTGGCTTCTGCTATCTTCTCCTTCTTATAGTCTTCTGAAGACATAGGAACATAAGGATGGCTGTAAAAGGTCAAGTCAAAGGTCCACTTGGCACAACAGCTGCCAGTAACACCTAACACATGGCCTGGAGAAAAATATGAAGATGATAAACAAACAGAGGTTCTGCCTTCTTCTTTCCTCCCCAAACACCAGGTAATGGACTACAGACTATCTGAACCAGCAGTGACACCTTTATTCTTATTTGCCTTCGATGAATGTTGTTTTCAGGAGTCTTGTAAAACCTTTTGTGTCTTATTCTGAGATCAATCAATGCATAGATGTCATACTAACCACTCTCTTTTTTTTCTCCTGGAGCATTATGTATAGGTTAACTAGTCCAGAAATATACCATAGCTAATTAGAAATGGGTTGGTCAGCTTTAGCAAAAAATCCTTTCTTTCTTTCTCACTGCTTTTCATATTTTTAGTTTTATGACGGTCATATGTACCTGTGTAGAACTCCCTTTCTCAGACAGTAAGAGACATTAACATTAGCAGCAGAGTCATTAGTCCATGTGAGCTTTGCCAGTGGAGCCCTGAAACAATGACAATCAACTGAGATCATATCATATCATATCATATACTTGAGGCCATTCAATACACTCAAAATTGAAGCTTACATCTAAGTTTTGCTGTATACTCTTCTGTAGCAAAATGCAGCAAGAATGACTGCAAAATTGTAAGATCGTTAAAATCACTTATTTTTCAAGCATGTATCAGGAAAAAAGTTTTAATATTTCCACCTTGCCTTCCTCCTTCATATTTTATTAATGGAGCTCCAGTTCTTTCTTGCTGAAGCAGTTTGCTCGTTAAATTTAAAAATCAGGAAATGAGTCTTTAATTTGCCTTTCATTTACATTCCTGTGTCCTTTGATACATGGTTTCAGAGTTCTGAAAAGAAATAGGCTTGCTGTTTTTAAACTCCCTTCAGTGTGAACATTGAAAGCTTCATTTCAAGAAGCACATGAAAATAATTTCCAGTTACAATCAACAATATGTTAAAATAAAGATTATTTATCAATTGGTCTTGGTTCCAAAATTGATACTTATAGGCCATAAAAAATGATATTTTAGACAAATCCATTGCTCTATGGATCCCTTTTGTGCTCCTGTGGGGGATTTTGAGGAGTTTCGAGGGCAAAATACCAGGAGTAAAAGTGAAAAGGAAAAATTTAAAA
>VZDJ01000158.1:12445223-12462757 GCA_008694505.1 Cyanoderma ruficeps
AAAAAAAAAAAAGCTCATTTTTAAGAATGCTTAAATCTACATAAAAGATTATGTACAGAATTTTTGGTTGAAGATGAAGATAGTCTGTCTAGCTCCAGAAAGAGAGAAGACAAAGGAAACTTTTCTATAACCCTTTCTCCAAAACTGACTGAGAATTTCAAGATAAAAACAAAGCAAAAATCACAATAGTTCAGAACTAGAATCTTCAAGATATGAATCTGTCTGCTTCCAGGCTCAAGGTTGAGAAGAGGAGAAACCAATAAAACCTCTCTCTCCCATTTCTACATTTCTCTTCAGTCCTTATCCCATGGGAAAGATTCAAACTTTTAGGAAAATTGTTTCTTTCTGCTTTGGGGTTTAGGGATTTGTTTTGTTTTGTTTCTTTGGTTGATTGATTTTTTTTGTTCCTGTTGAGAATTTTATTAAAAGATCAGTGATATAACAAAATACATCTGCATTATGTTAAATATTACAACTCCATGAGAAAATTGGGGTTGTGTATTACAGAGAAAAATGTTTTTATATTTAACTAAAGGTCTACTTTGGATTTATTTTAGTAGAAAACATACTACTGTTTTCAATACTTTAATTTTAATATTTGCCTTTTTGGTGTTAAGAAATTGAGGGGTTTTTTTTCCTTCCTTGTAATAAAAATTTTTTTTTTTTCATTTAGAAGTGCAGAAACTTAGTAAAAATATGATGCTCTCTTCTTTCTTTGAAATGTCTTATGAAGTAATTTTGCTTTATTTCTTCAGCAGTCATGCTGTGACAGTAGATTCTGTAAATCAAAGTATTACAGTAACTATTGAATAGGCTGCAACCTTTTTTACTTTACATGTCCTAGTCTCACCTTTGGTGCACAGACTCAGGGTCTGGAAAGACTTTGTACCACATGGTCTGCACCTGTTGAGTGTGAAGTGCTCCCTGTCCCCCAGCCAGACCTTTGTTTCCCATAACCCTGCTCAAGTGATAACTACCAGTGGCACTCCTAATGGATGTGACTCGTCATGACGACGGCTGCATCCCTCTTCAAGTGGATTCCAGGGAGATGGGAAATACAACAGCCAAGGGCTAATTTGAGCATGTGCCAAATAAAATATGGCTTGTATGCAAATATTAGACAATCATCTCACTCCATATATGGCAAGGGCCCAAGGCCTGTTTAACTCTCCTTCATGGCTGTGGGCTGCATGCCAGGATCTCCCCTGGAGCAGGGACAGCTCTCAAGGTTGTTCCCCCAGTGTGTTAGATTCTTTATTGCATCTCAGATACTCAGTAAGTGAATCAGGAATAGGCAAGCTGAAATTTTGTAGTCTTTGCTAAATGATGTAAAGGACAGATTGTGCATATATCATCCTTTACACAGAAAACATTGCAAGTCTAGGACTTGGAGTGAATCCAGCTGCACTCTGAGAAGGAGTTTAGAATGCAAGAGGGTCCTTTCTGAACCTCAGGACTCAACATGAGGATCTCTCTCACAGTTTTGTCTCACCTTGTCCTCTGTGCAGTAAATACTTGTGTAACTTACCACCAAATCTCATTATATCACCATTGCATTTACTCTTGAGTTGTGTTATAACAATTAAGTATATTGTTTCTTTTCTCTTAGGAGTGAAGTGCATGACTGCACCTGTGACCCTGAGAAAACATTACTTGAATATGTCTCCTAAATATCCAAGTTCTCTCTGCTTTCCTCAATCTTGAAGTTTATCTAGAACATGGTGAGGAAATTAAAACCTGTAATAAGATCTTTTTTTAATTCTACATGAAATATCTAATTCAAAATACACAAGAGTACTGAGAATTGGAACTACTAAAATGAAATAATCCATATTTCACACCCTTTGGGATACAATCTTATTGTTTAGAATGATAAAGCCATGTAGAGTGAAATAAAAGTGACCAAAGAATTGAACTCAATGTATGAAACAAATGAATTTTTAAATACAATAAAGCAGAAACAATCTGTTCCTCAGGAAAAATCAAAGGAGTGTGAGGAAAAAAGACCTGTAAAAAAATCCAAAAAGCTTTCAAAAAACAAGGAATGCAGGATAAAGATCTTATCTAAAACAATTAGGAAAAGGTGCAATCTATTACTAATAACAGGTGGCTTAAGAGTGAGATTTATTTACAGAGAAAACGTTTAATGTAGTTTAGAAAGATTTTCTACTGTACACTGTAGACTGAGAAGAGAAATTGTCTCTCAGAAAAAAAAGTCAAATTTCATTATCTAACTTATCTGGGTCCTTGTGATATTTCTTACTTTTACCTTAAATTAAAGGCTGCACTTACATGAGTTACCACCCTGAACATCAAGACTTGAAACAGAAAGTTTAGTGAGAAAAAGCACACACATTCTGGTTTCAAAAGTCATCTTCTGACATGCCTATTCAAGCACCCTATTTTTCTTAAATTTATTGGGAAAATGTCTATATGTAGGAGAATGGATCACAAACATTTAATTTCCTAGATGACTGCTCTAACCACTAGAATTGGGATAATTTTTAGTTGTATTAGTTGTGATAATATTTTCTCTTTTTTCGCCTTTACAAGAATGGTCTCCTTACATCATAGACATTAAGAATATATTTCTGATCTAAATTGTATTCCTATCCTTTAAGATTTTATACAGATGTATTCCTTTTGACAATATTTCAACACATTCATCAATATTTCATTGTTTAAGCAGATTTTTTGGGACTAAGGTAAATCAATGTCTATAGCAATGGGAAAGGGTCAGCTTTGTCATTACCCTACTGCACGTCCCTACTGCAACAGTCAAGACACTTCTTAAAAATGCTGTTTCTTCTGGAAAGGGACTGAATATGTGTCTTAATCCTGGTAATGTGCTCTCAATGGAAAGCATTTCTTCCATTTCTTAACACCTCGCACCTTTCTATTTTATTTCAAAGTACATTTTTTTTTACAAACAAAGATTTTTTTATTGCATTATTTGTGGGGAGTTCAGGTTCCACAGAAAAACAAACAAAAATATTTCTCCCAGAGTCCTGTTTGGGATAGTTCAGCTATATGTGTGTGTGCATGTGCAGATAAGCAGGCATACCTATTTTTATAAATACCAAGAACTCAAAGATATTTGAATTGTAAAACACTGAATTACAAATTTGGAGGTAGCTAGACTATTTCAGGCAGCCAGTGAAACTGTCAAAGAAAAGTACAGAGAAAGAAAGCAAAATAAATTCCAGTTCAATTATACATAAAAAAGATAGAAGAGTGGTTTTTAAATTCTTTGTAACTTGTAGAAGGGCAAGTGTGTGTTCTCTTGTACCCAAACACATCATTAACAGGAAAAAAACACATTATGAGAGGAAAGAGTTTGTGCAAATAAAAGGGAGCTGCATGTTTTTTCAAATACATCGAGCAGAAAAAAAGTGTGAAAAAATTATTGAATACTTGAAAGTATTTTAATTAATGAAGATATATTTTAAAGATATAATATTTCTTCACAGCATTTCTCTGATGCTATTCTCAGTCTGTTTCTCATCTTGAATAAAACTCCATGTTCTCCTTCCTGCTAACTTGTTCTGAATCTGGCAGTTTGATAATATCCACTCTTTATGGAATCTTCCTGATACAGTAGAAGGATTTCACCTTTTAATCTAGTGTTCATGGTTATAAAATCAAACTCATAACTTTCCTTAAATTTATAACAATCCACCATCCTAAAATGGAAGATGGATTTGTTTAACACCATAAAGTTATGAAATGGGGAACTTTGGTACGTCCTGAGCATTCAACTGCAATTTCAGGTTTCTATACAGACTTCTGCATGGAGTTGCATGACCAGTGTGAACTACTTTCCTCATTTAACTAAAAAACATTTTAATCTGTACCATCCTGCCTTTATGCAGTGAAGTAATCTGAGGTAAATTTAAATCAAACACATTGCAAGGATTCATTTGATCCCATCCATATCTTCATTTTTAGTTTGGTCAGCGATGAGAAACAAGCACTTCTAGATCATGATTCATCTTGACCTAAAATAGACAGCACAAATAGGTCAAATGAGTCATACTCTGAAAAATGCTGCTCTTTTCCCATTGATTATAGAGCCTAGAGGGAAAACCATAGATAAAGATGTTTCTGTGATAGATTTCTAATGTTACATGTGATTAATCCAGACCTTGATATATTTCCTAACAAGCAACACTGACAGCATGCACGACTGCAAAAGCTTGTCACGTTTTCAAAGAAATGGACATGGAAAAATGAAATTGAAGGAATATTGCTAATCAGTTCATGACTGTAATCAAGATGTCATGGTTTAATCTCAGCCTAAGTCAAGATAAAGTTATATCTCATTATTTGAATTATTTGGATACGAAAAGCAGGACAAGACAAAATGCTGTCTGAATATTCAGCAGTTTAAATCCATATATTTAATTTTGATTCAGAGTCCTTTTCTAGCCATTAGGCATCACAACATCCCTTGTGAGCTCTAGTGCAGGGCTAATCAGCAGAAATTCTATCAGTCTGTAAAAAAAAACAACTGCTGCTGGTCTCAACTTTAGCACTTTGATTCTCAAGTTTAAAAAAAAAGAAAATTAATGTCACTTCAGTAGACTTTAAATAAAACATTATGAAATTTCAGTAAATAATGTCTATTGAAACACCACACAGAACAGTACAACAGATCTGAAAGTTTCACTAAGCCAATGTAGAGGAACTACTACATTAAATTCCAATAAACTACTGTAGTGGAGCATTACTAATTCGCTGCTTCTGTGCAAATGAGTTGTGCAAGTAGCTAAACTTGAAAGATGACTAAGAATCAACAACATCTGCAGCATTAGGGTGAAAATATTAGGCCTGAAGTAGTTGGGCGAAATCATTAATAACAAGGTGCTGAGAATAACAATAAAATATTAAATCTTTGTAGAAAAAATAGTGACATCAGCTGTGACCTGTTGCTTAGTTTGCTGAGTGGGGAGCTTCACAAGAGAATCAACATAAATCAGAGTTTTAAAGATTATTTTTTTCCTAGCTAAGTCTGTCCTTGAGTCTGATTTTTATAATTTCTCTTTTTTTTCCCTCCATCTTATTTGCTTATGAATGATTCTTCTAATGCAGCCACTGCCTCCTGATTATGAAGTCTTACATGGGACTTAAGTGAAAAAATGATGCTCTTTGGGCATTTTTGCTAACAAAAAATCAAAGAAGTTATAATAGCAGTACATAAGTGCCCCTTCCAAGTAAACGACTGGTGTGTAAGGCAAGCTTGTTTTCCAATAGTATAAACTATGTATAAAGTATAGTATGAATAAAACAGTCCTGCTGTGTCAAAGACATTGGAAAGAAACTAGGACTTTTTAAAGTGAACCAGAAATGCCTCCCCATTACAGCATTTTCAATATCCTAAGTATTAGGCAACTAGAAATATTTGTGTATAGAATCACAGGGTGGTTGAGGTTGTCAGGTACCTCTGGAGACCATCTACTTCAACCACCTTGGTTGATCAGGGTCACCTACAGCAGGTTGGCTGGGGCTAAGCCCAATCAGGTTTTCATTGTCTCCAAGGATAAGAACACCAAGCCCCCTGGGAAACCTGCTTCAGTACTCAATCACCATCTCATGACAAACATAAAAAGCTTTTCCTCATGCTTAAACGCATTTTCCTGTGTTTTAGTTTATGCCCATTGTCTCTGGTCTTGTCACTGTGCTTCATGAAACGTACCTGATTCCAGCTTTTCTTACCACTGACATCAAATATTTGAACACAATGTTAAGATTCCTCTGAGCCTTCTCTTCTCCAGGCTGAACACTCCCAGCCCTCTCAGCCCCTCCTTGTGTGTTAAGTGTTTCGAGATCTTAGTCATCTTTTTTGGTGTTGTGCTAGACTTGCTTCAGTAAGGAACAGAATCAGAGAATTATGTGCCTTACTGAATCACAGATCACATCCAACACTGGATGCAGCAGTGCAGATGTTTCTCACTGCAGATGTTTCTCACCAGGGCTGAGTAAAGCAACAGGGCAGGGGAAGTTCATCTCCCTCTACCTGCTGGCAGCACTCTGCCTGATGCAGCTCCGGAGGCTGTCAGCCTTTTTTGCTCCAAGGGCACATTGCTGGCTCATGGTCAGTTTGCTGGCAGCCCTGACTTCCAGGTCCTCCCCTGCCAAACTGCTTTTCAGCTGATTGACCCCAGCCTGTCCTGGTGTTTGGAATTGTTCTTCCTCTGATGTATTTCCTTTTTTTGAATGTAATGAGATTCCTGCATGTAACCTCTGGAGGTTCCTGTGAATGTCAGCACACTGTTCTGATGGATCAGATGCTCCTCATGCTTCTGTATCATCTACAAACATGCTGAGGGTGCAGTCTGTCCCGGCATCCAGGCAACCAGTGAAGGTGTTAAACACTGCTGGCTACAGTATTAGCCCTTGGGACAAAACATTAGTAACTGGCCTCCAGCTGGACCTTGTGTTCGATCACAACCCTAAGAGTGAACGGTTTTCTACCCTTAGATGCCCAACCTACTGCCAGGTCTTTACTCTGCATTTATCTTGTTTGGGATTCTTAATTTTGGCTGTGAAAATGTTATATAACTAAAGACATTGATCAGCACAGAGGTGGTCATTCTATTATAGAAGACTGTCATGTTGGTTGAATTTCTCTTTTATAAATCCAGGCCAATTACCTTCTTGGCCTTAGTGTGTTTGGAAATAATAGGGATTTTGGATTTCCAAAATTATTTGCTCTATCGCCTTACTAGTGTAACAGTATATCGAACTTTATATATAGATTTTTTTAATATATAGATTTGAAATATGTTGAAGCCTTTCTATATTAAAAAACCCTACATTTTTGTGTTGTACACTTCCCAAATATTTGTATTGTACAAAAATCCCTTCAAAGTATTAACTTAAATCAATATCCAGATCAAGCAAAAAAAAAAACAAACCTCCACTGAGCCTAATTGTTTAGGAAAAAAACAAAACCAGATTGAACTTGAAGGTAGAGACTAATTAGGTGACATCACAATGAAAGCAAAACCGAATAAACAGATAGGCTTTGCACAAATGCATGAATGTCCTACTACCCCAGGCTCCACAACAAAGAAAAGAGATAATTGAAGGTCAAATGCCATCCAGTAGAAAATAGTTTTCATTTAGCACATAAACTAGAGGTTAAATAGCAAAAAGAGTAAAATCTATCTGACCTAAGGCAAAGAGACTCTATATGCATTTCTGATAGCATGAGCTGAAATCAGATGGGAAAAACATCATTATTCATTCTTAAATATATCCAGAACCAGGCCAGAAATCAGGATACTGTTTTTGATGTCCGGGCAAATGAGCTCACTGACTGTACAGTGAAGAGTATGTGTAGGTTTAAAACAATTCCCTCTTATTTGGTTTGTGTGGCAAGGTTTTGGTAGACAGGAAGCTGCAGGGATGACTTACTGTGAGAAAAGACCAGGGACTGCTTTGTGCCCCACTTTTAGACAGCTCCAAACCAGACCCACTGCTGGCCAAAGCTGAGACCATCAGTGATACTAGTGGTCCCTCTGTGACAACACATTTAAGAAAGTATTAAAAATGTTGTGCCCGACCTGACAAAGGAGTAAGAAAAAATATGGGAAACAGCCCTGCAGATCTCAAAGTCTGTGAAGAAGGAAAGGAGAAGGCGCTCCGTGTGCCAGAGCAACAATTCTTCTGTAGCCTGTGTGGAAATTGTGCATTCTACTTCTATTTGAAGTAGAAGTAGAATGCACATATTAGGGCAAATAGAAGTAGAATGCAATAGTAGCAAAGAACCACAGTATCACTGAATGTTTGATGTTGGAAAGGACTTTTGGAGGTCCTTTAGTCCAACCCTGCTGACTGAGCAGTGTAACCTACAGTAGGTTGCCCAGGGCTATGCCCAAAGTTTGAACATTTAGACTCCACAACATCTGGGAAACCCGTTCCAGTGCTGTCACCAAGGCTAATAAAAACAGCAAAGGGTGAAAATACTGTTGCTTGTGAGTGATGCCAAACTTTTTCACCAGGAAAAAAAAAACAAACAACAACAATTCTTGAACTCGATATGCTCAGAGAATTTGAACTGCTGTGACACCATATAAATCACACTTGTTTTCAATGTATTCAACACTGGCAAAAGCCATATGGGTCAATATGGAAACTGCCTTGCAAATGCTCGAATGTGGAATCACAATGCAGAGGCATAACATGCTTCTTAGACTGTACCACAAGTACAGAACATTGTTAATTATCTTATCTTGAGGGACAGGATATGATCTTTCAATGACCCTTGCAATTCAGACTTGCATAATTTAAAATGGAATTCATTATTCTCTGCAGTTTTAAATAGATAATTGTACATTCAGAGAAATATATTCACAGGGAACTTTCTCAGGCCTGCAGGTGCAAGGTCAAGAGATGAGTATTTTCTTTGGATATAAAACAGACCAAAGAAACATATTTGGTTTTGATGCTCTCATGCTCTTTATCTTGAATAGTCCCTTCGGCCTAGGGAAACAAATCACTTACATTGTTAGAAGTTGTATCTGCATTTAAATTGAAACAAAAATTCCAGTATTCCAGACAAAAGGATTGCAACAGAGCTTTTTTACTTTTACAGTCAACAGCCAGACTGTGCACAGCCTTTGCATTATTAAGCTGCCTTTACCTTGACCTACGAGATTCTTTTCCCCTTATATTCTGCCCCTCTCTTCTGCTGAGGAGGTGAAGTGATCGAGCAGCTTGGTGGGTACCTGGTGTCTAGCCAAGGTCAGCATGCCACAGTTCTTTATGGTGCACAATGCAGGGCGTTGACATCAGCACAGTAATTGGGAGAGCCAGTGGGTAAAACACAGACTGAACACAGCTAGAGAGTGGAATGATGGGGAATTTCGGTTGTTGTAACTGTAGTGAAGAAAATATTGGATTGTGCATAAATTTTCTACTTTCAATTGGTGATGTGATAGTGCTGTTTTTATTTTGGGCGATTTTTTTTGTTTTTATGTGAATGAAGTTTGTGAAAATTGTGACAATTGTATAATAAATATGGATTGCAACAATAACTCATAAACGTGTTTCACAGAGATGAGAAATGGAATGTGTTGGCTACAGGGGTGGAGTGTGTTTAAGAACTTGAAGACAAATTGTTTGGAGATTATTTACTTTGGGTGGTTTTTTTGCCTTGGTCTTTTTTGTTTTGAGTTTTGGCTTTTTTGTTTATTTTTGGTTCGGTTTGTTTTTATTTTTGCTTGTGTTTCTGTTCATTGTTTGTTTTTTTCCTGACTAACAGTGCCTTAGGTGTTCTGTCTCAAAGACTTTAGAATAGAACAAACAAATTTATTTCTTCTGCATTATAGAAGAGGAAAAAATCCTAATGTCAGTAATTTGCATACTTAATCAACTTGTGTATTCTTGCACAAATCATTCCTAGAAAATGTCTAGAGAGGGTCTTAGACCAACTCCTGTGATAGGTGCCATCCAAAATCAAAATTGCACAGGATCACCAATAATTTAGTTTTTCTATAGTCATTATGTAGTAATACTTCACTATACGACATCATTTTATCATATATTTCCATTTAAATCGTTACATCAGTTGTAACGCTAAGTTTCATTACCAAGTTCTGTATAAATAGACTGAGATTTTCTGCACCATTTTGAAAATAAGACATTATTTTATACTGTACTCTTAATTGTAAAAGGTAAAGTAGAACTTGATGGTCTTTTTGATGTTCAGGTGGGGAACATGGAACAATAAATACGAAATCTTTGCACTATTTTCAGCTTCAAATGGGAACTTTGCAGCTACAGGGAAAAAAAAATGTTTTTCTCCCAAAATGGATTTCTTAAGATTGAATATCAGCATGAACTCAGAGCTATCTTTTATCTCATGTGAAAAGAGTCTTTAGATTCCAACATGCTAGGTGCTTGACAGTGTCCCAGTAAAAATACAAACTGTGGATATAATAGAACAACAAAATTCTGTAGAAGCCTCTTAGATGTTTATGGAAAGCTCCATCCAGAGAGCATTGAGCAATCTATAGTGCGTGAAGGAGATCTAGCTACAGATTTAGGTAAAACGCTGTTTTTTGACATCTGTGGAGTTTTAAATACATTTTTTTAAGATCATCACATAGGAAAGGATCAAAGGGAAAAGAAGTATATGCTCATAGGTAAGGATCAAAGAATTTTTTTAAAACTTGTACACTGCCACACAGTGTGAGACTTCATGTATTCAGCCACAGCAGCAGCCCAAAATAAACCTTTTTTCCTTTGTATGGGCTGTCTGGAAGGATTTGTTTAAAAGATATTTCCAGGAGTTTCTTTACCTGCTTGTATTGCTTGACCCATTGTGTAACACACTCCATGGAACCCTTGATTTACAGATCTTTAAGCACACTTACATTAAATATCTAGTGACACAGTGAGAGGTAGTTGGCACAAACTGAAATTCTGTTTAAATTTAAATAGGAAAAAAAAAAAAAAAACTTTGAGAGGGATTGAACAATGAAAGAGTTGGCCCAGAATGTATTTGGATCCTCCATCCTTGCAGGCACTCAAAACCTGGGCTTCAAATAACTTCAAATAACTTACTCTAGATGATTCTGCTTTGAACAGAGAGTTTGACTAGATATTCACCAGAGGGAATATGTACCATCTTTTTCTGACTTTCACTTCAAGTCTACTGCCAGGTCATTTGAGGGAACCAGGAATATGCTTGTCTTTCTAAATTACTCAATAACCAAAAAAAAATTGTTAAAAGTCAAACTATCACACAAGCAAAAGCCACACATTCACACAGACACAGTTACACACACCTTTGTGATCCACATCCAGGAAAGAAAAAAGCAGACGGATGACAGTTAGGAGAGTAATGACACAGCAGGAAGATGAAGATTCTCTTCATGATAATCAGAAATTGACTTGCTCATAAGTTTAAAGTTATGCACCTAAATTTAATCTAATTTTCAGATGTAGTAAGTACTGCTGCTTCATTAGCTTCAATACAGGTGCTTAGCCTCCTATGAGAGTAAGGTCACCTTTCGTTAGGTACTTAAGTAAGTGTGTCAAGGCTTGATTCACGGAGGTGTTACACACCCGTAACATCCACTGAACTCAGGAATTCCAACACACGTGAAAAACAGGATGTTTATATCTACTTCTAAGCATGGAACTTGGTGATTGATTCTGATTAAAGAGGTTACTAACACAGTTGTGAAGTAACAGAGCTGATTATATGCAAGAACAGCACTTCAAGCAAATTTTATATTCTCATTATAATGTGAAAACAAAACCCAACAATGTTTAAGATCATTTTTCATCTCAAGTGATATTAAATCTTTCTGATTAGTCATACTTCTTCCAGAAAACTTTGTGAAGAATATTTTCAACCCAGCATAACATACTGCAGAAGGCTAGCACAACATCTGCAGAAAGATTGAAATTAGGTGTTACTCATTTTGGACTTAGAGGAGGACTATTTATGCTTGCACAAATTACTGAAGTTCATAAATTTTCTTTAATGGAAAGGACTTTATTTGAACTGAGGGAGCTCTAATAACCCTGAGTGTGAAATAAACTGGTTACAAAAGGAGAGAGAGTGATTTTGGGCAATCATTTTAGCCTTTTTGATCACACATTGCCATACTGAAATTCCAAATATAGGTATTCCTTTGGACAGAATGAACTTCTTCATAGTTCTGTGTATTTCATGTAGACCATTAAAAAGACAAAAAAATCAAAATATAAAAGGTTGAAAATTCATTTATAGACCGTTATAGGAGTTCATTGAATTTTGAGTATATATCATAAAGAACTTAACATGCTTACCATACTCTAAATTATCACAGAATAGATATTGCTAAGAGGAAAAGTAGGAGATCAGCTTTAAATTAGATTTTATTGTTCAAGCAGGACTTACTTCTAGACTAAGAAACATATGTATATCAGTGTCAACATATCTGAATAGGAGTGTAAGTTCTCACAGTGTAGGCAGTGCAGATGAAGCTAATTCTGAACTGGAGATAGAATGGAGACATGGAATGATTTAACACATGGTAAAGCACATTATTAGGAATATATTCACTTGTTACCATACAGAATTTGCAAAGGTGTTTTTAATTTTAAATACCACACAAGAAATTCAAAAGGTCCTGTGCAATTCCAGACTACAAGCTGAAGACCAGATAGGATGCCCTACAGAAATTAAAATGTCTCTAAAGATTGTTTTTAGCCAGCTGAATCAAGATTTTTTTTTCCAGGAGAGAATTTAGTTACCTAACTATAGTTGCCTAATATATAAGGCATAATTACTGCACTACATTTACTAGTCATGAACAGATCTTCCAGACATCATGGCACTACTCAACTTATTCACAAGAATTTTTTTTTTCCTGGTACATGGTCAGTTGAATAGCCAAGAAGGCACCAGTGACTATATTGACTAAATCTTTTTGGCCATAGACCTAAATTTTAATCTCTTAATCTGAAAATTGGTCATGCTTCCTGTTCTGGGAATTGTTTAAAGTCACTGACTTAGACGTAAAACAACATCATTTTTAATTAAACAAGTTAAACAGAAAAGAATATTGATGAGATTTATGATGTTACAATATATGCATAAACTGATCATTAAATGGCTTTTCTTATTGTTTATAATTAATAGAAATACAATTCCTAATAGAAGTTTTTCCAAGTTCTAATTTTACACTAATACTAAGACTGTCTCTGCAATATGGAACTAGAGGATTGTTAAAGTCCCTTCCAACCTAAACCATTCTTTATAAAGACACAAGATCTGACAGAATGGTGTTAAACCCACTGTTATGTTAAATACCCCTTTTTTCCCTAAGCAAGACCATGTTTTTCCCCAAGTAAGACCATGTTTTTTCCCAGGTGAGCTTAGTTTGGACATAGAAATATTTTTCACAAGAGTCTTCAGCAAGAGTCTTGTAAGGATATTTCTTAATATTTTGCAATGTTAAGTCAGAAGCTGCACCCACATTTCTCTCTCAAGGCTGCAATGCTCTCTTACTCAGTTATTGACTATTTATGCATTTAACGTTTGTCATTACTGCTTACTTTTAGAAACCAGAATTGTTTCTAAAGGAAAGCTGTTCAAGACAATGAAGTTCTGCAGTGATCAATGCCCAGAACACTTAGCTCTCTTCAGCAGAGTAATAAATATATTGTCATAAGCAGAGAGCTTGCATGCAATAACATTTATTTCAATAGATATGCAGTACTTACGGCATGCACTTTTACAAATACATTTTAGCATTGGCATAATTCTGCAGTAATTTATGTGTGACTCTTATTAAGACTACTTCTTTATGACTGAGTTTCCAAGAAAATGCTCTTGCCTTTTCTTGTAATTCCTGAAATGGCTTATGGCTTCCTATTCCTGTAGAGTATAGAACTGGGACTCTTTATTTAGACAAATTATTTATCTTTCTTTAATGGCCTTTATAGGAAATGGAAGCTAGAAAGCAAATAACTTTAGGAAAGCAATATTCTTCTTGATATATATCATAGCAGATAGACAAGGATAGAAATCCACCAAAAGTTCTTTCTTAATGCACGTGTTTCCCCTAGTTATTGTTTAGTGGTTCCTGTGGGTTATTTTGTTGGTGGTCTTTTGGGGGGTTGTGGTTTTTTTTTTTTGTTTTTTTTTTATTTTATTTCTTTTGGGGTTTAATTTTTTTTTTTTACCTTATTCAAACATGAATTTTGCTGAAGTAGAAACTTGAAAAATTTAGAGGAAAATGGTTTATTAAAATTTAATATGACAGGCAGTCTATATTTGTGCATAAAAATAACTTCTTAGGGCACATATACAAACACTGCGGTTTTCAGGATCCATAGGCAATCAGAGGAAGGTTAAATATTGCCACCTCTTCTAAAAATAGGTGACCTGTAGCACTTAAAAAACAGTTAGAGCAACATCTCTGTGAGATGCCAAGTGAAAGGATTTTGTACACCATCTGTCTTCAGAAGGGAACTGAAAACATCTTCATGGTGTACAGGGCAGTTGCAAACATCCATAGGAAAGTTCAATTTACATGGTACCAACCTTCATGAGTATCAACTTTGCATCTGAGGTGACCTTTTTTTTACATTTCTGCTTTAAAGGTATATTTGCTAGAGTTAAATTTGCAGGCTCCATACTGGGGAAGTCACAAATTTTTCTGTATCTCTTTTTGTTTCAGACAGGAAAAAGACATGCCAGTTTCTTATGTTAATATTACATCCTTGTATTTTCATCTTATGCAAAGGGGTGAAACACACCTTTCTAGCTTGTGTAGAATTCTGCATTTCCACTGAAACCATATTGCTTTCTCCATCAAATGATATCAGAAAAAACCCTACAAATATGAGTGGAGATTTGTTTAGAACATGATCAAAATTTGAAGTTTGAAGCTTGGCTTTATGTATGGCCTACACATTCTCAGATATTTAAGATCTAACTGAGCTTGAATAGAAAAAGATTCAGAGAATAAATCCTCTGACTGTTGCTGCAGGTTGTCTAGCTGAAATTTTAGATCCAAGAGTGAGACATGCTTCTTGCACTCAACCATGGACATGAAGATGATTACTGGAGTTTACTTAAAACAGGAGAAAAACTCACAGCCAAACCAAAAAACCTATTAATTACATTCAGATGTAAAATTAAGAATACAAAATTTATTTGCTATGTACCTGTCACACATAGAATCTTTTATCCAATATTTTTCTGTTGCTTGTATAATTCTATTAAGAACAAAATTATTCAGAATATTTCTTTGACATTGAGAAGACCCTGAAAAAAATATGGTTACTTTTTAATGATTGATAGGAACATTTAAACACGTTGTATTTAAATTTACAGTGTATTATTTTAGTCAAATTTACTGGTAATATAGCCTAGACTTAGGGTTGGAAAACATTTATTCTGGTGCCAAAAGGAAAAAAGGTGTAAAATTCATCATTAAAAATGTTGAAATCTCATCTTCAAGGCAGACAACTTAAATAAGTTGTCCAAATCTTCTTTTTATTAAAGTTAAATTTGTATAGTTTAGAGCAATTCTGTACAGTTTATTTTAAAGTAAATTCCAGTACTTGGGAGATAGATTTTTTAAAAATCAGTTTATTTTAAAATAAATTTTAAATATCTTTATGAAAGTCTGCATGTATTTTTTTTCCCCATACTCTCCTGAACTTAAAGAACCCAAACATTTTTCTGCCTGTTTTGTACTGCAGTTTTGTTTCCTTGAGTGGTGATTCCATCCATAAAACAGAAGTTGTAATGCCTTCAGAAACTTCAAACACATCCACTCACACATGGCCAGGGCCTTTTACTCAGAACTTTGAATAAATAGTCCTGTAATGAATTTTACACCTTGGTTTACAAGAAACAGAAAAAAGTTGGAAATAAATTTATTTAGAAATCTGTTTTGTATGTAACAATGTCATAGCAAAGTGCCTTTATTAATATGTCAGGAAGATTTCACACTGTAGCTACTTTTGTGTAGCATTGCTCATTTATCCCAGAAGTCCTCAGAAAATGTTTGGTGAAAATGTGTCAGTTATCTCCGTTGAAGAAATTCAGAACCAAGCACCACTTCTATACACAATTTCCCAGGGTTCTTGTTCAAAAACAGCAACTCCAAAGTAAAAAAATAAAAGGAAGAGAAGAAAAAGAGTCCCGGTTTGGAAACACCATTGGTCTAGGAATTGACTCTGTTCATGAATTAAAAAGAAAAAAGAGAAAGGGTTCTTTTGTTCTGTTTTGTCATACACATTTTCATACTTATTTTTATTGCCATTTTAAAA
Organism: Cyanoderma ruficeps; assembly: GCA_008694505.1. Taxonomy (NCBI): domain Eukaryota; kingdom Metazoa; phylum Chordata; class Aves; order Passeriformes; family Timaliidae; genus Cyanoderma; species Cyanoderma ruficeps. Next base: position 12,461,013 of record VZDJ01000158.1, read on the forward strand.
TGGTTAGCAAGATCAATTTGTGGAAAAGGTGAGGTTGTGCACACAGTATCTAAAGCTAAAAACCTATGCTAAAAACCGTACTTTAGATATTCTTACTGAATTCAAGTTCACCATTCTTCAAAATATCCTACTGAATAATCTGCAGCAGCGAATGAGTCAAACCTAGACTATATTTATGGAAAATCCTGGCATTTTTGTTTATCTCCATTGAGATCTAGTTAATTTGCTTCCATAGTGTATAATGGATTTGTGCTATAGATGAAGGAAATTCAAAATAATATTTTGTTGTCAGTTTCAAAATTATCTTAGTTTCTACATTTCAGAGACCAAGAGACAATGATTCCACATAGTAAATTATTTATGTGTATAAATTTGGCATAATCAGGTCAAATTTAATGGCTTTTCCTGGCTTGTTAAATTAAAAGAAAATTCAAAATCTGGTTCATAGTATGTACACATGAACACTAGGAGAAAGAACTCTTAGAGGTTTTTCTTTTCTACCCTTTCTTTATACTGCATAAACATTGTCTGTGTAGATAGGGTAATGTAACTTCAGATCATTAAGCATAATTTTTGTGTTTCTTCAGGAGTAAGAAAAAAATATTCTGCAATGTGGCCCAAAAGATTTGAATTCTATTTTTTTTTTTAATTTCAGCATATTGTTAGAAACATCCTCTTTCCCTGATGTCAATATTCATGTTGACTGAATCTTAGTTTAATTCTTAAGTGGTATAAATGACAATATTTTTTCTGCTTAAATGTGTTTAAGAAAAACTCAGAATCCAAGAAGTTGTCTTAGAAATACTTTCAAGATTCAGATTGAGATTTTAAAATTTGCATTTTTTTTTTCCTTAGTAAGGCTTTCATGGTTTCATTCTAAGGTTAGAGCGATTACCCATGACATTGAAAAACATCTGGCATAAACTCTGGATCACAGAATCACTGAATCACAGAATATGCTGAGTTGGAAAACAGATATTTGCTAAATCATTTCTGTATTTTCTGTAGGTGGTAATTTCAATGTATAGGAAATTGCTGTAGGACAACAACATCTCTAAGGAAAGGGCTGTCAGAAATACTTAAATTCTTTTTGATTTCTGTGAAGTTCCAGGCTCCATTTAGAAGCATTTATGACAGTGCAAACTTGAAAGTTTGAAGTTTTGAGGACAAGGAATCTGTGACTGGATTACTGTGACTCTTCCTTTCAGAAAGAACATTAAATATACAACAGGAAGTTAAAAAAAAATAGTGTGCTATTTTATGGAGTTGTTCTGTAGCTAAGTCTAGCTTTCAAAATATAAATAATATTTTGACATTTTTCTTTTTTCTGGAAAGCATTTGAAAATTCCACCACCCCCCAAAAAAACCCAAAACATCTAGCTGAAAAACATATTTATGAATTATAATCTCCTTGAGCAAGTCTTAACAACAATATGAGCAGAAAACAAATCTGGATTTTTCACACAGTTGTACTGTTATGAGAGCAGAGAAATAGAGGACATCAGAGATTTTGATGGTGCTGTTGTTGCCTGTGAGGAGTGCATCAGTCACAGAGGTGGAAAAAGCAGAGTCATTTATAAATGCTATGACAATGATAGCAAATATGAATGCTTGAGGAACTGTCTAAAAATGGAATCAGTACAAAAGGTAATTCCTAAATAACATCCAAATAAATAACCTGGTTGTCAGAAATATTTAACATCCATAAGTCTTAAATAATTCCTTTCAAAATCCACATGAGGGGG
>VZDJ01000158.1:12463025-12643788 GCA_008694505.1 Cyanoderma ruficeps
TTTTTTTTTTGAGAATGCTTCTCATATTTCTTGCCACAAATATTGCACTTTTTTCTTCAACAGTAAATATTGCTATTGCTATCAACTACTTTCCTAATTTCCCTCAGTGCCCTTCCCAGAAATGTTAATATTAGTAAGTGCTTTGATTTTATGTTCCTTCTTTCAGGACTAAATGAGCTTAATTTGTCTCCTGATGTCCCTCTGCATATTCCACTGATTTTAAGCATGGACACAAATACAATACTTGACCATGATATCTTATACATTAGCTATTGCACAAAGCCACTGAAAATTCCAAATACTAGTGAAGAATCTTATTTTCTTGCAGTATTAAATAAAACATAATTCTTTCTTTTTTACCTTTACTATACTCTGTTATAAATACATTTGCATTTTCAATTCTGTTTTTGAGGACACTCATCTGAGGGCAAAACTTTACCTGATGTAAATTTCAGTTTCACATTTTCACATTTATTTAAGAAGGTCTCAAAAAAGAACATAAATAGGTTACAGAATTTGCATTAGATCTGTTAATTCCCAGTTTGAATTCTGAGCTGACTCCTGGGTAATATTCAGTTACTTAAATTTAAACACGTACTATCATTGGAAATATTTGATTAAGCGGAAATAGCTACAAAGACACAGAAGGTGTGACAGAAGATTTTCTGGAGACCTACAACCTTTTGAACTGGTCACAGAAAGTAAAGAAGATACAGGTAGAAATACATGTGAAGGGCACCAAGCTGCTCAGGTTTAGGCAACTGAGTCAAAAAGAAATGTTATTTAACATAACGAGGGACACTGGACATTAGATTTTCTCCACGTTATATCTGTAGACAATGAACAGGCCAAGGAATATCTCTTTTTTTCCCAAAACTCAAAAATTATCACTAACTTATTTCTTCTCCCAAATGAAGATTATAAAGGAAGAGTAGTTTGTTGAAATCTCAAGATATGGGTATATCAGTTCAGGCTGTTCTGTGATATTGTGTAAAAATGACAATCCTGAAAAAGTCAAAACACAAATTGTGGAAAACAAATGTGATTCATCTAAACTATTGACATCTTAAATCAACTAAGGATCCTAAGAATAAGTTGAAGGAAAGGTTAATAATTAGACATGTTTGTTTTTTAAAAAAATTTAGCAGTGTGTCAGATACAAACAAAATATCTCTCTTTGCATCCAGTTTGAGTGTTAGAGGTCCCAGAAAGCTTAAATTAACCCATACTGGAAGACTTTTTCTTTTAATAGAAGACGATTGAAGAGACAGGTTTTACAAGGTTAATCCAAATTGAAATTACAGAGGTTTCTACACCTTGGAGGTTTTTGTGGTTTAAACACATAAACCCACACACAAATAATTTTGTTATTATGCTGAGAAGTGACCTGGTGGCAATACTGTGTGGCTTTCTGATTGCTGATGGGGAGCACTCAGGCCAAAAGTCTGAGGTTTTTGTCAAGTGCTTCCATGTGTGAATCCAGTCTAAAAGAAGATCTTAGAAGGATGATAATACCTGCTTTTAGTCAGTGCAGTTCGTTAGAAAACTTTAAAATTGCATCATATAGGTGCACCTGATTTGTGATGCAGTGTTTCATTTCCCTGGAGTAAAATTGACTGTAATCAAACTGCAACTGGAGAAAAAAACTGTGGATGAAGGAAAAAGCAATGAGGAAAAATGGTAGTTTTTCCTTCAGAGATAATAATATCTTAGGCTTATAATGATTTGAATAGAAACATTGCTCTCTTAATATTCTGTTTCTTTCCTATTACCCCTTCTTAAATTTATTTTTTATTTATTTTTATTTTGCAACCCCCATGTTTAGGAAGCTTATTGTTTTAGAAAGTATGCCAGACCCCATAACAGGAAAGAGAAAAAGGTATGAAATAGGAGGCTGAGATCCTCAAAACTACCATCAAATGAAACAAAGTGACCTAATTCAAGTGACCTTTCTTAACAGTGTGGACTTTGTGAAAACAATCCTCTCCTTTGGAAACTTCAGTCTGCTCCTGAAATGTAGGACACATCAATTAACACATCATATTATTTAGCCAATGCACAGTAGCTATCTTTGTGCTGGCTTAGTGGAATTTAAGGATGAAGTGTAGATTTCACCCATGATCATGTTACAAGGTGGCGTCCATTTTGTTTTCTCCTTCAAATTCAGGAGCTGATTTTAATGTTAAATGTTCTGTGGTCCAATATACATATTTGTTTGGTTCTATCTTTGTGCTTTAACAAAGGAATTAGCTGATATGTTAAGACTGTCAGTCCCTGAATTTTCCTATGGAGAATTGTTTATTTTTTTACGATATATGTCATGGGGGAATTAAGGTTGAGTTAGTAGCAAAAGTAGAAAAAAATAACTAACTGCTATAAAATTTAGGTTTTTATTTAGTAAAGATCATAAACAGAGAAGGTGGATAACATTCTAATTCACAGCAGAGTTGGGCAGGTGCAATACCTTAGCAGTACTTTCAGTCAGATTCCATGTCATAGTAATGCATACAGGGAAACTTGAAGCTAGAATTTTACCTTAGCAAAATCCTAGAGGGAACCCTATGCCAGCTCACCATTTATTAGATCAGAATATTTGACTGTATTTGGATATCTAACTTTAGATTTCTTTATTAAAATGTCAAACTTGAATTTCAGGCACTAAAACTAAGTCCTAGTGATTACACCCCGAAGTGTAATCTTTTTATATAAAGTTGTATATCTTTTCAATGAAAGGTGCTGATTTCTGACCAGCCTTCCAAAAGCCTTCCAAAAGGATATAATACCACCTTGAAATTTTAGTACAAAAACTTGGACAGGTGGATCAATATTTTTAGATTTTCACACATCTAACATCCATTCTAGGGACTGCTTAAAAAAAATCCAGGCAACCCTCAGCATGTCATTACAAGCAGGATAGTCTTTACTCACAGATAAAAAATTCTCTAGTGTAATAAGCAGAACCATTTTTTGCTGTCTTTTTTAGGAATACCTTTATCTTTGTTCTTTCCACAACACAGCTCTTAATCACTTGCCTGTGCAAGGGGAATTGTGTGTTTTAATTACACACTGTTTTCCCTGTGCTGTTTTCAGCATTATATAGCTGACTAGAATGCTTTCCTATATTTTGATTATTTCACTTTCTCACTAACACTAGGGAAAATCAATAACAGAGCGCATTGTATTGGGTCTGGCTGAGATGGAGTTCATTTTCCCCACAGCAGCCCCCACAGAGCTGTGCTTTGCATTGGTACATGAAAGGAGCTGATAGCACCCCACCGATTTGGCTCCTGCTGGGCAGTGCTGACAAAGCACTGGGGCTTTCTCCCCAACATTCCCTCCTCACCAATAGGCTGGGGGTGGGGGTGAGTAAGATGTTGAGCAGGGACATAGGCAAGATATTTGACCCAAAGTGACCAAAGAGATGTTCCATACCATATGATGCCTGCTCAGCAGTAAAAGATGTGAGAAAGGAGAAAGCCGGGCTATTTGTTATTACATTGTTTGTCTTCTGGGCAACTTTTACATGTCCCATACCTCAGCTTCCTGGGAAGTGGCCAAACATTGCCTGCTGTTTGGAAGTAGCAAATAAAATCTTTTGTTTTCTTTTGCTTTTACTTGTGACTTTTTTCTTTGCTTTGTTACACTGCCTTTATCTTGTCCCACAAGGGTTTTTTTTCATCTTATTTTTCCCCCTTCCCTGTCCTGCTGAGGAGTGATAGAGTGGCTTGGTGGATGCTCATGTCCAGGCAAGTCAACCCACAAGTATGGAAAGAGCAGAGTATGTATTAGAAAAGTCTCAACCCACAAGTATAGAAAGAACAGAGTATGTATTAGAAAAATCAATCAGTTAAAAAGAACTGAAATTGGTACATACTCTGACTCCCACATCATATGCATCAGTAATATTGAAGTTAGTATTGAGACACACCTGAAAATATTTCTGAAAATGTAAGAATGATCTAGTGTTTTCTCAAAACCTCTATATATTCAAACCTGATCTTTATGTAGATAGCAGATTTCATATGTTCTAGAAATACAAGGATCTTTGTGTGTGTAAAAAGAATAATTAAAGCTAATGTTCAAGTATATGTGTGATAATGACATTTTTTCCTAGAATCATGGGTGTTGCTTGAATTTATGACATTCAAAATTCATAAACAGGAGTTGTTCCTAGCCTGAAGATTTACCTATGACAGCAGTAGGGCAGCTGATTTTTGAAAAGACTGAATTGAAAATACTTGTTTATAGTTTCATGAAAAAACATGGATATCACACTGTGTGTAATCATAAGCTGACTATTAAGAGAGAACAGATATTTAATAACTGTCCCATCACTGCCACTATTGACTAGCTGAGTGCTTTAAACGAGTCAGTTTTAAAATCCAGATGTTTCTCTACCCTAGGGGAAGGTAAAGAGACATATAGAAAAAGTGAGGAATTAATTTTGGAGTCTCATTTGTTATCTAGTATAACTAGTCTTCTTCAGACATTAGTAGGGATACAAGACAGATTCCATCCTTTCTTGTTGGAGTTAGGCCATCAGATAAATAACTTAGACAAAGTGATTCTTTTAATTATCTTCTAATCCCTTTTTTTATTAAACAGAGATGTGATTGTACTCATTAATGCCTCCTCATTTTCAAAACAGATTTAGATTAACATTCAGTTCATCCAGTAGGTCAATATCTTATAATCAGTTTTTCTATAAAATATTATTGTAGTATGACTTTTCTGTATTACCAGTATCATAAACATCATCAGTATTGAGTCATTTCCTTGTTTACACATGTAAAAAAATATTGCATTGAGGTCTCTTAAGAGCTACTGATTACTGGTATTGCATTTGGTTATGATAGCCAATAAAGGAATGATTAGAGGGTGTTCACATGAACACCTTGCTAATATGTTATTCTCTTTCCCTCTTCAAAGTACCTCTAAAACACTCCAAGATCAATTAAACACTCCAAAACAGGCCTTACAACCTGTTTATAAGGGTACTCTTCAAAATATTGCTTTCTGTAAATAAACTGGGGGGGTTGAGCAGCTTGATTCTAAATTTGTAACAGGAACTTTCATGAAAGGGAAAATAGTGACTGATTAATTAACATGTGGCATGTTCCAGGTAATTCATTTAGGTAATTGATTTGGAAAATGGCCTGTTTCTTTTGATTTTCATGCAAAAATAAATTGATTTTGTGCAGGAGAAGGTGCCAGTTGCCTACATATTAAAAAAGAGAAAATCATTGGGGTTTCTAGAGGTCCCAGTAATCTTCAGTTTAACCTGCCTGTCCAAAATTGTTTCAAGTGAATCTGGCTGCTCAGGGCCAAGTCCAGTGAGATTTTATGTATCATTAAGGATGGAGACATCATCATATTTCTGGGGAACTTGTTCCGCTGTTTAACTGCTCTCACAGTCAAGGTTTTCTTATATTTAAGTGCAATTTCCATTTTTAATAGATCATATCACATCACATCATATCATATCACACCATATTGTATCATGATATCAATTACTACATATTTTTCTTGTATTGCTGTTTTACTCTAGATACTAATATGAGCCAATGTACACCAATTAACCACCCTGGAAAAATGATGAGATTTTATTCTGGTAGTTTCAGTGATGAGATTTTCAGTCTGGTGAAAGCATTAGGTCTACACTGAAATTACTATATATTAGTTAAATAAAAGCTGTGAATGTTTTATCTTTGCATACACAATTAACCTTCAACTGAAAAGATTTAGAAAAGCTTATTTCAATGCCTGAATCTGAATTCTTAGTGAATAGCATAAAGCTGACTCTTCATTAAAATTCATATGTGAAGCTCATACATCTAAAGATACTAGCTCTATGTGCAAGTACAGAGAGTGTTGATCACCAAGGAATAATGAAAATCTGTTTGAGTTTTGTACTAAAAACTTATACCAGATACCAAGACCCATCAAAATTGGTTTCACTTTCTTAATATGGCTGATTGTAAAAAAAATTCTGTCCAAAACAACTGGATTGAGTCCTCTATCTCTTCAGCTGTAGTTGGTACATATATAATTCTTTCAAAATGTAGATTAAGTTTAACTTTACAGATGCCAAATTATGATTGTATGCTGAGAAAATACATGTGACGTCCTTATAAATGTCAAATGAATTCTTTATGATCAGTGTTATTAAAATGAATACCAAACAATTCTGTTATAATTAGTGTTATTATAATGAATAACAAAGGAATTCATGGTAATTAGCTGCAGTGAATGAATAAGAAATGAGTTCAGAATGGGAGATTGGAGAAATCTCTTGAAAAGAAGCTCTATGCTTCCTGTGAATTAGCAAAATTTTATACTTATCTAATAATGAACAGATGACAACATTGCAAATGCTGACTTCAAAGCAAAGTAATCTGTTTCACTCTTACAATCTCAAGAGATGGACAGATGTCTGCATTGGACAGATTTTTGATGATTTTTGTGGGACAGGACATAAAGAGATGACAGGATAGATTCTTCAGGTGTCTCTATGGCCTCACTATGACCCACACCATACATAAGTTTGGCTAGTAATTAATTTTTTTCTAGGACATTAATGTTGTGTAGGATGACTGACTAGCTTATTTGACCAAGAAATTTAACAAGACTTCTAAAAGAATTTCCTTCCATGCTGTTTTATCTTTTTATTTCAGTGGTGCTTGATCTTCCCATTTGCTTCTGTGGATTTCATTTACCTAAAGCCTTCTGAAAATTCTTTCCACATTGCTATTAGTTTAGCTACAGCAGTGAGAATAATTATTGTGAACGATTTTTCTGTATAGTTACTGTGGCTATTCATTAGCTGCAGGTATTATTATTATTATTTTAAATTATTTACTTTCATGGTACCTGGCAAAAATGACACATTCTTGTAAATCCTGGAGAGAATTAAACTCCTGTACAAACTAGTGTTTGTTCATCCAATTCTGGTTTGTTCCACATGTCCCTTCTATGGTTCTTCAAAATCTGTGTAACATCTGGGTTTTGTTCAATCAACAGTAATGAAAGTCTTTAAAAGGAACAAATTAATATATTTTTAACTTTATAAAGCTAGAAAATATTTCAGAAACCAGACTGGAAAAGTCAAAGGCAAATGGGCTTCAGTTGGATTAGGTTTTTTTAAAGAAATCCAATGTGTCTGCATTTATGTTTGCATCTTCATTATTCCAGCTGGCTTTTCTTAGAATTGATGTAGGAATGAAGCATTTAAAATATACTCAGAATTTTCCTTCCTCACTCATACTTTAATTTGAAATCTTTCATTCTTAAAAGAAATGAGATAAATAAAGATGATCACAAAGAATTTATAAGATATAATTTATAAGATAGCAGGAGCCCTATAAATGGTGCCTTGACCAAGACCTTATTTGAGGAAGCATAATACATCCGTCCTGGCAGTATAAAATGAAGGAAAATATCATGAGCAAAGTGAACTTAGCAGGAAAGACCTTTAGACTGACTTTTATCAAACAGAAGGTTTAATCTGCACTGTGACAGGTCTTAACAATTACCCAGAGTTTCATCATGTGAATCCAAAGGCCTAACTTTCCCTCTGAACGAGAATATGTCAGGTCTGCCTAAACAGAAACACAAAAGACATCAAAATATTGATAGAGCAAGAAATAGTCTGTGTAAAAGTCAGTTACTGCAGCCCTTGTATTTTTAACTTGTGCCAGAATAGGAGTAAAGCAGAATCTAACTGGTAAAAACCAAACCAAACCAAGAAAATTACAAAAACCCACAATCTTAAAAACCAAAACAAGAGCTATGAGGTGTTTGATTAACATGAGGTATAGATACATAATTTGTGGTGGAAATAAAGGACTGATGATAGCTTTTGATAAAATTGTTGTCAGAAATTATACCCTAAGTTTTTAGGGAATTTATAGGATCGCAGGACTTTTGGCGGATAGAACTAAGGCCAACATTAAATACTGCTTTATAACTGCTTCTTTGTAAGGTAACTCACAGGAAAATTTACAAATTAATGTTGAAGGAAGCTAAAAAACTTGCACATTTAGATGTAGAAGTAATTTGCTACACAGTGAGGAGAAGAACATATTGCAAATTTTAACTAATGGGATAGGAGTAGCTGTATGTGGGAGGTGAAATATTCTAAAATAAAAATGATTGGAAATGTTTTTATATCTTGGTAAAATTGTGATTCTTTCATGTAGATAAAAAAAAACTCCTGCTAAATGCCAGTAGCTCTGAAGCAAGGAAATGGCTTCAATGATAGACCTGTGCCTCGTGTTCTGGCTAACTTCTGTATTTCTCTTGCTTTACCCAAGTTTAAAAATGGCTACACAGCCTTTTTATTCCTGCCATTTTCTGTGGTAAATGAAAAGGTGCTTAGAGATGTTTCTCTCCTCCTTCTTCAATCAATGGCATTTCTGTCTATATCAAGACAATCAGAAATATTAAAACATTTATGCTACTCTGTGCTACTTTTACTGAATCTTCCACCATGGGATGACAGTTTCTAAGGGCTGGCTCAGTCTGAGCAAGAAATGGGACTGATCTGTTTGATCTGTTTGAATACAGAAATATAAGTGAAGTGTAGCTCCTGACAATGTGCAGAATTCCTCAAGGAGTTCAAGGTTTGGAGCAGAGAGAGCCATAGTGATGACACAGCTGTCTGTCCAATGAGATAAACCATTCAAAGTATAACAAATTTTCTACAATGAGAAAGATTAAATTTTTATATCTGTGCTGCTAGATAGGACAGGGAACAATATTTTTTAGCTATTGTTCTGTCTTGTGTAGTAAGGACATCCCCATTATTTTGGCAGTGTGAGGAACACTTCTAAGCAGTCATCAAGACAGATACATTTTTGCTTATATACACTTAAATGTGCTTCATTTGATTTTTTTTTCTCAGTAGTACGCATACTAGTTTTAGACTCTATGCATGCATAACATTTCAGGAATTCTAGGATGGGTTGAGATTCCTGCACAATTCTTTTTTGTTTATGGCAGGACAGCTATATCCCCAAGTAAACTGAGAAGAAAAGACACCCTGCCATGTGTATTGTCAGTCTTCTAGCAAAGATGTTGGGGGATGTTGGTGACTCTTCATAACTCCAGTCCCTATTTTTATTCCTAATTAAGTACTCTTGAATAGGACTGTTAGTATGACTATTAGTATGACTCTTAGTATTTAGAATAATGGTGATTTTTGCATTTTGAATAGTTGTAAAGATTTTTTCTACATTAACAATAAATTCTTGCCTTCATAGACTCACAGAAATGTAGACATTAGAAGCGGCCTCTGGAGATCATTTAACTCAGTCCCTCTGAACATAAGATTTCTTTCATTTGCCTGAAGAAAATGTCATTTGATTCTTCTTCTTGATCTTATGAGCTGTAGTGGAAACCAGCCTCAGTGTTGCCATGCTAATCTTAACCCATAAAATCTGTTTTGGCTTTGCATTCATCCCTAGCAGAACTCCATGCATTCCATGTACACAAACATCTAATTCCTTCTGACTGTCCTCACACTCTGTGCATTAGAATACACACACTTCAGAGAGATACTCAGTCATGCACATTTCCAGGAACAAATAGCATGAGAGTCAGCACCACCATGCTTTTTGGCATTTCTATATTTATTTTCTCACATTTCTCTGCTATTTATTTTCTCACATTACAAGATTTTGAATGTAATGAACAAATAGGAGGTTTTAGATTTAGTTCTTGTGTAGGCACATCAGTCTGCCATGGCACAAGATTGTGTGTTTTGTCTGGTCTTTGGTACTTGAAGAAGCACCTGTATTTCTCATAGATTTGATTCCATCTGCTGCTTCTGTCAATCTGTAGATCAAAAGTATCAGCCTACTTCAGATATTTCAGATACCTCAGAGTAGCAAAAACGGAATTCCACTCATGAAAGATTAGAAAATAACTCAGTTCCCAGACCACAGAATAGCTGTCCGGTCTCCACTGACGGTTGGGACTTGACTCAGTGACTTAGATACAACATCTAGTAGCATTCTGGATGCTTCATGCTGACCTCCATCTGCCCATCGAAAAGAATGCAGGTGTCATATATTCTGGATCACAGTAGGGCCTTTCAGATACATGTAGTTCTCTCATATGACTAGGCAAGTCAACACTGAGAATTAAGACACATAGCACATAAACATATTTTACTTTACATTTCTGAACCTAAGCTTGAATCCCATCCCTGTGGTGTTGTATATCCACAGTGTGAGGAATGCGGTATCTTCCATGTCAAAGTGGACCTAATATGAATGTGCAAGATCTGAGGCAGCCTTTGGTTATAATAGTGTAGATGTTGTCCAAGATCCACTCATGGGCTCAGTAAACAGCATTCAAGTCCTGACACAAAAATAGTACAGACATAGATACTAAACTGAGTGGGAACACTGCCAGAATTTCACCTCAGAGGGAATGTGCTAATCTTCTGTAAAGTATGTGCTTTTTTCAGATTGCAGCCAAAAGAGTAGAACTGAGCTTGTAATGTGTGACAGAGCTTTATATAGTTACATCTGTCAGAAATGTATGTAATAAATGGATTAATTCACTAATATCACAAGGTGAATTTAAGTAGAGCAGCATTATTTCTTTTTTCATTTGTTATGTAACAAGAGTACAGGGTCTGGCTGGGATGATGTTAATTTTCTGCATAGCAGCCTCAGTGTCCTGTGCTTTCGGTTTGTGACTAAAACAGTGTAGAGAACTACACTGTGTTTTGGCTAAAGTTGTTGTGCTTGCACAGCATCAAGGCTTCTTTTATTCCTCATTCCACCCTTCCTCCCACTTCTCCCTGTTGGGTCAGCTGTGAGTAAGCAAAAAAATTGTGAGGAGGCATGGCCAAAACAGCTGACCTGATCTGACCAAAGGAATATGCCATGTGGTGTGACAGTGGCCACAGCAATATGTGATTTGGGAAAGAGGTATGGAGTACATTTATGGTTGTGGTGCTTGCCTTCCCAACCATTGCCATTTGTGCCAAGGTCCCACTAGACAGGAAATATCTGTACATGTGCCTGTTGATGTGAAGTAGTAAATTTATTACTCTTTTTTTTTTTTTTTGCCTTACCATGAATACAATTTTTCTTCACCTCCTAATTGTCTTTAAAATCTCAGTCCATCAATTTTCTTGCCTTTGTTCCATTTTCTCACAGTCCTTCAGGAGAGGGAACCAAACAAGAGTCTGTGTGGGCACTTGGCTGCTGACTGGGTCAACTCACTACGGTTTGAGATTTCTTGCCATAGTCATAAAACAGTTTGGGCTGGAAGGGACCTTAAAGATCATGTAGCTCCAAGTCCCCTGCCATAGGCAGGGATAACACCCTCTAAATCAGGTTTCTCAGAGCCTCATCCTATTTAGCACTGAACACTTCCAGGGGTGGGACATCCAACAGCTTCCCTGGACAACTTGTTCCAGTGCCTCACCACAATCATAGTAAAGAATTTCTTTCTAATATCCAATCTAAATCCCTCCTCTCTAGTTTAAAGCCATCCTTACTTGTCCTATCACTATCTGCCTGTGTAAAAAGTTCCTTTACACCTTTTTTATAAGACCTCTTTAGGTGAAAGGGGCTAAAAGGCTGCAATGAGGTGTGCCCAGAGCCTTCTCCAGGCTAAACCTCAGCTGTCTCAGCCTTTTTCCACATGAGAGATGCTTCACCCCTCTGATCATCCTTTTGGCCCTCCTCTGAACCCACTTCAACAGATCTTTCCTCTGCTGAGGCCCCGGACTTGGATACCATACTCCAGGTGGGCTCTCACAAGGGCAGAATAGAGGAGAGTCACTTTTTTCACCCCGCTGACCAGTCCTATTATGATGTAGCCCATTATAGGCCTGGCTTTCTGGGCTATGAGAACACACTGTTGGCTCATGTCCAACCTTTCATTGACCAGAACCCTCAAGTCCTTCTCCTTAGGGCTGCTCTCAGTGATTTCATCATCCAGTCTGTACTCCTCTCTGGCATTTTCCCACCCCAGGTGCAGGACCTTGCACTTGGCCTTGTTGAACTTCATGAGGTTCCCATGGGCCCACTTCTCAAGTTTTTCCAGGTTCCTCTGGATGGCATCCCATCCTTCTGCCATGTCAACTTGGTGTCATCTGAAAACTTGCTGAGGCTGCACTCAATATCACTGTGCACTTGTTCCAGTTGCCTGTGACATTGATATTAATTAACAATCTATCAAGAGATATTAAAGAGCACTGATGCCAAGACAGAGTCCCGAGGGACACCATTGATCACTGGCCTCCACTGCAACATAGAGCCACTGACTACAACTATCTGGCTGCATGCATCTAGACAATTTCTCATCCTATCCTTGTTTGACTTCTATCAGGAACAGTGATTATATTTTATTTTAGTCTGTTCTCAACAGAAAGTGATTTTACAGAAAAAGTATATACTAACATGACTTTAGGTGAGCAGCTGGCAAGAAATATTTAATATAGCTCTTTATTTTATTAGCTAATTATGGTTTCACAGTCAGCTTTTATTGCACCATCCTTAAGCTCAGCAAAGTAACTCTCACCTTGGTAAGAGCAAATATGAAGTTCTTCTCAGTAGCTGTTTTTCTCCATGCAAACATTTCCCCCATGACATCTCTTAGAATTGTGAAACATGCTCACATGGTCTGTCTTTGCACATCTGCACTCATAACACTAGGAATGGCACCTCCAGAAATCAGTGACTGAATTAGTTTGAGAAGTGTGGGATCAGCTGCAGAAGCATGTAGGGAAAATAGTCCAATTCTCTTTCCTTTGCCTTCAATCCCTCATCATCTCAGGATGGATTCCAAATGTGAACACAGAGAGCTGCTGAATTCCTGCCAGCTGGAGTACAGCAGAAGACAATATTTGCAAAGTGTGAAAGGAAACCAGAGAAAGGCAGTCCAGATATCAGTGGGAGTGAGGATGGAGGGATGGGGAGAGAATAAAAAAATAAAAATAGTCACTTCAGACTTGGATACAGCACTTCAAAGACTTTTTCTGAGCTAAGCTAAATACGTTTTTGAAAATGAATTGTAGCTGTGAAAACAATTCGTAGGTCATAAAGTCTTTCTTGTTGGAATGAGTTTTGAAATCAGCCTAGTTCAACTCATTAGCCTCATGTCACATTTAAGCTGTCACAAATCCTTCCATTAGGTAGGAAATTAGTTTACCCACTGGTGAAACAGAGGAATGAAACATAGGAATTGTATAACTAGAAGTTGGACTCTGCAGAAAAACTGACAGGATTGCTTGATAAAGTAGATGAACTTCTCTGGGGGTTTGTAAATCCTTCCTTCAATCCATGCCCCTGAGCAGGAGCAGGTGCACTGTTCTGACATGAAGCAAAATTTCAAAGGTTTAGTGCCTGAATGGGAGATCAGACCTCAGTACATTTCAAATCCAATGAAGCTACATCACTAATCATCTCCCCTCTAGAATACTTTGACATTGGCAATGACTAGAAAGAAAGATATTCCCTGAAGTCTGATTAGCATAGCAGGCAATTGATGTAGTGGAGGACCACCCAGAAAATAATTAGTAAATTAGCATGATGGAATTTTGAAACATAAATCAGTGTGTAGTAGAAAGGTAAAAAAGACAAAAGATTAAATTAAATATTGACTTTGCCTCACAAAGCACAGCAATAATTACAAAAAGCATGAATATGTGGCAGATACTATTTTTCAGTGACAATTTCAATTTCAATTGAAAACTGTTCCATTGCTAGAACTAGTAACATATGAAGGACATTGAATATTAAGCACATGTTGGTGAGTGGAAAGCTGACATACATCTGCAGATCTGTGGTAACTTATTAGGTAGATGCAGCTCAGCCCAAAGCAAATAGGATGTAATTGAAGCCAACATAGCCACTAGTAGGAAAAAAATACTCTGAATTCAATTATCCTGTATTTGTCATGAACTAGGAACACAAATATTTATTTACTATTTATGTATTGTGGATATTTATTGGAGATTAGTCAATGTGTGCTCTTACTTAGGATAACTTGGTCATGTTCTCCGGTATTAAGTTGCATTTGTGATGAAGTATTCAGAACTTATTTATCATCAAAGTATTTGTTTTATCTTTTTTTGTTTTTCTTTTTTTTTAATTTTAAGAAACATTAAACCGAGTCAAAACTCTTAATCATATGTATTAAAATGTCTAAGTTTTTTAGATTATCTCAGTATCAAATTTTGAGTTTATCAGAAATGGCTACTTTTTAGTCTTTGTTTTTGCAACCATCTTACACAATTGAGGTTAAAAATTATTAAAATTATTTTACATAATTACCAATGTCTTTCTGCTGAGAGCAATAACATAGTCAATAATATTAGCAAGTATTTTTATATACCCAGTCTAATGTTTTCTAATGCACGATTAGAAATAGTCCTCCCATGACGAATGAAAGTCAGGTTTGAGATCACCTAAGGTGTCTGCAAGTACATAACTCCATGGGATTAGATGAGGTACACCCCAGGATCCTGAGGGAATGGGATGATGTAGTTGCTGAATCATTTTCCATCATACTTCAAAAGTTGTGGCATTCAAGTAAAGTCCCCAGTGACTGGAGAAAGCAGATTATTTCTCCCATTCTTAAAAAGGGTAAAAAGGGATACCCAGAAAATTAGTGACCAGCCAGCCTTACCTCTCTGACTGGTAAGATCATTGAACAGATCCCGCCTGAGATATGTCAAAACATATGGAAGACAGGGGGGTGATTAGAGACTGCCACAATGGTTTCACCAAGGGCAAATTGTGCCTGGCTAATCTAGTGGCCTATGATGGAGTCACTGCTTCCCTTGAGAGCGGAACAGCTATGGATGTCATCTACCTAGATTTCTGTAAGAGCTTTGGTGCAGTTCATTACAACTTAGCTATCTTTAAATTAGAGACTTATGGTGTTGATGGAATGTGCTGTTGGATTATTCTTCATAGTAGCTATTATGGATCAATGTTTTGGATTTGGGCTGAAAACACTGTTGATAATATTGAAATAATTTTCTTAGTGCTGAGCAACACTTGCACAGCATCACGAACCTTTCTACTTGTACTGCCCCACCAGCAAGGAGGCTGGGATGCTCCAGATGTTGGGAGGGCAGACAGTTGGGACAGGTGACCCCAAATGACCACACAGATATTTCAAACAATGTGACATCATGCTCAGTACATGGGGTACTGAAGGGGTGTTTGATGGATGTTCATTGGGGGTGTTTGTGTTCCCAAATCAGCATTGTATGTGATGGAGCCCTGATGTACTGGAGATGATTGAACATCTGCCTTCCCATGGGAAGTGGTGAATGAATTTTTTGTTTTGCTTTCCTTGTGTGCATGGCTTTTGCTTTACCTACTGAACTGCCTTTACCTCAGTCTAGGAGTTTTCTCACTTTCACTGTTCCCCCATCCCAGTGGCCAAGGAGATAGTGAGCGGCTGCGTGGGGCTTAATGCTGGCTGTGGCTAAATCACAACATGTATGAACTGTTAACTGAGCTAGGATTTATCTGCATGGCTACATCCAAAGGGTTGCAGACAACTATCTCATTTATAGGTGGAAATCAGTAACAAGTGCTGTCCTCCCGGCATCTGTACAGGAACCAACAAAAGCACAGACAGTGGGATCAAGTGCTCCCTGAGCAAGTTTGCAGATGACACCAAGATGAGTAATGTAGCTGATTTGCTATGTGGGCAGGGAGTCATTCAGAGCAACCTTGAGAGGCTTGAGGAGTGAACCTCATTAAGTTCAACAAAGCCAGGTGCAAGGTTCTGCACATGGGCCAGGGAAGTCTGCAGTATTGGTGGGGGCTGGGGGATGAAATTACGTGGCTGAAGCTGCCCCATGAAGAGCCTTAAGGGTACTGGTGGGTAAAAAGCTGTACATGAGCAGGCAATGTGTGCTTGTACCCATATCCTGAGTTGCATGAGAGAAGTGTGGTTGTTCAGCATGATGAGGGACATGATGCTCCCCCTCTAGTCCATTCTTGGAGACCCTACCTGAAATGCTGCATCCAGTTTGGAGGTTCCAACAGAAGAAAGATATGGACTCGTTGGTGTAGGTCTAGAGGAGGGCCATGGGAATGATCAAAGGGCAGAATACCTCTTCTGTGAAGTCCGACTGAGAGAGACCTGGCTCTGTTCAGCCTGGATTAGAGAAGGCTCTGAAGAGTCTTTATTGCAAATAATTGATACTTAAAGGAGATTTATAAGAAATATGAAGGAAGCCTTTTTATCAGGACCTGTAATGATGGGACAAAGTAAAATGGTTTTAAACCGAAAGAAATTAGATTTAGATTGGATCTAAGAAAGTTGTTGTTTTTTTTTAAATGATGACACAGGAACAGGTTTCCCAGGCAACTTGTGAATGTCCCATCATTGGAAGTGTTCAAGGACAAGACTGAGCAACGTGTTGCAGTGAAAGATATTCTTGTCCATGGTGGTTGAAGTAGATGACCTTTAAATATGTTTCTGTGAATCTAACATTGTACAACTCCATCATTCTTTGAAGTGGTCACAAAAAAATACTTTTTATGTCCTTATAAAATTTTGACAAACCTGAAACATTTTAAGAAACACAACTTGTGTTGATAATTTCACCAGTAAGGCTATTTTCAGAATTGTCAGCTCTCTGAAAAAGTCAAAGCAGTATGAAAATATGTAAAATTTAAAAAAAGAAATTAAATGGGTTTTTGGTAGTGAATTAACAGATAGCTGGTGAAAGAATGCAGATACTTAATATGAGTGGATATGTTCGAATTTCATGAAAAAAAATTAGAAAAAGTTAGAAAATGGGTGAAAGGTAGTGCTATAGTAAAAGTAACTCCTAAAACAGACATTCCTGAATTAATTGTGCAGTTTGGGGGTGATTTTTTAGATATTGAAACAGAACAAGACAGATACATTGAAAATGAAGAAAAGGAAAAGAATATGTGAAATGAAAAAATATTGAAGGATATCAAGTATGGGGTTTTTTTCAGCTGCTTTGAAACAACAATTTTCTTTTCCTCATTTTCATATCTCTAAGGGAAATTTTGAGACGGATGAATGATTTTGTATAAAACTGATGTGATTCTTTGTATAGATACAAAATGAAACCAAATCACAGACAATCAGGTAAATTGAAATGTGATTTT
Organism: Cyanoderma ruficeps; assembly: GCA_008694505.1. Classification (NCBI taxonomy): domain Eukaryota; kingdom Metazoa; phylum Chordata; class Aves; order Passeriformes; family Timaliidae; genus Cyanoderma; species Cyanoderma ruficeps. The sequence goes on from VZDJ01000158.1 coordinate 12,480,158, forward strand.
GTGTTGAATGGATCTCTTTGAAGCGCATTAGATTAAAATCTTTTTCAGTCCTTCCAAAGTTTGACTGCATACTTGAGTAAAGTGTACTATATTTCCCCATAAAAATATCTTCACTAATAGCTTTGGAGATACCTCAAATCACAGTTAATTGCTTGTATTTAGAGAACTAAAAATGTGAAAACAAAAATGCTCCAATACTATGAGAATGAGTACCAAAAGAAAAATCTTCAGATATGATGAGAGTGGGTACACTGTAAAACCTATGTTAAACATGAAGAAGACTTATTTTCTGATGCACAGAAAATATTAACATAAAAACCCCCTGGTTTTTCAGAATCAGTGCTTGTTAAAAACAACAAACTTTCAACCAAGAATGTCTTTACAATGTAAACTTTGGACACAATATAGTGCCCAGTAGGGACAATGATGGATTTCATCCCTTGAGGTTCAGAAATTTTATTTAACTCTGACATCACATGTGGAATTATTTTGATTAAACAGAAATCTTCTGGGATGTAATACTATTTACTAGTTGCAGTGTTTTTTAAAAAATTTACATTTATTCTACAATATAATACATAATATATACAAATGACTAATCCTTATTTGGTGGTGTAGTTTACTTACAAGTGCAACACTAAAACCAGGGTGGAACATTTGACTTAAATAAAACTTAGAATGTTCTGATCTATCAGGAGTCCATATTTCTGTGAATCAGGTACGGTAGTGTACTGGCTATTGCATGACACCTGGAGATCAGGAGACTGAAATTGTTTCTAGAATGAGAAAACTGAAGAATTATCCGTTGATTGTTAAAGCATAACTTTCCAGTTGGGAAAATGTAATGAGGGATGGATTTTAATGCTAGTCTGTTCTCCAATATACTGTATTCCTTGAGTTAAATCCTGTCAGAAGTTCAAAATCCATGGTTAATTTACCTTAAAAAAACCCCTCCTTTCCTGATTTGAAAAGAGAGCTACTTGATGAGGTATTTAAGTAGTCAAGTATGTTAACTTTTAAAAGAAATGAGCAACTTATTTCATTTTGAAGTTAGCTGCAATGTCTTGCCATATGACTGTAATGTATTAAATTCTAAATTTAAGGGCTTTTTATTAGCAAGTACCTGTTTTTTTCTCTATTAGCAAGTGTAAAGCACTCATAGACCATAACAGTCATAACCATTTCTCTGATAATATAATAGAATGAACTACCTGAACGTTTCACTGGAATGTATTTTATAATCCTTCATGTGTTTTGGTTCTCCTCTGAGCCTTCAATTTTTCAGTAACCTTTCAAAATGCATGTCAGGACTCACTATGGATTTCTGGAGTGTCAGGGTACAACCAAATAAAGAAAAATATGTAATGTTTAAAGACACTCAGTGTTTAGCTCTTTGCATATTCCAATGGCACATTAATTCGGCTGTTCAAAATATCCACTTGGAATCTCATGTTCAGTTATTTACCAACTGTGGTACCTCAGAATCCCCTTGTGACTCCTCTATTCCCTAGACATCTGTTTCTCAAAGTCTTATGTCTTTGCCCTACATACTCAGGTGTGCATATCTATATTTCTCTTTAGCAAAACATGCATCCAACATGTTATGAACTGATTCAAACCTGACTTTTGTATTAATTGTTTTTCCTTCTGTTTTGATGCCCTCTAAAAACCTCATCAGTGTCTATTTAATGTCTTTTGAGTTGTTGATTAAAATATTAACCCAGAAGGAATCAAGAAGGTATTCTCTTCAGGACTTTACCACAGATTATTTATCATTGACTCCCTGTTACGTTTTTCATTGCAGAAATTGTCCCTTTTTTAAAGCCTAATTTTATTCAGATTATCTTCCTAGAAACAAAATTTTCATAGTAACAAAGAACTCATCCTAAAATTTATAGATACTAAGCAAACACGTATGAAAAACATTTTAAAGCCCTTGTATTTCATGACAGCTAACCTAATTAGTGGCAGCCCTGTACCACATAAATTTCTGTTATTAACTGCACTCAGTTTGGTGTATGATACACAGTTCCACAGTAAAATTATTGCAGGTCTAAAAATAGTGCTTCTTCTCCTTTGTAAACTTTTATAATCTTTCTACTGCAGGTTTGTGCAACACGTGTATGATGCAAGTGAACAAACAAATACAAAGACTGTGATGATGGGCTGGATGAAATACATCCACAGGTTCTGAAAGAAATACTGACTGGAAATACCAACAGGGTTGTTAGATATATGTAATATTCACAGCATATCCTGTTTCTCGATGCTGTAAAGTAATGGGAATCATAGACTGCCTGTCCTTGGATCTTTCCTTTTTCCTGTGGCAAAAAAAACCCAACCAACCAATATTTTTTAAGATTACTTATTTCATGTCAAAGAGGGAAAAAATGAAAATAAAGACACACACACACATATAACTATATAGCTATATATCTATATATCTACCTATACATCTATACATCTATATATCTGTATCTGTCTATGATTCCTCCCTATCCCTCTATGTACATACTTCTTATAATCTCACTGATATTTTGCACATCAGGCTCCTTTTTAAAAAATACTCTTCTGAAAGTTTTACGGTTCATTAAAATAGGGATGTGATTCAGCTCAGGAATTCTTTTTGCAGTATGTGAAATTTGTCCTTTGGCTCTCAGCTCACACAAGACTCTTCTCAGTAAGACATGCTTAGACTTCACCAGTAATAGCTACCTTTGACATAAAGCAAAATTAGCAAAATTAATATCAGCTGCCCTAAAACTCCTAGTTCTTCCACATTTTTAAGAAACCATCAGCAGAAATTTAATTGTTTCATATATGCACAATAGCCCACTTTAAAAGTTATGAAATTATCTCTGTTCAATATTCTTGTTTAGAACAAGCCAAGGGTTTAATTTGAAAAAGGAAAGTTATTTCTCACAGTTACAAGTTAGGAGTTGAGGGTCATAGAAAACTCAGTTCCACTGAGATAATTTTAAAATAGTTTCTTATGAGGGTGGGCCTAGGCTTCAACCTCTCAGTAAGACAACTGGCAAAAGAAAAACTTCAGTATTCTGAAGTTAAAAGAAACAATATTTCTTCTGTGAGATTAAATTTAAAAAATCTTTTAAAATGGGGAAAGGTAGTAGTCAAAATATTATTTTACTGAATGGCTGATAAAATTTTGTTCAAATTTCTCCTTTATTTGTGCACACTGGAACTTATTTCTTCGAAACCAGAAACCTAACTATCATGATAGTCATAGCTTGTGATAGTTTTCAGTCTTTCTTCAACATGAATGAAATTCTGTTTTGCATTTGACAGTGTTATATTTTTCTGAGCTGGTGATGGAAGGCACATTTATTCTCTGATTCCTTGGAACTGAAGGCCTTAAGTGATAGCTTTTCCAAGTCTCTCAGAAGAAGGTATTCTGAAACTTTTCATGTGAAATTGATCGGCTGCTTCAGGAGGGATCGAGAGGTATCTCATCAGTCCATGCCGTATAGAGCAGCAATTTAATTTTGTTCACTAGAAAGAAGTTCAAATAGTCTCAGGCAAATGAGGAATGAGCCTTTGTTAGAAAGAAATTCAAACAGTCTCAGGGAGATGATGAGTCTTTTCTCCCTCCATGCTTTGTGAATGAACTGATCATGTACCATTCTTGTTCTGTATAGGCTTAGGGTAGTCTGAATGCACACTGGCTGCATCAGGCTCAGCAAGTGAGATTACAGAAAAGAAAATAACTTCATCAAGTGTGTCCTACTCTTAGTGCCAAATCAAAATCTTTGCTAAATCAAAACCTTGCAGGAAGGGAGAAGGGCAAGGTCTTATTTCAAGGAATTAGGCTTTTTCTGGTTGCTGAAAATAAAGAAATTCAGGAAAAATTATTTTCAGTCTCTATTTCTTTAAATAATTTCCCACCAGTTTGACAACTATCTGTGGGGAGACACTAAGAAAAAAATATGTGACTTATTTGATGTAAGTTCTTTATATGAAAGCCTTAAATATGTGAAAAACCCATTGTCTAATGGTCACATGATCATTGTGGCTAACCAAGTTATAGTTGATCAGTTGGAGACATGCCTTATTTCTAAATACTTTTCAGCCAAATCCACTCTCTCTCCTATTGCTATATAGACAAGCTCTAAGTGACATTCTTGGGGTTAGAAGACCACTCCTCATGTTGGACTTCATACAGCACTACCTACGATACACTGAGGCTACGTGTGGTGTGACTATTCACTATCATACTTGTGCAATGGCTTGAGAGGATTATATTCTCCTTAAGCTTCTCTTGTGATCTGATTATTAAGAAATGCTTCTGCCCAAATTAAGATTCAAACAAAGCCATATGCCAAAGTCAATAGTATGGATTTTATTTGACAGTAAATGTGAGGTAAAGATATGGAAAGAAACAGGAAAGAGGGGGACAGAAAGAGAGAGAAAGACAGACAGACAGATTAAGTAGAAAGATATCACCACCCCGTGGATCCTGTGGCATCCTGGTCCTTCTTCACCACGGTCTTCTCAGTGGTGAGGGATCCAGAGTCATTCTTCTGCAGGCACCACCTTTATACAGTCCAAGTTTTGGGTATCCACAGGATGGTCCCAGATGTTGCCATGACTGGGGTTGGCATGGGTGTAAGCAGTTGTTTCCTTTCCCATAGTCTGTACAGTGGAATTTTTGTCCGGTTTGCTAATTCCAAACCTTCACCTACACTAGGCCTAGAATTGACACCTTCCTGTTTGCCTCATAGTGCTTATGCCAAGTTCCTGTTTTGGTGGCTTATCTTATGGGAAGATCCTTCTTTGATAGTGTTCAGAGACATTTGTGTCCTTTAAATATTTGCAGCTTCCCATTGTACAATGGACTCTAAATAATTACATTAAAAACCATAATCCATTGTCTCTACTTGCCAAGTATGGTCTATGATAGTGATTTCCTTTGTCTTTTACTGTTGAAAACAATGCAAAAGCAGAGTTTAATTAGTCTTAGTATCCCAATTAATATAATACAATTATTTTACTGAAACCTGTTATCTTTTGTCAAGTCTTCACTGAAAACTGAAGTGAGACAACTGAGCTTTGTGAGGCAATTAGCAGGTTTTCAGAATAGCAATGTGAGAATTAGTTGCTACTCTTCACATACAGCTTCTTTTTTGTTATTTTTTTGCTGTGTGAGAGACTTGTGAATGGATAAACAAGTGAGCTGAACTGCTTTTGTACTCCCCAAGCTGGAGGGGAGTGGGGGTATGACCCAAAAGAAATTACTTCATATCCCTTTAGGATTAACTACTAGCGCTGCCAAGAACATTTCTGTATCAGTTTAAAAGTAGAGTAAATGAGAGATGAATTGGGTTTGCAGGTGAAATTCTTCCTCAAGTGACTCAAACCAGGAGGGGAAACTGTGGTACTAAAATTTTCCATGTGGACTGTAAGATCTTTCAAGAGTATCAATTCATGCCAAAATTAAGAAACAGAAATATAGTTTCTCTCTACCAAAGTTTGTGTCAAAGTTCTTGTCCTTATCAACTTATATTGGTATCTTTGAATCACAGATATTTTAACTTGTCATAGTATGAAAAACATGTGAATTCACAAGGTTTTCAACTGAGAGTTCCAAGAGCATCTCAAAAAATGTTGCATGTTTATAAACATGTACAGACAAAATAAAAAAAAAATAAAAAAAAAAAACCAAGATCACTTAGAAGAGCTCAGGAGGGTTTTCAGTAGAATAATGAGAAAAATGTAGCATCAGAGAATGTAAGACATTGATGATAGTGCTTAGAATTCACTAACATCTGAAAGAATTCCCCATATGGAAAGATATGCATTGCAGAGTGGAAGGTGCTTTCTAATATCTTCTAAAAAAGCTTCCTTGGATTTAAATTTTTTTTTGCCCTAGACATTGCCAGGATGGTGGTCTTCCTGTTTGTATCCTTAGTCTACAGTTACTAGGTTTTGATTCCATTTTGAACAATGGGTCAGTGTAACAACATGGGCAAATTCAGCAGTATGATAATAATTGAAAGGTGAGAGTGTGTAGAAACAGAGTTTCTACTACCCTTCCATTAACAGTTGTTCCTCAGGCTTCTTCAGAGAGGGATTTTCACTTGAGGAGTACAGAAAAGAAAGTAATCACAGACCAGTGGGTTGCTTTCCAATATTTAGGAGGTTTTATGTCTGTATGAAGTGATATTGCTTTATATTATCCTCTTCCAACTGATGCCACTGGTTGACATTAAAAAAATTACTGTGTGGGGGCTACCCACAGAGAGGCCATCACTGAAAAGAATATCACTAGAGAAGAACTTTCCCATTCTCTGATGGCTACAAAAGCAGTGTTTTCTCCATTCTTCTGGTCCTTCTTTTATTTTACAATAGAAACCCAGTAAAATAGCAGGGGGTCATTCACGGCTGAGTTAATTAACATGCTGCCAGTGCTGATGAACGAAGTCTGATAAAAAGCACACACAGTCCTGGGAGAAGCACTGCAGGAGGTCCTTTTAGCTCATGGCAATTCAATAATAAAAAAAAAAGAAAAAAGGAATTTGAATGTAGGATTTAGCAGAAAATCAAATATCTCAATTAATATTAATTAATAATTGAAAGAATAGTCAATAGATTGTTGGAGCATTGCTTAGTTAAGTTTTGTAATGTCTATATTTGCTGGGAGTTTTTTGGTATAGTATAAATTGCAAATACAAGTATCTGGAAATTGAAACACATGTAGACACAACCCATCAAAATATATTTATGTTAAAATGATTTTGTTAGATTTCCACAATGCAAAGACTTGATGTGTTCTAAATAAAATATCTGCCAATCTAAAAGATTGTGGTTTAGTTTTTTTAAATGGAAGTTGTTCATTTTCCTCCCAACATAGGTCTTGACTTAGCAACAAAATCATGTCTTTCTTTTTCCTTTCTTTTTCTTTTTTTTTCATCATCCCCCAAAATGTAGGTTCTGGAGGCAAAGCATGGTCTTCTGGGAGCATCCAGACAACATTATTGCCTGCTGTTTACACACTGCATGAGACTGGAAACGCAGCTCCGCCATGGGAGTATCCTCCAGCTCACTAATCCTAGAAATGCTTACTCGGAGTGCTTCTCTGAAAAAGGCAGCAATAAAAGATACATTTTTCTCGCTCAAGGACACTGAGAACAGAAGGGACCAGCATTCCCTTTTGAAGGGACCATCTGGCCCTATGCTCTGCCTCTATAAGCTGCAGAACTTCTTCCAGGAACTGGATTAAAATACGTTTCTCAGAGAACAGTCTAATCAGTTTTTAAAGACTCCAAACAGTGTTCAGTCCATGGGCTGTTTCTGGTAAGTTGTTCAAATAGTTAATTAGCTTCACCAATGCATTTTACTGCATCTTATTTCAAGGCTGAATAAGTCTAACTTTAGTTCCCATGTAATGCATGTTTTATGCCTTCTTCTGCAAGATTATACACCTTTTCCTGTCAAGTATAATTTCTATGGTTAAGTCTATATGTAGCACGATCAAGTAACTTCTTTTTCTCTTCACTATACCAGTAGATTGGATTCCATAAACATCCCACTTCAGGGATTAGTTTAGGTACATTTGGGTAATTTTTTGAGCTCTCTGTATTGTCTTCATTAAATTCATAACTTCCAGACTTCAGAATTGCAGACTTCAAACTGGATGAAGAAATCCTCAAATTCATATAAATGTTGCATACAGATGTTATCTGGCTCCCTTCCTGATATTCCTTTAGAAAGTCAGTGACAATCTTCACTGAACTTTATACTGAGCTTCCACACTGACCCCCTTCTCCCTGTTAACATTTTTTCTCAAGTTGCTTCTTTCCAGGAAATAATTTCTCATTCTGCTTCTGAAGCCTGCCATACTTCCCACATGTAACAACTTACAGTCTCAGTGCTGCACTGAAATATATTTTGCTCAGTTATGACCTTGTACCTGGGATCTGGAATAGTTTGTAAAAACACCTTCTTCTCATTGTTTAACGCTTCCATTGAGCTGCACAATATACTAGCAAAGATCTTACTTGGTCATCTAGATACACACAATCTCATTACTGATTAAAACACTGAATAGTATCAGATCCTAAAGAATTCTCAGTGCTCCCAAATCTCTTGGATTCTACCATTGATTTTTTCACTTCTATCTGCATTTTCTGTCTCTAAATACAAAATAAGCCTATGACCAACTGATTATATACACTGCATGCCTTCTCAGAATACAGTATTATATAGCATCATGTCAAAAACTTTGATTTACTTGAAGTGTGTAATTGCTTTTATCAAGTTGTTCTATCACTTGATCAAAGCACATCACAACATTTTTGTTCTCTTGTTATATTTTCTAAAAAAAACATGGCAATTTTATTTTTATACTAATTTATTTTGGCTCATTGTATGTACTCTGAAAATAAATATTTAATGAAGAAGGAGAAACAGTGCAAGTTCCAGTATGATGTTAAGGGTTCTAGCTTAAATAAGGTTGTTAGTATCCAGATGTTGCTATGAAGGATGTAATAAGATGTGAATGATGAAATTGCTCTCCTGTCTCCAGGATGAAACACATGGAGACCCTTAAAGATATAAAGTAAGGATCAGTGATGCAATTATCCCAGCAAACAGCAGCATATTTGATGGAACACAGTATTCTCTTTCTGTAGTGATTGTACTGATGTGAATACATATGAACTGTCATTCATATAAATACAGTCTATAACCTGCACTTTCTCAAAAAATCTTTGTTTCAACCTCTTTAAATGATACTGAGCATCTTTATTATCTTTTGCTGTGTGGTCTGCATGTTGTCTTTTGTGTGACATTGGCTTACCAGACTTCATTTTTATCCCCACCCATTGAGCTTTTTTTTTTCTAGGATAGAGTTAATTGTCTTCATAGTAGCTGGTATTTTGGATTTGTGCTGGAAAGAGTGTTGATAACAAAGGGAATTTGTAGTTGCCGCAAAGCAGGAACTCATGCAGAGTCAAGGCCTTTTCCACCTCTTACCTCCTCAGTGAGGAGTCTGGGGGTTTACAAGGAGCTGGGGGGGAACACAGCCAGAACATCTGAGCCCAACTGACTCCAGGAATGTCCCATACCATATACCATATACCATATACCATATGACATAAGGCTCAGCATCAAAAGCAGGGGAGAGAAGGAAGAAGTTGGGACATTTGGAGTGATGACCTTTATTTTCACTGTTAATGAAGCCCTGTTTTCCTGTAGATAGTTGAGCATGCGCCTGCCTGTGGGAAGTGGTGAATGAATTCCTCGTTTTGCTTTGCTTTTACTTAACCTATTAAGCTGTCTATCTCAGCCCATGAGTCTTGTTACTTTTATTCTTCCAATTCTCCCCTACATCCAGCTGTAGGGGAACGAGTAAGCAGCTGTGTGGACCTGAGCTGCCAACGAGGGTTAAATCATGACATTCTTGCAGCTCTGGCCTTCTGGCTAAAATAAAAAAAAAAGTTTTTTAGAAAGTTTTTATTTTCTTGATATTATTTTTGACTCCTTTAACATTCTAGTTGATATTGCTGTGTTCTTGAGAGGCATGTATGGCTTCTCTTCTGGTGTCTGGAAGTACTGACAAGATGATGAATATGAGCTGCTGATTTATTTTTTTTTTTTTTTTTCTTATTTTGTTCTCAGGCCCTTTGTGGTCCTTGCTTTGAAAACTGAACATAACTGAGCTGACTGAGTGTCTTTTGCTCTATTCTACCATTGAGTTGGACATCTCTTTTTTGTGCAGTTGCCATTTTTATGCTATGTTTAGACAAGTCAAGTATGTTTATCTCAATCCCTTTCTTGGTATACATATCAAAACAGTAGCAGTGCAAATTCAATGAAGGCATTTTGGAATGGTATACAGTATATTTGTAAAAGCACTGTCCTCCAAAGCAGCTCTGTGAATTTAGGCATGCTGATAAAACTTTATAAATGTGAGCACTATGGCAAATGCTTATTTTCTGTATGGGCATATTTTTTTCTAAGCACAACAATACCATGACCAAAGTTATTTCTTGTTATCCTTTCTGAGGAAGATGCATAAGTCTTCTCTTTCCCACTATTTTGTATGAACCTTTATCCATTCCTAGCCAAATATTTGAAGGTGACAGGTGATGAAGATAGCATGTTGAAACAGCTAATTTCTGTCTGTCTCCAAGGCTTTTCACACAGTGGCAGCGTACCAGCAGAAATTAACAGAAGTTTCATAAGGCTTTTTATTATTTAGAACAGAAAGATATGAGCATGATATGTACAGCTTTAGATTCTAAGAGTCAGCCTGCAACTTTTGGGTGACCTGTCAGCACACCCTGTTCTGATCCTGCATCAGCCATAGACTCATAGGATCTCCTCTTTGTCTCCTGGCTCTGTTTTAGCAGAGAAATCAGTTGTGTTCATGATCTCTCACAGCACTGATAATGCTGTGCCTGCATCCATACACCAGACTGACACTGAAACCTGAGAGTCTGTTAGTATGCTCTGCCACTGCTTTTTCTGCTGCAGCTTTATTCCCTACTAGCATTTTTAAACTACACCTACCTGCTGGTGTGCCAGATGTGAGGAGGTACTTTCTTTATCTTTTCCCATAGCATGGGCCAAGTTACAGTTTGGCATCAAATGAAATTTCTCTCTTATTATGTCAGTTAATTTCTCTTTACTTGACAATTTGTTAGTGAGTAGGGTTTGTTGTTTTTTTTCCTTCACAATGTGAGGAGAATTGGCACCAAGTACTGCAGATGATTTTAATGTGTTTCAACTGCAATCAACCTTCTTATTCAGTCAAAGAGTTCAATGAATTAACAAGCATTGACTTCACTTCTCATTTGAGTTCTTGTTATTATTTTTTTAATCAATGCTGCAGGGACAGTATGTGAGAGTAATGATTTCAGCACATGAGATGAACTGTGAGCTCTTATGACTTTGGAAATTAACCTAGTAGGCTACTGGCTCTCACAGTTTAGAGAATTGGAAGAACATTGACAAAGTGTCCTCTTACTGATGATTCTGTAATAAAAAAATATAAAAAAACAATTATTTTTAAAACTAGCAAATCAATTTTGGAAAAATAAGAAATGGTCATATGATTAAATAGTCACATTTTTGGTAAAGTGACCAAAAATACATAATGACTTGAATATTTAAAAGCCAAGAATAAGAACCTTTAATCATTCTGTGGTGAAAAGCATGAAAAAACCAAAAGTATAGCACAGCCTTTGGTAAAATATTGTTTAAGAAATTTTCCTATTTGACTTGTCAGAAAACCTGTATCCAGCAGTGCTATTGCTATTCGGTGACTTTCACGACAGGATAAAAAACAATGTGATAATGAGTAAAAACCAAAAATACTATTTTTAATAGTAATTGAAAAACTCCATTGTAACACTGAGCTGGATAAACAAGAAATCAAGGCTGGTTTGATTAAGCTATTTGCTGAAGTTGCAATGGGTTTGTGAAACCAGTGCAGCAATCCTAGTCTCCTCACTCTGCTCTCTATCCTTGCATCTCCAGTTCCTGGAGCTGTGACGACTGAGCTGGTTTTTGTGTTTCCCCTTCTTCTTCACCACCATATTCCTGTCTCTCTTTCTCCCAGTCATGAGGTAGCCTTTAATTCAGTATGCAATGCTCTTCTCTAAAGACTTCTATTTTCCACACAGTCCTACCCCCTTCCTTTCTCTAATTGTATGATATTAAATGGACAGGAAGTACCATAGTCCAAGTAAGCAATTTTCTGCCACATAAAATGTCTGGAGATGTGAATTTTGAAAAGATTCAGGAAGCAAACTCAAAGCAATAAAGCATGAAATATTGTAGTGGTGAATTACTGAGGAATGCACAATTAACTTAGACACTGTACAAAATTGCTTCGTATGGAGAATCAAAACATCACAACAAAATGCAAAAAGTCACATATCCCATTTGGAAAATAAAACATAATGGACAGAGTGGTACATCCTATGTTATTATATCTTACAAAATATAATACTTAGTACATAATATTTCTATTTATGGTGAGACTATAATGAGAGAAAAATCATCTTTTTTAGTTAAAAAGTCAGTAATATAATACACTTATTTTGGAATAATCTTCATTCATACCTTTAAATTATTACAGATTTTAGGAAATAACTTTCATGTACTACAGGATACAGAATACAAAAATGTTTATTATAGTGTAATATCTCTATGCTATAAGTACTTCTTTGAATCTTTATGCTGATGCAATGTTATATTTGTATTCAAAAAGTCTAATATGAACACAGAGTAAAATTTCTGCTGGATAAGATATCAATATAGAATTAAAGTTAAAAAATTAGTCATCTACAGGACTTAGTAATATAACTGAGGAAGAAATACCTTGATTTGACTTAATACTGAAAGAACTGAACTGAAGGAAGTTATAAAGATGGTCAGAGAAATTGAGTTAGTAATAGGAAATATTGTGCTGAAAATTGATAATGATAAACCAAGAAATACCAAAAATAGATTTAGTCATCAAGCAGATTTGAATGTATCTCTATACTCAGTTTGAATACCTGGAAGCAATCTCTCATGAACTTCAAGAAGGAACTGGAGACTTGGGTGGAGAGAGCACAAGCTCTCTTGAAGGGTATTGGCAGTGGCCATGTCTTAGAGAGCTCTTAGACAGCAGCTTGTCATGTTTAAAGAAAAAAATTCATAATGGTGAACAATTGAGACAATGGCAAAAAAATAGAGAGATAGATTTCTTCTTATTTGAAGGAGTCAGGAAATTATTATTAAAATGTTATAACATTTACTTCTGTCTAATATAAAGCCAAGCTGACAGTACATGGAAATACTGGCTTCTCTTCTGCAGGAATTCCTCAGTGAGAAGGATGTGTTTTAAGTCTACATTTCAGGTCATTATATCTGTTATTTTTCATATAGATGTGAGCTCTGGGATCTTATTACTGAAAAGTAAGATAGATAGATAAATACTTCTGAAAATAAAATACTGTGACAGTTTNAAAAAAAAAAAAAAAAACCAAAATCTAATAAGGAATTGTGAGAAGTTTACAAACAACCAAATAAAATAAAGACTGTGATATGTCAACAATATCAGTAGGTAAAATATGTGATTATAGTGAAAAGAGTAGACTAATTATTTGCCATTTGAAGGAAAAAAGAAGAAAAAACAAAAGAAGGCTAATAAGCAAACTGTAAAAAATTCTCAGTGTAAGATTTAACAAGAGAAATAATAATCCTGACAGAACAGATGGAATAAAAATGTAGGGGTAGCTAAGGGTTTAAACATGCATGGGAGTAATAATTGCAGCACTTCATGAGGCAGATGTTGCACAGGGTGAACGGCTTAATTTTTTCACCCATTTAGTATGAGCAAAGAATCCACATATTCAGATATTCAAGGAATCTCAAGAATTTTCTGCAGGCTTCAACAAAGGTGAATCACCTGCTCAGGTATTGTTGCTTTGCTTGTATAAATAACAATTCTTTTTTCTGGATAATCCATCCATTATTCTTGTATTCACTAATTTTAGACCAATGTAGGGGCTTCTCAGTTTTACATACTTCCTGTTTTCCATGCTCTGCTCTCTGGAATTTGGGTTGTACATTAAACTTCTCTAGTGGTGTTAGGATTAATCCATCATTCTACTTTGCCACTTCTCATTTTCTTCTGTAAAATTCCAAGAAAGGCTTGTTGGCATTTTACTGATTCCTCTGCAATGTTAATTTGGTGCTCAGTTTTCTGCATCTGTGCTGCTGCCTGCTTTTTCCATCTTGTGACAGCCTGAACTGTCCAAGTAATTTGTTTTAGTAATTTTTTATTGCATTAAAGTGAAGTATGAAAAATCTTAGCCTCTGAACCATTTTGCTGCCCTGCCTTTCTCTTCATTTTCCCTCTCTTTTTTTTTTTTGTTAGTTGGTTTGTTCCCTTTAGTATAATAAATTTATTCCTATAAGTATTGCATTATAATCTAGGAAAACAGTTGTCAGTTTTCCTCTGAATTCTTATAGGTGTTATTTGATACTTAGTCTTGTCTGTTTATGATTTTCTTTTTTTTATTTCTTCCTAGAGATTGCCAGGGTGGGTTTTTTGTTGCCTTCAAATATAGTGTTTATATCTTGAAATGATGTAATAATATATTTATTGAGTCAATTTAATAAACTTTTCATATATGAGTCTTTATCTTCTTAACTTTGATTTCATCACCTTTGCTTGCAATTTGGATTATACCTTTACTTCTAAATCAATATATTGGAAGTGTTATGGATCACTAAAAGTGAAGACAGAACACTGAAGACAATTTTTCCATGAAGACAATTCATTGATAACTATATTTTCAGTTAAGATAAACACTGAGATGCTACCGGGAAAATTCTGAAAATTACATAGAACTTGAAGGAAGGTAACAATTTATTTATGAAGAATATGCAGGGGTTCAGGTTACTTTGATTACATCTTGCCTTACACTACAGATCTTTTCTTTAAAGTTAATGGTGCAAACTCTGAAGACAACATATAATTTCTCATATAATCATACATGAAATTAAGTTTTTGTTAAAAAATTCATTCATATTTAACAAATATCTTCTTTTAAATGCATATTATAAATCTGCAAAATGAACAGCTAACATTATATAAACTTTAATTGTTACTCTGATTATTTTTTTATCACTAATTATATAGATTTCTGTATATGAAGATACCCTTTCAGTCCTTTAACATGCTACTGACCTGTCAGTAAAACAGTATACACCTGATTTTCCTTTCCTGTCTTTCATAAAAACAATGGAGCTACTTCTCTCTTTTTCATTTTCTTTTTTCTTTTGTTTTTGTTTGTTTGTTTGTTTGTTTGTTTTTACTGATTGTATAAAGAATTTGTGTGATACAGACACTGGTTTTGTGGGTGACTCTGTAGCTATAGAGCATTGACAGACACCAGGAAGACTCTCTGCTTAATGAAGAACTTTGCTTTTTCCTTCACCTTTTATCGTAAGCTTGTATGTTATATTGCTGGAATGTCTCATAACAAAAAATGGGAACAAACCATATGTTTATTCTTTTAGAAGTAAAATAAGGCAATGCTGTCAATTTATACAATACGATCCTCATTAGCCCTGGAAGCCTGTATTTTTCTAGCCAAAGTTACTACCCTTAAAGGTTTTCTTTCCTAATTGGCAAGATTAGGTCACAAGTTATGTGACTTCTGCTTAGTGAACTTTGAAAACTCTCTGTAACCACAGCGGCACTGGGAATAAAACCTGTCACTCAATTCTAGGGACCTGTAATCTTCTGCTCATAACCTGCCATCTGGTCCCGTGTCCAGTGTCAGCCAACAAAAATTCCTCTCCACTGGCGAGGGTGGGGGCCACTCCAGTTGGTGTTTTCTGCATTCAGGCAAAGGGATAGCTCTAAATACTTATACTATTGAAGTCCTCTTTTCCATTAGTACCATTTAATTGGACCAAAACACACCAAAACCCAGATGATACAGACAATAAGCTTTAACTTCCACCTAATCTCAAGCATCTTAATTATTTAGTTTTCAGTCATACCCAGTCATTTTCTATTTAATTTTTCAATTTGACTGCAATATTCTCTAAACATTTTTATTTAGCACAGTGTTGTGCCATGTAAGAAATTCTCTGTTTGCCTTTGAGCTAGCTGAAATAGGCAGCTCTGTGAGACACGGCAATGCTGGTCTGTGGTTTCTTAAATCACAGTAACAATGTTAACATGTGGGCATTCAGAGAATAACAATTGAAACTCTAAGCAGAGCTGCTTAGGCAATGTGTAGATCTTCAGAAAGCTGCCTTTGACATTTTTTGAAGAAAGTGAACCTAACTATGACTTTTGTTGTACTTATGAATTGTAAGAAATCATAGTAATTTAATAGTTTTTGAGAAAAAATATGGGGATAATCTTAAAGAAAGTTGAAACCAAAGGTGGATGGTAGAGAGAGGGCATTAAATGATATTGTATCATTTTTGACATTTTTTTTCAACCCAATTCCAGTACATTTTCACGTGCTCTTTTTTTGTAAGCTGTTTGAGAAGAATATATTTATCCTTAATCTTGGAGTTTACTGTACCAGTGTCAGGCATAATTCATTCTTCAAACCCACATAGTTAGAAGTTAAGGTTGGTTTATGCTTATCCAAAGAACTGACTGTTCTTGTCAGGTTCATTTTTTCAGTAAACCTCTTTGCAGTTTGCCCAAATTAAAACAACTTTTGACAGTGGAAAATGCTTCCTAAAAATTCCCCCTATGGTTAGTAGAAAAATATCTACATTTATATTGTCTGTAAAATGTATCACATCATTATTTGCCCCCTTTTTCAGATGATTTACTGAGGATTCTATAATATCTGTTAAATGCCCTATGTCCAAGAGCCTAGGGAATCCTTCCAGAAGGTTTCGCCTGCTGTGAAAATTTGACATAGATATCTATTCCTTATTTATGACATTTTTAGCCACTCACTGACCTACAAAATACCTTCCTTCAGTCATTCAGGTTTTTAGAATCCTCTGCTGAAGGTCTGAGTGAACATCTTGTTAAAACTTCAGAAAAATCCAAGCACATTCTTTTGGCTATCTACATGCTCACAATCTCTTTCAAAAGCTGCTAATATTGCTTCCATCCAGGAGAATATCCATCCTATCAATTTCACATCAGAAGTGTTTGCTGTTCTTGTCTATACTTTGATGGGAGTATTAGTAATGGGAGTATTCAGTATATGAACCAAAACAAAGAAATTGAGTCATCAGCCAGAACGGCACTTAAAAGTTCGCTACCTGCTTACGATAGCCTGTTCTAACAGATCTTGTGCCTTGTTTGTCTACTGTTTCATCTCTTCATTTTTTAAAAGGTCTTACTATTTGAAAGAATGACTGTGAGGCAGCGAGACCTCTGGGCAGAGAGATGTGGCATAAAACCATTAGAGTGTAAGAAGCATGTGAAGAAATTGACATGGGAGCAGAGAATCAATATAGAACAGGAGTGTAGCACGAGACAGAGTGGAAGTGAATAGAGGCAATTTGTCAAATTGACTTTCTCCCATACACACTTTGCCCTTTATGGATAAACATGATCATCCAGTACACTTACCAGGTAAGTATAATCGCAAACAGCAGGCGAGTTAATATGATTTCTCCATTAGATGATCAAAACATGGTTTAAGGAGAATCTTGGGCACAAACCTGTGCAGCATGAAAGACATTATTTGATTAAGCAAAGGGAAAGGAAGGAATTAGACTTCAGGAATAGTAACACATTACTGAAATATCTACAGTGGGAGAGAAAAAAGATGGAATGGAAATTTTGGGAGTGGTTGAAAAAGCTGGGAAAGTAGATGAGTCCTGGAAAGTGATTTCAACTTGATGGAGAAAACTGGAGGCTTGTATGCTTTATCAGAGGGGCATGACATGCCATAGAGAAGGGGACAAAGGAATGGCAGAGAAGCAAACTTTGGAAAAAATGAAAGGAACATGTCTGAATGAACTGTGAGATCACCACAGAAAATTTAGAGTAGGTTTCAATGCTCCTCATTTCCAAGTATACCAGTTAGATCATTATCCAAGAACATTTTGCCTAGTGTCCACAAAGTAAGTACTTTCAAAATTGAACAGATCTCAAGAAGTAGTTGGGATAGAAGCCGTCCTGAAGCTATATTTGAAATTTTCTGATGTGTTTTCTCCGATTTAAGTCTTAACTCAAACACTATAACCTAGGAGGTTACAGCCTACCAAGGAAACCAAAGCCAAATGAAATAGTTTGCCACCAGCTGCATGCTTTCCACCTCTTTCATGAGAGAAAAGTCTGTGACTTAATAAAATAAAATGAAACAGAATAAAATGCAATCAAAAAAATAATAATTTTAGAAAGGGAAATTTGTTTATGTGCAGAAAGAGGCAGTTTCAGTAGACTATTAGTTTATTAGTCTCATTTGTTAGCTATAGTGTTCCTCCTCTCATGATCTTCTCACCTCTTTTAATTAAGTAGCTTTTTGCTGGCTGTGGAAAAGATAATGGGTTCTATTACTTCTTTATATTTTAAAAAGAAATGTAATTTTTAAAATCTACACTTTCTGATTTGTGAATAAAATTTAGGAAAGGTTTTCTAATTATGTAACAATTGTCCCTCATCTCTGGAATCTTTATGGTGACTCTTCTGGTTCGTTAAATGCAGAGTTAAACTATTAACTGGGAAATATTAACAGAAATTAGTAAACCCACAGTTCTTTTACTCTGTATCCTTCAGTGTACCGTTTCAACATGCTCACTGTTGTAAGACAGCACTGCTATTTCTTTATCAGGAATTTTTTGGTTAGTTCTTTATTTCCCCTAGAAATAAAGATCTATTCTATCTCAGTTTTGGAGTATTGGCAAAAGCAAAAGAAGAGAGTTAATCCATTAACGAAGCAATGTGCTTTATAATAGTCAGAATGACCTTGGCTTCTGACTGCATCCTGAGTTTGAAGGTGTGAAGCCTAAATGTACTTCACATACAAAACACCGGTAAAGAACTAGAAATAATTTCGTATTGACTGAGCCATCATACAATATAAACCCAAACACCAAACAATGAAATACATGATGCAGAGCCTTTGCTTGGGATGATGAAGTAAAAGATATCAAGGACGTATAAAATGTGGGACAATCACAAAACGAGTATTTTACAATACACTAACTACTATGTAATCCCACTGAAATAAATCCAGAATTAACACCACATTGATAATATGGATTTCTACAAAGAAGAGAAAGAAAGAAAGAAAGAAAGAAAGAAAGAAAGAAAGAAAGAAAGAAAGAAAGAAAGAAAGAAAGAAAGAAAGAAAGAAAGAAAGAAAGAAAGAAAGAAAGAAAGAAAGAAAGAAAGAAAGAAAGAAAGGGAAGAAAGTGAAGGAAGGAGAAGGAAGGAAATAGTAAATGAAGAAGGGAAGGAGGGAGGAAAGGAAAGAAGATTGATTCCAGAATTACCCAGAATTTAATAGTTTCCCAAGATATTAAAATCTTTTGCTGTTATTCTTTTAAGAGAATTTATTTGGAAATCTTCAGCTTTATGTTAGGAGAACCTGCCAGCATGACATATTTCATTTAAAAGCATATAGCAGCTACAGATTGCCCAACACAAAGAGATGGTAGCTGCGATTTAATGAGCTCCATGTGGTCACCATCCCAGAGAGTTTGTTAGCCTTTCTTTTGGAAAAAACAGTTAGCTTCCATAGGTTTCTATAATTATTTCTCAGCCATCTTGTCATCCCCCATCAACAGTGAAACATCAACTCAACCTGATGGTCTTACAAACCCTCATTAGACTCCTTTTGCTTTTCCTTGGGATTTTATGCCTTTTCATGTTGATGTTTCCCACCTTGAATCCAGAACTACTAACAATACTTGTCTCAGCATGTCTTTGTCTCTCTGTAATTTTACATCGTCTATCTTTCTACATTGGGTATCTAATTTATCACATGGATTTGTCTCATGAGTTAGACAGTTTGTCAGCAACTGAGGAAAAGAAATGGGCTTATATCAGAGCTGTCCTTTAATTTCTGGAAATACATGGATCCAAACCCTGAGGGGACAGAGGGGAAGGTTATAAGTGGGTTTTGAGGAAAGGAGGATACAAAATTCAGGAAGTATTCTTAACGGTTTCAAATAGGCATTGGACCATTAGCTTTACTAAAACGACATGAATTTAAAACACCTGAGTATCCAGTTCACTGATCTGAGTTAGAAAACATAATTCAGCAATGTTTAACAGCCCATCTCCAATAATTTGACTTCAATGTGACAATATCTCCACAAGAAGTTAGTTCAGATAACAAGAAATATTTCTTCTTTGCTTTTTCAGGAAATTTAAAGAAAAAATCAATAAAAAATTTAAACCAAACTAAAGGCTATTTTATTGCAAAGGGCAGTTTACAAATCCTGGCAATACAGAACTTTATAACTAGTCTTCTTTTTAGTGGTCGTGAAACTAAGGAACAGTAAGCCTTCTCTGTTCAATTCTCTGCAGTACCTCAGTTTGGTCTGCTCTTCCTGTTAGAGTAAAATGCTTTTACTGAGTCTGTTGTGGCTCAGTGACATGTACAAGATAAACTACTCAGGTGTTTAGAAAATGCAGCTTCTTTATATTCTGAACTGTTATTTGAATTTCACAAGTCCAGAGATAGAAATTAAAGACAGTTTTGAAAGTGATTTTTATGGTGTTCATAGATTTCAATGTAACTCTCTGCAGCTGTAATATAAGTGCAGCGATTTTTCAGATTGGGACATAACTGGCTCTTAAATCATAATGCACTAAAACTCAAAGAAATGTTGAGAGCTAATATTGTCTCTATCTTGTTGCAAATTCTGCCTATGGTAGATGTTGATATAAT
The DNA here is from genome assembly GCA_008694505.1 of Cyanoderma ruficeps. NCBI lineage: Eukaryota > Metazoa > Chordata > Aves > Passeriformes > Timaliidae > Cyanoderma > Cyanoderma ruficeps. Next base: position 12,500,512 of record VZDJ01000158.1, read on the forward strand.
ATAGAACACGCAATAATTGTCTTCTCCAGATGGGAAGACCTATGAAAAATAGTTTTATTTGTATTCATCAGTAATACATCTGTTTCCAGACACATTTGTTTCAAAGACTTTAATGTTCACATCATTAATTTCAATCCTTGTGGAATGCCTAAATGAAAATAAAAAGACTTGCCAAAATTGTAACTATAAAAATTATCATATGCAATCATATATTGAAGTTTGGTGGCTTTTGTATTTGGTCTCCAACTTTTCAGAGAGGCAGATGGAATTAGGATATCTGTCTTCTAGAAGAAACCTTGACATAAATGTGTGACACCCAGTGGCTTTCTGGAGGGAAATTCTCAGATATTAGACAAAAAAAAAAAAGGAGTGAAAACCAATTTTTTTTTTAATATATAAAATGAAATGATCATGTTTTGCCAATCCTAGAATACTTGTTGCTATCCCCTGTAAGTAAAAACATGTGCTACTCAGCATGATTCTCACAACTGCAGAAACACTGACATAAAATTTCTCTAAAACTTCTCTCATTTTTTAGGAATATTTTTTTATGATATTTCTTCATACCTTCTCACTGGTCAATCTTGCTGTTTTGGAGTTTTTTTTTCCCAAAAAATCCAAAATTCCTGGAATAGGAAATTTTGTTGAAAAAATAAAAGTGACAGAGAGACAAGTTCTAGTCTCTCGTTATGTACAGATGAGTATTGCAGAAATGACAATTAATTCAGATGTTCAAGGGAGTTATTCGGGGATGAGTCATGAGATCTTTCATGTAAGACCTAATCGAGGAGGGGGGAGAAAAAAAGGATATAAAGGATAATATTTTTATTAAGATTGATTTAGTTCTTTTGAGTCAGACATTGAAATTGCTACCTTGTGCTTTTGGAAATCAGAATAAAGGGAAATAAACAGTTTTATGCAAGGCCACTATATTTCTGGATGTTCTGAACAGTTACAAAAAGCATGAGATACTGTCAGACCCATACAAATTAATGAATCAATAACAACTACTATACTCAGCATGTAAGTCATGCTTTGATGCAAAGTCATAATCTGGAAGAAATCTGTCATGGTGCTGAACAATGGACCATATGCCATCATTAATATCTTCCAGATTGCTATGAGTATAGGAAAAAAAACCCTCATTTGTTTTCATATGACTCTGAGTCAGCAGGATAGCTTTGAGACAGAAGTTTCTAGACCTCGTCATCCACTAAAAATCATGAACTGTTTTAAACACGCCCACCTCAAAACAATACTGAACCAGATTTTATTTGAGTATACACCAAAAATACTTGAAAATAAGTAACTGGAAATTTGCCTCTTGTTCACTATATCATTGAAGGCAAATTCTTGCTTGTGGCTTTTTTTTCCATTGACCCAGATTATGGGTATCAGAAATACCTTCCCAGTCACCTCTGGTCCTCAGGAAGTGCAGTCTGCTCCCCTGGTGATCTGCCTCTTGCTTTCTCATTTTCAGGTCATTTCTAGGTCTCCCTCCATGAAGTTCAGACTCCCGCCTGTATTCTTTGCAATTCTTTTCATTTGTGTCTGTAATGTCCCATAATGTAGAATCTAGGAAATTCCCTTTCCAATGTCTTCTGGTGTTCACAATGTGAACTCTAGTATAATTCTCCCCTTTTAGAGTTTCAATTGATCTAGTTATTTCTTAAAGAAAAATAATTATTAACTATCCTGAATAAATAATGCAAATATCCTCACTAACTAAAAAAAAAAGATAATTTCCAGGCTTGACAATATATTTTTTCCATCTGTGCTTATGTGCAGACTGCAAGCATTTGTTCTCCATATACCATGCCACATTATTTTTGTTTCTGAAATCTCTGGACAGAATGGCTAGAGGAATGACAAGGTAACTGCAGGGATTCCTTTGTGTACTAACATGCAAGCATCTTTTGTTACCAAGATACATGTCTATCTCCACTACAAGCAGTTCAACAGATTATTCTTTTTCCAAATATAAAATGAAATACTTGTTTATAATTATTTTCTTCATGCATTTCTGTAAGATATTTCCTTCCTTAGACTTTTGATGTTGTTTTACACCACAGTGTCACAGACTTGAGATTCAGAAGGCTGAAAATGACTTGTTTTTTGGGATGTGTCTTTTTTTTATGCTGTTTTACACAGACCAATTTTATTGGTGAAACAAAGGCAAACTTCTTCAATCACATTGGTCAGACCACAGGGACATTAAGAAGAAGTCCCTCCTAGGTAAAGGAATGAATAACATAGTACAGCTATAAAAACACTTCTCCTGTTTACAGAAAATTCCCTGGGAAAAGAATGTCAGAAAACTAAAACACCTCAGACATGGAACCAGGGATACAGACTTTCACTCCCAATGTTTAATACAGAGACATAAGATAATTGTAGTCTCACGTGTCTGACATTCACTGTAGATGATTCTTGAGTAGTCAAGAGTTTTTCTCCTTGTGTGACAGACTCTAAGCAAAACAGCCTGGTTTGGTAACCTTGTGATCAGTGATGCAGGTACAAGGATGAAACTCTGGATTTCTCCACGGATACAATAGATGAGTTTGATTAAATGGCAAATAGTCTAACAGGCTTGTTCTAAGAAATTTTCTGCAGGCAAAGAAAGCTCCTTTTACTAGTGGTAGCAGAATGCAATACATTTAATCACTAATTAGAGCACTCGCATTCCTCCTGTTGTGGCTCCACTTCAGGTCAGTGTCTGTATTTGGTAGAGGTAAAAGGAGGACACCTGAGGAAAGCTACATTTTAAACTGCCTTGCCAAGTTTTACTCAAATATAGCTATCAGTTTACTTGACATTTGCAGGAGTTCACATTTATTATTTGGAGCTTTACATTGAATTTCATTGTTTTGACTGTCTAGGTTCCAAGGGGCCAAACAATGTACATAATAAAAATGGCACTAAGGAGTTTAATTTAGAAACTGGGGATCTGGGGATGGGGGGGGGGGGGTAGTTATGCGAGGTTGTGAAGAATAAATCCATCCACCAATACTAGTTCTTTAATTTTTATTTTTTAAGTAAATCTGTATCTGACAGAGGAACATTCTTCAACTTCACCGTTTCAAAGAAGGTACTACAGGGTTTTACATAAAGGCAAGAAACTGAACAATATAGGGAGTGAACAAAGTAAAGTGAAAATAGGGTTCATTGTATTTTAGGCCACATCAGCTGCGGTTTTCATCACTGTCAGAAAAGAGTTAGTATGCCTGCATTTTTTCATCAGAAATGCACGCAGTTCACTTAAACCTTTTGTTCAGTTTCAAAGAGATTTCATGAGAGTGAATGCTCTCTCCAGTATTTTTTCCTTTCTTCTCTCTTTCTTTGTATTTTTCTTTCACCATGTAGATTTTAAGTGCATATTATCCATTTCTAATCTGCTGTGGAATATTTACTTCATAGAAACTCATCAGTTTTTGATGCAGTTGTGGCTGTCCAAAGATTTGTTCTTCTCCACTCACAGTCTATTTCCTGTAGAGAATAAAGTGAGGACAGTTGGCAGCACAGGGCTTGATATGATTTTCTTCTGCAATTGTGTCTTCTTTCTCAAACTTCAGGTTTTATTATGTGTTTAACTTGTACTATTTTTCTTCTCATTTCCTTTAAAAAATATGAATATATGTGTGTCTTACCAGCCTCAATTTGAATCTTGAATAGAAATAAATAATTCTGGTTTAAAAATATTGGTAAGACCTGAAAAAATATTTAATCTTATCTTACTGCTATAATCAGGGAGGTGAAAAGGACAAAGTGCTGTAAGCAGCAAAAAATTATCAAGTTCATATTTATCTTCCATGTTACTGTTGTTTGCAATATTGTCATTGGTGATAGTTACTACTTTGGGGCATTTCAGATTGTAGGAGTAGATGATCTAAAAATAAATTGTCTCAAGCCAAATCAAAATCTCCAAGGAGCTTCTGCTGGGCAAAAGTCTTACTCTTGGGCTCGTTTACTCTTTCCACCCTTCTCCATTGCTACTTTTTTTAATGCTTCTCTTGTTTCTGTCACCAGACTCCTTTCCCTTTATCAGACTCCTCTGAGAAGAATATGTTCATTCTTTTGAATCCTATTTCACAGAATAACAGTATCATTATGTTTTAAAGGACCTCTTGAGATTTTTTATACCAGGTCACCCACAGCGGGTTAGCCAGGAACAATCAAGTTTTAAATATTTCATTATTAAAGACTTCACAGTCTTCCCTGAGTGACCTGTGTCACAGTTCAACCACCCTCATATGAAAAAAACAAGTGTTCGGAGGGGATTTCTTTTTTTTAATGTGCTCCCACTGCCTATTCTCCTGTGAGTGGATGCTGTTGAGTCTGTCTTTTACACTGCCCCCATCAGTTTCTTTAACACATAGATGAGGTCCCTAAGCCATCTCTTCACCACACTGAACATTCCCAACTCTCCTATGTCTCTTATCTATCATCATAGGAAAAGCCCTTAGTAATCATGTGCTAGACTTGCTCCAATAGGTCCATGTCCGTCTTGTACTGGACAGTCCATCACTGGATACAGCTCTTCAGACATGTCTCACCAGGACCCAGCAGAGAGGGAGAGTCCCTTCACTTGAACTGATGACAATTCTGCCTAAGCAGCCCAGACAGCTGTTGGCATTATTTGCCCCAAAACACATTCCTGGCAGTTGTCTACCTCATCCCTCTCTTCCAGCCTCTTTTCCAGCTGGTAAAGCCCAGCCTGTTCAGTTGCTTGGAGATCTCACTAAAAAGGTCCTTAAAAGGTCCCTTCCAAAGCAGTCCATGATTTTCTTTTCCCCCCCAGGCTGGAACTGGGATTCCCTTCACTAGGGAATATAACTCTCTGCTCACTTTTCCAGCTCCAATCACCTCATCTGTAAATAGGGACTCTTGGTTTTTCTCCACCCACAAACTTGCCAAGTGTGTTCTCCATCCCATTTTACAGGTCATCAAGGAAGATGTTGAACAGTGTTGGCTGCAGCATTAACCTCAGGGGTACACTACTAATGACCAGTCTCCATCTGGACTTTGTGCCACTGCTACAGGATTTTGTGTTGTGTTGTGATACAGATTTTGGTTGTCTGTGTCAATTTCCTGCTGTGCTTTATAGCTTTCCAATAACTACTTCCTTATTGAGAGTATGTATTCCAGTCTGTAAAGCCTGTTTGGCTAGACAGCATTTGATCTTTCTCCTAGAATACATGATACTACAATGGTTTCAATGAAAGAATAGCAAGGTACTATTTTCCCAGATGTTGGCACAAATACTATGCAAATTCCCCTTAAAATGAGTTATTTATTTAGGATGCCAAGAAAGATATGGACAAGTTAGAAAAAAAAACAGAGCATTGCAAGAATGTTAAGAGGTTTAGAAGATATAGTAAGGTTGAAAAATAAAGGGCATTTAATCTAGGCAGAAGACAGTGAAGAAAGATACAGTTGTAGTATTCAAATCCACAGAAAATGTGAAAGGAGTTATTTTTAATTCTATTTTTTTTTCTTTTTTGGTGTGAGTAGAATGTAAAATCATATATTAAAAAAAACATTAATACTGGACTCCAGGGAAAAATTTCTAATTGTTATAACAGGGGACAAACAGAAAACTGATTTTAACATGTAGAATTTAAGGCTTCAGAACTGGTTAGGAAAATATTTTAGGAGAATGGCCTAGATATTAGGGGCAGAGACACTCTCCTGAAGACTGATTTGACTTTAATTCCTATGCTTATGACTGTTTCCATTCCATTTGTTGCTCACAGTTTATCACCACTTTTAATTTTAGAGAATCTAAGTGTCAAGGGTAGTCTTAGAAACTATAAAATGAAAAGTTAGAGCAAAATCCAGTTCAGACACTTTTAGAGTAAATTAGGAGTTATGACAGGCTTCTCTTAATATCTCCAGCATCAACATTTTTAGCCTAGTAGGTCAAAATTTGGAATAAACAGGTAGAAATTTATGTCCATCTTCCACTCAGACCAGGACAAAATTACTAAAGAGTATAGTCCACAAATTTACCTGAGATTCTACTTTTTTACTGCTAAGCATAATTCTGCCTGAGATAATCACCTCTTAACATTCTGAATGAAACGGGCTGTGCAGAGAGCTCAGGTTTTAGTATGCAGTAAAAAAAGCAGAAATCAGATACGTGTTGAAACAGCAGAGTAGGGACAGAATGTAGATTGCAGCAGTTAGGAACTTCAATTAAAGCTTTTAAGGTTACAAGATATGTTCTACTCACATTAAATAAGACTCAAAGTGTATTCAAATAATCTTAGATTTTAGAGAAATCAATGTAAAAAATTAATTTCCTTGACAAATATATACATAAGAAAAATAGCCTAATGAAAGCACTGCTAGAACTGCAATATATTTACTAACAGCAGACAAATCTGTAAATGAGATAAATGAGCTTTTTGTTTATTTTTCATGCTGCAGTTTTATTCCTGGAATGTTTTCTCAGAGAAATCATACCTTTGACATGGCAGTTCAGGGAATATGTTTCTACTGTGGACGAGTTTGTTTCAGATGCTNAAAAAAAAAAGTGAAGAAAGAAACAAAAAAGGTTATAAGTTTATTTCAAATAGAGATAAAAAACCACTTACATGATACAAAGTAAACAAAAGAGAAATAAAACTTTTCTTTCTTTAAATATCAATTCACTTGTAACCATCTTTCCCCTTTGTCACTGCAGACATGTTTTTACTTACTTGACTTGTTCTGTCCCTGACACTTCTTTTTCACATCAAGTCTAAACTGCAGTATTTCTCTATGCCTTCTTGAACCTACTTATCTTTGATATATTTCTTTGTGCCTTGAGATACTTGGTATGTGCTTCTCTTACTCTTATCTCCATACTTTCCCACCTCACAATTCAGTGTCATAAAGTATCTGTCTGTATTCAAAGCATACACTAATTTAAAGAAGACAGGCAAGTTACTGTAAATCAGTCAATTTACTGCTTGGCTGATGAGCTGCCATGATTCTCCTTTTGTATGCTCCTACCTTTTGTAAATATCAGGTAATTCTCTCAGCTACGCCTACATTAGAAACTGTTGATCTGTGGTGAGTGACCTTGCATCTCCTGTGGGTTAAAAATGGACGCAGTGAGTTACCATGCTTTCACTGATGGCTCTTAAAATTCTGTTAACACTTAATGGGAAAGCGTGTTTGACTTCCATTCCAGAGATTGTCACTGGGACCAAAATGGATGAATATGTCGTCCCCATTTTGGTGGCATTAAAATTAAGAAGAATAAAATGAGCTAAACTGTTGCGGTGCGCATTTTGGGTTTCCCAAAATTCTGTATGTTTTTGTTATCTGTTTTATAATGGTTTGTTCCTATACCCCCATGCCCAAACCCCCTTGGTCTTTCCTGGGTGGTGGGTCTTATCAATCACACTGCCACCCCGCCCTAAAGCCTGAAAGGTTCAGGGTGAATCAGCAGGTTATCAAGCTCCCCACTTCCCTTTCCATTCATAGATGGTTCTGCCAATTGTCCCCTATTCTTGGTCACTCACCCTCTTCCCTGAGATTGGTTCCGGGTACTCCCCTGCTCAGTATACGCCCCCAGTACTTAAGGTGAGAGCAGAGGACCAGGCCTCACTCTGCAAGTGGGCAGCCCTCTGGGTGGAATAAAGCCTAGTGAAACCCACGTGAGAGTCCTCCTTTTCTTCCATGCTGTCCACATTCCGGCTAGAGGTCCAGACCCACTGAAAAGGTACGAGGCTGTACCCCTTATGTGTGGAGCAATGAACGAGCTAGCTGGCCAGCAGCACCAGACACCTGCATATTAAACAATTGTGACCAGATCTCTAACGCTGAGTTCAGGGTTATATAGCAATCCACAATGACATTCAAAATATTGCTCATGTTTGGGGTTGCACTCTTGACATTTCACGTTAATCAAACATTTCCTTCTTCCAGGTCTTTCCCTGAAGTTTTTAATCTTTACATCCTGGTATAATCTTACAATCATGGTATGATAAATGCTAGCATTTTTAATTCTGTTCTACATTCATTTACATCTTCTAATTTCATTTATTATGAAAGTTTTGCCAGTCTCGAAAACTGTAGAAGAGTGTCCCTTTGAGTACCAGATGCTTTTCAGCCGTAAGTATCTGTAGGAACATATGCAGATAAATACAGAGTAAGATGGAATTCAGAAACAGGTTTTTGTACATAGTTTGCAGGTGTGTAGCTCAGAAATTCAAAACTTTGCAGATAGGCCCACAGAATTTTTACCCTACTTTTTATGAGAAAGACTCAATTTCTAAGGAGAGAAAAATGAAAATTAGGTCTCTACTTGATATTGACCGCTTTGTAAGCTTGTTTATAATCTAAGTTGCTTCAAGCGCACATGCATCTGGTAAGATATTTTTAAAAAATTTCAAGACTGTTATCTAGTTCAAGCTGTTGCTGTAATAAGGAGCTATGTGAAGATCAGTGTGATGGTATATTCCCTTTTTACTTTAACTCTGTGAGTGCATGAAATGCGATTTACTTGCTTCTAATATGCCACATCTGTTATTCTTCCCCACAGCCTCATTATCTTTACTTTCAAATTTTACTCAGGGGATGACATGATAAATTTGGAAAGCTAATTCAATGAGTATTCTTAGGTTATTAACTCCATGACCTACTCAGGATTAGTTAACCTTTTGGTTTAACACTTTTCATTAAATGATGCAGCGCTAACTTTAACATCTTTGATTTAAATAAGTGGCCTGTATGCAGTGGATGTGATTTTGCACTTGTCACAAGGCATAAAACATTACATTCATTCGTAAAGCAGATAAAGTCTTTCCTTCAGCAGGCTCCCTTACAGATGTGGATTCTATTCATATAAGCCCAAATTCTTCCAAGGTATCTATGTAAAGTTTCCAGGGTGTTGGTTCCAGTTCTCCAGCTGAAAATTATGTTGAAGTCTTCAGAGCTGACAGGTTGAATTTTGTTTGACTCAGATGTATATCTCCTGGACATACATCTTGTATTTGGCTTGTGTTATATTGATCTCAATCTACAGCAGACAACCTCCTCTTGGCCATCAGTCTTTTGCGTTTATGACTGTGCTGTTCATTAACACCAGCAGCTGACAACATAAGTAGCACTTTAGGAATTCCTTTTCTTTCACATAATGCCTTTGTGAAGATTTTTGCCTACAGCAGTTTGCCTTCTTTCCATCCTATTTTTACCCATAGTTTAAGCTGTCTTTCCTGCCTAGGTAGTAGTTGATGTTTATTGTTTTCTTGCACTCTAGGTATCAGGCTGAGGTAGTGCCAAAAGCTCAGGAGAGAGAGGCCTCTTGCCCTCATTGAGGATGATTTTGATGGTTGCAAAAGATCGTGGAGTTTGAAAAAGGAAAGAGAAATCTCAAGAGACAGCGTGTGCAGCCCTAGCATATAAAGAGACCAGTCACTCTAAGAATGGATTATTAAGAAGTTTGCTGACAGAACTGTGAGAATGCAATCATGTAGAGCAAAAGGTTTCAGACACCACACTTTCCACAAAATTTTGCAGGTTTTTAGTGATGTTCAAGAAGAGACACTCTCTCAAATTCTGCTTCTTGAATTTGATGCAAAGAGATTTATTATTTTGAAAATAAGAAGAAGTACTTTGTAACATGAGGTTTTTGGTTGGATTTCCTATTTTTTTTTTTTAATTTTTTCTCTATTTTTGATTTCAGGAGTGACATAATCTTTACTGATACCCATGATCATATTTATCCTCCATCATACTTAACCATAGCTGCATGGCCCACTTAAAATCCTGTAGGAATTGATTAAATGTTTCACTAACATATTAGATGAAATAAATAAACAGTTTTGGAAGATGTTGGTATCCAGTTCTATATTTCTGGCACCTTCTTCCCTTCTTCCTTCTTTTTGACACACACTTATCAAGTCAAGGGGTTTTTTGTTTTGTTTTTTCTTTTTTCTCCTACAAAATATTACAGTTGGAGCAAGAGAAATCCATTCTCTCCTTAATTCTAAAGCTGCTATTACACATATGTACAGCTTTGAATTGCAGTTGGCTACTTAGCGGATGGAAAGAAAGGTGAGTTAAAGCCCTCACAGAGAGATGAACTGAGGTGTCTCACATCTACAATGAGGAAAATACTCTTAAGTTGAAAACATACAGCTGTTTTTCTTCTCTAGCCATGCCAGTGTGTTAAAGGAGAAGCACAATCCTACTTTCCATTCCTGAAAGAAAGATTCAAGTATCTAATTATGCAGCTTTTTTTGGGCATGCAAATTCCAATCAAAGACAACAGGTCCCTTTCCATAGCCTGAAGTTTGATTTTGAGACTCAGGGAAAGTTAGGATCTAAAACACATTTTTGTCATCAGCATTCTTTATTACTTGGACAATCTATGCCTTTCACTCATTGGATGCCTCTCATGATTTTTTTTTTCCCTTAACAGCCCCCAGTCACCTAATTCAGAATTCCATCCCAGGAGTTCAGGATCCTTTGCGTAAAGCATTGTAATATCCAAATCATTCAGTTGATTCTTTCTGGTAGGAAAAAGTGTTACAGAAATCAAAACTCTGAGAACTTGGTTTCCTTTTACATGACTCTTATTAGCTGTAGGCAAAAGGGAAAGGGTAGTCTGGGTAGTCAAAAAGAGAAAATGCTAAATGTGATCTCTGTCCACAGAAATAAGGGGTTAAGTATTACTGTTGGAATATTTTTATGTAAATGTGCACACTATTAAACAATTGACAGATTAGATATATATATTATATATTTATACACAATAGAACAAGGTATTTTTAAAACTTTCTTCTAATCATTCAAAGAACTTGACTTAGTTCTGTTATCTAAAGTCTTGATTACATTTTGGTTAGTGATTTGGGTATTTGGCTAACTGTGTAATCATTAGAGCATGAAAGATAAACACTTTGGGAGATCAGCATCCAAATTTTTTGTGTCCTGTCCAAATCTCAGATTTGTGGAGGGAGAAGTAGGACTCTTGGTACCGTTGATAAAATGATTTTTAAATGTAAATTGTTCGCATCCTGGAGTCTCTTGAGGCACTTATAAGCAGCAATTTATCCTGTCCTAAAGGAAACTTGTAAAATTCATCAAGGGACTCATATCCTGTTTTGTTTGTTGTTTTGGGTTTTTTTTTTCTGTTAACTGTAAAGGAAGTTCAGAGTGACCAAGCACAGACTTGTTCATTTGTTCATAATAATCCCATCCTCAGTGTTTAGGAGTCCCAGCTACTACTATTGTATGATTTCAAAGGAGACATTATTAATCAAATGGCATTAATGATTTCTTTACAATCTGTGATAATATTTAATGTCATTGCTTAGACAATGACCCAGCCTAGAGGTGGATGAACATTTGCATCATTTGCACAATATAAGGGACAAAACTAAACCATAATTTCCACATGAAAGTTAAGATTCATATCTTAGCTCTATTTATTCAGGAAGTACACACTTTTCTTTCATAATCTACCAATGTCACCATATAAATATATCACAAAAATGCATAATAAAAGAGCAGCTGGTGGGGGGAAGGAACCTCAGGAGAACTGCAGCAGCTAGAGCATGTTCAGATACAAACACTTCCTGTTAGGTTCTGTAAATCTCCAAGGACGAAGACTCCACAACCTTTCTGTGCAACCTGTTCCTGTTCTTGTCCAACCTCACCACAAAAATGTTTCTTTTCCATGTAAGTGAAATTTCCTGCATGTCTTGAACCTATATTGTGCCTTTCTGTATAGAGTGCACTTTTTTATTTTCCAGAATTGAAATTACCTCAAATAATGCAAATGTATTCTACATAAAAATATTTAATATCCCAAGTCTTTCTTGGACCAGGTTGGTCAGAACTGGACACAAAACTCCACTTGTGGCCTCACCAGGGCTGTGGGGATAGATCACCTCTATCAAAATTTAGGTAATAGTTTGTTAGTGCAACCCATTAGGGTTTTTTTGTAGCAAAGACATGTTGTTGAGTCGTGTTCAACTTTGTGTCCACCCCAACTCCTAGATCCTTTTCTGCCAAGCTGCTTTCCAGGCTGAGTGGCATCCAACAGAGGTTAGTCACAGGGTTTGTTCCTCTCAATTGAAGAACTTTGTATTTTCTATTGTTGAACTTCATGAAGCTCCTGTCAGCCCATTTCTCCGGCCTTCTGAGCTCTCTCTGAATGGCATCATCATCATCAGTGTATGACCACTCCTCACAGTTTTGTGTCATCTGCAAGTAGGTGTGTGCATAGAAAAATCCAGTATTTCTAGTTCATTTAATAGTGTGCTGCTATCTCTGGGAGCACAGTTATTTATGTGTGTTATTTATCTGATAAAAAAGAGACTGCTTTTCTTGTCTGTATGATGAAAAATAAAAAGTTCACAATTTTATAGAACCTGCAATTCTTTTTTTAAATTGTCCTTCATATTGTCATACAGTTGTGTTCCATTTTCCTGTTCCCTGATAACTAGAGATTCTTCAAGGATACATTCTCTATACTTTTATAGTGCCTGTGTTTTATAATCTTTTTTTTAAACATATATATTTATTTAAAATAAGTAACTAATTTCCATTGCAAGTATGACAGGAGAACTGCTACTTTCATTGGCTCCCTTGACACAGATTTTTTAATAAAAGACCTTTAGGTGACTGAAAAATTGATAAGTGTAAAAAAACCCCTAATAAATAGTTTTTAAACATTTACCAATCATTCATGGTTTTCATCAGCTTTGTTGGTTTTGTTTGGTTTTCTTTCTTCCCACTGAGTTTTGTTCATGACTGTGTTTGGCTTAGGAGATAAATCTTTTTAATGTATTATAGCACTGATCCTCAAAGGCTTTTGAGTTCTCAGCTCTGACTGAAATAACTGGAATTCGTTGCTTTGGATGCACAGTTGAAAAAAAGCTTTTTGTCTATATCTTGTTGGTTAGAATATTCTGCTTGAATGTAGGAAACAAAAATTAATTCATGAGCACTTGCAATTACCTTGCTTTTAACTGAACCAATGAAGTTTCTTCTAGAAATGTCTTGTTTGTATTTTTTTTTCAAAATACCTGTTAAAAAACATCTCTGTCACATCTTTTTTAGAAGTCTGTATTAGTTATTGTTTTTTTAACCTTGCAAACAATTTTGGAATGCTCTCTGAGATTTCCAGTCTATCTCATGGCAGGGTGATGTGATTCTGTGTGGAGAAGCAGTTTGTGGTTTAGGTTTAACGTGCTTCATTACCATCTCATTTGCCCCTCTTTTGAGGCACAAAGAAAGGCCCTGCTACTCTGCTGAGCGCCCTTTGAAGACTTGTGTTCAACACTTCCCTCCTGAGCTCATACAGCACAGAAAGCCTTTTATCCTTCGGAAAAGGCACATAACATACCAGGTGAAACAGTCCTGTTTATTAACTGTGCATAGGGGGAATGTGCCTGTCCCTGTCACCTGGAGGACTGAGGTTTTTCAAGGTTTTCTATAGGTTTTTAAGCACTAAATCTTGCCAGACAAGTCTGATTACTTTTTGATGTTATTGCAAAGCTAAAAAATTATCTTACTGTCAAGATTAATTAAAATGAAATGGAATATTACGCTTTCATATTGACAGGATCTAACTGCAGGGCTGTAAAACATAGTCATGACGAATAACAATGTTTCAAGTTTTGATGAGGAGTGTCCTTGTTTGATGAAGCCTATTTTAATATTTTCTTTAATAAATTTACATGGAGCTTTGGTCTCTCTGAAGTGAAAGACAGAACTTACTCTCTTTGACAGTCTACTAATAAAATGGCACACTGATGAAAGTCCCATCTGATATTTAAACTTCAGATAATGCTGAAGATAGAAAATACATTAAAAATCCCTGTTGCAAACAATAAAAACCAGACATCTAAAACCAAAGATTAGCTTTGGTTTTGAAAATGTATTTTCTCATTAAAGTGCAAATGAAAAAACATCCCCAAAAATAAAATCCTCTCTTTGGTGGGGAAGGAGGGGAAGGAATAGAAGAAGAGAGGACCCTGCAGAAAAGTCATAAACCTGGCAGAAAGATCCATAATAGGATAATATTGAAAAATAAGTTCGCAGTTTATACAGGAAACATTTGAAATCTTGCACAACACAGAGCTGATAATAACATTATTTATTTAGTAGTTATCTAATAATTTCCACATACACATAGATGAGCACCTGCCATTGTTTGTCATGTAAAAATTGTTTGTATTTGTGTCCTTAAACTCCAACAGAACAGAAATAAAACATACACTCTAGAAACCTGACAACCTTATTCAAGCATCTTATAAATATATTTATCTGTATAATTAGGCAAATTATGCAAAAGGTGGTTAAGAGAAAGACTGAGACTAGCATTTTTCTGTATCTGAATGAGACAGAAACAAAAAGTATGAACGTATATCACTAGAAATGCTAATTCACAGTTTCCCTTCATTTAATTTAGAAAATGCAAATTCTATAAGAAACCCAAATATCAGTAGCCTGATAAAAGCAGTAGCACCTAGGCGTAACCAGAGAAAAATTTTGGACTGTTAAACAAGAATTATATTGATTTACCTAATCAATGTTCTTCACTAATTGATAACATTGTTAAGCTGATTAAAGTTTTGCTGAAGGATATTTGTCTGCTAAATACATTCACTTTGGCTTGCCCTCACATCCCTCCACTATTCTGCCCTGTTCCATAATTTCATGTCTTAATTACAGTAAAAAAAAAACCCCAAGAACAAATCAGAGAAACAAAACCACAAACACAATGAACAAAAAAACAAACCCCATCAAAAGCATATTTTTCTGAAGTGATAAATTCTATAGACATCTTTCATGTAAAGAGTTATTATAATATCTAACATATATGCAATGCTTCTTATCTACAGAAGAGAGATATATATAATAGAGATATTTATAAAGAAAGACAAGTGGTAAAAGAAAAAAAAAATCATACAAAGCTTAAAAACTCTCCAAGAGATATTCCATGAGCAAGCAGAATACTTGCAATGGGCGAAGTAGAATACTTTTCAATTTCACTTTGTATGAATTTAGTGTATTTTGGAGTGAATATCCAAAATTCAGGCAAGAGCACATATTGGTCTGACAAATAAACCTGGCTGAAAATCAGTGTTCTAGCTTGTGGGAGAATTGAGATCTGCCAGGCTTGTCAAATAATCTAGCTTCTGAGCTAAAACCCAAGCCCTGATCCCTTGGTCTTCTACACTGCATAAATGTTAATTTGTTACTGAAATCTCTTTTGGAGTACTTTCAATCAATTCTCCATGATGCAAAATCCATCTGTTCTTAAGGCATGACTTTTCTATAGAAATAGTTTTCAATTAAGAGAGTGGATGCAGGCTGCGGTCAGTTAGATTTTTTTCTACTGTGTAACATTCTCCAACATTACCTGGTGTGCACTAATCCTTCACAACTGGCACAACTTCATGTTCCTTGCCTTGGGGCCAGCAATAGACATCCTGACTGCCATACTGTAAAGGCCTCTCCCCCTGGGACTAAACACAGATTTCTCATTGTATCAGAGACACGCTCAGGCTAAAAGAAATTGTGGGAGCACTGTGTATGACACAGATCTGGGGCCAAGTGTTGTATGGCTGTGGCTCATCTGCCACAAAGGCATCTGGCTCTATGGGATGG
Source organism: Cyanoderma ruficeps (assembly GCA_008694505.1). Lineage (NCBI taxonomy): Eukaryota > Metazoa > Chordata > Aves > Passeriformes > Timaliidae > Cyanoderma > Cyanoderma ruficeps. The sequence continues at coordinate 12,516,127 of VZDJ01000158.1, forward strand.
GTGTTTGTGTGTGCCACCACTTGTGTTCACTGAGGACCAAAGACTGCGTGCCATAGATGCATTTAGCAATGCAGATATCTACTTTGTTCCTTGGAAAGTTTGATCTAAATCAAACCAAACTGACGCGGTTCCAGATTCACCCGCTAGCTCACGACAGCGCATCAAGGCTGGCTGCTCTCAGGAGTGAGCTGAGAAACAGCAGGGCTGGATGTCTACAACACAGGATGTGCTGAGGGACAGGCAGAAGCAAAGATGAGGGAGAGGTCTTTTGTGTAGTTTCCAGAGAGGTTTATTTCCAAGGAGGATCCATGAACGAAAGACCCTAAACCGCAGTGTACAGGAACTTTTATATAGGGGAGGTTCCAAGGGAGGGTACAAATTTTTGATCAATAGGGCAAGGACTGGGGAGGAACACAAGCCTGGGTTTACAGTACTTCCACCAATGAGGAGGAACAGGGGGAGTGAAACAATTCAGACAAACCAATGGGGCTTCCAGTCACAGGGGATTTCCAGGGAATTTCCCAGAGCAAGGGGTTGATACAAGGCAGGATTCACAGCTGGGTAGGAGGAGGGACAGGGAACATTCTGTATCAAGGGGCAGGACCAGGGCAAGATGGGCAACTAGGTGGGAGGATACAACTTAGAATAACCAACAATACAGGGGGGATCGGAACAAACCATTAGGAATAAAAATACACTGCAACACCAAACCCTAAGATGCTTGAATTTCAAGCAAAGCACAAGTAACAGTGAGAACTGCTTGTGCCCACAACAGTAGTACACCCATTAGTACACCAAAGCCAGCCGCAAGATGTGCTGCTGTCTATGGCATATTGCCAGACATGGCAGCTCTCCTCACAACGGATTCTCAGGAAGTTCTTTGAAGCCAGGGTTTTCAAATGCATGTGCAGGACCCAGAGGACTGAAACCACTCATGCATACAAGTTCACAAGGATCTAACAGCTAAGATCAAAGGCCTCTAAAGGTGTTAAGATATTAATAACCTGGGACACTTAGTAGTTGATCCAGCACACAGCTTGATCCTGTAAGTTTCTGATATGTGCCATACTCAGAATGTACTACTGAATCTTATTCTTCCTTCTACTTGTGGTAATATAATACTGATGAGTGAAGTGGCAATGTAGCTGGAATAGATCATAAGTACAGCCCAAAAGCAAGCATCTTTACAGTTTGGGATATTTTAATAATTGCAATAGTAATAATAAAAAACCCTCAGCTATATCTGCTGTTGTTGTTGTTATTTGTTATATTCCTAATAACTAGGTTGCCATTTGTTATCACTGGTCAAAAGAGTTTAAAATGTTTAACAGAACATTACACTTGTAAGAGGTGCAAGAACACAACCTCCACAAGTGTGTATGGATATGTATCAAAATTTATTTGAAAAAGCCTGATGGGAGCATTGAAATTTTTTTTCCTCTTGGTGTATTTATGGACAAGAAATTCACTGAAAATATTAAAGAAACACAGCAGGTGATAGGCTGAAGGAGTCTGATTACTATAACCTTAATATTTACTGGAAATACAACTAAGAAAGAATTGGAGCTGAGACAACATTACAATGTTAAGCTCCAAAATGTCAGACCTTCTTCATGTCACAAGGAAGAAAACCCGTAAAATTTGATCCTTATTAAATGCAATAATGCAAAGGTTTGAGGTGGGAATTGCCCTGCGTCTCTTTGTAAGAAACAGACAGTAATACCTGACACACAAGTGGAGTTGAAAAAAGTGCTACTGATTCTTCCTTCTATTAAAACCATTGAGAAAGAGACTGGCCTGACCACAATGGCAAAGTAACTCATGAAATCCTACATTTTGTTGTTGCTGGACAAAGAGCATTTTGAAATAAAATGAAGTTGTATATGTTCACATCAAGATTTTGATGAAAAGGAGGTAGATTATTTGCCAGCTAGATAAATTCGCCTTTCATAGTTTCTCCTTTTGGTTCTCCAGCTCAAGAAAATGAGCAGGAGAACACTTTTATATCTTTCAGCATTTTGTAGCTAGGAATGGCAAACAGATTAATTTCAACGCATATTACCCCATTATTTCCTTTTCCCACTAATCTGAAATTATTATCTTGAAATAACAACCCACTCCTCTATTCAGATTCAAAAGTAATTCTCTGTGTAGTGGATGCACCAACCCATTTTTCTTGATGGGCACAAACCACAATGATGGACAGAATAGCTATAAAATTGTACTGGCCAATGCAATATTTGATGCACTTCCTTCCATGAGATCTTGTCACCTATTAAGGACTTTGCTATTACTCCAGTAAAAACCTCATACAGTACGCTGATAAACAGCAGCACAAAGTTATGGCACAGGTAGGAAGAGCAGTCACTACACAGAGATGTTCTGTGAATGTTGGCTATTGTACGAGATCTTAAAAGCGAAATGGAGAAATATATAAAATTGCTGGACTTAACACTGGGTTAACTCTCCTCTTGCTGAAGGAGATCATAAAAATTTTTGTAGGTAATGTTAATCCCCAGTAGGGCAGAGATTTCCAGCCATGAATTTCCTCCTATGTAATAAATGCAGATTTTTTTTTTCCCAAGTGGATCCCTCACATTTACACTGAGGTTTTCTCCCCTCAGATGTTGCAAGATTAAATAAGAATGTTTTTTACCACACAGCGGAGGTCTATTAGGTTTCTCTTAGAAGCCTTAGCTTGTGTGTGCCACGCATAGTGTAAACTCAGAGGTAACCATGAATGTTATTTATCCCTTTTTCCCTTTAGAAAAAAAGAAAACAGAATCCTGCTTTATTCATGAAAGCTCAGCATTCACAGCTCAGCAGTTAGTCTTTGATTTGGAGCTGGTTTGCACCAGGGGTGCCATGACACTGATTTTTATTTGGGGAAAAAATTAGGATAACAAGGCACTTAATAAGATTAAGTGATTTAGAGATACATCTGCTAAACATAGTTTAAAAACATCAGGCATTTTCTTCTTTTTTTCTTTTTTTTTTTATTTTCTCTTCTTTTCATCTCCTACACAAGTGCAAAGAAAGACTTCTGAATTGCTGTTTTTATTCTAGCCAGACCTATGTGTTCATTATATTTATATTTGCATTTACATTTACATTTATATTTGTATTTATATTTAGTCTTTGCAACTAGTCCACTTGTCATTAAATTAAAAAAATCTATTAAAATAAACACAGAGAAAAACAATTAAATAATGCACAATTATTTAATGACAACTAAGAATTGCAGACACAGTTAAAAACCCCCACACCATCGAGCTGATCCTGAAGTAATTAGAATTAATGGCCCCTAGTTTTCTACAGAATTGTTTCTAGCAACCTGGGACTAGTTCAGTTCCCTGCTGTGTTCACCCCATCCTCCCATTTTCAGCCCCCTTCTAGGTCTTCATTCTCGGAGCACCTTTTGCTTTCTCCCATCCACTGTTTATTTTCCTGGGTCAGAGAGAGCAGGTGCCCTGGCTGGTTTAAAGGTTCACAGTAAGTGCTCTCTTAGACTGGCCAGGTGGCTGCTTGCTCTTGGAGCAGGTGAGGCGAGCAGTTATAACAGCTTTTCTCCTTTTGTCGGATAGTGCTGATGGAAGAAACGACAATTTATTATTAATGGTATTCATGAAACCTGAAAAAAATTTTGTCTCTGTAAGATCTCATCTGTTATTTTCAATGTACTTGAAAGCTGGTTGATGATTTCAGTGGTAGTAGAGGAGGATTGACAGATACAGGCAGTGTGATCATATAAACAGTTTGCTTTAGAAAAACATGCTAAAGTGTACAAAGATAGATTTTTTTTTGGCTTGATATAGCTCAGTGTTGCTCCCAGAAGGATTTAACATTAAAAATAATTCAACTCCATGGTAAGAACATGTTAAAGTTCTTTAGAGAATCTGATTTTTAGTGATTTCTTTTCATAGATGTCTTTAAAATAATTTATTTTCAGGTTTTTTGGTGGTTTTTTCAGTTGTATTCACAGATAGGCTCAGAACATTGAAATAAGAATGCCCACTCCTGAAAAAAAATTGTTTTCTCTTTTGAATTGCCAATATGAATTAAAATGTTGAAAAATAAAAGCAGAAACATGGGGGGAAATTCAGTGAAATATGATTCAGAGGAATTATATTGTTTCAAGACAGATTTTTTAGTCCTGAAACAACAGATGCTCCTTCTAATGCCTGGAATCCATACACTTCCCTGTGCCAGCAGACAACTTCATAGATTGCTAACTATGACAGGGCCTAAAACTGGGAAGAAACTTTGATAATCATTAAGGAAACCCTGAGATTTATTAGGAAAAAAGTCTGGTGAGCACAGACCTTAAAAGCTGTTGGTTTCCGTTCTGAGGATACTCATCTAGTCTAATCTGGTGTAGAGTCACAAACCTTGGATTTTTAAGATAAGGCAATAAAGGGAAAGACTTTTCTATGACTACAAACTGAAATGAAATAGCATTCTACCTTCAAATTAATAGAAAATTGATCGCTCTGGATGCCAGCATGACCCTCTGGCCTAAAAGTCATTCCTCTCAGTTTGGTGCATTATGAAGTCTTGCTGAGAATATACACTTCCCTGTTACCTGGATGATTAAAGATCTTGAACAGACCTAGGCTCAGTAGAGACTCCTGGGCTACACCACTAATTAGTGGCCTCCAACTACACTCTGCACTGCTGGTCACCACCCTCTGGGTCTGATCATTCAGTCAGTTTTCAGTCTGCCTCGGTGTCTGCTCATGCAAACCATATATAGCAGCTTATCTGTGGTGATCTCATAGGAGGCAGTGTCAAAGGCCTTCCCAAATTCCAGGCAGACAGTATCCACTGCTCTTCCCTCATCTAGCAAGTCAGTCATCTCAGTGTAGACATTTGTTAAGGTGGTCCAGCATGACTTCATCTTGTTTAATCAATTAAGTAGTTCTGGCTACTTCTGATTGGTTTTCTTTTGTCCACACTGGGCCTAGAAATCCTTTCCAAGATTAGCTGGTTCATCACCATTCTGGAGACTGAGTTAAGGCTGACCAGCTTGTAGTTCCTTGGGTCTCCTTATTGCCCTCTTTGGAGACAGGAGTTACACTCACTTTCCTGTGGTCTTTGGTCACTTCTCCCAATGTCCATGAGCAATCAAAGATTACTAAGAGTAACTTCCCAGTGATATCAGCCAGCTCCTTCAGCACTTGAGACTGCATTCCCCCTCAAAAATAAGATACCTACTAACATCCAATGTGGTAAAGGCTCAGCAGTCCTTCTGCCTCAGTTACTACTGGCAATTACTCTTCCACATCTCCTAACTCTCTGAACCACATGGCAAGACACAGATATTTGTAGAGGGTCTGATCCACTTGCTCTACCTGCTGAGGTGGTCTATAGCACACGCTATAATGCTGCCTTTATCTGTCTTTTCTTTAATCCTCATCCATAGCTGTTTGTTGATTCCTCACCAATCCCCAGACAGAGCTTCATGCACTCCATGTGGTCTGCCACATAAAAGGCAACAGCCCCTCCACAACTTTATTTTGTGTCATTTCTAAAGAGTCTTTATCCCTTCATTGCAAGATTCGAGTCCTGGGAACCATCCCATCTCATCTCCATGACCTCAAGGTCATACCCCTGTAAAAACGTGGTATCTCTTAATTCATGTTTAACTTGTGTTAAAAAGTTGATAACTTGTGTTTATTCCCCTGTGCATTGATGTATAGGCCCTTTAGAGAAGCACCCCAGTATGAGGAGATGTTGGAGAGGGTTTGGCAAATTTCTCCTCAGTGGTCCCATGTGGACCCTTCCTTGCTTGCATGGAACAGCCTTCCCAGGAAGGTGGTACAGTCCCCATTATTTGAGATTTTCAAGAACCAATTGGACAGGGTGCTAGATAATGTCATCTAGACTTCCTTTTCTATGAAAGGTTGGAATGGAAGATATTTCAGGATGTTTATCCCTTGCAACCAGGGTTGCTCTATGATTCTATGACCCTGTTTGTCACTCTCTTATGGAACTGCTAGTTACTCTTCCCTTAGATTCTTACAAAGCCCTCCTAATGAAACTGGACATGCCATTTCCAAAAATAGAGAGGTGGATTCTGTCTCACTAGTAGAAGCTGACCTGCAAATAGGATCCCATGACCCCTTCTGTCAACGTGAGTTCTGAAGCCGTATGAGTGCAATCTGGACCCAGTGGTGTATTTTTAATGAGGGCAACCTGACTCTAGGGATGGTCTGTGAACATTTCATAAGCCAAATGAAGTCTTTCTCATTGATGTTTGAGAGGTTTCTAAGAACTTAATTTGGTTCATTTTTCTCATCAGAAGATTTAGATAGGCTTCTCCTATAATGAGGAGGGAAGAATTAAAAGAAAAATTTCAAAGCCTGTGTATTTTGCACTCTGAAAGGGTTAATAAGATTAGTATTGGCACTTGATATTTCAAAAGTTGGAGTAAATACACAAAATATGCAGATCCAAACATTAATTTCTTTTCTTATCTGCCACATTTGGAACTATCCCTGAGTTATACAACATTTCTTAAAATCAAAATATTTCTAAATACATAATGCAGCTTGCACTGGCCAAATACCATTTTTTGCAAACTGCCTTCAAAAAAAACACAACCATATGGATCTGGCTTTTTTTCAATATCTTTTACTGAGCCAGCTCTCTTTAAAAAAGAATTAGAACAATAATAACAACAAGGAAAGTTGTCAGTTTTTAAAATATTTTGACCCAAAAGCGTTTAACATGGCTTTACCTGATGTATTATAAAAGAGAAATGCATTGAATTTGATCCCATTGCCTTAGAGTTCTGGTTGCATTTTGCAAGTGTGTTTTTGGCACTTCTGTGATAAGTGTACACCTTCTAGGAGATTAAGAGAAAGAAAAATTGTTGATTACATCTATGTTACTGTCATTTTTCAGTTACTGTCAATAAAATGAAGTCTGTGTCTGTTACTGACAGAAAAACATAACACTTTCTTTTAGAAGGCCTGTTTTCATTGCCAAAGTAGAGAACAAAACTGCTGATTATTCAACTGACAGTGTTTTTACATAACTGAAAAGGTGCTCATTGAGAAATGTTAGATTGATTTAGAAACATGGGGCTGAATTACCAAGTAAAATAATGGATAATTAAGGGAATGTCTTGCATTCAAGATGAAATATAGTTTCTTTGAAATGAAATAGGGTCTTTGCTAGTGGTAAGAGTGAGGCAAAATTTCGTCTTTGTGTGTCCAACTACCAACAAAGTGATTTAGACAAGAACCCTGAGTATTTCTGTAATATCTTCATAGAAATCCACCACCTGAAGATTACTTTTTCACAACATACAGCCTAAAACATAAACAGCAAAATTGCTTTATCACCTTACCTATTTAAAAAAATAGGTTCAATCTTAAAGATTTTTATCCTCTGCTTCATTTTTTTGTTTGTTTGTTTTTCTCTCAACTTGTTTAATGATTGTGATTATATGCAGATTTGTAGATTTTTTGCTGAACTTGAAACATACATCTGCTTCCTTCCTCACATGTCCTCATCATTAGAGGCGTGTCTTGCAGAGGATTGAAGTGTTCTTTGTGACCCAAAACAACGCTGCAGCATGCTCTGCAAAAAGGAGACTTAAGGAAATTGAGTTCAGATCTTTGATACTGTTTTGGGGGCTATCATCAAGACAAAGATGAAATATACCTGAATGTTCCTCTTAGAGTCATAGGTCTTACTCTGCAGAGCCTGTACTTAATATGTATCAGCTACTGCGGAAATAATACAGGTCTGCAGTAAGTGATGATTCCTATAAAGAGTTATGGATTGCATAAAGGCTGAGTTATGAATCTTGAATTTGTCTGAAAACAAACATTGTTTCCATTTCAGTCACAGAGAGAACTGAGTAATGATAAGCCCTAGTCTCATCAAAATTCATTTTCTGCCTCTCTTGCTGTGGAGCCTCCACTGCCATCTGGTATATTTTATTTTCTTCCTCTTCAAATGCATATTCTTAAGAGCCAGCTGCTATACAGCCCTCGATCTCTCAATGTCTTTCTCCAAAACTTCCGGGCTTCATTTATGCCATCTAGTCTGTTCACTACTGAGGAACCTTTGCCTTATAGAGACTCACAGAACCCAATATCAGAGGTTGTCATCTTGGCTGAAATGATAGGGTTTTAAGGTATTATTCAAGCTAAACATGAGCCAGGTGAGTGAGCAAAAAGATCAAAACTCAGGTATTTAAAAAAAAGAGTTGTTTGGACTTTATTCAAGTAACTCAGAATCCATCTCTTATTAGTTCTGCATGAATACAGGAGTGATCTTTGCAGCTTTTCCAAAAAGTCATTTTGGACCCCACTGTGTCCTACATCAACTATTAGTGAATGTTCAGCAACTGGTAGAATTGCTAAGAAATAGATTTTCATTTGCAATATCAAATTAACTTCAACTGATTTACCATGCAAATGAAAAATCATAAGTCATTTGGCCTGTTGTTTTTGTCCCTTCTCTCTGCACATACATTTTACAGCAAGGGTAGTTGCAGAGACACTTACAGTCTAGGTACCTGATGTCATCCCTATGCTGATGACACTACGTAATGGACTTGGCCCAGAACCTCAGGAAATTAGATCACCATTGCAAGCTGACCTTGGGATATTTCACAAGTGCTTGATGAGTAATAAATAAGTGTTAAATTTTGAGGAAAACTTGTAAAATTCTCCTTTAATTCTAAATTAGGATCATTAATTCTACCTCTGTTTTTAGGTAATGCATATATTGATGATTTTTTTTTTCATTTTGAGCTATTCAGCTGCTTTTAATAGCCTGTTATTTGCCCATCTAAATTACATTTTACTTGGCTTGAGGTAGGGAATTTCAACATGGAAATTATATCTGAATGCATTATCACTCAAGAGCAACTATTGTTGTCCATGTAATCACTAGAAACTGATTTTCTGAGCAAATTCAAATAAAACATTTCATCCCTAGAAATCACATACCTATTCATAGAGAGAGTATTCTTACTCTCTGAAACCTATTTTTTAAGGTAATGTCCACTGCACACCAAGAATAGCTTTTCACAGTCTTTAAAGATCTGTGGCATATCTGGACAATTTGTGTTCTCCTTCATATGTGGGGTGTAAAGCAGCTCCAGAGGCTCCTCATCTGTGAACAGGTCTGGAGGATTTCTGTTTTATCTTGCTTCATTTTCAGTGCAGTACATGCAGAGATTCCTGATCTCTGCTTCAGAACTGCATATATCGTGTTGGTTGAGGACAAGTTTCCAATGACTGTTCCTTCTGTGTTAAAGTAGTTTTTGATTGTTTTACTGGACATGTTGATTAAAACTGGTGTTCCCAATACTGATATATCTCTACGTCTTATAGTATACATTGATGACTTGTTTAAGTTAAAAGTACTCTCAGTTCATGGGGTATTTCAATAAACTCGTGGTAAAATTACGAAAACTTTATTAATGAAGATAATTTTCTATATTTTCACAGAGAATTCTAACCCATATAATTTTACAAAATAAAATTATTAATGGAAATGCAGCACATTTTTTTCTTATTCTATTTGTTTGCTGGTAGACATTTTTTCTAAGTGCCCGATGATGTCAATCATTGCATCCACTAAACATATTTTAATTACATTTGTGATGATAAATTTTTCTGTTGAATATTGAATTTCGTGGTTACAACTACACTACCCAGGTATGGAATATTTCAACACCTAATACAAAATTTCTTTTGAGCATTTTTTTTTCATTTTTTAAAATAAATTAAAATTTTATTACAATGGCATAAGAAGTAATAACTTTAATAATGATGGAAGTGTCAGAAAAAGCATGGAAAAGAAAGAAGGGAGGAAAAAGATATAAAAAAGTAGCAGGCCAAAGCATCTACTCTGAGAATAAGTGGATGGTGGGTTGGCCAGATGAAAATCTATGTACTGTTAATAATTCCTGTTCAGAGGGATTTACTATCTCATTTGCAACCCCAATTTTCTGTACTCTCATCAAAGCTACAACAGAAAAATGAAAACTAAAAGGAATGATGACCAAAGTAAAACTGATAACTGCATACGTCTTTACAGGAAAATGGTAATAATAAATAAATTGAAGTGGTAATAGAACACAAATTTCTTAGTGCAATTGCACTTTAGTCATGCTACAGGGAATATGGCAATATTGTATACATCTGTATAAGCAAGTAATGTAGTAAGAATTACTGCAGTAAGAATCCTCTTTTGGCACAATCATGGTAGGTACGTACAGGAGAAGGTTGAAAATTGCATTGAGATTTGGACCTATCGGTGGTGAGTGTAGAAAGAAACTATGGCACTGAAAAAACTTAACAGGGGAAAGGCTTTTTATAAGCTGAGATAGCAGAATATTGAAATATGAAATAATGAAATATCAGTAGGTACTATTCATACATATTAAAGAATGAGTATTTTTTTTTCTTAGGAAGTCAAGCATCTTAAATATAAAAGCCTTTAAAAACTGTTTTTAGAAATTTAAAGTGAGTTTGAGACTCTTTCATGTCAGCCTGTGTCTTTTGCTAGCCAATGTCATAGAAACAATTATTATAATAACAATAGCATACATTTTTTTTCCTTTTTTTTTCTTTTTCTTCTTTTCTTAGCTAAAATCACCCTGAAATTACTCTGTAGAAATTTATTGGAAGAGCCTGAAATCTAAACCCTTGGGGGTCTTCTTTAGACAATCAACGAGCTCAGGACAATAAAAGGTAACACTATCCCACAGTGAATTAAGGATTTTCTGGGCTTGCCCTCTCCCTCAGTTTCAAAAGATACCCATAGCCTTCGTTCAAACCTCATTCTCCTGTGAATATTTAAAACTTGTATGCCACAGTTATCAAATCCTGCTAATCAGGAAGGTGTCCACTGCAGGTTTGCTGTTACGGAAAGTACATTAACATCTCATCTATCTGAATTAATTTCCACATTTGGTTTACAGCATTCTTAGAGATGAGGGGGAATTTTTCTTTATTCTTAGGAAAAAGGTATTAAGAGGACTAATTATGAAAGGTATTCCAGGTATCCTTCTGGTTAGCTGCCTGGAGTGTGCTGAGGAATAACAGGAGTATTTACAAGAGGGAATTTGAGTCAATCCTGTAATAGCTGTGACAGAAGATTATTTGGATGCAAGTGCCTAGTCAGAATAGATTTTCTGTCTATCACATGAGATCCAAACCAGTTCTTTCAAGAATCATTAATTCTCATAGCATTCAGACTTTTAGAAGTAGTTCACCAGCACTGAATAAAAAGCTTTTTATAAGACTGACCAAGTTCATTACCAGTTCTAAAGCTTTTATCACTAATTAAACAGACACATACAGGTTGAAGGTTGCCATGAATGATTTAGTTATTATTTTCTTCTCCACCATACATCTTTTTACTTTTTTTCCCTTTTTCTATGAGTAAATACAATGCTTTAGTATGATAGGCAAATTGCTGGGCATGTCGAATTTTGTTACCTTGACTACGGCAGAGACTTTATAACCTTTTGTTTCTGTTATTGTAGGCCTCACCTTCATCTGGCAACTGTCACTAAAATAATTTTCCTTTGTCAGTGCTCAGATCATATCATTCCGTGGCCCTGTAGCTCCCTGCATTGCTGTCTTATCTTTTGAATCACAGCTATATGTTTTATCTCAACTGACAAGGCCTTTCAGAAACAGCTTACATTTCCATTTTGGATAATAATTAGGTGCCTGATTCAAGTTTACTCTTCTCTGGGTCACCTTTCTCAGACATAGTTATTGTGAAGTTTACATCTCATGATGAACTCAGTCCCCAGTAGCTGAGAGATGGAAACACACAGGGCATCTTTACTGCCTGATCTATCCTGTGCTTTATTATATGAAGCAGAAGAAATTCCAGGAGTTGAACCAGGATACAGCTGTGCAGTTACTGATTTTGCCAATTCCTTGACTAAAAATGCTAGTGAAAAGGAAATATTTGTGACAAGCAAAACTTAATGTTTTTCCTATTATGACAGAAACAAGAAAAAGATACATTTCTTTGTAGTGCCATAATTTTTTTTTAATTGAACAGTTGCAGCACAGGTATAGCAATTTTTTATTTTTAATTGGGGAGAAAAATAATCACTATGTGAAAAAGAAACATTTTACTTATTCAGCTTCCCATCCATTTTGATTTTGAGATTTTTTCTGACTTATCCATTGCAACATGCAACAGGAATTTTCAAGTAGTCACATTTTCACTGGAACAGCTAAAACCAGATCCATAGTTAGTTTCAATCTGTGACAGTTTTGCCTGAAGATCTGACTGTGTATGCAACTCATCCCCCTAGTAAAGATACTTAACACTGCTGTGCAGCCAGGAGTATTGTTCCGCCATCTCAGACTAGTGTGATTTAGCCTGCACTGAAAATAGCTTTGTGTTTTACGGGTCCAGGCAAGTTCAGCAGTCACAGGAAGACATAAGCACCGTGCTCTGTTGTTCATTTACCACCCCTCCTCAGTGTGGATTTTTCTCTTTACTGAACCAATCTTTTGGGTGTCTTATACCACCCCCCAGGATTTCATATCCTTTCATAATACTTTGTCCTGAAGAATGGCTAGAGCTCCTTTGGCCATAAACCTGTATTTAGTATTTGACAAAACAACAGCCTAAACTTCAGGCTGCTGAATTCCTTCTCTGAGGCTGTTTTGAGTACATCTGTCAGGAACTTTTGCTATTTGCCTTTTCTAAAAAGGAAAAAAAAGACTTTTTTTTTTCTTTTCATCTGAGAGATAGAAAACATTTGACAAAGTTTGCCCGTGTTACAAATAGATAAGCAAAGAATCATTAAAACAATCTCAGGATCAGACATTTTGGAAGCAATATCTAATCTTAGAAAGTAAATTACAATGGAATCCAAGATGACACAGATGAATTGATTTTCATACAGTTATATCAACATGGGAATTTAGACAAGTGATAACATCAAAAGACAATTTACAACTTTAAAAAATATTTTTCTTGATAGTAACACACTTGAGGTTTAGGAGTCAAGTGAGGTGAACCAGGCAGATGTAAGAGGGTTTTCTGTTACTTTTTGGAGGTTGAGGGTTTTTGGCTTTTTAAAATATGGAACAATTCCAGAAGAAGTTTAAAAAAAAAAAATTAATTTGACAGTCTTTTCCTACAGCATTGGAAATAATAGAGCAAACTGTGGAAGAACAAGAAAATCCTACCTTATAACTTGGAGAAGATCATGAAGAAAAAAAAATCCCCAAAATGCAACTTTTAGTATTTCCAGAAACGGGAATTGTTAACTCATTAACTTAAAATTTAACCAGTCCAAGGTTGGTTTCTTCCACACCAAGCAATGATAATAAATCACTATTCTAGTTGCTGTCCCCCAGTGATCTGCTGGAAATTATTGCTACCACTGATCTGTCAGGAGCTTCGTTCATAAGTATACCCTGTAATGTGCTTCAGGCAAGAACAGTCAGACAAGCTGGATCCACCAAAATTCACTGTTTAGGGAAGCCTGATTTTTGCCTGAAGCAAGTGAAAGAGACTTGCTGTTCTACTGGAAATCATGAAGAACTGTAAATAGTCACTTCCACTGGCACATCTGTGTCAACTGGGAACAAATTTATCCAGTGTTGGAAGGGAGCTGGATTCTGCTGCTCTTGCTCTGACAAAGTAATTCAATGTTATGCAAATATTTTCATGAATTGAGATAGCACCGTGTCTGTAGACATTTTGCTTGATAGCACAGTCACCTTTACATAACTGCTATCTTGTGAACTATCCTGAAGGTGTCAGTTATCAGAAACCTGAATCAGAATTTTGACCCTTCAGTACTAGTGCCAAATATCTTAGACATAAACAAACAAACAAAAAACAAAAAACAAACAAAAAAAATTATCAGGGGGACTTTCAGATATTAGGGTGATAGTAGGCTTCAGAAAATGCATAAAAATCCTCATTTTACTGGGTTTCCACTTTTACTGACAATGTATGTGGTATAGGTGAAATAGATTAGTCTGACCCACCACAGATAAATGGAGAAAGCCCTGTGTCCTTCAGTTTATAGCAGGACAAAGAATATTGTACATTATGGGCCTCTTTGGTAGAGTCAGCTAAGATTTCTGGAACTTCAAGAGATTCCTGGTTTTTTAAGTAGAAAGACCTATTCTATTGTTATTTAGTATTATAATTAAACCAAATTAATTGCATGGGGCATGGACATGAGAGAAACAACAAAACACTGGAAATATTAAAGCCCCTGACTAAACAGAAAATTTTGGGATCATAGGATAATTTCTCTTGGAAATTTTCTCAGGGGACTTGAGACAAGTCCAATCTCCTGCTCACAGCAGGGTCACACAAGTGACGATAGCAGATTGCTCAGGGTTTCATCTGGTCAGTACTTGGAAATCTCCAAAGAGGGAGACCCCCAAAGTGTCAGGGCCACTTCCACCACTGCCCTACTGTCCCTATGGAGCAAGTAAACATAGCCTTTTATCCAGTCTGAGCCTCTCTTGTTTCAGCTTGTGTCCATTGTCTCTCTGTCTCCCTGCACAGCTGTGTAGAGTCCACTATCTCCTCAGTGACATTCCCATTGGCACTGGGGTGCAGTTAGGCACCCCTAAAGCCAGTTCTGCTCCAGGCTGGCTGAAATCTGCTACTCCAGATTCCATGCTCAGCTTCACAACTTTTTGGACCTGAGGGGATGGAGCTGGGACACTTCACCTCTCTCAGGCTGTTGGGTCCAGCATGATTTTCCCTAATATTAAACTGTGAAAAAGCTACTGAAGGGAAGTGGTGGACACTGTTGCTGAAAATGTATTACAGGGAGCCATCTGCTGTATCAGGAAGGTGATTTGATGACATAAGGAATGATTACATAAAGCCACAATAATTTTGTTTTGGGAAGTAACCTGCATTTGTATTTGTGGTTTTTATTTACAAATCTTTGGTTTTAGAAGAGGAAGAAGATTGACCTCATAGTAGAAAATTTGTGCATCATAGTTGACATAAGTCAACAAAGCTCTCTAAAATCCCATATATATGTGTTAGACAACATTTCAATGACATTTGTAATAATATGATCTTTGATCAAACACAGGAGAGTGGAAGTATGAGGGCAAGAAAATGTGCTACTATTTATAGGTAGACAAGTGGATTGCATTTTTCTCCTGGTTTCTAATCTTAAATAATTGAAAGGCAATTGAGAGCATTGCAAATGCTGAATTTTATATCTTCTATCTCTCAATGAATAGATCTAAAAATATAGACACTAAGAAAAGAATACAAGCTTACTTACCATGCCCTCTAATTTTTTCATGTTCACTCTACCATGAAGACATTGAAAGGGATTCTTTCAGTGCCTACTTTTAATAGCAGGATGTCTTCTGGCATGTGAAGTGCATTTCAGAAACACAGGAAATTAAAATAGCAATGGGTTAAATTTTACCCTGAAATCAAATACTACTAACCTAATTAACAAGTTGAATTAAGAATCATCAAGTATTCATCAAGAAGATTTTCCTTTTCATTAATCTCTCTAATCACGTAATCCTCTGAGTGCCAACCAAGTTCCTTGGCCACATCAAATATTATGAGGATAATTAAACTAAAGCAAGAACTGAAATTCTTTTAAGTATTCGCTCATTCCAAAGTGATAAAACCTAGTAGTACCAATGTTTCACAGTAAAAGGGTTTCTAAATTTCCTAGTAAAACTGAATGTGTCCAAAATTCAATTTCCTCCGCTACTTGGCAGAGACATTAGGACCTCCCATCTGATAGATATGGGTTTTGCCTGGGCAATAAGGCTATTCATGTTCTCTAACCGCTAAAGAATATCTTACTGCCAGATCAAGATGCAATCTCTTTGCTCTAATCTTGTTATAAGTTGCAATTATACTGGATATCTACATTCCAACTTATATGTATTCACTCTGTCGTTCATTGTCATCTTCAACAACCATATGTGAATTTCCAGGTTCCACAGGTTGACTAAAACATTCTTTAGTCTCCTTCCAGAAACCAGAAGTTATTTTTCAAAAATATTCATCTGTGCACTAAAGAGACCCAATACACATATAAAATTTAGGAAACAAATCAGGAGCTAATGTGAGAAAAACAAACCTTACAATGAGCCATTTCTTTCCTAATTCCTCAAAGAAGCTAGACATCATAAAAAACCTGCAAGGTTTCCTTCTTTGTTGTGTCAGTTGTGTTTTCAAATAGAAATCTTACTGTCTCGCCCATGTCCAGTGAAAGATACTAAGGAGTTCCAGTGCATAGTTCCCTTCACACACACCCTCTCCTTCTTTCAAGTGTCTCTGTTGGGCAGCATGATTTATCCTAATATAACAATACCAGGTCAAAATTATCTCAATATAAAAATATTAATTCTGAGGAAAACACATAATCTATGGATTCCAGAGGTGGTGAGCTGTTGCCCTGAGTTTTCTGCCTTCTGTCTTAGTGAAGAACTTTCTCATGCAGCTTCATGTAAACAATGTTTATTTTCAGAATGTTTGCATGCTTCTCTGAGAGAAGAAATGATTGATGGTGATATCCACCATCCAGGTTAAGAAGTGGCAACCTCTGTAGCCAATCTCTTGACCTCTGTACAAATGTATAAAAGAGTTAGATTTGTAAATAAAGTAGAGAGAAAAGTTGATCCCTCACGATACTGTGTGCCTGCTTCTTTTTCTGTCCCTAAAGTGGGACACACACAGCCTCAGCCAGCAACAGTGAGCTGTGATGATTGATGTTGACTTTGGTACACATTGGTCTGCAAAAGAGTATTAAAGGCTGCTACAGAGTGGGCCAATGGGGCAAACTGGTCTCCTGAATTTGTAAGCAGTATTCCTGTGTAGACCTACCCCTGGCAGGAATGCCTGAAGGGTGTGTCCAGCCTGAACTCTGAGAACACTTACTTCTAGACCACTGAGTAAAAGCCCTAGGGTATGGTCACATACAAAGATAAAATCCTAAAGTAGTTTCATCATGGAAACTATGATGAATGTAGTTTCACCATGGAAACTAGAAGCTACTACTATGAGACTTCAAAGATCATCAAGTCTAACCTTTGAAAGAACACCACTGTATCAACTAAACCACAGCAATAGCTGCCACATAAAGTTGTTTCTTAAACACTTTCAGGGATGGTGACTCCATCAAGTCGCTGTTCTGGTGCTTGAAAACCCTTTCTGTGAAGAAATCATTCCTAATATCCGGCCAAACCTCCTCCAGCACAGCTTGAGGCTGTTTCCACTTGTCACTTGTGACCTTGGAGAAAAGACTGACACCCACCTTGCCACCATCTCCTTTCAGGAGATTGTAGAGAACAATAAGGTCCCCTCGAGTATTCTTTTCTGTGGACTGAACAACCTTAGCTGTCTCAGCTGCTCCTCATCAGACTTGTGCTCCAGACCCTTCCCAGCTCCATTGCCCTTCTCTGGACATGCTCCAGCACCTCAATGTCCTTCTTGAAGAGAGATACACAAAACTGAACATAGGATTTGAAATGCAGACACAACAAGGCTGAGTACAGGGGCATAATCATTTCATTAGCACTGGCTAGATCTTAGTGCTTTTAAAAGTGAATTTAGTGATTGATCTCAGTGGACAGTAAAAATAAAACAAATGTCTTATAAAATATGCAAGTAAAAACCAAGAAAATCAGATTTATGTTTAAGGGACAAATTGAATATTTTTTATTTCCTTGTTTCTAAAAAAATTGACACAAAAGTGGTTTGTCAGTGGTATCATGCTCAAATAATCATGTGTAAGTAATCGGCCTGTATTTTTTTCTAATATCAATTCCACTTCATAGAAACACTATACACCATACACAATGTTCCTAAAACATTCTAACTGCTAGGCCTTGTTTTCAGCAAAGTCCAACATCTTTGGTAATGTCCTCTTAAAGCAGTTATCAGTACGGTAATATATTAATGTAAATACAGTTTTCATTTTATTATCTAAATATTAAATGAAAGGCACATTTTTATTTTACACAATTGTGGCTACATTTTCCATTCTGTAGGTCAATAAGTAGTAAGTTTAAAATGTGTCCAGTTAGAACATGTGAATAAGTGTTATAGGCAATGCTTAAATTTATAACGTATTTTAAAAAGTCATTAAACATCTAATACAATCCTTGGAGCAGATATATTCATGCATGTCACTGTATCTTCCTTTAAGTAACAAGGTGGACCTGAACTAACTAGGATATTGTGCTTAATGTTGTATCTTTCATGCGTACACTAAGCTTGGAGCTTCTGTCTTGGCTCATCTAGTAATTTCTATGTGATACTTTCCTCTGAGCTACAACAGAGGGTAAAAGTATTTATCAGTTTCTCTGGGATGACTGAAAACTTTTAATTACTTTTGACTCATTTTTAATCTCTCTATAGATACTGACTTTTTATTGGCTACAATACAGGTTCCTGTATATTAATTTTTTGAAGATACACTTGATATTCCAGAAAAAAAAAGTATGTGGGAGTCTGTATGTGTGAAATTTAACATAAGTATGTATATGTGTATTTGTGTATGCATATAAAAGTATTTTGTAACCAGAGCTTTATTTTTCACTCAAATCAGAAATATCTGTCTTCTGAGTTTCATTCACCTTTTACTTCTCCCCTGACCATAGATCAAAAGAATTAGAAATGGAGAAGATATATCAGTTTGAGACATTCAAACCCCCGGGACCAACACAGGATTGTTGCCTACACTATATCTTGTGCTACCTCTTCTCATTACAAATGTCTCAAGTGGCAGAGTTTGAATATTTCCCTTGCAAATTTGTTAAATAAATTTAAATCTATCACTGGAAAGTCGTTATCTTCAACTAAAGTATTTTTTCCATCTTTAGTATCAGTTTTATTCCTGATAATTACACATAGTACTCTCACAGATCACTCTTACTATCTCTAACTAGTCATATCTTTCAAAAAATGTACTTTCCACTAAGCAGGCTATGTTATTTCACTTGTTAAATTTCCCATTTCTGAAAATCTTTTCAATTTATTGACTTTTAGTATAGACTTGGTTTATATGAATGTGAATGAACGATTATATCAATTGAAGAAAATGGAAAAATTACATGACTTAGTGGAATTGTAGGTTTGAATATTTTTTTCCTAATTTTTGTCCCAAGTTTAAAAACCCTGATAAGATCCAATTGAATAAATAATGTGAATTAGAATCTGTATACACATGAAACTCCACAAAAAGTATCTTTTATAATTCCTGGTATCATTCTTTCAATTCTCATTAATTGCATGTTGTTAAATACTATTTTGTTGCTAAACATATGTTAAATAAATTAATCTTCTGTGACATTTAAACCCACAAAACATGTGGTTATCAATTTAGCAGGAAGACCTGTATGGTCTTGAGTTAATTTTAGGCTATCTACTCTGAAACAGCAAAATGTTTACCTGTGACATGATCAATATGTGACTTTTTTAGTATTGTTTTAGGATTTTTTTGCAATTGCAAAGTTCTACCCTAAAACCCATACAAGCTATTGCAGTGTTTACTGGTAACTGACTGTGTGGAACAATAGATAAAGAAGCATTAACAATAGATCATTCAAAAATTAAGAAAAACAACAGTAGCACTCAAAGAGAATTCATCTATAAATCATATACTCCCAGTGAAGGACTTTGTGTTTTGACATGCTTCCATAAAAACAGAAAAGAAGGATGAATACAAAAGAAAGGGGCTGATATTCAGAAAATTATGCAAATCCTTTTAGGCTGCATTTTAATAGAAATTAGAATTAATTGCTACTTTTGTTTAAGATTTTTTCTCCCTTGAAATGCTAGTATCGTAAATGTACTAACAGAAGGCAAACATCAGATTTTCACCATGTTTTGAGGGTAAGACCATCATAGGTGGCTCTAAATGTCCTAAAAATTGTAAGGGGAAAGAATATTTTTATCCTAGCCATGAGAGAGAGCTTAACTAGGATAATAAGCTAAAACAACAGTGCTGGAATGTCATTGTGCCTTTCTCCCTTGCCTGCCATGGTGACAGCTGCAGAGACCCAGCTCTTGCCTCATTAGCAGCAGTGTCTGAAACCCTGAGTTTTCAGGACTCTGGCATAAATAAACTAGGCAGCAGGGTTGTGTCTGTTTTCCTGCCCTTGATTGTATGCTGTTCTACACATCTGCTTACTTTTTTTGTGCCAGCAGAGAGCTCTAGGTATTTCTCATCCACTTCCCGACTCCCCCCCCCCACTGCCTGCATCTTTGGCATTTTCTAAATTTTCTGCAAGGGCTGTCACTGGAAGCCATACAGTGCTTTTCAAAGTTCCTGAATTTATTCATATTCATCAAGTCTCCAGGTGACCACAGCTCTTTCCTAGTCTAATGTTCCACTCTACCTTTCTATCCATGCATTTGTTTTATTTGAATTTTCATCTTTGTGAAAAATTCTCCTCTTTGTTCCTCTTTATAATTTTATAAACTGATATATAACAATATTAATACTCTGGATGAAACCATATAAGCCATATAAACACATGCTTCCAAGACAAATAAGCAGATTCCTTCTTGTTATATTGTTGCTGATGGGTTGTCCCTTTGTGGGAGATGTCACTTTTTCTTTTCTAAGCATCTCTTTATAACTTTGTAGCCTGAACTAACAAGTCACAATTCAGAGAGAAGAATTAGAGAAGTGATTGTAGAATGCAGATGAAAAGATTTTATATTTTAATGGAAAGAAAATCTGACTTTCCTATTTCTTGATGTCGCTTTCTTTTAGGGTTTCTCTGGCTACATGGAAAACATGATGCCCTAGAGTGCTACCATACTCCAAATTGTGATTGTCCATCTTGGCCACATGTTAGGATGAGACCTACATGTAGAAAATTTCAGTTCCTCCCTTCACCTGTTTCAGCCTTACTAAAAGAAAAAAAAGTGAACATGGATGGTGAAGTGATGAGCTACAGTGTGTTTCAGGAAAAAATTGTTGGAGGAATTAGAAGAATATCACGAAAAGCAAATGTTGGACCATGGCCTTCCTCAGGTTCTTGGACTGCACCCTGAGGAACATGGTAATGATTATGAACATGGTCAGTGATCTATTTTTTATCATTGCATTGAAAGTAAATGTTATGGCAGATTTTTGTTGACATTACTACTTATACTAGCTTTTATCAAGATGAACCCACCCAAAAAACAAACACTGGTTGCCAATCAGAGGTTTTGGGCCATCAGCCCAAGGGTGGATGCAACTGTACCTTGTTTCACTTAGTTCAGGGCTGTGTGCCAAGTAGTGTGGGGGTTGGGTGGTTGGGAAGGTTTTTGTAGATGATGATGGCTAGCAGGTAGTGATGGCTGATTAGCAGAGAGGCTGTTATTAGTACCTGAAAAAAGGCTTTTGCAATCCTTGCTCCAGAAGGCCTTATGAAAGGTTGTTACACCTTGCTTTGCACATAGAACCGGAAAAATCATTTTGGTTAGAAAAGACCCTAAAGATCTTTGAGCCAAACAGTTAACCAAATACCTCCAGGGATGGTGACAGGGCAAGAGCAAATGGCCTCAAGATGCACATGGGGAGGTTTAGATTGGAGATTACATTGGATATTAGGAAAAATTTCTTCACTGAGAAAATTCTCAAGCATTGTAACAGATTCCCCAGGGAAAAGGTGGAGCCAAGGTCCCTGGAAGTGTTCAAACAGCATGAGGACATGGTTTAATGGTGAACATGGTGGTAGTGCAGCGTTTATGGTTTGACTTGATGATCTTAAAGGTATTCTTCAAACTTAACTATTCTATGATTATTTTTGACAAAAATTGATGTTAGACTTGGTATCTAAAGAGCTAAAAAGTTAAATGTGAACAAGTGTTTTTTATTTTATTTTAAAGAAGTTCTGTTTTCTTCCTTTATTTGAAAATCTGAAGATATCAAGAGAACTTTTGTAGAACTGGTCCTTGGGTTTTAGGATTTTTTTGTTGTTTTTGGTTGTTGGTTGGTTGGTTTGTTTTGGGTTTTTTGCGGTGGTTTTAATTTTTGGTGGGTTTTGGGGTTTTTTTAAATTCCAGTTTTAGTTCTCAGAAATTTATTTCCTAATTAGAGCAAAAAAATAGAATGAAATATTATTTTTCCCAAGTCAAGTAGTTAAAAAGAGCAAAAATATAATAAATATGTTAATTTTTTTAATAAATATAGAAAAAGAATTTTTGTGAAAAACACTTTGTAGTTGTTCTGCCTTGAGTGTTCCTAAAATTTAAGTGAAACATTTCTATGAGACAATTATTTTCGGGAAAAATATGTACACAATTAGGATTAAAACTTGACAATTTCAAATTCTTTTGCATCTTTAGTTTTATTATTGTATTCCAGTGCTATTGGAATCACATACACTATTCATGCAAAAGTGAAAAGATAAAGACATGCACTTCTAAACTGAGTCATTAAAAGTTTACTGATTAGCAAAACAGGAAATATCTACTTTAATAATAACAATATACATCAACTGTTGCAATCGGAATATCTGGAAAGAGCTGCTGTACCACCAAAATTCAGATTGCTTTATAGTATTCCAATTTCCATAATCTTTTAGTCTGCTGTTGTCTTTGTTTTTACTAGTTTGAATACATTCATTTTCAGCTGGTTTAAATTGGATACTTAAATTAATGCATTGTCAATTTGCTCTTATGGCAGAATGAAATTAAAGTAGGAAACATAGATGCGTTGTAATGATAATATAGTTTTAAAGATGCTTCTGATTGCCAAAAATACACACTATCACTAGCCAAATAAACTTAATGACACTCACAAAATAGTATTGGTGAATGCTATTAACAAGATGTTCTCTTTAAAAGTCAAATTGTTGTGCAAGAAGAAATTATATTATTGAATTTAACTGGCTGAATGCACAGCTATTACTTTTGCAAGTACTTTAGATAAGGCAAATGCAAGAACAAGATGTAATAGTAACAATTAATATTGCCACATTCTCAAACAATTGTTTCCTTGGTATTTAAGTTTGAAGTTCTTAGGGTAAAAACTGGAAAATATTGGAACACTTACACAGTGTTTAAACATTAATTTTATTGAATGGAGAAGAAATCAGTAGTCAAGAAGCAAGAAGTCTGAAATTTAAAATGTCAAATTTTTTATCTCCAGGAAGCACTGCAGAGCTTGGTAATAGCTTGTCTGATGGCCTCTTACTCATGCCAAATAGCTGCATGCACAGCTCCTGGTAGCCATGCTTATGTATCATCATATCAGAAACCACTGCTTCTCAGCTCTGAACTTGTGCTCCTCATTACTGAATTGCTACGTCATAGTGAACCAATGAAGCTATACAGCAAGTGGAGGGCTTTTTGTTCAAGAAGACCCTTTCTTCTTTTTGAATTCCTGGGGGTTATTCCCTGTATCTACTTGAAACCATTTGGGTTATATACTTGTTTTGCGATTTTGCCCTTCCGCAATTTAAAGTTCCTCACATATCTGCTAACTATAAGATTTTTAGGCTGCCATTCAAATTCTCAAGTCTAGAGTTACAATTCAACTTTGTTTGATCATATGTAGTAGAAATTTTTACCTGACTATTTCTTTCTGAGAGCATAAGCATCTTCCTATGTCTATTGTATGTGAAGGTCACATTGTGCCCATTTGTGTCAATGGAGAAAAAAACTGTATGCTTAGCTGACTTCTGTGACAACAAAGCTGTAAGAGTGTGGTGCAAAAGTCCCAGAGTAGGAGGGACAAAACCAGCTGTGTTCTTGGCACTTCCTCTGTTTTGTTTGTCTCCCTACACATATACTTGAAAAATGCCCAAGGTGTCCTTTTGCACACATCTTAGGAGTGGGCCACCTGGTATCACCTTTTCAAACCCAATCTCAATTTTGCTGCAAAGTATTAAAAAATATAACGCAAAGAGTGTGAATTAACATTTTAAAATTCAGGTTGGAGTGTCCCACTTGAGAACTGTTAAAAGTCTGGGGTTAGGTTGAGTCACTGCTTTGCACTTCTGGACACAACATGGTTGGGAGCTGCAGTTCTGTCACCAACAGTGCGACAAGATCTTGTGTTGCTAAGATCAATAAGTATGTGGACAAAACAAAACCCTGGGACCATTCTTTCACAATGCAGTTCAATAGCCACCTATCCTTTTTAACAGACAGTGGAAAACACCGTGTAACTGGTGTGGCTTATTTTTGTTTAGTAACTCAGCTACGCATCTTATCATTTTGTTTCTCCTGCTTAGAGATTGTGTAATGTCTCTATAGTTGGAAAATCATTTATCTTTTAATGCCACAGAGCACTATGCACTCTTTTTCAAATTCAAATTTGCTTAATTCATCTAACGAGAGAAAATCGTCTCCCTCCAAAGACTAGTGGAAGAGGTCACTTCTTTCACATCAAATATTTGAATCATTATGATTGAGATTGTCACCAGTGCTTGCTGTTGAGAGCATATAATTTTCCTATCTCTAAGTCTTTGTTACTTTAGGAGGGTTATATTCCAATGTTCTTTTTATTGATATGTTTGGGGGTGCATTTTTATATCTCGGGGCAAATCACTGGTTTGGGTGGGGTGTGTGCATGCGTGCATGTGTGTTGGTATTACACACAAGCAGTTGCTTCCATACATTGGAGTAGAGAAAGCATACTACAATAACTAGCAAGAATGTACATGTATTTCTAAATGTAGTAAAATTGGAGCCATTTTCTTGACATTTTCAAGTTCTAGTCTAAATCTTTTTGACCAACTGAGGCAGAAAAAAATCCCCATAAATGTAACAAACTTCTGATATGACACAAATAACAAGAATCAGGGATGCTGGAAGATATTTCTTAGTATAATTATTAGAATTCTTGATAGAAAGTCAAAACTGGATATTGCCCTTCAAAATTTTTTTGTATTTCTTATTTTTCCCATGAGAAAAATATTTTTAACATTAGGTCCTCTTATAATTTTAGATCAATAATACACGCACATGACATCAAACTTTTAATCATGCCCAAACCATATATAAAACTTTTAATTGTATTTGTTCATTGCAGATCTATTCACAGCAGAGCAAGCATGAGATGGTCTACAAAGATGAGTAAGACAAGTGGAACTCTATTTTATGACAAATTAAAGTGAATCTCTTCGAATCATTGTGCTTGAGTGCTGTAATAGCATGGGCTGACATTTCTAAATGACACAACCTATGTGGCTTCCAGTAGCATTTTATTATTTTGAGTCAGATCTGGAAGAAGCAGAATAATTGCCTTGGGTATTGTTCTGTACTCTGTGTCTTTTGGCCCAGAGGTACTTGGTTTGATGGAAGTGTAGGGATCTGCACTGCACTGCAGTTTGTGATGCGGGTAGGCCCCAAAAGAGTTGGATTTATTTGTTCTACCAAACAGAGGTCAAGAGAGATCAAGACTGCTTGCCATAAATATATGAGGGAGATAAATGCCAAAGGAAAAAAATCAGAACAGTTTAAGCCAAAGGACAGTGTTGGCACAAAAACAAGCTTGTTTAAATATCCTTGAATGAGTTTAGACTCCAAATGAGGACAGATTTTCCAGCCAGCAATAAGGTCCAGAATAGCTTTCTGGCAGCTAAGATAAGTAGGCATACAGAATATTAGCTGTTGTTCAGATGAAGTGCAATCCATTTATGAGACTGCTTTATGCAATCAACGGAAACAAAAGAGAAAACATAAGCTCGAGAGGACTTCTTCAGTTGTCATATCACCTTCTTCCCTTCCCCTTCCAAATGACAGAGGCATTAAACTCCATTCACCACACTTAACCTTTCGCAGAATCTGGTCCTTGCAGCTCATTGCACTGACAGTGGAGAGAATAAGTGATGTGCAGAAAGCTGCCCATTCACTAAAAGTTTGAGTTGTCCTCATCAAGTATCCTCATTCTTTGCTTTTCATCTATAAAGCATAGCAAGAACCTATACTTAAAATAAGTACTTAAATTCAGTCGTATCAAGATGAGCATTGTTATCACATTTCTGGTTTTTTTCTCCAGCTCTTAGTTATTTTTTATATATGGTTAAACTACAGTCTTGTTAAGAATTTGTCATGGTTTCAGGCTCACTGCACTAAAGGTTCCTTAGTAACTAAATAATATCAGCGCACCAGAGAATTTTGAATAATTACAGGAAAGTGTTATTTAACATGTAAGTAATCCTTTCATGTTTTTTAGGTCAGTATCTTTTTCCTCATGTGGTGTCATGTGGCATATGTTAAAAACAATATTTAACCTGCTTGCAGTACAACCCTATTTTCAATGATAAACACAAAAGACAATTTTCTGATGTCTAAGTAGTCATGAGTAGAGCAGACACTAATGGAAGCCTGACAAATATTTCAACATAGCTAAAAGAGCTTAAAAGAAAATCCTTAGGACCAGAGAATCTGACGAAGCAGCAATTGCCTTTGCAAGACTATAACTGATTCTCTCCAAACTCAAGGCAGCCTGGGTCAGATATATCGTAAATAAATGATGACTAAAGTTCTGCTGGATAAGGAAACATTTCCAACTGTGAACATTTAATCTCCAATTAAACTTTTAAAAGGAAAATTTTAAACCAGCATAGCATTAAATTTAATAAAAGATAAAGGTCAGCATTTACCAGACTTATGTGCTTAGCTGTTTTACCCAGTGTACCTCTGCAGTATGTGTTCCTGTCTAGAAACACCACTTTAAAAAGCTCCACCTTCTCTGAACAGTGGACCTGATGAGACACAAAATCTGAAGAGATTCAAGACTCTCAGCACCAGCATCAGTTTTGCTGCATTTCCTTCAGTGAGGAATTCACTAGCATTTCAGCATTATTTGTCTGCAGTGTTTACCTTTGCTACTCAGTATTCCCACTGAGGACACTCTGAATTTGTCTTGCAATACCATGAAGACTGGTTTCCAAACTCAAAACATAGAGCTACAATTGCTTTAGAGTCACCTTGCTACTCATCCCATAAGGACATTATGATTCCACCATGGTAAGACTATGCTGGGAGCAAAGTGGCACTGCTGAAGTGTTTACAGCAGCTGAGGAGCTGGCAGATCTGTATTTCCACAAATTTAGACTGGGATCAGATATGATCAGATATGATCAGTTATGATCAGATATGATCAGATATCTCAGAATTTTTATACTGATCTCAGAGAAATGTCAATGCTAATGCAACCGTGCCCAGAATCAAGTCCACATGGTGATGTGTCTCTAATGGGAAAACGTATTTTGAGTTCAGATCACACACTCCGAATTTCTTACTAATCTCTTTAACCACAATAATACAGTATTATCTGGCCATGCTCCAGTAACACTGCTAATAGCTACAGGTGAAGATTTCCCAAGCCTCCCTCAAGACAGAAACTCATTTCCTTATTACTGCATAATAAAAAGTTTGTAAAACCTCTGGGAGGAAAAAAAAAAGGTCTTGTTTTATCCAAATGGATCTTCCATCAGAATGAACATACAGTACATTTTTAAAACAATAATTAGCCGACCATCAAGAAGGAAGTAAAAAATAGGCTCAGAGTATCGGTGCTTCAAGAAAGAGAAACAAAAAAACATGGAACTTACTTTACAGAATTCCAAAATATGAAATGCAATTATCCAATGATAATTTGACCCTAATATATTATTAAATCTTGAAGCTGAAAATTAATTATTGCTATCAAGATTAATTTGAATCTAGGGGAAAAAGAAGGTGAGCTATAATCTAACAAATTCAAATAAATGTGCTCTTCTTGATATAGTTTTGCAAATAGCTGTGAAAGCTTTCTTGCCTTCATTATCTGCAAAGGCCAAATCTATTGGCAACTAGACAAATATATGAGGAAATGTTTTCAGAAAATTAAGTGTATTGGCATGTGTGATACAGTCTCAATGCAAAGAGAAGATGCAGAGTCACAGAATAGTAAACCAAAACACTAAATTGTTAATTGAATTTCCTTTTCTTACACATCAAATCTAAGGTGGCAGAAGAAATCTAGGTATCTTTCATTATTTTAAATGCTGTTTCTAAGACATCTGAGCCTAAAGGCTGTGCTTCGCCTTTAACTACTGAAAGGCAGATGACCAAATTCTTACAGGACTGACTTCTTACTTCTTACAGCCTTTGGGATGTAATAGACAACCTTTGTCCTACATTCCTTTTGCATTAGCCTCACTCTGACACCTATTAACATGAGTTGCTCTCTATTTTTTGAAGATACAGAGTGTACAGATACAGATACAGATATATATATATACTTTGCACAGATACACAGATGTATAAAGATTTGCAGATATTCATACAAATTAGCCTTTGCCTTCTTTTTTTCAGTCTGCACACAACATCTAGGAAAATGTAGAGGAGTATTTTTATCCCAATTATGTCAAAATAATACTGAAGTATTATTATAACCAAAGCTATATGTTCATAGGCACACAAGCAACCCTTCTCGTAGGAAGCCAGAGCTCCTCATTCCTCTTCAACTGCTCTACTCACCACTCTGCCTCAAAGGAGCATCAACCCATCACAGAGTTTGAAATGTCCACTCTTTTTTTTTTTAATTTATGGCACTTAAGTTCATCCCAACTTTCCAGTTCCTCCATGGGAAAGATGTAAGATTTAAATAGTCATCCTGTTACATTCTTCTTTTTTTTGATCTTTCATATTACCTTTGGGACAGCAAAGAAAAGCAGTCAGTTTCCATGAGTGAACCCTTTAGCTCTAAGAATATTTAAGAGGGTATGCTGGGAGTAAAAAGCCAACACCTTATGCCCAGGCATTGATTTTAGCCACACTCAGGCCCACTTCTTTAATTACACTCTATTTGAACATCTGAGTCTAGGATGGGCACGATCTTTAGACAGCTTAAAGTACATGAGACAAAAAGATCAGAAAGTCTACACATTTGAGCTTTTGTAGTGGATAAGCCCTTACTGATCTCTCTTAAAAGAAGGGAAGTGAAACAGTGTTCTTAATTTAGCATAGAAAATGAAATGCCCCTAGGCATGGACCATTTGTTTTTTATCAGATGTTCAGGATGTTTTCTAGAGTACACTTTTCACTACAGATTGGATCAGAGTGTAATGGGAAATATTCCATAAAAAAATTCCAAGTTACTTCTAGGCTATCATTATATTTCATGATCCAATGGAGGGAAAAGGTGACCAAATAATAACGTCACAGTGAAAAGTTCTGTTTAGCAAAATGACCAAATGAGTACATGAGACCATATCAGCAAAATATTTTCACACTTTCCCACCCAAATATATATGCATGATTAGCAGAGACATGTTCCAGTTAGCAGTCCAGGGAGCTGGTGCAGCCAAGTAGAATGCCACACACCCCCAGGCGTGAACTCCCTCCAACCAGCATTCATCTCAGGCACTTGGGTGACAAAAGCCGGACACCCCACAACGTCATCCCATGGGCAAGAGTTAGAAGGTATCAACTGAGAAAAGTTAAGAGAAAAAATGTGTGCATATTACACAACTGACAACCTGATATTCCTTTGCACAGCACCGCTGCCACATAGCCTATTGACATCAGCCTTCCAGCGCTGCTACCTTGCTTCTCCTTACATCTGGAGATCGACTTCCTTACAGGGGAACACTTACTGGCCACATGGCACATTCTTATCAGAAGAACCACGTCTGAATTTTTAGAGAACTTCCCAGAGCTAGGATTGGACATTTGCTTTCCTTTCCTTTTTTTTTTTTTTTCCATTGCAGAAGACAACAAAGGAAGCCCAGTAACAAAAAGAGTGTAGATACAAAGCTCCTGGCTATCTGTCATAAGTCAGTGTTCATTCAGTGTTGCAATCTCAGGTCTTCATTTTACTATTCTATTTCCACCATTGTATTTGTTGGAATTTCTCACCGGGAGAAAAGAACACTGGAAAAGCAGTCTCAAATAAATCCATTTTCTGTGGTCATTCAGAGAGGCTTTAAGCTCATTTGAGCCCAGTCCTCTTCTGGTATGGACACAGAAATTTAATGATCAATTAATTGTTTTTTTTCTGAACATATGTTTTAACAGGCATGTATGTTGTGATCTACATACTTTTATGGTGCAAGCCATGATCTTATCTGCAGGGTGCATTGTAAAAATGAGTTTGTTCATGTGGAAAAACTATGCAACTTGCATGATACACACAATAAATTTTAGTTCCCTGATGCACTGCAATTCAAGGTGAAAAATGGACAGTTCTCTAAAGGAATGGTGTACCCAGATCTGTAAATGGAAGTGAAAAGCAAACTTAGAGCTGCATAGCACAAAGTATCTGCTGCAGAATCTCTTGCTTGGGCATTGGTTTTATCCCAACAAAATTTAAACAAGGTGCCTAAATTAGAAATGTAGTCCTGTAGGGTGATATTATGGCAAGAGAGAGATCTTACTGCAGGCTTGTACATATATAAATAAGTTCTGATTTATTTGATTTAGCAGCAGAGGAAGTATAAAGTGACTACAGTCTTCATGTATATTCTTTAAAGAGTGTCTAGGTTTGCAGAGTTTCTGGGGAGGAGTTTCAGTTAGAGGTTATTTACAGGTTTGTTTTTTTTTCTCCTTGCTAACTTAGGAAAAAAATTCTTTTTCTATAAAGCTGCATTTTCAGTATGGCAGGATATTTTGGCTGGAAAACAGGGTAATGTCACAAATCATACACAGATTACAGTGGTGTCAGCTTGCTCACAATAGTTAACTCTAAGACATGTTGGACTTATTTATCCAATATTTCCTTGCTGTGGGACTATCCCTGACAGAAGGCTTAATTTAAAAGAAAAGGAAATCTTAATCCAAACTTAGTTGTATGTTTTTGTAAGGTCAGAATCTACAGTGTGGTAAAACATTACTACTTCAGACTGAAGTGTAAGAACAAACCATGCCTTCAATTCAGTGCTTTCCTTCCAATGAAATCCAATAGTTGATTGATGGGGGTGTGAAGTGGGGGAGGGTTGGTTTTTTTTCTTTAATGACAGAAATTAATTCAAACTAACCACACACAAAAGTGACAAAGACAAGACTGAAATGGTATTATTTTAAGTCTAATAGCAGGTGTTGCAAGTGTAAATAGGTTGCAAGATCATTATCTTCCTTGAACCATTGTGAACCATTGGCAAAAATTTTATAGACTGCTATAATACCTCAATTATATATAACCTTAAAATCATTCTTCTTAGGCTGTACTGGTGTCCCTGCTTTTTAGCATCAAGCCACAACTGCCAAAGGTGGATTGGCAAGATTATTATGGGAAATACAAGGTTCTATGGACAAATAAAATGTGTGATCATTTATTTGGCACAATTCTGTAACATCAGCAACAGATTCATTTGAACAGTTTGAGATTTCAGGTCGTGAAATGAGTGACACTAAAAACACTTATGAGAAATGCTCATTGATAGTATCTCTCTAAACTTTGAAACACATTCAAACATGTATTTAAAAAAAAATAAAATTAAAGTGCACTTGAAAAAGTATCAAAATTTGTTCAGTACGTGTCTACAAAAACCTCCTTCTATTTTTACCATGACTGCACAGGTGTTTCTTGATGAGCTAGAAAGTTATTTTCCTCTGATGTTTATACATGGAAGTCTCATGGTAGAATCATGCTCATGAAGTAAATTTTGATCATAAATTTTATTCCTGGAAATACTGTGTCTCTCCTGTGAGACTTTCCATTTAATGGTAAGAAAGCAGCTAGCAGTGGTGCTATTTGTTTGGAAATGAGCTGTGCAGGCTTCTCCAGATTTTGACTTCAGAATAGAAATGTAAATGTTAGGTATATTTGCTTTATATGTTTGGCTCTCCTTTGCTTCAGTCTTATACAGACTTCCTCTTCTGACTGCATGACAGTGACTGAAAAAGTAATTTCTGACACTTCCATAAAAGTTTAAAGATATGTTTCTCAGAGACAACTATCTGTGCTTCTCATAACTAAGAGAAAGTCTCTACCTTTAGCTCGTCTTTAGAGATCTCATTTTTTCTTGTCAATTGTTCTATGGGTCCAAAAGCAACTCAACAACAGCATTAGTGTTTCCAAGAAC
Organism: Cyanoderma ruficeps; assembly: GCA_008694505.1. NCBI lineage: Eukaryota > Metazoa > Chordata > Aves > Passeriformes > Timaliidae > Cyanoderma > Cyanoderma ruficeps. The sequence continues at coordinate 12,548,118 of VZDJ01000158.1, forward strand.
TGGTGTTTCTAATAGGTATACCTCTGATTTTAGGAATGCGAGGAAGGAAATTTGGGGTTGTTTTTTTCTTTTTTCTTTTCATTCCTCATACTGAGCAGTAGAATTATACAGAAATACAAAGTCATGCTAAGAAACTGGGAAGTGAACTATTCTGAACAGAAAGATGGTCAGTTAAACAGAAACAGAAAATATGTTCCTCCCTAGGGAAAAATGTAGAGATATTATACAGTCACTTTGTACTGCCAATTGTGAGTCCTGTTCTCCCTTTTGGAAAGGTGAAGCAGCACATCTGGAGATTGCACAGACACAGATGAGCAGGGAGACTAGTAAGGGAGTGTCAGGCAGGGGAGAACACACATCCGATTTACAAAGTGTGTCAGGGTTATCTTTTTGTTGTTGTTTCTGAGGTCCTTTTAGAAGCCTGGAATGGGAATAATTTTATCAGATATATGGATAACCAGTGTAATTCTTCATCTGAGACTGTCATATGATGCTTTAATTGAATAATAGAGAAAAACAGGTTTTCTGAAGTGCAGTTCATCTCCTTCTACAGTAGACGTCAAAAATTTGTTAAAAGGGAAGCTAAAGGTAATTAGCTTATGTGAACACATTTATGCTAAAAACTTCTAAAGCTAAGTGAGGTAAATCACACATTACATTTTTGGAAACTTTATTTTCCTAGGCTTTTCAAGAAAAAAGAGAGTTTTGAGAAATTATTTTGGTTTAGTCAAAGCTCTAACTTCAGTTAAAAAAAATTGATTGAGAACTGTGGACTAGCTCTAAATGGCACATTAAATCTATACTAAAACAGTGGTTTATATACATTTTTAAATTTTGATTAGTTTATCTTGAATTTAAACTAATTCATTTTAAACTCACAGAATCCTAGAATATTTTATATGACCTTAAAGATCATCTAGTTCCAACTCCTACTCCATGAGCCAGTACACCTTCCACTAGATCAGACTTCTCCAAGCCCCATCCCGCCTGAATATATCCAGGAATGGGGCTTCCAGAACCTCTCTGGGAAACCTATTCCAGTGCCTCGCCACCCACAAGGTAAAGAATTTATTCCAAATATCTAATCTAAGCCTATTCTCTTTCAGTTTAAAGCTGTCACTTCTTGTCCTGTCACTACATGACCTAGGTTTCTTTGTGTTTTTCTGTATATTTTCTGCAAATCCTCTTGAACACTGAAAGTTGTTCACCACATTTTTTGGAGTTACATTAAGTGGTGTGCTCATGGTTTTTTCATCTCTAGGTAATGGCAGTACATTGGCTATTTGCAGGCATAAGGGTCTTTTCTGCCATATAGTGAACTTTTACAACTGTCATCTACTGCTAGACATTCCAGCTCAAAGCCCACAGTGTTGTTATTCAATCCTGTCTTTCAAAGACATTAAAGGCATATAACCTCAACATATTTGCTATATATATACTTGCATTTATTAAATAGTTTTACTATTTGCCATTTTGGTGAAGCTTTTCATATTAATTTATAATAAGACTCCAAATTCTTTTCCTATTAAATTAAGTCTCCAAAACCTTACTGTTTTCAAGAGTGTAGAACATGGACCCTAAATACCTCATTTTTTCTTAAGCTTTAGTGGTGCTGCCCTTGTAGCCTGAGCTAAAAGCTTGCAATTCAGCAAACCTCATTTTAATATCTGCTTTTACCTTAAATCATCTTAATTTGCTTTATAGCCATTAGGAAAGTAGAAGCATTCATAGCTCAGAGCAGCGACCAATTTAGACCAGTGAGCAATTTAGACATTTCTTCAGAAGAATAAATTTCACTTGAAAAGTGTCAGGCTGTGTTCACTAGAGCAATCCATGAGATTAGGTGAGATGTACGTATCAATGTCATAGACCTTCACAGTAAATTCAATTTTCTAAATAGGCATTTAGTACCAACTGGGATATCCCAAGGTACTCACCTGGTCTCCAACTGTCAGTCCAGAATGAAAATCTCTTTTACTTTGTCATATATCAGCACCTTACAAATGGTTCAACTACCATGTAGATCCCTAGATGGATGTTTTAGATAACTGAATTATACTCCTATTCTCATCTCTCTAAGATCTTTCCTACAGGGCTGGCGTCAGCTCCATGTTGAGATATCTACGTGTCTATATGCAGACGTGTGCATGCAAAGTAGTCTAAATTGCAGCCATCAGCTGGGGTCAAATTTATCCAACATGACAAAGGTTGGAGGTAGACGTTCAGCCCATCTTGAAGTAGATATTTGGGCTCAAATCAATTCCTTCAGCAGATTCATCTAGTGCAAGTTGAGGGTCGTTATGGAATCTTGTTTGACCATCAGAAGCCGATCCAGAAATGTCTGGTCTCTTTCAGATCCTGTGCCCCAACTGCCACTCTTGTGCCGGTGTACTGGATAGTCTAGCAAATCCACTCTGTCTTCACTGGAAGACAGTGTAGTGAAGCTATTCTTCTGTGGAATTTTTTTTCTGGAAGAAAACATATAAATCCCACTCTAATTTGTGCACTCAAAATTAGTTGTTATTTCAGTTTTTTTGTTTCTAATACCTAAGTCTATTCTTTGTCATTTAATGACCTGGCCATTTACTCTATGTGTACTTCTTTTTAATATGTTTTTTTCTTTGTTTATATTAATCTGCTCAGTGCAGTCAGATTAATGCAGGATTTTTGAGGGCTCTTAGTTTGTTTTTTAGCTGAGCTATATTTCCTACTCTGGGCTCATTCTTAGTTACCTTCAGAAGTGATCTCACAAACTTGAGATAATGCTAGCCACAGCAGCAATGTTCTTTTACTTCTGAGGCACGTTTCCTAACCATGCTATGAGCATGAGGTGACTGAGATGTAGTCACCTCATTCAATAGCTCCACAACCACAGCCTAGTTTCTTTCTGTGGGTATGTCTCTATCACCTGTAGTTTTACATCATTATGGTGTTTTCCTTAGCACTGAAGGATAAACTACAAACAGGGGTGCCATGACCTTATCACAATGAAAAAAAATATGTCAGTACAGTAAGATTCCTGCTCTGAGTCTTTTCTCACACTATTGAAAAACAGGTTTCACATGAGAATCCCCTAATCATTAAATTAGATTAAACTTCATAACTCATTTTTCAAAAAATGACTGATCATGTATGACCTTATATGGTACTAGGGCATTGCCTCAGAGCTTAGCAGAAGACAGACATTTTCTGCCAAGCACAGCTATCCTTAGCTGAGCCTGAACCAACACATTGTCTCCATCATACTGTATTGCCTGAAAATGATGGAATCATAGAATTATTTAGGTTGGAAGAGATCTGAAAAATCAAGTTCTCTCCCCGCCACCATGGATAGGGTTGTCTTCCACTAGGCCAGATTGCTCAGAGACCCATGCAGCCTGGTCTTGAACGTGTCTGGGAATATGGCTTTCACAACTTCCCTGGGAAACCTGTGCCAGTTTCTCACCAGCCTCACAGCAAGGAATTTCTTCCAAATACGTAATCTAAGCCTAGTCTCCTTCAGTTTAAAGCCATCACCCCTTGTCCATGCCCTTTTAAAAGGTCCCTTGTTAGACTCTGGAACATGCTGTAAGATCCTTCTCTTCTCCAGGCTTAAACAAAGAAACAAATAGAAAAGAAACTGGGGAGAGAGAGAGGGAGAGGCAGACAGATAAAGCAGAATATACCCATGGATCCAGTGGCATGTTACTGATTCTTCTTCACACTAAGCCTCATGAGGAGCAGCGGAAGGGCAGACATGGATCCCTTCTCTGTGGTGACCAGTGACAAAATGAGAGGAAATTGACCTGTGGCTGAGTCAGGGGAGGTTTAGGTTGGATATTAGGAAAAGGTTCTTCATCCAGAAGGTGGGTGGGTGCTGGAACAAGCTCCCCAGGAAGTGGTCACAGCACCAGTCTGACAGAGCTCAAGAAGCATTTGGAGAATACTCTGGCATGGTTTAATCCTTGGGGATTGTACTGTGCAAGGCCAGGAGTTGGAATTCATGGTCCTTGTGGGTCTCTTCCACCTCAGCTTATTCTGTGGTTCTGTGCTTCTGTGATTCTTCTTGGTGGGAGTCCCAAGGTTGTTCAAAGCTTGTCACTATTTATACGTTTTAACAAACAAAGAAATTAATGCCCCTTGCCTACACATTTCTCTTATTCTATTGGTTAAAGGATTCCCATACTTCTAATGCTAATTAGTCCCATGCTGAGTTTTGCTTTTGTTTTGAGTAAATGGGTTTCTTTAGTCCATTGGTGGCTGCACTTTGCCCCTGCCAGAATTACCTTTTATTGAGTGGAAGTTGATTTCAACACACTTTCTGAGTTGGCTTTCCCTGTGGCTCATGTATTCTGTATTCTTTGTGTCCATTATCAGTCATGCATCCTTCTCTCCCAGCTTTGCTAACATTTGGGCAATAGTGCCACCTTTATCTTATCTCAAGTTCCTGTCACAGTGGCTTAGAGCAGTTCCATGGAGGCATATTTGAGGGAACTTCAGTGGCCGCAGATGCCATCTGTCCCATAACCTGGGGTGATCTTTGCTTGGCTGTGATATGCGTCTGAGCAGTTGCTTCTTCACACTGTTTGACACAGTGGGAATTTTTGTCTGGATGCATTACCCAGAATGTGCCAGCCAGACATTGCCTCTGCCCAGCCTAGAATCAGCACCATCCTGTCACTTCTTTCTATGCTTTTCTCATGGCAAAGTGGCCTAAACAGTTTTTGGGACAGGCAACAGTGTGTTTTAAGTCCCTTCCAGTGGGTCTTCTTCAGTCTGCAGGGCTTTGACGTGGCTCTGCAAGGGTACTTCAGGCTCCAGGGAAAATCTTCTCCTCTTGCAGGTCCCTGCAATCTCAAAACAGACTTGAGAGAAAAATTTCTGAAGCTTGTTGAAAATCTACTAGGACAACTAACACTAAACAGAAAGCTTTGGATTGATGCACAGTTTATTTTCTGACTGAAGTTTCTCCAGAACTGTGTGTTCCCCGCTGTGCGAATTTATTACCCGCAGCCTTTGGGATTTGTTTGTTTCCCTTGCAGTTTATGCTGCTGACTATACTTCAGCTATGCCATCTGTTGTTCTTCTTTCCTCTTTCTTAGTGTTTCTTTTTCCCTGTGTCCTCATTCCAGGCTACATTAACTGCTCTGTGTCTCAAAGGGTATTTAGGAACTTTCAGCTGTACTCTGCAACTGTCAAGTGCCAGTGCTAGAGAACTCTGAGTTCCTTTTCACATCCTCCAAAAAGTATGAAATGGCTTCAAAGTATAAATTAATTTTAGCTTTCTGGTGGGTATCTTCATCTGTACTTGGTTCTTGCACCTCTGTTGCAGAATTTATGTTGGTTTCTTCTTTCTACCCCAAGGACAGATTTTCCTATCTCAATATTGACAGCTCCTGAAAAAGAAGGAGTTTTTGTCACAGTTAGGACTTTTTTTTAGTCCTTAGTCACTGAAATCATCTAAAGCAAGAGAATTCTTAGCTTTTATTTAAAAACATATTTCCAGATCCTTTGTTTGAAGAGATATAGTGGAAATCCTGCCACAAATACACCCAATATGAACATGGGATGGAAGATTAGAACAATGAATCAATAACTGAGAAGCAAAAATTTCTTAACTCTCACAATTTCTAAGGAAATAATGCTACTGAATAATTTAAAAAATACAGTAAATGTTTAACATCCACATTTTAAGGAATAAAAATCTGTTCTCAGGTGTAAATGTTGAGGGACAACTGGAAAAAAACTGAATTATTTCAATTTTTTGAGACTGAACTGGCATCACACCAGGTATGCTCTATATTTAGTCTCAAATATCTTGCTTTTTAAAGCAAGATACAATAATTTTAAACACTTATGAGTGCATGGAGTGCTGGGAGGCTGTGTTAGAGTGGCAGTGTGCGTTCACTCTATTGTTTGGATTCTTGTGTGTGCTTTGTAGCTATCTTTTGTATATCCTCTGTGTGCAGCTTTATTTACCTCTATGCAGTAACTAGGGTGACTTCATGAATCATAGTTTAAGTAAGAGGGAAAACCCACTGAGCTGCTTTAATAAGGAGACACTAAATAAAGAAGTACCTATTTTGTGTATAGCTGAACAATAATGAACCTATGCCACAAATAAATGCTCTTCAATTTTGCAGAGTATCACATTTGCTTGTTTTCTTGCTTACAAACTATAATTTTACATTGAAACCCCAGTCTTTGGTGAGAAAACTCTCAGCACAAAAAGTCTGGCCCATTTATTCTTCTACTTCATATAATGACACAAATAGCAGCTGATAAATTACAAAAGATTTGCCACATGGGCAGAAATATAAATTATATGAAAGGATATAATATGGACTTGCTATTTACAAGGTCTTGTACTGTCATGTGGACTTCTTTAAGTTATTATTTGATTGCTTTTTATTGTAGAGATGGAGACTGGTACCCTTGAAATAGCATTTTTCAGATACTAAAGCATATATGTTGAAATGAGTTCCCTCAGCAGAAGAGGACAGCAAGTGTTTTAATGCCAATATTAGAAAACTTGAACAGCTTAACAAATCAAACTATTTACACTGACTATATAATGTAAGCTCTGCTACACTGTAAATTATTGTCTTCTACCTTTTGAATATGGCAAGCAGTTGATAAAGCCCTCTGAGGAATTTGCCACCCCTCTGCTTATCCATCTGTCCTACCATCTCTGGCTTTTGGAGAAACAGCTGTCTTTAAATATTATACAGTAATCTATGCCAAAGGAATGCATGCATTATTGGAGTTAGTATTGTCTTGTGCATCCTAAAAGTGATTAATTTTTTAACAGGTTTCAAGAGATGCATTCATTTATCCAACAGGCTGAACAATAAGCATGGACTGTGGAAGGTAGATTACTTCCTGTTTTTTTCAGTTGTTAAGTAGCTGATAAATCCCAGTGGAAAAGTAAAATATTTATCCCACGGTTTCTGTCAGTGTCACACAAAATCACAAATGCCATTCGTAATGAAGAAATAGTAGCAATGTCACACTGTTTGAGTGAATGCACAGTGGATAAACTTCAAAGCTCAACAGTTTATTCCAATAGGAAAATTAGATTTTTTGAAAATTGGAACAATAATCCTGTTAGTATGCTATACCATGCAATCCACAGTACTTACATACTGTTGTAATTGAATCAGTGTTTTTCAGCTGTGTGTTTTAACAAGTAACAGGAGCTATGAAACACTGAAGAGAGAAGCTAATTGCTCAAAATATGACACGTTCAGTCACTTGAATGGGATTCACTATGTCTAAAGGTGGACCTTGACTACCTAACTTAGACAGTTGAGGATTTTATACAAAGTCAAGGGTACTTCCCACTACAGCCTTCATCCATCACAAGAGAATAACATGAATCTCCCACAGACCTTGTATCATGTTTTTGAGCCTTGTGTAAGTGCCTTTGGCGCACTTAGGGCACCTTACATGCCATTACAGAGCTATCAGCTTATGAATGTTGATCTAGATGACTGCAGTATAGATATCAGCACTTGACCTAGTCTGCCTGTTTTACTATTCCTGGAGAAAAAAGACAAAAAAATATTAGGGCATGATTTGTATTACTGTGCTGTGCATAGTGAGCTGCCTGCTAAAATGCTTATTGCTCCTTGCTGTATGAGGAGCTTAGTGCTCAGCTCAGATATGGATTCACACATGGTCAGATGAATCCCTGGATTTTTTACGAACAAAAATGAAAAGTGCCTGTTGAAAATATTAAGGCATTGGCAGTCTAGATCCCCTTCTTGATTGAAAAGGTAACCCAGAGAAACTCTAATCTTGGAAAGCTTTAGCTTCCTTGTCACTGTTAGAAAGAAACAGATCAATCCAATTACTCAATTAGTGTGAAAAGATGTGATAACATCCACTTATACTATTTACTGGGCCCTTTTTCCATCCAAGTGGTTGGTGTGCTTGGATCCCTGAAGTGTGCTGCTATTCCTTTTGAAAGAAAATTAGTGGGCAGCAGACAAGGGAGTAGTAAATTACCTTAATCTCCTTTTAATTACAAATGCGCAGTTCCTGCAGACAGGCATTGCTGAGTGGATTTTAATACTAGAGCAGCACAAACCTTGCTTCCACATTAGAAATTGAAAGGTAAAATTCCTCTTGCTTGGACAAGGCACTCTTGTTTTTTTCTGCAGCAAAAAAAATCATACTTTAGTACAGCTTTTCTTTCTTTTTTGTTGTCAGTGGGATCTTTTCCTGGAAACTGTCAGTGTGATGGTTCTTCCTAATATGAATACTTAAATATTTCACCCTTAAAGCACTTAGTGACTGTACTGGCTTTGACTGGGACAGAGTTAAATATATTCACAGTAGATGATATGGAGCCATGATCTGTGCTGAACACAGTATTGGTAACACAGGGATGTTTTCATTACAGCTGAGCAGAGCTTACACAGAGTCAAAGCTTTTTCTGCTGCTCACTCCACTCCACCAGCACAAAGGCTGAGAGTGCACAAGGGATTGGGAGGAACACAGCTGGGACAGACAGCTCCAACTGACCCAAGAGATGTTCCATAATGTATGACACTGTGCTCAGCAATAAAACTGGGGAGAGGAAGCTGTCAGGCTGGCATTGCTCTGGTACTAGCTGGGGATCTGTTGATTGGTGCAGAGCAATTATTTTCTTTTGCATCACCCATTTTCCTAGTGGTTTCCTTTCCTTCCCTCTCTGTTTTCTTTTTTTAATTCAATTTTGTTTTTGTTAATTATTAACTGTCTTCACGATCTCAACCTAAAAGTTTTCTCATTTTTTTACCTATCCAAATCTACCCCAATCTTGCTGTGGGGGAGCAAGCAAGTTGCTGTGCAGGAATTAGCTGCTGCCATGTTTTAACCCCAGCCAGGAACTAAGTACCAGATAGCTGCTCCACTACTTCACTCCCCTCATGGGAGGTGCAGCAAAATCAGGAAAAAAATAAATTAAAAGCCATGGGTTGAGATATGAACAGTTTAATAATTAAAACAAGGTGAAATAGTACACTAATAATAATATTTGCAATGAAAAGGAGAGAGAGAGAGGAAAGTAAAATACAAGAAGATTGAGTGATGCACAATACAGTTCACCACCTGCCAACTGATGCCCCGTCCATGTCCAGCAGCAATCAGTGCCTTCTGGCCTGTTTTCCCCAGTTTTTAAGGTGATCATGACCTTCTGTAGTGTGCGATCTGACTTTGGCCTGTTCAGGTTAGCTGTCCTACCCATGCCCCTCCCCAGCTTCCTGTGCCCTCTCTCACTGGCAGAGTGCTGAAAAGTCCTTGGTATATGGTAATCACTGACACAACCAACACATCAGTATGTTATCATCATTATTCCCATGTTGAATCTAAAATACAGCTCTGTAACGGCTACCAGGAAAAAATCTAACTATCCCAACCAAAATCTGGACAGCTGCCTACTGGAATTAAACTGTGGCACTGACCCTAAGTTATTGGTCAGTTTAAAATAAGTCATATTCATAGAAGTCACTCCAATAAATTCTCTAATTTGAAACAGAGCATTGGATTTGATTGCCACGTTAGTCTGCTCAGATTACAAGTATTTCTGGAGTAAAACCATGTTTTACTCAGCATTGAATATACATAAATTAATAATGTGTTCAGATTTGGCCATCAGGTTTACCGGGCAAACTAGTTAACAACTGCCTTTTGATGATTATTTACTCTGCTGGCCAGAAGGTTTAAGTATGTTTTCAGTGAGATTAGACCAATTTACTGGAGTAGTCAACCAATAATTAAAAGAAAAATAAAGAATCAGGGAGATTTCAGCAAGATTTCTACAAGATTTCAATTGAAAATCCAGATTGATTCCTGAAAATACCTAGTCTGATTTTCTGCTACATATTCCCAGCAGACCTAGTGTTAAGAGCTTCAAGAGGCTTTGGGATAATATATCTGATAGCTGCTTTAGCCTAATGTATACTATTACCTGAACTTCGCAGAATGTCAGCTGGCTGCTTTCTAGTTCGGTTGTGTCTTAATACACCAGCTCAGCAATTCATTCAGATTATCCCTTTATGGAAAAGGGCATCAATAAAATTATACACTGTTAATTTAGCCATTTTTTTTCCTACAAAGCTACACAGAACTTAAAGGGATAAAATAATTAGATGTAAATTAATGTTCAGATTTATATGCAGTTAATTGGAATACTTTGTTTTATGTACCTAATTTGTTTTTGACACCATAACCTTTTAAAGGCCTGTCTTTAAAAATGCTGGAAACCTAATAAAAACATTAACTATAATAGGCCATTTTTTTTTTAATTTGCTCATATTTGATTGTTAGACTGACTGGTACATTTATATTTTACCTATCTTTGCTAACCATACCAATATATAAATATTAATTAGCAGAGGTGTTTGCAAAACATAGACTAAAGGGGGTTTAGACAAGTCCTGTAAAGTTTGCAGTTTGTGACTACAGATATTTAATAACAAAATTAAGTTTGTATGTAGACAAGAAAAATCTTCAAAAAATTGTTAATCTAAACAACTGAAAATTCATGCCATGTCTGTCATTTTTTGTTGTGAGTCTGCCCTTTTTTTCTGGAATTTTCAGCCTACTGTCTAGGCTGCTTTTCACCACAATCAAGTGGCTGCTGAACACATGCAAATCCATTTTACAGTAGATGACCAAGAGAGGGGTGTGACCTAGTCATAGCCTTTGCAGTGGATTCATACATGTACCACTAAACTAACATGATTTTTACTCAGTTTCAGATAATCCCAGACAGAAATACTGGACACTACACCACAGAAGCAATATTTTTTTTATTTATTTTATCTATTAACAAGTATGGAAATGTTATACCAAGAAGTCAAGGGAAGGATAGGCTGTCCCTTTTGTCTCCATGAATCAAGTCATTCATTTCAGTCTTAGTAACTAGAAATGAATAATGATCTCAAATAAACATTTCTGGGTTTACTATGCAAATATTTTAGGCACTTAAATCATCACTATTAATTGTATTTTACGTAATAAAAGCAATGTTGCTCCACTTTTTCAAAAAAATAGAAAAGGTTATGTTCTTTGTAAGTTGATTATCATGCCCAATGAATGAATAAATGAATGAATGGAAAGGGGACAAAAACACTAAAAAGACAAAAAAATATAAATAGCATCACCATTATAGATATATATTTATGGAGCCACTACATTTTAGGAGGTACAAAAAAATGTTCATCTCATTCATCATTTAAAAATATCCATGGTATCAAAGGAGGGCAAGGAAAGCTCATGTTTATGACACAAATGTTTCAATACTTACTTTGATGTCTGTCTCTGTGAGATACTGAGGTGAGGAATTTTTTCTTTTTTAAGCTTGTTAGCTGGTCTAACAATATTCAGGGAGGGTAAACAACATGATTAAGCTGGGATTTTTGACAGTGATGGCCCTTTGATAAGGGATTTTGTCTGTAAGATTAAAATGGTAATCAACATGGCCTCATGGAAAATGTACCTTGTCAAACAAATGTGGGTTCTCTTTACACAATGGGTTTGGTTGATAGCTGCAGCAGATAACTGCATTGACATAATGCAGTTACACTTCTATAAAGCAGTTTCCCTTGCCTTTCTTCCTTCTGGTGAAGATACTGCTATGCAAAATCAATGAAGCTTAAATATCAGCTATGAAAGATGTTTTAGAAAGTAATTACAAATGAAGTATCAGTGTCAACAGGATGCATAATCAGATGACTCTGAAAAGTTAGTTCTTACTTTTCAACCTCTTCATCAATTATCTTATCCAATTTACTGATAATGGATAATTAGTGAGCAAGAAGTAATGGGCAAAGACCAACTCAACTAAATTATATTGCTGAAGGAAATTACTTTTCTTTGGACAGCATATATTTAACAAAGCCAAATGAAAGGGCATGCAGCAAGGAACAAAGTGTGTAGCCCACACTTGCAGGATGAGAAATGGCATCCGGGTGTTCAGCAAAACTGACGGACTTAAAGGAAATGCTAAATAATTAAGTGAACACGAGTTCCCTGAGGAACACTACAGCTAAGCAGGTGAACGTGTTTTTAAATACATGACTAGAAAAATATTAAATAGAATGGAGGAGGTTCTATTTGTGAACAATACTTGAGAGACTTTTGCTACCATGGCTACATGCATTTTTTGGTGATTGTCTTTAAAAGTGATCTGTATATGAAAATATTATAAAGAAAAATTACAATGGAAGAAGGTCAAGATTTGGGAAGCTAGCAAAATATACCCAAAATAAGATTATGAAGTTGTTAACTACAAGTTCATATGTGGGAAATACCAATTCTGATAGGAGACAGAGCTTGAACACATTAAAATGGCCAGTGATTGGAACATAGCTAATCCAGAAGACAAACAAGAGTCATCTCTTAAAATCATAGATTCATGTAATCATTTAGATTGGAAGGGACCTCTAGAGGTTATCTAGACTGCTCTCCTGCTCAGAGCAGTACTAACTTTAAATTAAGATCACTTTGAGCAAGGCCTTGAACACTCAAATTTAAAAGTCCCTGAGGGTGAAGGTTTCACGGGCTTATTAAGCATCCTGTTCCAGCCCCTACCCATTTACTCTGCAATTTTTCTTCTTATATTCAACAGAAAATGTCCATGGCTTACAGCCATTGCTTCTCCTCCATAGATTATATGGCATTGGCTCTGTAATCTTTTTATTTCCTGTACGTATTAAAAAGAGAATTTAGGTGCATATTTAACACCACCATAATTGAAAATGCAGTGTGATTTGGTGAAAAGAAAATGCTTCTATTTTCAAGTAGTATGGATGGTGTTTCCAAAAGGTGTAGGGTTCATATAAATCATGAGCTTGATGCAGGAGTTGCTGGATGAAATTCTGTGATTCCTACAACTTAATGTAGCTAAATTAAGTTTGATTTACAATAAAAGTTCATGCTAAGCATTTAACTCATGATGTCAATCTATGCTATGAAGTCAATCAATTGCAAAAATAGTTTGGTTGAGTAATTAACAGAACTAAAATGTTTTTGGATGGCAAGGGAATAAAGTCCTTCCCTGTCCCATTATTGATGTTCTTCATTTTCCCAACAGTGCTGAGCTGGTAGATTCACTACTGATTTGGACTCCTATTTAGTAGCCTTGATTCTGGTATTTACAATCTTATGGAGATTAAATTATAGACTTGGAGTATAATTTTGGGACTGTACTTACCTACCTATATGTGTCTATAAGACAGATGTTCATATCTTTTCTAGGCACTGAATATTCTTTTTAATCAGTGAAGAGAGAAAAAAGTATTTTTATTGAAAAAACAAAATCATGACCCAGAAGCTCAGATTAATTTTTGTGAAATTATTTTTACCTCAAAGTTCTTTCTCTTATCCACTGATCAGGAAAAAGAATATAGGTGAATGATTCAGGAGCTGGTATGCTACACATCTTAGCAAGCATCTTAAGTTGTGTGAGATGAGTTCTGAGGAAGATTGTGTCAGAAAGTAAATATTCATAAAGAAAAAATACACATAAACCCCGAATTCTCAGTTCACCAACTTAATTTTTATATTATTGTTCTCTCCTAAAAAGAGGAACAAAGATGATGAAAGGACTAAAGGACACAACTTGCTAGGGGTGGCTGAGGATACAGGTTTGTTCAGCTCAGAGGAGAGGAGACTGAGGGGTCACCTCTTTACTGTCTATCACAACAAGATATTGGCAAAGTGAAGTGGGAGGTGCTGTGCTTTCTGGTGATAGACCACAAGGGGAAGGCTGAAGACTGTGTCAGGAGGAGTTCAAATAGAACATTAAGAAAAAGTCCTTCACTGAAAGTATGAACAACAATCAGAAAAAACTCCCCGGGTAAGTAGTCATGGCCCCTAGCCTCTCTCTGGCCAAGAAGCATTTGGATAAAACTCTTGGACATATGGTTTAACTTTTAGATTTTCCCAGTGGAGTTTTGAATTGGACTTGATAACTCTTGTGTCCTTTCCAGCGCAGGATATTCCACAATCGTACGAATCTAATCTTTTGTGATCATGTATTTGGATAGATTGACATTTCAGCTGCTATTTATATTCCATGGCTCACAATGACATTTTGAGTAGAGACTCTGCTAGTGCATATACAGAAGAATTGTATGTCTTCAGCTTTTTGATCATAATTTTATGTATATGTTGGTAATTATAACTGAGTATTTCAGAATCTATTTAAAGACAGAATCAACCCTTTCATTCATTTAATATGTTTTTCACAAATATTAATTCAGTTTTGCTAGGGTTTAGTGGGAGATCAACTTCTGGTCCAAATGCCTACCTTAACTAAAAATGCCCCTTATTTTCAAAAATAATATCTTGAATCTTGTATGTTTCTGAGATTTCATCTGAAGTCTTCATTGGTACTGGACTTCTATAGAAGGTAGTTAATTTGGGACTTTGCTCTGTGTTTTGATTAATATTTTTGAGACTTTTCTTGTTTAAAAAATGACTGCCTCATAAATAGGACCTCATTCTGTTTCACAGACCTACAAACCAATATTTACATTTACATTCTGCAATTAAATTACTCTTTTTAAATAACTTGCATGAGTTACAGATCAATAACTTACCCATGTATCTTTCCCAGCATGAAGATGATACAGAGTACTAAAGAAAGTGTTTATGAAGTTGTAGTTCAATCAACATACAAATCCATGGAACTAATAAGCACATTTTTGCATTTAAGGACTCATTTAATGTGAGTTTTTTATTGTGGTCTTGATATCCAAGGATTATTCTTTAAAACTAATACAGTTATGTATCATATATAATTAACTGTTAACATTTATCTAAATTTAGTAAATACACTTAATAACCTGAAATTACAGTAGACAGTTTAAAACATTGATTTTTTTATAAATACATAGACCACTGTGTAATTAAATTGTCACTGTAAAAAAAAATTTCACTTTTTTTTCATTATTTTCATTGTATAATGTATAAGTGTATGTTCATGCTGTATTCAGGTAGCACACATATATATAATAGCAGCATTGCTAAGATTCACTTCAAATATGCAAAACCAAAGACTAAAATCCTTGCTTTAATCATCAAAATGTATAAAAGATTACAGTTGAACAGCCACCTTTCTTTTCTCTGGACATACTTAATGCACCTTTCTTTAACTTTCTGGTTTCTTAGAAGCAGTAAGCTAAAAGTGAAGACATTAACTTTATTAGAAGGGGTATTGCTACTAAATTGCAACACTTGTTTGAGTTCCAGCAGAAGACAATAATGAATTAAAAAATATTTTTGTGGAAAGTACGCTGCTGCTATCTCTGTCTGCTTTCCTGTTTCTGGTGTATGACTGTTTCTTACTTTCTGTCTCCCTTTGCGTATCAGAACCTCTCTCTGTATTTCCCATTCTGGAGCACCCTTTCATATTTACTGCATGTTCTCCCTTCTCTCATCCTCTGCCGTGAACTTTGAGTCAGAGAATGTGGCTTTGTTAACTGGGGAGTTGAAAGGCAGCATGTGCCTCTCCAGGCAGAATAATCAAAACATTTGTGTATCCTTGCTATCTCAGAGCCTGTGCCTAAGTGACAGAGTTCTGACACACTGTCTCACCCCTTACCCACTGGGCTGCA
The DNA here is from genome assembly GCA_008694505.1 of Cyanoderma ruficeps. Lineage (NCBI taxonomy): Eukaryota > Metazoa > Chordata > Aves > Passeriformes > Timaliidae > Cyanoderma > Cyanoderma ruficeps. The sequence continues at coordinate 12,563,708 of VZDJ01000158.1, forward strand.
TCTGCAGGTGACAGGTACAGTTTCAGAAGCTTTGCATGCTACATAGTTGAGTCCTGGGTAGACCACAGAAATAATATTTTGGGACTATGATTAATAATATTTCTGTTGAGGTTATTATAGCTTATAGTTACAGGGTACAGCTCAAATATTGAATTGGTATACTTTTACTGAGATGTATTAAGAAAGCAGATGACTGAAATATCTGTGTGGCAATATTCACATAAGTCCATCACTAGGCATTTAAATACACACCTTCAAAACTTTTCTTTGTTCTTCCTAAACTCTACCTTATTTAATGTAGAATTTGTTGTCAAAGCAAGCAGAAGTGTACTCAAGGAAAGGTGCTTCTGCAAATACACCAGCACATTGCTTTCATTTCACTTTCACGGATGACATTCCCAGTTAAACAGCTGTAGTGCATTCTATTACACAGAATGGTCACCAGTCTGTCCTGTATAACATCTTGCATGCTGTATAGTCATGAATGTTTGTCACACTGCCAATTAATTTGTAATGATAATATTTAACAAAGGATGATTTTTCCAGCTGGAAGCAAAGTTATTCCCTATTCCCTATCCTCCCTAACACCACTAACATCATATCCCTTGAGCTGGTATCATGAGATCTTTATCATCTCAAAGTGATGTTGAAAATAAGCAGATGGGAAATCATTTTAATATCTTATCTGGAGAAAAGCATCTCCCAGTAGTGCAACTGCCCTCCTAATATTGGACCTTGGCATTAACACTGCAGAAACCCACTCCCAATGTGCGGTACTTTCTTTATGCCCTAGTTAGAGGTCTTTTGTTTTCCTCCTTTATTCAGAATTTCCTCATGACAACTCAAAGTGACATTTAAAAGCTAAGAGGCTTTTACATAACAGGACCCCTTTTGTCATCCTTCATTTCCTTTCAGTTCAAGCAGGTTTGCTGCATTTTCATTATGTAGGAGATCATGCAGCATGTCAGCACACAGAGTCTCTTCCTTCCTGCTGGCAAGGTACATGAAGAGTAAGTCTCAGGGCCAGAGAGTTATTCTTGCACAGAATACAGAAATGCCTTTTATTAAGGGAGGCTAACAGCCTTTGCCAAAAAACTAGTTTGACATGGACAGAGGAAGAAACTAAACAAAAGCTTATGAATTTTTTCATATAAAATGTTCATTGTGAGAACAATGCAAGAATGCAAAGATGTAGAGAAGATGCAAAAGAAAGGTGACTGATTACATTAACTGGCACAAACAACCTACAGCTAACTATAATAGAAGTTTGGGGCTCATGTCTCATCCATCACCTGTTAAACAGGCTGAAAAAAGAGCACAGCACCAAGATGTGGTCAGAACATGGAGAAAATTTTGGGAAAATACCTCTGAGAAGAGGAAGATTATTAGGCTTCTGCATTTCTCTGCAGATTCTAGCTTTATGGTTTAAAGACCTCCATGACCACCAGTTTGATGCTCTAACAGGACTAAAAATGGGCAGCACACAGTAGTTCTGAACTAATTGAAGCCCTGCTGAGAATCCTGTGGGATCTGCTTTGCCCTTGCTCCACTTGTGAATTCTTTACTCTTCTTCTGCTTCTTCTTCACTAGGAAAAAATAAAAGTCTGACTGTTTAACAAGCAGCACAGGAGTAGATGAATTCTGTCTCACTATAAGAAGAAACAACCTCAAACACAGTGTCTCAGGTTGAGGAAAATGGAGGAGGAACCAAAGTATAAAAGCAAATCTGTTGCCAGCCTGTTATCAAGGCCCTGACAGACTGAAGATATAAACACACATATCCTTCTATGTCTTCTGTATTTCCTTTTGTCCCCTTTTGTCATTTTCTCTTTGAATTGGACTTTGACTATTCTGCCAAATAGGAAAAATGAATCTAAGTAGCAGAACTATCATAATCTTACCTGATGCAAGGAGAGAAAGTATAACAGAAATCCTCAATCTCTAAAGGGAAATTTTGATATATTTTGATTTATTGCTCCTCACAGCCATCTCAACATGCTGAATGCTGCCTTCTGATCATTTTCTGTCTGATTTACCTAACACATGTATGCTTACTCTGTAATTTTCCAAATATTCAAAAATGCACATGTATGCTTGCCATCTCAACCAGAAATCTGAATCTTGTCTTTTTAATGCTGTAGTAAAACAGGATCACATTTTTGATAGTATAGTCTGCTATCTGTGATAACCAGATTACCAAAAATTATATTCCACAAGAGAAGTCCTTTACCAAAAATAATTTGTGTCTACTTTCTTTGATGCCGTCGACATTCTGGCTGGGGGTGAATCACAAAATAATAGATTCATTTGGGTTGGAAGGGACCTTAAAGGTCATCTGTTTCCAATAACCCCTGCTGTGGACTAGCACTAGGCCAGGTAGCTCAGATCTCCATCCAGCCTGGCCTTGAACATTTCCAGAGATGGGGCCTTCACCACTTCCCTGGACAACCTGTTCCACCACCCTGACAGTAAAGAATTGCTTCCTAATAGCTAATCTAAAATAAACCTCTTTCAGTGTAAAGCCATTTCCTCTCATCCTGTCACTGGCCTCATAAAAAGTCCCTCTTCAGCCTTCTTGAAGAGAAGAGATAGAGTGAGGGGTGTGCTTTCTTCCTATCCATTAGATATTTGGGAGCATTCCTCAGTAAGGCACGATTCTTTGTATCGATACAGGTACTGGGATATTCCCAGGTTCTTTATAGAAATGGTCTGGCAAGTACAACCAGGTCCTGAAACAACTGATTAGAGATCTTATTGCTTAAGGATTTCAGGTTAGAAAATAAATTTTGGTGTAAGGTAAGTACAACTCTAAATATACACAATATGACCAAAATGTTTTGTGGTCCCAAACCAAATGTCCTTCAGTTCCCACTACAGTCTGTAGTGGGAACTGAAGGACAGTGTTTCCAGGTGATCTTCAATATCTTTCAAAAAACAGGCAGAAGAAAGCAATAGATAAATCTAGCTTTTACCAATCCATTTTAATTTTTTGTGTTTTTTTGGTGGCTTTTTGTGGGTTTTTTTGTTTTGTTGTTGCTGTTGTTGTTGGTTTGTTTTTACTTTATTTCTTTAGTCAAGTCAATATGAGGCCAGCCATTGACCTCACATTAATACTGGCTGACAATACTGTAATTATCTAGGTAACACATCTTTGTTTTCTTCTAATTAAATAGAAACCACTCAGTATTCTCACTTTTCATTCAGAATTTTACAATGACAAGAGTTTTTTTCTATCTGAAATTTAAGCAGTTGGACATGTTAAGTTAGTGGAGATGCTTGGATTTCATTTCAAGAAAACGGTTCAGGTCTTTCAATAGATTAGTATTGAACTATGTATTTTCAGATGCATTCCAAAATCTCAAAAAGGCAAACAAGCAGCAAAGAAAGCTAGGAGCTATTTATTTATTTTTGTATAGATGGACATATATTGTAATATCTATTAAAAATGAATAGCAAGTATCTATTATCAATATATTTTTATATATTATATATTTTGAAAACTGATCATTGAAAAAAACTATCCAATCCTTTCATGTAGTACATAAAACAGAAGTCAAGATATTACAAAACATATCCTCCTCTTTACCTTCTGATTTTTGTAAATCATTAATTATTTTTTAGTTGCTGCAAATTTATGTATCTCTTCTTTTGCTTTCTTCATTGATTGCCTGACTATGGAAAATTATCTGGAATTTTTTTATCTCTATCTCACTCTAATTAAGTCTTCTAACATCTCTTTTAACAAATCTCATTTGTATGGCATATATAAAAAAACTGAAAAAGTTTGGAAAAAGTTGTTTGAAACATAGTGTGTCATTATATATTCTCATGCACAACTCTTCTTTTGCTTCTGTATTGTTTGCTTCAAGAGGGCTGTTTTTCACTCAGACTGTGCTATGACAGTTTAGATTCCTCCTCAGATTCTCTCTGAACCCAATTTCATTTTTTTTCCAACATTTTGTTCTTGCATGCTGCTTTTCCACTCAGGTTATTTTTTTTTTTAACTGAATCAATGTGGCAGCAGTCTGCTTTACCTTTTAATAACTATTAGATTTATAAATACTGAACTACCAAGTCAGAATGAGCAGAAGAAATTTTCCCTGTTTTATTAATTATGCTGCTTTCAGTGGTATTTTATTTCTACAACAGTGACATAATTTTCCAAAGCAGGAGTACTGGCAACTTGAAGGAACTGCATTTTGTGAAGAGATTTCATTTTATATACAAATTTCCAGGTCTGGAAAAAAACCTTTGGTGCATTTACAATTCATTCAAATTTCTTTTTCCACCACCCTTTGTTGCTAATATATTCTTCCAAGCAATTTATATGCAAATATCTATTGAGACAAAGGAGAGTGAGTGGTAAACAGACAAGTTACACCACATACATTACCGTATATTTTCTTAAAAGTTCTTGTTTCAGCTGAAACAGTCGAAACAAATAGCAGCATCATGTCTGATGTAGGACCTACCTTTTGCTCTGTTTCCACATCACTGCTTTAGATAACAAAACAGGAGGTATGTAGAGCTTTTGGGCAGGTGAGCTGTGGTATCTTTGTATGTTTGTACAAGTTCTCAAGCCACCTTTGGTCAGTTTACATGGCAGCTGTGGTCACCTGCATGAACCACATCATCCTTACAGGCTGCATAGCCTCTAAAAGCAGTCAGGTTTTGGGGTTGGCCCATATAATGTGTACTTAGTGCCTGAGCTAGTTTTGATGTAGCTTACCACTGCTGCAATCACACTTCTGATTGCTGCAGGCACGTGACTCTCCACTCCTGTTGAATAAGGTAAAATGCTGAACAGATTTCTTAAAATAATGGGATAAAAGGGAAGAGAAACCTCTAAGGTTTGATTCTCAGGGAAAATGTAGGAACAAGATGAGAATGAGGCTTTGGAATTTCACAGAATCACAGAGTTGGAAGGGACTCATGTAGATAAATCCAACACTTCAGTAAATGGCCTATATGGGGATCAAACCCACAACCCTGATGTTATTTGCATTGTGCACTAACCAACTGAGCTATTTATTCACACAAGTTATTTACACGTCTATATCATATCTGTGCACATAAGATCAAAATATGCAACTCTATATACAAAAATAAGCTGTGATTCATGAATGAAGCAGAAGAAACATTGACCAAGTTTCTCAGAAAAAAACAAAACAAAACATAACTAAATATAATACTCCAAACTTTGTCAGCTTTGTCAGTATATACACAGTATATACTCAGCTTTGCATATACTGTTGGTGAATCTGCAATGAAAAGGACTAGTCTTTTGTTGCATTTTTTCACCTTTGTCCAGCTGGGGATGAAAGTGATGGAGTGGCTTTGGTGGGAGCCTGGCATCTGGCCAAGTTCAACCCACATGGGCACTACACTTATATAAGGTCATCCACTTCTGACTTTTTTCATAAAAGGACAACTTTTAAACATTCACTGTGCCTTTAATTTCTAGAAGAAATGTGAACTTTACAAACAGGATGAAAAAATTGGTGTGGGTTAGACAAATACAGAGCAGCTTAGTTGCCCAGGCTTCCTTACCTGCCTGGCCTTCAACTTCCAGCCTGAAAGGTTCTACCCAAGTGCTCACAGTTTCCCAAGTCACAGCATCCACCTCTGTGCAGATGGAAGTCTGAAATACAGTCTGCTGCCTACCCTTAAAAACAGGAATTCAATCTGTACATGTGGTAAGCTGAATTAAGGTCTACTGCTTGTTTTACCTCCATTGACTTTAACTGGAGGTTGCACGTGTGCACGTTGGCAACTCCTGCTTCAAGAATCAGAGTTTTGATCCCTATTGCACTGTTCTGTGTTAACCTCTGGCTCCTGAAATCTCTTCTCCCCCCATGCAACTTCTTTTTCCTCAGAGTTCTACCATCTTCAATCATTTCCATAAGTGGTTCCTCCTCCTCCATCTGTCCTTCTGGAACCAATGGTTTGCTAAAAAACTTTTTACTCCAAATCCTTGAGTGATTAGCAGCTCAGAAAAAAAAAAAATTGCAGATTTTGCCAGATACATGACATTTTATCACACATCACTTTGATGAAGATTTTTACCACATCTGGCAGTTCAGAATATGCAGGAATGTTTCTGCTGCAATTGAGAAAATTCAGTCCTGACCACACTTAAGCATAAGAAACCAATAGGCATGCAACTCCTGCTCTATTCTTTGGTTAAACATGAAAAGTGTGCATCCCAATTTCTCTGTAATCAATACTGACTGAAATGATTCACATGAAGTTAGTGAAACAGATTTTTTTTCAATAATTATGTCTTTAAACATATGTTTTACCCTTATCATCTTTTTTTTTAAGTAAGCTAAACATTTAAAGCAAAAAGCAAATAAAATCATCATGAAAAGCTATCAGACAATTTCAAACAGAATAACAGAAGTTGCAGAACAAAACCAGTGTATCTAAAAGATTTTAATTGCAAATGTAAACATCAGACTTGCTGTTTGCAAATAGAAATATCCCAATGTAAATGTTAAAAGATTTGTCACATGAATAGTTCTAAATGCACCAATAAGCTCATTAGGTGGATCAGAAACTTTCACTTTGCCATCAATCTTTATTAGTTGCACTTGAATTCTGGTATTGAATCACAGTAGATTAATTCAGCTCAGGTCACAGGTATTTACATGCCTGAGCACTTTGTCATGTAGATAGGTTAATCCACTTGCAAAAATTCAAAAACATGCTTATAGGAGAGGTTAAAAAACCCAGCCATTTTACATCACACATTGGAAGCACAAATTACTTTATAAACTGCTGCAGACTCCAGGCTACTGTAATATTTTCTATTTATCCTTTTCTAATAAATATATATATAACACAGCTAATTACAAGAAATGCAATCAGCAAACCTTTCCGAAATTATACGTTTTTATAACAGAAAAGAAGTGTAAACTAACATTTGGAAAAAAAAGATTTTGGCAGAGGACTGCTTCAGGAAGGAAGCACAAATACATACACCTGTTATCCTGTTGCTGTATTGGAAGGTAGAGCCACATAAGTGATTGGCTGACTGAAAGTTTTACATATTTATTTCCTGGAGTCATTGTTTCTGTTCAGTAGCTACACCCAGTACCTGAAAACAAATATCATCTTCACTAGACACGGAAACAAATGTCACCTTCATTAGTCTTTCCTCAGGGTTACAGTCTTCTTAGCATTGTACTGGCTGCTTCTGTTCTGGTTTCAGGGTACAGAGATCTACACATAGCAATATTGCCTTAGAACCTCCACATCTTTATGGATTAGTAGAAAGATTGATCACTACAAATTAAATATTGAAGGTGGATTTTTTTGATTGAATTAATATAAAATTATTTTTCAATGCATTATTCATTCAGTAAGAAAGTTTGGATGATGGTATATTACTTAGGTTTTTAGGCTGTCAATCCAGGGTACACACAATGCCTATTTTTATTTTAAGTTAATAAAATATTTTATTGACATGTGAATACCACAGATAAAGAAAAGATGACTTTTACAATTTTGCTGGTAGGATTAAACCGTTAGATATTTTTCCTTAATGAAGTAGACAGACATGATTTACACTGGATCTCACCACTGAAATAGCATGAATGGAAGATCTCCAAGTAAAGGGCACAAGAGCTGAAATCCTGGCCCTGAAGAGGACCAGATACCAAGGGAATTTAATTTTTCATCTGGTCAGTTTTCTTCAAACTTACCACTGTCTTTGTAATATAAAAAAAAAAAAGGGAAAATAAGTTCCTAAACAACTGTTTTATTAACAAAGGAGTTTTTGCAAAAGCTGATGAATTCTAATGACACCTGATCTAGTTGTTTTCAGAGTAGTTGTAACCTGTCTTCACACATTTGAAATAACCTTTTTTAAACATACTCTCATTTTTCTACTTTTTCTAAGCAACTGTCTTAAAGTATTGCCATGCATAGAGTTTGTCTTCTATCTGGATTTTGAGTGCTGTGAATGTCTGTTTTGAATCTTTCTGTCTGTCATCTGTCTGTTCATTCCCTTTAGCATCTGTGCAAGTAAAGATCCAGTTTCCCATCAGATGATACAGTAAGAAGGTAAATCCAGCCAATTTTTTTACTTCCAATAGCAATCAATATCAGCTCAAGAGAAATCTTATAGTGGGAATCTCCTGTATACAAAATCTCTCTCTTTGGGGATACATTTTCTGATAATGTATTTTTTTCAAACTTTAATATCGCCAGTCTAAATCTAAATTTGGAGCAGAGCAGCAACCAGATGATCAACTGTATAATGCCACAGGTGATGTGGCTTTAGTGTGTATCTCTTCATTCTGCTAACAAAATCCAGCATTTTATAGGAGATCTTTGTACTTTCAAAGGCATGAGAAAACTGAGCAACTATTTCAGTCTCTGATGTAATCACTGAGGTCAGTGACATTCAGTCTAGAAATCCATTGAAGACAATGACAACAGCTCTGTTATCAATAGGCGAATGATAAGCAAAAAATTGGAAAGTCAGGGAAAGAGGAAGGATATCTCTAAGAGAAGCCTGAGTAAATTGGATTAATGGCACATAAACAAACCCCCCGCAATCCATGAGAAGTAGTAAATCTGAAATATTCTTTTTCAAACAAAGCATTTGCAGAGTTGCTCCAGAAAATGGGAGCTATTTTATGGCTCTTTGGTCTTGACTCCTCTTTTGAAATGCAAAGCGCTTCATAAGCATTGCTTGAGTGTGTTTGTGCAAAAAGCTGATTTCTTGCAATTCATACCAGCACAATGAAAGTCTGTTCAGAAAATTTGTTATTCAAAGTAAACAATATTATGGCCCATGTGTTTTGCTTTGTTTTGTTTCTCTGTTGTTTTGGATTGTTGGTTTTCATTTGTTGTTGGTTTGGTTTTGAGAAAAGGCAAATGGTGTAATAACTATGAGGTATAACCAAAGAAGATATATCACATTTCTCCTGTTCCTGTTGTACCTGAGAAGGTAGACAGAGAGTTCCAGCCTTCTTGCTCTGCAAATTCCATGACATGCTGTAGGTCTGCATACCACAAACATGAGCTAGAAGAACAACAAAAAGCCTTTTCTGTCGAAGCCAGTTGATATTTGTCCATTTTCTTCAATGTACTAATTGAAAAGTGAGTGAGAGGAATGTGCAATGGTCAATAAGTGAACATTGAGAGATATTAGTTGTTTAGCTTAAATAAATGTTGTATGGAATGTATGGAATGTCTTACACAATTAAAATACTGTGTGTTTAGTATGCTGTTTGCCTTAGCATGAGGAACTTGGTTTGGTGAAGCCTTAGGCTGCAAGCTGCGAATTTACACCTGGATGTACTTTCAGCTGGATTAGAGTATAGGAATACATTTTCGTAGTAACTTTCCTAGTAGCTAGTACAGTGATTTACTTTGTCTTTAGTAGGAGAAAAACATTGATAACACACTAATGGTTTGATTGTTGATAAGTTGTGTCCAGCCCAGATCCATAGCTGTTTTAGTTTCCCATGTCCTACGAGAGAACGATGCAGCAACAGTACAAACAAGACACTACAACTGCCAGCAGAGGCTGTAACTCCACAAGGTGAGAACACTGGACAACATGCCTGCACAAACAAATTGAAAAAATCCAACAAGTTGCTAAAAGACCCCAGATCAAAAATCACCATTAGAACAAGAAAAGCATGCAAGGCACGGGAAGAGTGCATGGGGGATGGGTGCAGGACTTGTGAGGGTATATAATTGTCTGAGGATTTCTTTGTTCTGTGTCCCTCTCGGCAGGCACCCAGCTTGAGCTGGGTGTAGCACTCAAGCACCTGCTGCTGTAGCACTCTATTAAATGATTCATTTTTATAAATCCAGTGCCTGATACTCTGCTATGGGAAACCTAAGGTCAAACCCAAAGAAGGAGGAAGCTTGTCCATGAGTGAGTGTGTGTGAGAGCAAGTAGTTGGCTCTCTGGAGCCTCCTGCTGTGAAGGGACTCTGGTTTTACCAGTTAAAGTTTCAGGTCATATGTGTGTGACTGAATAGTATGAGGATGCTCAGGCAGCAGCTTCTCTTTAACAGTGAAACAGGTGCCAGGTGAATGTGTGTGTATCTATATATTTAATTGAAATGCTTCATCAAATTTTACTCCACCATCCAAGCATACTCAGATAATTTTCTCTTAATCATGCATAACGTAGTATTTCTATGCATTGTATTATTTAGTATTAATGAATTCCATTTCATTTCAAAATGCAAACACGTTTAAATTCATGGTGAAAAATAATTATTGTAATTCCTGTGCAGTGACCTTCCACATAGCAATCTTAGCATGTGCTAAATAATGATTTTAACCTCAGAAGAACTTGTGTCAAGTACTAAGCAGAGAGAAGACAAGTGACTTGTTCAAGTTCATACAGAAATAGAAAGCTAAGAATAGAAATCCAGGAATAGAATTCATGGGACAGAGTAGCAGCTCTAATTGAGGCAGAAACTTGGCCTTTACACTTCCAAACAGGTTTAGTTCTATGGTTGACAAAAATTATTGATTTCATCTGTTTATTCGTTGCTAGTAATAAAATATGTCAGATTTGAAAACCCTTCTCTGTTTAAATTGATGGAATAGTAAACTGAAGAGGGAAGTGTGGCCGCATGTCAGTTTTATGAAGCAAGCTCTAGGTAGCCAGGGCGGGCGCCTGTAGGGTTGGCCCATGTGAGGCCACCAAGAGCTATCCCCATGTCTGACAGAGCCAATACCAGCAGGCTCCTTGTCAGCCCTGCCACTGCCCAAAGCTGAGCCCATCAGTGACTTTGGTGAGACCACTGTGGTAACCTTTTTAAGAAAAGGTAAAAAACACTGAGCAACACCTGTGTGAGAGAGAAAACCCTGCAAACACCAAGGTCAGAGGAAAAAAAAGAGGGAGGAGGTGCACCAAGCTCCAGAGTAGAGGTTCCTCACTTCCATGGGCCCATAGAAAAGCACAGTCTCAGACATCTCCCATGCAGGCCATGGACACCGCCACACCAGAGCAGGTGGAGATCCCACAAGGGAAGCTGTGACTCATGAAGAGCTCAAAAGGAAGCCAGCTCTGGGCAGGGCCTTGCAACCTCTGGAGAGGAGCACATGCAAAAGTAGATTTTCTGGCAAGAGCTGTGTCCTGTGAGGGACTTACACTGGAGTAGTCTATTCATGAAGGACTGTATGCCACTGAGTGAGGGGCAGGAGAAAAGGATTATGAGTGAAGTTCAGCTTGAGAAAATGAGAGGGATAAAAAGAAGATGATTTGGCTTTTGTTCTTATGTATAATTATCCTACTCTGTTATTAATTTGCAATATAGTAAATAAATTTCCCCAAAATCAAGCCTACTTTAGCCATAGTAGCAAATGATGAGGGATCTCCCTGTCTTTTTCTTGCTCTGTGAGGTTTTTTTATCTCTCTCCCCTTGCTCCACTGAAGAGGGTGAATGATAGAGAGGTTTGGTTTGATTTCCCAAACTGTTATTGCTGCTCCAAAGTATGAATGCTTTAAAAATAGATACGAAATTTCTCTCTGGATTTTGTAGACTTTAACTGAGGTTAGACATTTTCCTTCCTGGATTTCATTCCATTGAGATAAAGTGACTCATCTGGAATCAGATGGAAGCAAAATGATGGAAGATGGCAAGAAAGAAAAAAAAAATCTTCCTCAGCTGTAAACACTTCTGCTTAAACTCAATTATTTCTTCATTACAGATTAATGTGAGCATTCTTAAATATCACTTTGGAAGGTAAATCATGGTATAACCTATGATTTCCAGGGCAGTGTGTTATCTTGAAATTATCAGCTCACAGTGTCTTTGATGCTGCCTTTCGCATTTCTCTGGTGTCTGGGCTTTGGTATGTAGGAATTCCAGTGTAGAAATTTGACTGATGTAAGCCAGAACCACACAATTTTTTACATTTTATGAAGATCAGATCTATTAATGATGACAAATTACATACTTCTTTTCTAATGAAACCCAGAACTGGAAAAAAAAAAAGATTTTTTTCATGTCAGAGGTGAAATTCAAGTGGAGCAGAAAGAAATAAATAGCAGAAAGAAATATAATCACACCACCAACAAACTTTCATATTTTGGATCTATATGTGTCATCAAAACTGTTCATAAAGTGAAGAATTTTCATTTGTGAGCAAAGAAAACACATTTTGTGTTTGTCTGGTAAGTCTTACCCTAAGAGAATTGAAGTTATAATAGGTCATGATTAATTTATTTTGTTGACAAACAACCTGAAAATCAACAAAAAGCTGCAGAAGGTATTTTCTTTCTGTCTTACAGTGACTTTTGAACTGGTCCTGGAATATTTTTCGTTACATCATTTAGGTTGAGCATAAAGTTTGAATCTAGCCTGTAATGATAGTCTCAAAGACAGATGTGTAAATATTTCTCATTTACTCTGCTTGGAACAGAAAATTTTTTTTAAAAATTCCACAAGGTTTACAAACAGATCATTAGTGTAATAGCAATGAGCCCAATGGAAAGTCCAAAGTATCATATAATATATTGAATGCCAGCTTAGAAGTAGCTTGAAGTTAATCTAAATAACACTAACTACTGCTTTCACTTATGCTGCTTTAAAATTATTTACATTTGCTTCTGTGTTAATGAGATCAGATTTATAAAAGCTGAGATAAACCTGGAAGGTGAAATGGAGTGGGTGGTGTTTAGTTAGCTATGCTATTTACATGCAGGGGAAAAAAGCACAAAAGAATGCTATAGAACAGGGTGAGAAGCAGTTTTGCCAGTGAGATGGTTTTGTCAGATAACCAACAATCCTGAGGAGAGATGTCTCACTCCAGATGCTTTTGAGATCATTAACTCTTCCCTGTGGGATAGGCACGCAACTTCTACTATGTTTCATTTAAAAAGTCACTCTTAAAATTATGTCAAAAGTAATAATAATCTATGTTTTATAGGAGCATCTCACGTTAGGAACTTCACAGAAATGGATCACAGTCAGTCTCTGTCCTGAGAACCTACAAACCACATGCGACTGATGATGCTCAACCAGTGCAACAAGCAACTTGCACATGCACTAGAGACATGAGAGCCAGTAGAGGATGATACAGACAAAGTGGTAGTCTAGGAAGATTATCTGTTAAGCAAACTTAATGAACAGAACAAAAGTTGTAGCTGATAGAACCAGAGTGTGGTACAGCGAACAAAGAATATAACAAACTGGAAATTTTCATTTCTTTATGAAGTTATTATTTTGCACACACCATAGCCAAGCTATAAGGACAATTAAGGGGTCAAAGGTGATGTTCAAGACATAGCTCAGATACTGATATTCTCCCCATTGATTGAGAAAAGGAATTGCTTACGAGATCTTGCCTAATCAGGACCCTCATTTTACTATCCCATTTCACCAGACAGCAGATTTCTAGCCTTATAAACCAAATAAGTTTTAGAAAGGGAAACTGAAGCAATTATGAGTCATCACTCATCTCTACTTACTCTACATGTGGAAGAAAAAACATTAATTTATTCAATGTTTCTCTAACTTCATCTCTGTGTTTCTCTAAGAAGCACATTTCCAAATGGCTGTGAAGGATTATAGTGTGGTTTAGGGCATTTGTATATTTTTAGTGCTGCTGTTGATAAGAATTGCATAAATACTGCAGTTTCCCTGGAAATACCTAGCATGCAGGTAAAAACCTTTTAAACTACACGTGTGAATTAAAAGGATGTTAGTACATCACAAATTATTTTTGTTTATATTCTGCAGAGACCTCCCAGACTTTTACAATATTCAAACTGCAAACCTCTTCAGAATCTGTCAAAATGGAAAAACTACACTATCAGTTTCCAGACAAAAAAACCTCTTTTGTTAAATAAGTTCTCTGAAGAACGAAGATTTTTTTTTTTCAAAAAGTCACTTTATTTTAAAATAATTCAAGGTCTTGTGATGACTGATCATTTAACTGAGAGATTAGAGAACAACTAGAGAGTTATTTTCATGTTATGAATTCAGTGCCAAGAGCAAAACTATCTCTTCAATAAATAAAATTAAAAGGTGTTCAACCAAAGAAAACTTTCATTTTGCTTATTGCACAGCAGGTACTTTGGTCAGCTCAAAAAAAGAAGAAGCAGAATAGTGAACCTCTTGCTTCAGGTGTCTGCCTCAGGAGAGATTTATTATTTGTCTTTGAGTACTAAACACAAAACAGTAATGTAGCATTTGTGATCATTTCTCGTTAATACTTTTTAGAAAAAGTTTATCTATGAAGTAATTGCAAGGGAAATTATCTTAAAATCATCCTAAGGTAACAGATCCTTCCTTGCTGTAAATGAAAAGGTAACTCTATATCAAGACTATTAGAAGATTTAAGATTGAACTAGTAATATGGAAGAAACCACAAATAAATTAAAGAAACCTCATTGAAATGGATCTTGAAAGTTTTAGGTGAGCTGTCTCTTTAAGGAAATTGGAATCTTTTCTCAGGTTCATTTCCAGCAAAGACATTTCCTCAAATTATTTTTGTAAAATGTCAGTGTTGAGATTTTGTCACTCTAGTCAATGATGTGAAAAACGACCTAGCCTAGGACAAGAGGTTCCTTGTTTAGTCTAAGGAATCCAAGAACCATGAAATTATAACTAGCAGTTATTGACCTTAACAATATCTATTAATAACCATAAGTAAAATGAAAACGAGTCAACAATTGGTAACAACGTTGAGATAAGAGTGAAATGCAAGACCTCTTTTTAAACTGCCTGTCAAGTTTCTGAAAAAGCAGCTATGAGACTGAGTGATTGTGTGAAGCATTTGGGATATAGCAAACTCACTCTTTACAAATAAATGATGAATGGGATGCAAGACATATGTATGGAACAGGGTGTTTTGATTATGTCAAACTAGTGCAGGTAGGGGTAATTAGAAATTAATTTTATTTCAATATTTTTCAATTTTCTTGTAAATTTCTTTTGCAAGGTTACAATTCACCTTTTTTCGCACTGAAAACGTTTTCAGTTTGACTTAAAGAATTTCATAATATTTTTTTCAATTTTAAAAAATTATGTTGTTGCTATGTAAATGAATGAAATGGAAAATATGACCATTAGTCGAGTTATCTTTCCAGATACTATCGCAGTGTGCCACAAGAGCTCTGTAGCTGATCTCCATTTAACATTCCAGAATGTACAAGTCTTCCGTAGGTCCAGTATCCTATTCTGCTTTTACGTACTAGCCCCATATAGATGTCCTGGATACCTTGGGAAAACAAAATAAATTCTTGCTTGTGCATCTGCCCTTGATGTCCATTGGCTGTGATGGCAGTCTATGTATCTTAGTCACAATTAAACCCTTTTTAATGAACAATAAATCATTAATGGAATATAAGTTCAATGTCAATTTCTAAAGTATGCATTGAAATTTTGTTTTATTATCTGCTGCTTTATGTCTAGTTGTTCCTAATTAACTGAAAGAGATGACTTTGTTTTAGCTAGGAAACGACAAAGAAAGATATTTATTTTAATGCTGATAGTTCATTATTTTTGGTTTTGTTTCCCGCACAATTTTCGGGGCTTCACATTCCATCTCTAGCCTAACCATTATTTGTGAAAAAATAGCACACTTTACAATTGCTACTAAACTTTGTTTGTTTGTTTGTTTTGTTTTTTGTGGGTTTTTTGGTGCTTTTTTTGTAAGGGTTTTCACTCTTTCTGGAGGTAGAATGCAATTCTGCCTTCTGAAGGAATCCCAAAGGTGCCTCCTCAGCTTGACTGGTCTCTGGTTTGTTCTTCACCTTTACTGTCACTGCATTACATCTGCCTCCAAAAATTTGCTACTCTTCACTTACGTCTCTCTTTGGAATATCACTCTCTGTTCTTTCAAATACATTATTTTCCTTGATAAATATACCTTTCCAGTCATTCTGGAAATAATATCTATGGTTTATGTACTTATGTAATCATAAAGTTTTCCTAGAGACTCTTACACAACTTTCTAACACAAAAAGTGGACGATCTGACAATAAACATCTGATCTCAAAAATTTTCTCTGAAATAAAGCTGGAGCTTAACAGACTTGGGAGTTGGAGTTTTTACAGACTTGGGTCCAAAGCAGCTAACTCAGCTTTTATCAAACTGAGTAAAGATAGGCAACCAGCCTTTCTGTAGTGGGAACAGAAATAAGTCTGGGAGAATGGAACTGAGTGCTATGGGAAGAGAGCCATTATCCTGCATATCTGCAGTCAAGTGGTTTCATTAAAATTTGCTCCTTATTCCTGGTGTTCTACCTCAGCAGGGAAATACTTTACAGTTTATTAGACTCCTGCTTCTCCTGAGGGACACAGGATATCACAGGACTTGTCTTTTTAATGCAGTATCAACATTTCTTCTTGGGAGAAGATACCATTTTCACTCCCTCAAGTGAGCAGCACTTGAAATCAGTTCTGATTAGTGTTCTCCCTATTTCATCCAGGTTCAATTAGTGAAGGATATTGAACCTGTGAATTACCTGTCATCCAAAGCATCATGGTATGTTTACAAAAGCAAATGGACTATATTAGAAGGGTATTGTATATGAAAATGGAACTACTTATTAATGGGGTTTTTTTAGAGCATCCTACTACAAACATTATCCTGGAAATAAACCGTACAGTTATTTCTCCTTGCAGTTTGTGTTTTGATTTCTATCCCGTCACCACTATCACCCCTTCAAAATGCCACTAGAATACAGAATATTTTCACTGCAGCTTCAGGAGCATTTCGCTGCAGAAAAATTATTTTGAGCTTGTGAGAAATTAATAATTTTAAGATGTCTAGTGGATTTTTTTTACCAGAGAGTCTGTTTTTCAGTCTGACTGTCTATCTGTCTCTTCACTGAAGAAAGGCAATTGCATCATGTTTCAAAAGGTGTCTGTAATGCAGTGAAACAGTGGCAGTTTAAGGTTAGATTTTTCTTATGGTCAAGGAGCAGGAGACTGAGGCTACCTTTAAAACCCCATTTGCTGGGCTGCACACAGTTCCATTTGAATGCTGTGCAGCCAAAATTTATTATAAGATGGGGCAGGGAAAAAAAAAAAAGGAATAAATGGGTAGAATAAGTTTAACAGGAAAAATTGAACACTTGGGAGAGGGTATGGGCTTTGATTTTCTGGTTTTCTGTCTCTATAGAGTAAAAAGGACTATTTTTGAGTTCTTGAAGCTATTTATGAAACAGGTTTGTCATCCATTTAAGCTACATTTAATGCCTGAATCTGTTTTTTATGTATGTGAAGCTGACTGCTGTGTTTGTTAACATACTCTGTAATCAATGCCCCCATTACTCAGTGTTCCAATGAAAACCATTAACACAAATTACTGCCCAGTGCAGTTCTCAGCATCTATCCATGTGTCTGTAGAGTGTAAAGTGGTTCATACGTACCTTGTGTAGCAAGCCAGCTCATTATTGACTGTGAGAAAAAGTCGTGGAATGGTATTTTCCAGAATATAGCTGCAACACCATGTATGCCCATCTTCCTTATTTTATACTAACTTTTTTTTGTGAGCTCGTGGTCATAAAATCAAGCTACTCTTCTCTACTTCAAGAGGGATTGATAAGCCACCAGATTTTTTAAAACCATTTAGGTACCAAAACATGTGAAATAATACCTACCTGTTTTTCAAAACCATGCAGAATCCTAAATGTCACTGACTCTTCTGTGGAATTGATGCTTAAATTCATGAAAATTGTGGTAGAATCCTACTCACCCCAAGTACCTAAATTCCTTTGAAAATCTGGCCTAAGGTTTTTTTAAATTACATTGCATTATTGGTTAATGTTTTATAGTGCTGAAAATAGTCCAGATGCATACAAGTTTTTAACGGCAGAGATTTATTTTCTTTGCAGCTATGCATCACTAATTAAACCAAAGGATAAAGAGGTGCAGCAAGATACCATTAGTAGAAAAAATAGATTTTCTTAGAGTATTCTGTATGATAAATACATCTACAGTGTTTTATTACTTACAGTATATTTAAGAAAAATAGCCTTTAACTTCCTAAATAAAATAAATTGATTATAATTATTTGATATTTTTAGCTCATATTTTTAAGTAAAGGAAGAACTATAAATAACAACGTAATATTAACTACAGTCATGATTATTTTTCAGAAAGTTATTGTTACTGTGATTTATTACAGCAGTATATTTTTTTTAATGTTGGAAGATAGACAGTGGAGTACCTACATTTAAAAATCAATTACTCCCCAGTGATGAATGAAAATTCCCACCAATCAGAACACAAATGCTTATCAGGAATGTATTCTACCTCATCTAATGCCTCTCAGCCTGTAGAGTATGTGGAAATTTGGCTTGTTTCAGTCTTTTCTCCTTATTAGGGATAAAAGATTAGGTTTTAAATGTTATCTCCAAAGAATCCTTCCTGCATTACCCTTTTTTGATTGTTATGATATTAGCACACATAATAAGATGCTGAAAAATTCTATTTCTATTCTGAAATTTTATTCTAATTCTATTTCTATTCTGAAAAATAAGGAATGCGTAGAGCATATTTGATCACTTTGCTACATCAGATTTGAGACTTTACAAGAAACGGACACCAGACTTACAGGCCAGTGCTCTGTATTTAATACCTCGTTTTAGTTAAAAACGTTTTTTGGGGAGAAAGAGCAGATATTAAAAATTGCTTTACAGCAAATTTGGCAAGAAATGGGTAACTTTCAAAGATATATTTTTCCTAAAATAGTATTCAAGTTTTACATACTCATGAAAATCACTGTAAGCTTACCAAGGTCAATTTTTTTATCTTTTGCACACATTTTGAAGAGAAAAGTAACACATATTTTTCTGTGCATTGATGTGCTTATATGGATTTTGTAGTGATTAATTAAATACTTAAAGAAAAAGAAAAGTATACAATACATGGTATTTTCTTTCATGGCTTTAAATTCATGGAGCTGCTCCCTGTTTAGGATACAGGTCAAGTTTTAAGTTCCTTACCTATCAGAAAGGCAAACCGGATGGTCAGCTTCTCTGGCATGATGAATCCCTCTGGTTGTTTAAATTAGTATTTGCACTGTTGCAGTGCAAAATGGAAATGTTATCCATACTTGTAGATGACATTGTTAGTTGTCATTATTAATATAGTTTTCATATTTTTGCTGTAAATGTGTTTCAATTCTCATCAAAATTCCTGCAGTGCACTAAACAGTCATATGCTTTTTTTGTGAGAAATATCGAATATGTTGTGTGCTTTGCTACAAAAGAAAAAAGAATCTATAGCCCAGACATTTGAGTGTTTTTTTTCTCAGTTGAACACTTACCAATAAAAAATATTTTTCTATTAAATGAAGAAGAATAACACAAAAAAATGGAATCCAAATTCTGTCAAACAGGACAAAAGAAAACCAAGTTATTTAAAACTCCAATAAATTATAAAGAAAGACTTAAAAAAATAATTACTACTTTGGAGTAGCTAATTATTTCGCAGAGATATCTTCCTTTCTCATGAGTCTTCACTGATTTCTGAACTAACTTCTACTTTTCTGTCATGGAAGTTTTAATCTGAGACAGCTACTGCAGGGCAGTTTTTGTGTTGTTATTTGTTTTGGTTTGTTTGGTTTTGTTTGGTTTTTTTTTTTTTTTTGCTATTAAATATTTCACTGTTCACAGCAAATCACCTTCTGGATTTGTTGAAGCTCAAATGCAAAGTTCAACGCTCTGCTATTCAACTGTCTCATTGTAAACTATTCACAAGGTCTTGACTACAGAATCACAACAAGGACAGGATATTCAAAATGGTCCAATTTTTTTTCTTTGCTCTTCAAAACTTCCAAATTTTTCTAAGAAGTTATTCCATATACAGTGTCAGTGGTTGGTAATAGGGACTATGTGCATCAGCTGCTCGCCTATGTTACTAGCATCTAATTCTATTTTGTGTTTGAGAAAGAACTTCTTTTTTTTCCCCAGAAATTCTTTGATCAGAAACATAGATACTACCATGCTATTCTAATAGTATTAGAGATACTAGCCAGTATATGAAAAAATGCCATTATGTGTTAACTTATTTGACATAAAGCAACTGGTGCCTCTTGGTTTGAGACTGATTAAACTGATATATCATGTGTCCACACATCTACATTTAACACTTGTAGTTACACACTTCTTCATTTTGAAGCTACAACATTTCTAGCTGTGGTCTCCATATGCAGTGAACATTTCCCACATTAATAAGGTCTTTAATAGTAAAAGGATATTTTAAAATGTGATTCACAGTTGGTAATGAGGGAGTGCTCAATGAGGAAAGAACATACATGTGAAAAACAATTTTGACTTAAAGTTAAAGCTGTTTCATTAAATATGTTTAAAAGAACACATGGGTTTTCACTGGTAATTAATAACTTAACATCTAGCACAATCATTTAGATTAGTAACGGTATCCCTGCTAATCTATTTCTTATCTATCACTTCTAGTGATGTATCAGCTACCATCTCTAAGCCAAAAGAGCAGGGCAAATTCTCTGGATTCGGGCCATTCCAGGCCATTCATTTCCGTAAAAAATCACAAGTCCTTTAAAGCAATAACTACTTGAATACCTACCTTCTCCGTGTTGGTGAATAGTTGATGTGAATCCTGAATCACACATTTACCAGATAAAGTGTGATTACAAAAAAGGCACCTTGCTATGCAATAATAATGACATCGGCCATTTTTTCTCCCTGAAATACATGTGAAACTATATTCTGTCCTGTTGAAATATAAAATTTTAAAAAATTTGTTCACAATGTCATCTACGTCCTGGCTTCTCTTCCAGTTCACTCTAATAATCACCTTCTGTTACTGATCCAGAGTATCTCGGTATTTAGTATTTGATTGACTTTAACTTCTACATTTTACTGACACATACTTTTCTGTTGAGGCGCTGCTGATTAAATCACAGGAATGTAAATAACCTTTTCAAGAATAACTGAGGAAAGAAGCAGTGAAAGAAAAACCCACTAGTATCAATATTTTGTATTTTGATAGATGGGCTGTGTTTATATTTGATAACAATCTGTATTTGGTAGAGTTATTTTGTATTCAATTTATGTCAGTATACTTCATGGATAAAAAATATTTCTCAACAGAAAGAAGCAGGAAGTTTTGTTTTCAAGGCTAAATGTTTTTCTGGGCTCATATATTTTTAAAATGTAAATCATATTTGTAGTAAAACTGAAATTCTGAAATTCTTTCTGAGAAAATACGTTTTAACACTTAATTTTCTTCTCTTTCATCCCCAGCTGACAATACCACCTTTGGAGTTACATCTTGAAGAGTAATTTTGTTCTCTATAATCTTAACAAAGGGGGTTTTTTTGGCGTTAGGTAATTCTTATTTTAATTTAATCATTATTTTATGATTTAGATTTCCAAACCTAATATGGATGTCTTTCTGGCAGCATGTAAAAAAGTCCAGAACCATTTGGCTTACTTTCATTCTGTAGTCCAGCAGGAAGCCATTTCAAGTTATGATAGTATATAACCCCAGAAATTACAGGGTAATTGTGAGATTTGGGTTTAAGACCCTAAGACATTATTGTAGCTTTGCTCTTCTGAAGTCCATTTTAGTGACATATTTTTTAACATCCTTTGGTTTCTCTTTTGGCACAAAATATGAGAGTTTAGATGGCAAAACTTATAATAGATTAGTTTCACAGGAAATAGAAAACAAGTTAAAAAGTTAGGTGTTACATTGTGATTTGAATAAATAAATAGCTATTGGTTATTTTCAAAGGAACAGAAATTTCTCATAGCACAATGCAGAGAGTTATGGAATGTTTCCTCAGGAACATGTTATACCTCAGGATAAGCTTAGGCAATAGGTTCTGCTAGAAAAATGCCAGAATGACATTACTTTTGGAAAGTTAAATGATCTTCCCACACAATGAAAATCAAGATTTAATGGCAGATGATAATTTATGTCTGGGTGTGGGCCATGGACCACCTTTGCTTGGGAACTGCACTAAGTTCAGGCCTTTGTCTTGGTATCACATGAAGCTGCACATGTGCGTACGTGTTAAGTGTCCCAGGAAGGAGTAGGCATGGTTCTGGGAACTAGATTATGTTCTGCAGATACACCAATTGCGAAGTTTAGAGCTTCCTGAACTTCCTAAATCAAAATTCAGTGACAGTTCTACATTTTGTTCCTCTGCCATTTTTTTCTCCTCTTTTGTTCCTCCGTTCCTTTCATTACCTGCTTCATACTGAGAGGTCAAAGCAATTAATATCCTTATTTTTGACAGAATGGATTAGTCTCTTCTTTCTTAAAAAAACCTGACTGTGGACTCAGCTCATTTCAATACCTTCAATGATTACAGCAGAGGCTGACAGTAAGCTGCATTTCATTCAGCTGTGGCTGATCTATTTAAAAATGAGACTATATGAATAAACCTAATCTCTCTCATGCCAATAATCTAACATGTCTCTCTGCAACATACTACATTGTTAAAATTCATAAGCCCCATTTCACAAAGAAGTTTCTTAGTCTTTTTACACCTAAGCACAGCAGGAATGCAACTAGGAAAAACACCTAATATGATTACCTGTAACAGTCAATTTTAGGTTAAATAGATATTTAAATTCCACCAAATATTTGTACTCTCACTTTTTGTTAAATTATTGTATTAAATTGCTAGCCTACTAAAGATAAGAGGACAGTTATTTAATTAACTAGGACTCTGTGAAGATTTGAAGACCAGACAACTGCAATTTCTGAACTACAATTTTGGCTTTTATCTTTATTAAGTTCTAAAGTAAACAGATGCAAATTATAGCATTTTCATATTGGTTCATTCTGGCTCAAATAGGACCTACCTATATGGAAAAGCCTCTATGAACTACAGTCCTGCTCACAGGCAGGAAGAGTAATTCTATCAAATACTGTGAATATACTAATTTTGTACATTGTGAAAAATATAAACTTTTAAATTTTTTTTAATTAAAAAAAACCCCATGTGAATTATGTGTGTTATTTCTCAGGATTTTTTCTATAAATGATACTCTTCTCTTGATATACTCTGAAAAGGGCTAGATGTTTCATTTACCTACTTCAGGAAATCCAAGATATATCTTCTAAGGTTCAGAATGAATGTGTAGATGTGTAGTCTAATAAATATTTGATCTAAATATATAATTCCAATCTGTCAGTGGAAAAATATGCATGTAAAAAAATTAGTTGTTACAACTTCCATTTTTTCTGTTAAATAACCTCCATTCTGTGTCTGTTTTAAAATGTAAGGCTAAATTAAATGAAGGACATGAAAGACAAACTAAGAGAAAGCATGAAAATATTTTGTATAAAGCTTGCTTATATGATTTCAGAAAGAACTTGTTGAATATTCAGAGTGAATTGTAAATTTAAAGCTTGCAATAAACCAAAAATCTTCATGGGAAATCAGGAAATTATGTCTAATGATATGTGAAAACATGTTTAAACAAAAGAAGTATTGTGCTACATTGGATAACAGTAATGTTTGCCAAGAAAAAGTTGACACAAGATTGGTTTTAAGAACACAGAGATTCCCCTATTATTATATCTTTCAAGGTTATATACTCATAAGAAACAATTATCATATCATTACCCTTGTACTATAAAACTAATTTTCTCTTTCAACACTGATGTGAACATACTTAGTTGATTGAAAGGGATGGAGAAATTCCATGCATAATTTTCTTTAATGGGTTGAGTCTAGTGAGAGTCTACCTTTCACAAAAAGTAATAAAGGCTGAAATGAAGGCACAAAAATTTCAAGTTTTTAGTGCTGATCCATGCTGTGACTAACTCCGTACAGTCATGTTGAAGAGATCCATCATAGTTTAATTGAAATGTTTTCTTGCATTTCAACTATTTCAGATAATTGCACATAAAAAAAATGGTTTTGTTATATGCTATTTGCATACTGTTTTTTCATCCCTGCCCCAACTGACTTTCAAACCTCAACCCTACTACATTTGTTTTAATAGATAATAGATTCAGAAAATAAGCTGGTTTGAGAGGAGCCCTTTTTGAGCATCTATTTCAGTAGGAATTAGGTAGATCTTAGTCATTTTGAGGAAATCATAATTAAATGAGGTGAATACATAAAATAACTGTGAAGTTCTGGAGCGTGTTGAACAAACAGAAGGAATATTTTCATGATCAGTGCTGATCAGAGCACAGCTCAGAGCTGTTTCTTGGTGCCTGCCTGTCTGGATGAATCTGCAGGTGACACATAAGTGCTCCTCACGGGGTGAGCAGGGAGAGTCAGGTATTTCAGAGAGAGATTTAAAAAATAACATGTTAAACAGGAATTAATTTAGAAGGCTAACGAGTGTTTCTTATGTCCCTCCAAAAGAGAATGACCTTCATTTCTATTCTTTTCACTAAGAAATGTTGATGTATTTGCTGCAGGAACTGTTTATTTTACTAAGACACAGCCATTGGTAACCAATTAATCCCAGATTCTTCCATCTAAGTGAAAGTGCTGAGCACTGAATGAGAGTCATATTGTCTTTGGCACTTCTCTTTAGCTAGTCAATCTCACAACTTCTCTTTAGCCATAGAAATTCCATGACCAGGGGTCAATTTTTGTAGGTTTTGAGCTCAGTGTGCCGAAAATAGTTTTTAGGTATGGGCCTGTGAATTAAGATACTCTCCAGAGAGTTAAAATAATATTTTGGTCATTTTTCTAAAGCCATCTGGCATCTACCTGGAATTTAGTGTAGAAAGAGGGAATAACTTGAAGGGAAAAGGAAGGTATTGCACAAGAGGAATATATATAACTTGCTGGCTATACAAAAGTACTCAGAATGGGGTTTGTGTTGCTCTTCCATGACTAAAGCTGACACTTCCAGGCCAACAAAATATTTGAATCTGTGTGACTTTATTGTACAGTAGGTGTAGCAAGACAGAACACAAATAGGTACCTAAGTAGGTGCCAATTTGTATGTACAATAACTGAAAATCATTCTGGAGAAAATTTTTTTACTCAATCACTTCAGTAACTTTGGAAAATGATCATCAACTTGTCCAAAGTGAAATGGTTTTGAAAGCACAGGGAAGAGAACATCTCTAGCTAAATCCTCTCTAAGCACCTTACATCCCTTTCCTTTGCTCATTCCTTACCTGGTGATGAGGTGAGCTGTAGACTCTGCTCTGGAATGAGTTGCTGCCAGTTCTTGCCTCTCTCATCTGTCTCCTCACTCCTGTGGTTTTGCACAAACCATTATAGAGACTGGTGAATAAATAGCATTTAGTTATTTGTTTAAAGTTACCCAAATGGCATATTCTTCCAGTTTAAATAAATAAATAAATAAATAAATTGAATGTAGATCAAGATTTCTTCCCTGCCTCATCACCCTTACAAAAGTAATTCGGGAAGATTTCAAAAGGAAACTATCAGAACACAGTACTGCAAAAATTGCTTATTATTCAAATTTACTTGGAATTTTTCAAATAATCATTTTAGAATTTTTTAAGAGTTTCCTTTTTAGGATTAATTTAAGTAATTTCAGTTGACCTGAGACTATTGTTCAGAAAATAAACAACTCTTCAGAAAAATCTTGCTCAGCTATCTTCCAGCTGCATCCTCTTGAGGTTTCAAGAAGCTCTCTGTTTTCTATCATTGTGTAGAAGGGGGAAATGAAAGGAAAAGAGATGACAAATTTATCATAATTTCTTGTGTATAACTGATCATTGTAAAAAAAAGTTTTGCCTGAAAAAAGAAATGAGGTTAATCCCGTGCCTGCTGAAATCTCTGTTTCATATACTTTTGTCTTCTTTTCTCGCTCTCTCAGGTGCCACTGCTGCTTTACTCACCACCACCTATAATGCAAAAGGCCATGGCAGAAGTATTGTCATGAAATGTGTCTGTAACAAGAGAAACTGCGGTGTCAAGAGGCCACAGTGAAAGGTGACAACAAAAGTAACACTTCAAGTATCTTATACACTGGCAAATATGGTTCAATCCAAAATGATTCCTCCTAAATTATATTACACTTATCCTTTCATTAGCATTATTTAGAGGTCTGGTTGAGGGTTTTGGGTGTTTTTTGGCTTTATTATTGTTGTTGTTTTGGTCTTGGGTTTTTTTTTTTTTTTTTTTTTTTTTTTTTTTTTTTTTTNTTGGTCTTGGGTTTTTTTTTTTTTTTGTATTTGTTTTTCTTTGTTTTGGGTTTTTGCTTGGTTTGTTGGTTTTGTTGGTTTTTTTTTAATAACAGATTTCACTATAAACTCTTTATTTACTGGAAACATTTAGTGGGAAAACACAAGGCTACACTTTTTGTCTGTGCAGTCTAGTCCACCTATCTTCTGAATGTTTTAATTCCAAACAGCTGGTGTTATTTAGCCTGACAAATGAAACACTTCAGACAGTTTCTCAATTGTTGTAATTAAAAACAGGAAGCAGCAAAATAAATAAAGGAATCATGGGATCAATAAAGCATTATTATTATTTTAATGGCAATCTCAGAAGCCCAGATCATAAAGTGCTAGCTTACAAAGTGCAGGAAGTCTGAACAAGTACATGGTGGTCTCTGATGGAACTCTTGAGGAATGATCTGAACAATTTGAACAAAAGTTAGATGTTTCCTTAAAACTGAGCTCTTTGTTTCTAAAAATAACAAAACAGATTTCTGGGGAATTGTCATAAATGAAGATCACAGAACCATAGAAAGTTTGGTTTGGGTTAAATATAATCTCTTTCAAGCCCCATTGCCATGGGTAATGTACCTTTCAGTAGACCAGGTTGCTAACTGTTGTTAAAGATGCTGCAAAAAGGTGTGAGGGGTGGAAAATGATACAGGTATCATAACTGAAAGAGAAGATAAGCAACAAAACATGATATTGATGTAGAGAAAGGTAGCTCCAGTGACAGTCGATATCAAATACCAACTCATTTTATATGAGGTGTGTGGAGTTAATGCTTGTGAGGGGAAATAGAAAGCTGAAGTCACCTTGAATCATATTCTACTCTCCTTGAAAAACAAGGAAACTACCAGATCAGAGAGGCTCCTCTAGTGTTGAATGCAAGAAATAGCTAAGTGAGATGATTGTGGGTTGTGAGAGAGAGCTGGACAAGGACTCAGAACACAACACACAATCCAGGGCAGTATTATGGCTGAGGGACTGTTTCTTTTAATTGTTTTCTCTTTGTGGATCTTGTGGCACATCCTCTAGCATCCACATTTTTCTCTCCAGTCATATCTTTTTATGTTTTACTCTTCCTACCCCTGTGATTCAGCCAGAAGAACTGAAAGTGTTATGTCAGAATTGGCACATAAAAGAATAGGGTGGACAGTATGAACATTTGTGTAGTTCTGAGGATAGGTTTGTATTTTTCTGTCCTTCATTACTGTTCTGGCACAAACTGCATTATTGGGTCAGCTCTTCCCTATTCTTTGGGAATAATTTTTTAAGTCTTAAAACTCTGATAAATGTCAGAGATAAATATTTGACAATATTTACAAGTTGTGACTTGAAACTCATTGCCGAAGTGTTTGCCTTGTGAGGGTCAATAATTTTTCTGTGTATTGCAGAAGCACCTTGGCAACTTAAGGATTTATAAAAATTGTGAAGCATTTGTATTACTGATGCTGATGACCTTCAGATGAACTAACAGTATGCTTCTTTTTTACAAAAAGAAGTGTAACAATAAATGCATTCTGCAGAATGTGATACATACTTAATATTTTTCTCCAGAATTAGTATTTCCTTTTAATTTCTTTAAGAACGGTCAAATGAGGTCAAACTCTTTAAAAAACTGTCTTAATAATTGCGGCAGGATTTTTAGTGAGAACTTTAAACATTGTGAAGGAAGTGCATCTTATAAAAACCTAGCAGAAATACCACTATAATCAATACAGTTACTTCATAAGCTCTCAGTTTGCGGGTTTAAAATACAAATACGCTTAATGTTGAAATTATCTTTCACAAAGCAGGCAGATCAAAGGCTGTCCAATGCCTTTGTGGGTGTGCTGGTGAGCAGAGAGCAGTTCAGAAGGGAGAACAGATAAGAAGCTTGGCAAAAAAACTCGTAGAAAAAAAGGTAATGCTGTGATAAGAGAGTGAAGCTGAAAGGTAGGAGTGAAGGTAGACTAAGGCAGGAAATGACAGGGAATAAGAGGATTATTTAAGAGGAAGCATCAGTATGCAGCAAGGGGAATCTTAAATGGGAGATTTGGGGTGCATGACATGAGAAGGTCCAAAGCACTAATTATGAAGAATATACACAGTAAAGCTGGCTGAGGAGGAGATGCTGAGTTTGTATTTTGGGCTGTGTAGACGTTCCAAAGCAGATTCTCTAGATGAGAGAGAACTTCTCAAGGAGCATACTTTCTGGCAAGACTTTGTAAAATCAAAAGGCAGAAGCTCGAGAATTACCCTAACGATGTGTCAGAGGAGGGATTAATAAACATAAAATGCATGTTAATTACTCATTTGCTGTTTGCATTATTCATACCTGCTTCATTTCATTTTACTGCCAACTTGGAATCATTCCTTTGAATCAAGAGGTGTCATACATTGGAGTTTCTGATGCACTTTGATGGTGCAAAGTTTGATCTTACGCAATTTCATGAAAAAGAATGTTGCTCTTGCTGCTCTGACAATATCTTAAACTCTCACCTTCATCATTCACTGAAACTGTTTTCTTGCACTTCCTCTTGGAAGCTGTCATATAAATATTATTGAGTCACATCAAACATCTATTGTTCTCCTCCTAGATGTGACAGGAATGCGTGTAAGAAAAGGTCTCTGAAGAACTTTTATTTCCTTGAATGTGTTGAGAGATTTATAAAGCTATTTATCAGGAATGTGATTGAGTGAAAGCTTCATTTCAGCAATGCTTGAAACAATATTCTTGTCCATTTTTAAATGACTGCCATAAATATGAAAAAATAAATATACTAACCATTATCCAATTATTGTAGAAAAAGATTCCACAACTTTTAAAATTACAAAAACTTAGGTATACATTTGGACAATTTTTTCTTCTATTACATGGATGCAGATCCAATGGCTTTGCTGCTGTGTTATTAAAGTAGACCAGCCATTTTTGCTTGTCAAAGGTGTTCTTTTAGAAGTGAGAATTTCACAGGTAATTTGGGAAATGCAAAGAAAAAAAAATTAACTATGTACTTTCTTCAGAAGATTTTGTTACTAATGCATCATCTGTGGCAGTAAGCTGAGATTTCTCTGCTTTCTTGTCCTGTAATTCATAGCACTCCATGAGTTTCTATTGAAGTGATAAGAACACTCATAAGTATGTATGTTTCTGCTTCTGATCATTTTTATGTCATCAGAGTTTTATTGTTCCTTGGTATTTCATTTTCCCCTGTGGGTCCTCTATCAGTTATTGGATTTGTTAAATCATTGTTTAATAGGTTTTTAATTTTAAAGAATTAATTTCATAGGCAGAAAGTGCATTACTGCTGAGTAAGAAACAGGCAAACTTTACTCAAAGGATCTGTTGTTGAACATCAGGAACACTGATCCTGTTGTTGCTAGGAGGAAAATTAGTACCAAATATTGAGACAGGAAGCACTGATGAAACTCAATCATTTTACCTGACAGATCAGTGATCTTTCTAATACTTTCTAATACAGTATTTTTTTGATTTGACAATAATCTACAGATGATGCTTAAAAAGAGCACTTAAAACTCTCTGTGGAGCAGCTGATTGAGCAATATTATGTTATACATAAAAGTCCTCTGGCCTTTAAGTGCTGAACAGCTTTTCAGTTTGATTCATTTTCATTCCTAAACAATTCAGTTCACAAACCTTCAAACATTTAATATTTAGCCATATATTTTGATGATAGAAAAATGTATTAGTCAAGAATTTCAGAGCAGTTATAAAAAGTTCATTTAGTCACTGTGCATGGGCATGAGAGTTCTGTGTTGAATTGGAACTAAAAGCAAAAAAGCTCCACTCTTCTAACAACTCTTCTGACTTCTTACTTGGTGTGGGAATCTGCATTTTAAACATTGTTCTCCTCCTGTCATGGAATTGTTCTCCACTCTTGACAGTCTAGAGAAGCAAGGACTGAATAAATTAATTTTGCAAGTGCAATTAACATATAAGTAAATTCCTCTGAGGATGTGACACAGAAAACGTTGAGGACAGAAAAAAAAATCCCTTTTATATCATAACTTTTCAGGTTTATCAATCTGAATGCGAATGTTTAACTAATGTGCAAAATTAAAAAGAGACGGTACAGAGGAAATAGATTATTTTTATCATAGAAAATACCAAGTTGGCATTCACAGTTTCCTACTCGCATGCAAAAATATGAGACATGTATGTTCTAATATTTTGGTCATTATTACACAGGATGAAAGGGAGGACAAGAAATTATTCATCTTGATTCCTCTTCATATCTTCTAGGCTCATCTTGAGTAGCATTGCTCTTTCCAGCCTTTAAGGCTTCTGACAAAAGCACGGGGCCATGCTGAGCAGTATCACGTTGAGATTACCCCACAACTCTGCTGTGGATTTAGCTGTTGGTTAGCTTATCTTCAACACTCACCTCAGTGCCCTGCTGTCATCCATGGGTGACTGCTTTCAGTCTCTTGACAAGTTCCATGTTCCCCACTTGTCTAATTCCTGCTGAAACATTTCTTCTGCTATTTTTAAGCACATGCACACACACACACTCACTCTCACACACTCATTCATACTTCATGCAAACTTGCATATAGACTATGCTTTAAATTTCCTTTACAGATCTTTTATGAAAGTTCAACATGGAGAATGGAAGGTAATAAAGAAAAATGAAGCCCATTTTTGTGGTCAACAGCTGTCCCTGCATTATTTATGCTTAATGTTGAGGTCACAAGCTAATGGAAAGAAGTTAATCAATGCCTTTACAGATGCAAGAAGAACGACTCCTGTGAAACATCTCTTTTAGTTTTGATTTGCAATTGCCAGACTCAAACTCAGGGACTGCAACTTTCTCTTCACTACAGTCTTTACCACGAATTAAGTGAAAGGACTTTTTAAAACAATAAAATTTTCAAAGTTGGTCTTAAACAGAGCTCAAGAGGATATCAGGACAAAATGTACATGAAAAGAGGAATAAGTTAATGACATGAAATCTATTTCTATGGCATTAGATAATTTAATTCAAACTATATGTTTCAATATTAAAAATGGCTACTTTATCTAATATAAAAGTACATAATATGTTTGACAATCTCCAGGTGCTTTTAATGAGATTTGTTGCTCATATTAAAACTAGAAATGGCCTTGTCTTCATCAGGATACTCCTAATTCAATTTAATTCAATCCTATACCTTTTTTCTGGGGTATTATTTAGAGAGAAATCACATGAGAATCTTGATTTTGAAATTTAAATGCACGTTTTAATATGGATTTTTAACTGAAAACATGTTTTGTGAAATCCAGGTATCTCTAATGGGAATAAAATCACTTTAGAAAATGTACATAAAAACCCCTAGACCTAGACAGGATTTTTAGTTGTTAAAATGTTTGAAATACATCAAAAAAGAAAAAAAAAATACAACCAAACATGATGAAGTGTCATTTATGTTTCCCCAAAGCTCTTGTAGACAGGAAAATTAATTTTCTTCTTGATGTTTAAAAGCATACATTTCTCTTCAGCAGTATATATCATGGCAGCTATTGCTATTATCTACTTCAAATAGAGCTGTAAATGAAATATCTTTGTTGGATTATAATGCTTGTAATACAAAATTTTGCACACCTCGTAAATTTCACAGTGCATTTAACTGAAGAAAAAAAAATGGATTGTATTTCTTTGTTGAAGATCTCAATAGTTTTATACAATACTGACAGGTGGATTAGTGCTACAATTTTGAAATGGCAGGTGTTCGACACCTGAAATACTATCAAATAATATCTGAAACAATTTTAAAATTGTGTAATTTTTTCACTACCACAAGTTTAAACTTCCTTCGCTTCTAATATTAAGAACCCAAAATCGATTCCTAGGCAAAACGTTAGTGTTTCAGAAAGGGAGAAGTTGGAATGTCCCATTTTAGGTGCTAGACAGTACAGCATCTATTTTTCTGATCCCATTGCTAGCCTTTTTTTTTTGTTTTGTTTTTAGGGTTTTTTGGTGGGAAATAACACTAGGTGAAATACATGGAATGGTACAAAAATTATTAACTTTTTTTTCACAAAAAAAAAAAAAAGAAAAAATCTTTAGTTATGCAAATTACACCAAACTGCTGCCAGTAAAAGATCTGAGTTGTAATATACAATAACTTTAAATAATGTAAGGGTGTGTAATTCCCAATATTTAAGCATTTAGGACTTTCTTCTTCCTAAACATACTGATTGTTATTGCAGACTTCTCTAAAGAGTAGAATTTGAGTATTACTATTTTTTGTATTCAATAGTTTGAAAAGCACCAATTATGTAAGAAGAGTCAAGAGACAAAAGCAAATCATGCAGGTAATCAAAATTTATCAGAACTAATCAGCGAAAGCACAATGCAAACAATGTACAGCCCTGAAATCCTTCTCACGAGACATCTGACAAACACTTTACAATACCCAATATGTGGATGAAAAGTCAAGCTTTGTTTATTCACAGCCTCATACCACCTATTCAAAATTCATTGAGGCAGTCACAGGGGGGAGGTGCTATGAAGTTCTGAAGAGGCTGGACATCTTCTGTTACTCATTCCAGCAGCCCCTGTGAGGGAACAAGGGACAGGAAATCTGCTCCCACCTCCCTAATTTGACCTTATCATTGTGAAAGCCTAAAATATAAGCAGAACTTTAAATAAGCAGAACTTTACCCATACATTCTTTCCAGTCACCAGTCAATTCTCAAAAGCTTTTTGATAGGGAGGAAAGAAGTATAGAAAGATTTTCTGATGACCAAAGTACAAAAAAGTGGGCAATCTTCAAAGGTTGTTCTCATCTGTTTGAAATGCTGTCTTGACCAAAGCTTTAATTTGTAACTAACTTTGAAAGAGTGTGAACAGCTTATATCCAACCCAGTCCATCCAAATTCTTATTGGCCTATAATGGGAAGGGTCAACTTCTATAACTTTTATAATTTTTTATGCAAGATAAAAAATTATATACTGTTTTGTATGCTACAGTGTTTTGTTTCCAACTAAATTGATTTTAAATTAGCATCTAATTAACTGAAGAATAATGAAACAAATTAATTCAAATAATGAAGCAATAACTGCCAATTAGTTGTAGAAAAATTAATCTAAGAGATGGTAGAGGAACAGAGTCCTTTGGTGAACGGTTTGTGAATAACATTTTGTAGTTAAGTGTAGCTAAGCTTTGGGCAGCATTCCTTTAATTGCATGGTTTATCCTTATCCTGTATCATTTCCATATTTTTAGTGAAAAAATGGAAGGTCACTGATGAGGATATGCCTTGTCCACAGTACACATGCACCTACAATCTTCTTACAGAAATTGAGTGGGTATCTTTTATTCTGAGGTGTGTCAGGTGTAAAAGATTGAAATGTTAAGGGTAAATGACTCAAAAATTGGCCATTTGCAAAAGCAGAGGGCGCTTTGATGGGGCCAGGTTTGCTTAACCGAGCCCAAGGGGAGGAGGAGAGTTTTTGTGTGTGATGGTGACACCTTCTTATGGAAGAAGGCCCCAGGTGAGAAGGGGATGCACACCCACCACCAGAGGATGGCCATGCCAACCCAGCCTTTGTTTAGCAACAAGCTGGTGTTTTAGCTAGACGAGGGAAAAATTGGGAAGGGGATTTGTTTATGGGGAATCTGTGGCTTCAGCAAAACCCCAGTGTTGGCTGTAATTCCAACACTAGTTGCAATATAGAAGGCAAAGAAAGCCAAGTCTTGTTGAAGAGTATTCACTAGAAAAATTAGTTTGTTCACTGCTTGGTAAAATACTTGAGGTTTGTTGTTTGTTTGCTTCTGAAAGAAAAGATGGAGAGAAAATTGCAAATGCTATAGTGTCTTTATGAAAAAAGCCAAACATCAACTCAGTACAATAAGTAGAATTGAAATGAGAAAAGAATCCTGACTGAATTTCTATTGTTTCACTAGCTTCCAAAGTGCTGGCTAAGATCTCATTAGGATAGTGTCAGTGAATACAGTAAAAACATTGCTGAGGCACATTTTTTAAGCCAAAAGTATCTTAGTTTAGAGATTTATCCAGAATGAGAATAGAAACAGCAGGTTTTCAGCATTGTACACTTAGAGTCCCACATATATAAGATCACTTTACCATCACACAAGAAAATGCAACATTGTTGTAACCATAACTCTGCCACCATTGATACATTATTCCTCTTGGACATTTATATATTAAGTGTTTCTGCCAGCAGCATAATTTTTACTCGTCTCTCAGAAATCTAACAATAGCCGGACAGAGAGAAAAAGCAGAAAGTTCCCAAAGCCAATTTCCATGAAACTGAAATATTGTGTACTGAATAAAACATTTTTTGTTTTATTCTTTGTGGTGCTGCCATCAAGAAAGTAATTCACCATCTCCCATTTTTCTGCAACTCTTCAACTTCTCCTGAAGATAAAGGATAAAGAGCCTTCTGCAACACAGGTGATCGTAAAGATGTACCACTTTGGGCATTATCTTTAAATCACTGCATCCCTACAGTGACATAATTTCTTTATTTTTCTTAAATTTTGCATGCAGCTCATTCTGCACATCTGCCTTGAAGTGAGAGCAGCTGAGGTAGATTTTTGTGTGAAGTGGCAATTCTCTTCCCTTTGCAATCACATGGAGCTGCACGACTTCACTAGATGTTGAACAGGGACCTGCTGAATGTATCAGATTTAAGTCACATATTCCCTTGCATGGGAAGCCTGCCAGACTTCTGTGTATTTCCCTTATTAACCACAAAGCAGAAACTGCACTTTTATTCTGTGTTTGCCTGGAAATATAATGTTTTGCACATGAACGATAACAGATTACAAATTTGAAGTTTAAATATAATTCTAACTGAATGTTTTTAGAGCTTTATTAAATCTCTGCCTTTTTTTAACATGAAAGAAAAAGAAATTGTTTAATTTCCTAGGCTGTTGTACCATATTTTTGATCTGATGCATTCAGTTGTACCAGTAATGTTATGTTCTGCCATGTCAATAAAGTAATGGAACATGACTGCATTAACCAGACACAGCAATGAAATAGGCCACAAAATGTAACAAAGTGGAGTTTTCTGAGCAAAAGGAGACAAAAAAGAGGCTCAATACTTTTGTAATTATAATACAGTTTCTTACCTGATAATCAGTTAAAATAAATTTTAAAAATGTCTTCACTTTAAAAACATGTTAGATACTGGAGATACTGGATTTGTGGGAATTTTCCATGCTTGACCTGGACTTGCAACAGTTATCACTATGCCACATCATGCTGAAGGCACTTTCTAATTTGACAATAGTAGTTTGTAGTTTACAAAATATTTTAGTACTTTACAAATACTAAACAATACGAGATTGCTCTGAATAAAGCATACACACACAGGTATATGTATTTATACACACAAATTCACGCAGACAGAAAAACAGCAAGGTATGTAATGCTAAAATATATCCCTAAGGTCAAGCCTACACTGCTCCTTACAGGTAAGACAGTTAATTCAACAGAATTTTCTAGAGAAATATCAGTAATATTGACAAAGTGTCTTTTCATATTAGTAGCTTATTCTGCACCTGAAGAATCATTTTATTTTACCAACAGCAACATAAGTTTGCCATGAGTGTTCACTGTCAGACTGCAGTAGTTTCCCACATGAGGAAGTGTTCCTAATTCTAATTAGAACTTCTGTGCCTGAAGTCTTGGCTTGTCTAGAACATAATACATGAAGATGGAAATCAACCATGCTTGAACACTGTGGTTTAACCATTCTTGACTGTATAAATTATATGTTTATATAGCATTTAAAAAAGTGCTCTGCCCTCAAACTGAGATAACCCAGATCCCTACCAAACCATTAGTTGATATTTTTTAGCTCAGACTTATCATTCTGCTGCCTTTTCTTCATCACCAGTGAAAGGTACACTATCCTTATTTATGCTTAGGAAAGGAATACAATATCAATAGCTGTCTTCCCATATGCCATACAGTAAGCATTCTCATGAAAGGATAATTCTTCCATTCAGTTGAGCATATTGACTAATTAAGGTCCTTGAACCTTGTCAGTAAAGGGCATATGGAACACTAAAACATCAAACTCCTGAAACAAGTGATTAAAAAGTTGGTTGTAATTCCTTATTGGTGGAAGGATGTTGACCAGTACTGAGAAGATTTGTATTTGATATAGCAGGGACAAATTAGAGACCAAATGAATAATTCCTCTGCATGTAATCTATGATTTCTTATAAAATGCTTATAGTCCGTATCTTTATTTTCATCTTGAAGAGGTATCATAGCAACAAAATGTCCTGATCCCATATGTGGGGTATGGTAACATTCAGCTTGGGAAAAATAAAGGAATCTTAGTTATTTTCAAGGGCTGATATTGACACTGTTATTGGTTAATGTTGTTTAATGCCTTTGTTGCTGACCTGTAAAATGGAATGCAGTGCAATAGCATATTCAGATGGTATCAAACTGAGGGAAGCTGTCAGAGATTTTATGAAGTTTAACAAAGCTGAATGCAACATCCTGTAAATGCTGGGGACATACTGGCTAGCAACCAGTTTAACAAAAGGGATTTGAGATGTCCCAGTGGCCAAGTGAAACCTTATTCAGAAGTGTGTCCTGGCAGATAGGAAGAAAATAAGCAATGTGGGAAAGAGTATAGCCAGTAGGCCAGAGTCATTCTTCTTCATCTGGCACTAAGAATGCAGCATCCAAATCATCATTCCCATTTTCGTCTCTCCAGTACTCAAAATGTATTGAAATAAAGGAATTAGTCAGTGAAGGGCCATCAAACTGTTTAGGGGTCTGGAACACAAGATATTCAAGGAAAAGTAAGGATAGACTATGGGACCTGATTTTGTCAGTATGGAAAAGAGAAAATGAAAGGAATCTGGTTTCAAACATTCAGAAGCAAAGTGCAGAAAAAGCAGAGCCAGATTCTTCTCAGAGGTGCACCGTGAAGATATTCCAGTCTATGAACTTGAGCTACAACAAGGCAAATTATTAACAGATTTTAGGAAAAAAATTGACAATGTGAGTAATCAAAGACTGCAACAAATTGTGAAGACAGGTCAGAGATATTCTGTACTTCACTGTTATCTGAATTTGAAATGAAATATAGATTGCAGGTTGTCCATGCTCTGAGTGGGAGGTTGGTTCCTAGGAGTTACATTAGCAGGCTCCATTATAGGCTTTTGCCTTGTCTTAGATGATTTGTTTGAAAGAAAATCTTGATTTTTTAATATTTTTTTTCCTATTGGAGGGACTTAAACCATTGAACTCAAGATAAAATTTTCTTTGTACCTTTAATGTTTTGCACAATGAGACATGAAGCACCAAACAAACCCTTCTACCCTTTCCTTGCTAGGTTAATCTTTCTTTGTGGATATTCTACTGCCAGTTACAACTCTCTGGCTACAATTATCCGCTAAAATCAACAGGAAACATAATGGAATACCTTTGTTCTGGAAACACTTTTATTTTACCTTCTTCTTTGTATTTTCATGGTAGGATAAAAGAATTAAGAGAGATGAAGTCTCACTCTTTTCCCAATTCAAACATTACTTTTCCAGGGGTCCTCTACTTTTATGTTACAGCACCTTCATGCTGGACAAGATCTAAACCCCATTGAATAAACCTTCCCCATGTTCTTTCTCTAATCTCTGATTGTTTGAATGTCAGTGAAAAACTGTGAAAGTCAAAAACACACAAAGAAATTTTATTCTCTAAAGAAGATTTTATCTGATGGGAAAAATAAAAGCAAAGGGCTCCACTTCTTTAAGTGCATTTAAATAGTAAATATATATTTTTACACATTTTTTTAGCATTAGGCTAGAAAATGGTTCAGTACATTGAAATCAGAGAAAGTGACATCTGAAAGTAGAGTCAAACATCAATAGATTTTTGCTTATGTATTCATTTGCATTTTGAGAGTACTTCCATATATTCTGTTTTCAAAAGACATCCATTTTCTTATCAAAGCTTGAAATATAAATCCTAAATCCAGAATTTTAGTGTTAAGAAATGGTTATTCCATTGTTTTGTGGGGGTTTGGTTGTTTTGAGTTTCTTGTTTGCTTGGGTTTGGGTTTGGGTGAGGGTGGTTTTTTTTTGAATCATAGAATGTGTTGGGCTGGAAGGCACATTAAAAATCATCCAGTTCCAACACCCTACAGTGCACAGGGACATCTTTCCCTAGGTCAGGTTGCTCAAAGACCCATCCAACCTTGCCAAAATTTCATGCAGGATACAGGGGTGGTACAGACACATGCCAAGAATTTATGCTTAAGAAGATAATGAAGAACAGATTATTCTCCTGTGTTTCCAGGAAAAGAGGAGTGTGTGCTGTGAACTTAAGTGGGAAATCAAGACCCAAGTGAAGCACAGTGTAGTGGCCCCTGATAAGCTCTGGCCTGAAGACTGTTGGCCATAGGCTTTTGCTATGAATCACAGTCAGTACACAGGTAGGCCACCTGCAAGTTCCTCTTTAATTATGGAATTCTGGGTGCTCTGTGAACTGTTTGTGTGGTTTCACAGACCATCAGCGTTGCATGAATTGACTACAGTCTGGGAGTAAATCTTTTCTATTTCTCCTGCTAGGATTTTCTGTCTTGGTACTTGGTGAAAATGTGAATTTCTGCAACTGGAAAAAAGCAACAGGATGACTAACTATCCTGCCTGTCTACTAACAAAAAATATGGGACAATGTGATTTATTTCATAATCCACACAACTTTTAAAAGCCTTTTTAGACTTAAAGAAGGGCTTAACAGTAAGATTCTTTCTTCCTGTAAAATTCTCACACTGATCATTACTTTCTGCCTACCCAAATTTCCTATTCACTTTCAAATGTATGAGTCACTGTTGAGCTGAGTATTTATTCTATTCTGAATGCTGGTATTCCATCAGAATATTGTCAACAGAACTGCATCCTTCACTCTGTGCCTTATATTTTCTGTGCACTGTTGTTGTGCCCTGGTGAGTAATGGGTAGTATGGTGCAGGATGGAGCATAGCTTATGATGTACTGAACAGTGCTTGCATTTCACTCCAGAAATGTAAGTTTTTGATCAGTGAAAATAAGTTCTGAAACCTGAAAGCATCTAAAAGTAGCTAATTGTTTTAGAGGGACAGGAACATAACATTTAAATTGGGTAGACTTCAAAAAGCATAAGCGTACAGACTGCAGAAAGGTATAAAAGGAGTATGTATGGTGGGTTTGTCACTGAACTTTAATTGAAAACTGTTCTGGTAACTCATATGAAAGTGCTTATGACCAAAATGTCTGAGTAGATACAAAGTCTACAGAGACTGCTACTAGGCTTTTCATCTTTACAAGTATTAGAAATTCAAAAATATGCCTTTTTTGAGAAAAACAAAGTACTTAGTGCTTTGTACTTTGTTGCACTTCTTTGCAACAGAAAACAGAAAAAAGTGTTGCACCTGGTATGACTCAGAATATTCGTCTGAAAAGAAAATCTACAAAGTGAATATAAAACAATGTTTTAATTTTAAATAAAGAGCTGATTCTGATCTTCGTAGACTTTTTTTTCATCTTTTATGATGGAGACATAGCTGCATCAAAACCAACCAACCAAACAAGAACCCCTCATAATCCAAACAAAACACAACAAAGAAAAGCAATATCCATTTTAAAGTTAAAGAGGTTTTGAGCTGCATACAGAGATTCCTTTCTCAGCCTTCATATCAGTATCTTAGTAAGCCACAAAGTGAGAGAGAATCCAAAGCCTACATACTCCTAAGCTGCTGCCATCTCTATCAGTGCATCCTACATTTCATTCTCTTGATGTGTCGTGGGCACTAATGCAGTCATCTGTCATGTGTGGTGCATCAAGCCCCATGGCCCAGAAATGGTGTGCAGAGCTGCTGACACTAGGGAGCAACAGCAGGAATATTACATCCAGCAACCTCCCTTTGAGGCTTGGATTGAATGATACAGAGGTCCAGCTGCCTGACCTACCAAACCATTAGTGACTGAGAGATCATCAGCTGGGAAACTCCAGCTCCTGTTCCTGCCTTCCTCTTGCAGGCAGTGTCAATTACTGTGAAACTCATGGGCTGCAACAGGTCAAGTGTACGTGTGAAAGGGGGCAAGAGGACATGAAAAGCACGTGGCAATTCACCTCCACAGAGGTGGGGATG
Organism: Cyanoderma ruficeps; assembly: GCA_008694505.1. Taxonomy (NCBI): domain Eukaryota; kingdom Metazoa; phylum Chordata; class Aves; order Passeriformes; family Timaliidae; genus Cyanoderma; species Cyanoderma ruficeps. The sequence continues at coordinate 12,603,915 of VZDJ01000158.1, forward strand.
TGACAGACAACCAGACTCTACTCCTGACATGATTATGATACATTCTTTTAATAAAACAAGACTTCAGAAATTTGATACCTGAAGATTTCATTATGTCTGCTCTTGGTTTTGGCTTTTCTGTTCCTTTCCAATTGATAATAGATAAGCAACCAGCTTTTCTGTATATATTTTTGCCTTGTAAAAGCTTATGAAAAGAACAGAAGCAGCTACATTACTTTTTTACTTAAGGACTTGATTAGAAAGGATGGTATCTATAGTTTTATACATTCTCTTACTCTAGCAACCATGTGTTCTTAACACACTTGAATGCTTTTTTTCACATTGATCCATACTGATTTTGTGGAGTAGTGGGTGATATGTGTTCTATTCATATACAATTGACATATTTTTATCTGTTTTAAAGGAGATATGCAAACTTTATTTTGCCTTGAAAGCCTTGTTGTTGTTGTTTTGTTTTTATTCCATAGAACCACAAAATAAGTCATTCAAGCAGAACATGTGAATCTGTTCTTTTTTGTTTGATGAAGAAGTGAAAGATAATTAGGAGGACTACTTAAATATGTATACTTTCAGGATCTATTCATTTATTTATTGAGAAATCTGTTCTAAATAGTTTTGAAGCTAATTTGTCTCTATTTTTCACCTTTTTTTTCTCATGAAATACATAATATAGAGAACTGTTTAATGCAGTTTTTCTCCCTACCTTATATGTCACTGAGATTTTATACACAGGATAGCAAAAAGACAAGTAGTCAGACACTGATGTTGATGAATGACAGTGACTTAAGACTTGGTTCTACCTCTTCACACATTTTAACACAGTATTTATTCACATAAGCAATGAAATTGGTATCAGGAAGAAGGCAGACTCTACCAGAGTCTTCACTGCTTTCAAAACATGAAGTTCACTCTTTCTGAAAAGCAAAACATCACTAGTCAACTTAATTAGCAGTGCAAAAACAGCTTCATTTAAATTATTCATTGGGAAAAATCTGAAAAAATAGAGGACCAGAAAGTGTTGCCTGATACTTATGACAGTGACATTAATGTTAGAATTCCTCTCGTTTGGGAGTGTTTCTATTTAATACTCCTTGGGAGCCATATGTGACATCCCGTGATGATCTCATGCATCTAGCAAAAAAATATTAATACCCAAATTGCTATAATAATCATGTGAAGAAAAGGGTAAAATTTACCAGAGTAGAACACATACAAGATAATTTAAAAAAAAATAAAAATTACTCTCTCTTTTAAGATATTGACAAGTACTTGCCTTCCATTATCCTCACACCTCGTGAACATCTAGGAGTAAGATAACATGGAGGTGGTGAGCTGTGATGGCATATATAAGAAAGTGCACAATTTCATTTAGCTCCATGTGTCACAGTGTGTCAAAATCATCCCCTCTCTGACATTAACTATGTAGCAAGGGGATTGAAAACAGAACCTGCTCTTGTGGAGATATTCCTTCCTTTCTATCAGTGAGTTTTAAATATTTGGTACCATGCCGATCTTACTACTTTTATCCTAAGTAATTCAGAGCTCAAAATGGACAGCTTGTTCGAAATCAAAAACTCTATAGGTCCCTCCAAAGATTATTCTTCTCTTTTCTTCATTTTCCCAACCCTAAATTACATCAACATTTATTAAAAAAGTTTGGATGCTTAAATTATTTAAAAGTTGTAGTTAGATGTTACCAGTAAATTGATTTATTCAGATAATGACGTGAGATTAGTATTTTCCCATGAGCACAAAAAAAAANTGTATAAATTCAGATAAAACTTTCAATTCACTGTAAACTACACTGGGAGCATAGATATTGACCTAAGGTTACTTAAAATTACATCTTAAACCCAACATCTTTCACTACCTCTTCTTTCTACTGTCCCCAGATTAAATGTGTATTGATAATAAAAAGCATGGCTTATCCAGAATAACAAGAGCGTTCAGGGCTCCCATTCAAAATATGCTTTCTTTTGCTTCTTCTTTTCTTTTTTTTTTTTTTCAATATTTGGCCATGGAAAGTTTTTTGGTTTGGTTTTTGGTTTGGTTTGTTTTTTGTTGTTCCTTTTTTTTTTTTAATTGACTGTTTTTCTCAGTTTTGTGTTGTTTTCCTTCTTGTAACATCCTTGCTTTCTTTTCCCTAAGCACCCTTCCCTTCCTTCCTCCAAGGTTACCATAGAAATACACAATCATAAATTTCAGCAGAGAAACTCAGGTTGAAGTAATAAACTGAAATGTCAGGATGAACTACTTTGCATAAGTCACAAACCAAATTGTACATTTAGATAATTATTAATTATGTGATATTTTTACAGAATTTGAGTATGTCTGTGGAAATTTTTTTTTTACTGTTTTGGTTTTAGCTTTCAGTCCACTATTTGCATTAATAGCTTTGGCAATAAATACACTGATTTGAAGTGTATCAGCTTGGCAAGCCCTTTATCATCTGCCTACAGTATTCATTTAAACAGCCATGAAAATAAAACTTGGCACTTTCCAAAACAAGACTACAAACAAAGTTAAATATACTATGCACAGTATATTTTTTATATATATATATATATATNAAAAAGCCCAAATGAAAACCGAAAAAAACCCCAACAACCAGCTTTTTTTTTTTTTAATTCCTGTTTACTGGCAGATGTCAGGTCATTATCAACATAATTATATCATTGAGTATATTGATAAGCTGTTTATAACAAAGCCATTTACAAATCTGGCCTGATTCTTCATATGCTGCATAGTGAACCAACTTCAGTTTATGTAAAATGTATTTCACGCACAAAAATGCTACAATAACTGTCTGAAGTGGCAATTTTCACCCCTGTAGTTATTGATTGTTCAACTTGAGGGTTCACTTGTTATGATGTCTCACTGGTCACCAGTTGTTTTACTTCTAGATTAGCTGATTGGAACCGCTGAAATAGCGACATTATTTATATGGCCCTTCAAATAGCACTGAATAAAATATTGGTATTTTATTAATGAGATATATGTACATATTAATTCTAGGCAGAAAAAACCCCCAATTTTTTCTCTTTTTTTCTCTCTGATACAAAATTTTTACTGGAAAAAGTCATACAATTATTTATACAGAAAAGAAAATACAGTCCTAAAAAAAGCTTAACTTAAACTTAATTTTGAATGCTTTTACTTTGAACTTCTAGATCTTGAAAATTTAATTACATAAGGTTAGATAAACTAGAAACAACATCTTGTCTTTTTAGGAGTTCAATAAAAATATAAACTTAGCCTTTCTTATAATTGCTTTGGGAAAACTTTAAAGTTAGTATTTTCATATTTTAATACAAAGAGTCTTGGAAGGAGAAGAAAAAAATTGGAAGCTGTAGTTGTTCACAACTGAAATTGGAACAAAATTTGAATCAATTTTACCTTTTGAAGATGATAAGAAAATAGCTACATATGGAATTGGAACAAAAAATAAACTCTTCAAATTTTAAATATAAAGAAAAGTTTAAATTACTTTTGCATCACTTTTTTCACTTCTTAACATTAATTTCTCAAAATTTTGTAAAATTCAAAACAAAATACTATTTTCTTACAAAGATATCCAAAAATGCCAATAAGAATTTGAAATGTAATTCTTTAAATGTTTCAAAATTTTAAAAGATACCTTGATTTAAGAGACTGATGATCTCTAATAATATTTCTAGACAAAAAAAATCAGTGTGGGCAAGTTGGAGTACTTCAATGAAACATCAAAAACTTACAGAGAGTTTTTATAAATCATCCAAAAATTTTGAATGCTTCACTTTAGTTTTCAGTGTGCCTCGAGTCTGAATGACTCAGAATAGAGTCAGAATAAGAAGTCAAAGTGCAAAAAGGACTACCAATCTCTGGTGGCTCAGATGATATATGATAATTTGTCAGAATTACATGATTTGCTCCCAAAATCACAGGGAGAAGAAGGAAAGGGTGTCCATGAGTTCACTGAGTTGAACTCTGGCTTCATCTGCCTGTATCACATGCAGGTGAGGCCTCCTAAGTGGCCTCCTAGGTGTTTACCTAAGGTGTTTCTTACAGAGGTTTAATATATGTTTTCTGCAAATATCTTTCCGAAATCATTCCGAAGTTTGGCTGTACTTAATGCTAAGTATTATTTTAATGGTTAAACTAAGGGCTGTGGTAGATTTGTCTTGGCAGACAAAATCAGGCAGATGAAGCTGTTAAAGCACTGAAGTGTTTGTCTCTTCTGCTGTCCATTAATGCAGGGATGGCTGATACCACAAGTCATCACCTGCTGACTTATCACAGCATTCAGTCCTGTATACTAAGCTAAATGAAAACTAGATGTCTGATTTTAATCTTCTGCCACAAGCCTGTCAGAGTCCTAAGTATCTTTAGCTGCATCATAAGCCTATTGCTTTTTTTGCCCTACCTTCAGTGAGTGCAGGGAGCAATTTATTTATTTCTGTTATGCCACTTCTTCTGATGTATTTATAGGCTAAGAAGGACGCAGAATTTTAAACAGTAGATTTGTCTGACTGCTCTCAAGGAACTGTGTGTCAATACATAACAATGAATTGGGAAGAAGAAAATGTGGGATTAAGTGAAGCCATAGGGCCAGTGAGCCTGCCAGAAAGGTTGGGTGTGGAGTGCTCTGTCAGTGATGAAGGGCAGGTTTCATGTCTCATGTTCTTTGTGGAGTTCACTGTAAGGCAGATGAGACAGGTAGATGACTTTATTTTTTGTAAAAATCTGTTTGGCTGTTTTGGCATAACTGGTGGAATTTTCCTCACACAATTATCATGAGCTGTTTTAATTGAATCATACAATCACAGAATATTCTGAGTTAAAAGGCACCCATCAGCATCCTGAAGTCCAGCTCTTGGCCCTCCACAAGACACACCCAAGAGTCACACCACGTGCCTGAGAGCATTGTCCAAATGCCTCTTGAGCTTTGTCAGGCTGGTGCAGTGACCACTGCCCTGGGGAGCCTGTTCAGTGCCCAAACACCCTCTGGGTGAAGAACCTTTTCCTGATATCCTACACAAACCTCCCCTGAGGAGGTTCATACTGTTCATACTGGTTCATACTCCCCTCAGCTTCATACTGTTTCTTTGAGCCCTGTCACTAATCACAAGAGTGAAGAGGTCTGTACCTGTCCCTCTGCTTCACCTCCTGAGGATGTTGAGGATCACAATGGAGTCTCCCCTCAGTGTCCTGTTCTCCAGTCTGGACACACCAAATGTCCTCAGTTGCTCCTCATACGGCTTCAATGCCAGACCCTTCAGCATCCTCATGGCCCTCCTTTCAACCCTCTCTAATTGCTTAATGTCAAAAATGACAGATTGTGTGATTTGATTTAAGGATACAGCACTCCTTGAATGAGTCATCCTGGTGCCAGATGTTTGAACACTCTGGAGATTCAGAGATATTTTTACTGAGTGCTTACATTTTATCCATCAAGGATACAGGAGATGCTGGAATATTTCTCTAAAGAACAGAAGAGTGCCCTAAAAGAAGCTAGAAAGAGATAAGACAGAATAAGTGATGCAGCAGTGTTTTAGTCATCATTGCACAGAAATGTTCATTTAGCCATCATTCCTTAAAAATTAAACAGTTGAGACCAAAAAAAAAAAAAAAAAGCAAGCTATGACAATATATCAGACAGCTGAGTCAGTAAAGGTAAATCAGTATGAATGTCCATGTCATACTGCCACACAGCTTCTCACCAGCACTGCTGCAGCACAAGGCCATGCCATGGGAGGATCTCCTTCACCATTAAATGTAGCTATTGTCATCTCATTTTAATTTCACCATATAGTCCTTGTCTAATTGTTAATGAGTACATATAGTTCACTCAGCTATCTCAGTTTTCTACAGTATTAAGGAAAAGTTTGTTTCAAGAGCATGCAAGTTATTGAAATCTGTTCACCTGAGTATATTGGCCTGAGTGATGTGTTGTGTACTTATATTTCACAGGAGGCCTGTGCAAGCAGAAATGAGTGGGCAGTGTCTGGGGATTCTTAAATTCAGAAAAAACTGTCCTGTTTTGTTAACTGCACTGATATCAATCATAAATATGTATCTTCTGCCTTTTTACTATTGCTGCAAAGTAGGCATAGGATTGAACACTGTATTTTACTCACCTGCTCTTTTGTTCACCATGCAGCATGAGAGTATGGGTTTCAGTGATAAAAAGTCTCATCACAAATATGTGGAAGATATTGTTTGTGGTCTTTCTGTCTCTGAGATGTGTGTGAATGCAGAGAACAGCAGAAATTCAGAGCCTCAGTCACAGGCAGATGACTGGAAGATGTGGGAATCCAGTCTTCCATAGAGATGAAGGTTACAAACACATCACAACCAATCATCTGGGAAGTCAAGTACTAAGAAGATCATTGATACTAAAAGTTGTCTTACAACTGCTTCCCTAAACTAAGGAGGTGATGACATGGCTTTCCCACCACCAACCCCTTTGAAAGGATATGTACTTAACCTGGGGGCTGAAGTGGAAGAAATGTTCTGAGGATTTCAGCAAGATGCCATCCCAGCTCATCATAACTATGTGTCCTCTCTGAGTGATGAGAGATGAACTGGACCAGGACAGCCCACATCAGTCACTGTGGACATGTTGTCAGGACTGCAAATGAAGTCTCAGGATGATGAGGGGGACCTGGCCCAGGATAAATGATGGAGCAGGAACGGAAAATCTGCTGGACAGAACACCAGAAGCTGCTGATCATAACAAGTACCTGTGTAGGAAGCCAGAAAAGTTAGAGTTGTGACAGGTGCCTGAATCTCACAGGTGGTTAAGTGGGAGGATGTGAAAAAATGCCAGACATGACAGATAATTGGAGGGGAGTGTTGGGAACGGTTGTGGGAGTACAGTGTTGTAAGGCAAACAGCTCTCAGGTAACCATCAGCAATACCATAAAATGCCAAGTTTGCCGAGCAAAGGGGATGAGAAATAATGTATTTGCTATCAAAACTAGTACTAACTGAGAAAAAGTTATGGGTTCAGGTGGTTACCTGAGGGAAAACAGGAGGTTAAAGATAGGTAGAAGAATGGTGGAAAGTAAGGCCAAGAAGGGGAGATGGACCCGTAGGAGTGGAAATACTGTGAAGGTGGTGTATGGGGGGCCTACAGCGAGACCTGTTCTAGCTGGAGCAGGACACAAAACCAAACCCTCTAGTCTGACCCTGAAGCAGGTTCACCCTGTGCCTGAGTAAGTGGGTTTGGGATGGGTGGGGGGCAGGTTATTTACCTCTCCAGTAAGGGAACACATGGATAGGTGGGTTAAGCACCCCTGTGTCAGTATGTTCCAGGCCTCACAGCTTCAACAACCACCCACCTTTTCATAATGGGAGTAAGGTTTTTTGTTCATATGACTTCAAGACTCATCACCCCTTAATTTCAAGGCATCAACATCACACATCTTTTGTAAGCATTTGCTATTAGATCTTAGTTTGCTCTTTGGTCTGTGCCTTTCATTAATCTACATCATTCATTAGGATAGCAATGAGATGCTATGGGAACCCTCTCTAAATTGCAGGGGTTTTTGTCTCCAGGGTTCTCTTAAGTGAAGCTATTCAGTTTTCTCTCATGCCCTGTATTCTTAGCCCAGTTTTATTGTACCAGCTTATAAGCTCTGTCTCTGCTCTAGCATGAGACAAGTTCGTCATTACTTGGAGAGGACTTTTCAGGAGTCTGGAAAAAGCTTGTGAAAGAGAACAATTTATTAAAATGAGTCTCCGTACAAAACCCCAAACACTAACCAACTAAATCACAAAAAAACCACCAAAAAAACCAACAACAAAATCCCAACAATAACAACAACAAAACAACCTCAAAAAACCCCAACAAAAAGCTTCACAAAGATAGAGAGGAAAATAGAAAACACAAATGGTCATTATACAGAATACTATTTCACTTGGGCTTCAAGGTGTGCATACATGCAAGTTTATTCAGATACATTGAATCCGGAATCTTATTTTTCAAGGACATGGGATGGAAAAGCAACTACACATGCAAGCGAAGTTTGAATTTGTCTCATTGCAAAGATCACTAAATATTCCCTGATGAATTTCACAGATTGTCATTTTACCATCTTCAGAGGCACCCTAGAATACTACAAACCCTAAAGTGGCCCCCTCTACCCATTTTTTTTTTAACAGATGTGTCAGTATCAGTCTTCCAACAGAGTTTTTACTCTATAGTCCACCAAGATTCAGTAGCAGAATTGCAATGTTTACCTGTTTCTGTATAAGCAAGTCAAGCTCCAGAGCAATTATAATTGTAATATTCCATATAAAGAAATAACAGCACACTCTTCAAGATAACAGATTATTATACACTGTTCATAAAAATAATATGTTCTTGGTAGACTCCACACTGAAATTCAACCAGGGAAATCCAATCTTATTTCCTCAGAAAAAGACAGCTCACTTCAGATCAGATGGATTTTGCCTGTTAGGAAAGATAAAAGATTCAAATAGCAAATAAAACAATACTGCAATAAGGGGGGAAAGAGTTAAATTGAACAATTATCTATGCAGACACTGAAAGAGACCTTTCAGAACTACTGCAGTTTTAGTACAGTCCTGTTAGACCACCCTGCTGCTCACTCATCTGGACACTCTGTTGGCTGCTGTATTTGCCTCTTACTACTCTACACAGGTGTTCCTGTGATTCCTTTGGTCTGGGAGTTTCTCTGGCATAATCACAGCACATATGCTTTTGCTATTTTGCCACAGAAATATGATTATGTGGACCAGGTGGCCTCATCCCACAGAACAGATACTGATGCCTGTCTTACCCCTACATCTTTTGCATCATGTGTTGTGGGTACACCAGGTGAGGGTGAGAAGTGAATAAGTAGAGAGGGCTGTCGATGAGTTTCAGGTACCTTTTTCTGTTTTTCAGTTCAGCTAATGAGACTTATGGATCTATACAAAATCTAATGTTTTATAACTCAAGACACATATTTTCCCTGTCTCAGTGTACACAGTGTGTTGCAAAAATGGTAACTTGAAGCTTCTAAGACTGTGATTTCTCCTGCAAGTAGTTTCTGTAGCTCAAGTTCATGTCTTTCTCACTCATGTATTTTAATTTTTTTCATTTCTTCAACAATGGTTGTCGTAACAATGCAAGGAAATGCTTTGCTCTCACTTATTGGGAACATTTCACTCACTTGCACTAGTCTCCTACAATAAAACTTAAAAATCAAAGAAATCAGATGACATCTACTCTTCCTTGTTCAGTAACAAATGCCCCACAAGTGTTCTCCAAGCCTCCTGTTCCAGATTTATTCACAAGTTAATAGCCTTTCTCAAATACCTTTACTAATGTGGTTTTATAGATGGTTTTTCTTTGTTTCCTGTTATAAAAAGCAGCTGGTATTAAAATACAGTAAAAAAAAAAGCTCTAAATATTCAAGACTTCCTTAGGGAGCAACAAGATTCAGCACAGATTCTAGGGAAGACCAGTGCTCTTCTAAAATTGTGGTTGTAAGTGAACTGACAATAAACAAAATGACAATAAATGACAATGTTTGCATAAAGAAACTGAATTTAATTCCTGGTCTGTACTACCAGTGGAACCTTGAGAGCACTCCAGTTCACCTTAAGAGAAAGACTGAGAACATGGTTAATATTCCAAAATGTAAATATCTAGCTATGGGGGGCAACCAGCAGTGTCCAACTGCTTTCATTTGGGATTCAGATCTCCAAGATACTCTCCAAGATCACAGATACTTATCCCTATGTGCTTGCCTGCTTTGGACAATGCTAGGCAATTATGATTCCCACACTTAGTGCCTGGTAAGCTCATTTACAAATTGCCTGTAATGGCTAATCATCAATGACTACACTGGGAGCTTAGAAAATGAGCTCACATGTATGAACTAAAAATAGACTTTTAAAACAGGATAATTTAATTTTGAACTGAATCCATAATGCAAGTTGTATTGGTCCAAACCCACGAAATTCATAGCTTGTATATAAAAAAATTTCTTTATTTCATTTCAGGAACCAAAGCCATTTTCTCTTTTAGCACCGACAGAAATAGGAGAAAAGTTCAGAAGTTGATATGGTTTTTGGTTTGGAACTCACTAATTGCTCTTCAGGTTTGCTCTTTCTCACATCATCTTTAAAAAGTCCTCATTAAATGATGAAAGATGAACAACTAGAGAGAAAAGATTAACATCTAATCAACCCAGTCAAAAGGGAAAAGAGAATCATACCACATATTAAACTGAATTTTCTTTCCGATGGAGGTTTTTATTGTGCTTTTTTAAACATAATGTAGACAAGGCTAAGATAATTACAGCAATCATCTGATTTTTCCACTGTCCTGCTCCTGTGGAGTGCATTGGACTACTTCTCAGGTGGCATAGGAGAGCACTTATTTTTGGGTCAGTGCTTGAATTTATTATTGTTTTATTCAATCAACTTTTTGTCTGGTAAGCTACCAAGTCCATAATTTAATTTTAAAAACCCCACATTTTTAAGTGTAAACAAAAATTGTATACTTGTTTTTTGCTAGTATACACTAAAAGGCACCATCAGACAACTCAATGTTAAATCAGACTTAAGAAAATAAAGATGTAAAAAAGCAAATGAGTGCTTGGAGAGGATGAAGAAGAAAGAGATGTGTTTCACTGAAGATTTCATCATACTAAAAAAGCTTTTACAGCTTTTTTATTACCATGGCAGTGTAACAAATTTTAGAGCTTTTGAAACATCACTCAAATGGCTAATATCTCCACAAAGTGCAATCTGAAATAGAGTTAATTCCTGTTATGTTTACTGTGAAATTTCAAAAGTAAAAATTAGATTTTTTAAAAATAATTAATACATAAAAATTCACTTTATATTCTTTTTGCCTGAGAAATACACACAGTATGGTTTAAGAAAAGCCTGTTTCCTCTCATAACTACAAAAATCTATTGAATTTAATGCTCAGACTGCAATAGATTCAGTTATTTATGTCCTTCTTTGCCAGAGGAACAACAGATGTGTAGAGACATTAAAAAATACACTATTTTACTGCTGAAGGCAAACTTTTAACTCTTTGCTCACAAATCCAGACATTCATATCAATAGGATAGATAAAAGGGATATAATGCTCCAAATAATCTGAGTTTTATAATTTACCTGTCAGCATTAGGTTACAGGAGTCTTTAGAGAAGTCTTTAGACTCCTTTATCTTTAGAGAAGTCATTTAATAGTTTGGGACTTTTTTCTTTCACCAAAAATTTTCATTTACATCTTTTGCAACTCCAGAAGGGATAAGAAAATTGTCACCTTGTGCATACAACTACAAGCTTCTATTCAGAGTTCAGCTCCAGGGATGAGGAAATCATTTGCTTTCTACAATATCACTTAGCAGGTGCTAACAAGGGCAGCTATTAAAAAAAAAAAATCCCTTTGGTATTTGTGTGTTTGTTTATTTGTTTTTTCTTGACTGCTCATGTTCACACCTGCCCACCAGAATTCCTTTTTTTTTTCCTAAATCATCTGCCTCACTGTTTGGGAAGTGATAACACTACTCTTTATGCAAATATAAATTGATCCTAATTAGCATGCACAGCACAACATTTTTATCTTGTATTTCTAGGTGCAGTTAAGCAGAGCTAGTGTTCAACAAGCTTATAAACAGATCAGCTACTATTTATTTGAAAGTGTTTATATACTGAAACCTGTCCATACAACCTGTACATTGTGCCCTTTTTTACATGAAAAACTAAAGCAAAGTGAATGTTTCTGACTTTTTTAAATTCTGTACTTGCCTGGTATAGGTATTGATTTTCGTATGGAGGGACCAGAAGTTCAATGTAGAGAAAGAAAAGGCTGAGTAGGGAAACAGTCTTGTGACACTGAAACATTCAGAAAGCAGGAGGTTTAACAGGGGCAGTCTGTTTTAGGCAGCTGCTTCCTCATCTCCTTCCTTATGGTGCAGCCGGTTGGAGGAAGTTAAGATTCCAGCAGTGCTGAGGAAAAGGTAATTTTATCTAACACAAAGATAAAAACTTTCAGAGCATATGAAACCAACCTTTCCACAGTTGAATGCAGTCAAAAACAGCACTCTAGGAAGGCTTCTGCATTTGCCTAACCATGTGTAATATGCCATTCATAAAGTGACATTCCCACATTTATCTTAAGGCTACTTATTGACAAGTGCTCAGCCAACGACAGTTTGGAGCCTGATAGCTAGATAGTCTTGACAGATAATCAATATATGTAGCAGAACATGTTCAATGGATTTGGTATTTACCAAATGAATGGATATAGAATAATAGAATCATTAACTTTGGAAAGTACCTTTAAGATTATTGAATACAACTGTTAACCCAACACCACCAGGCCCACCAGCTGTGTCCCTAAGCACCACATCTACACTCCATTTGAACAGTTGCAGGGACAGTAATTCCAACACTTCCCTGGGCAGTCTGTTCCCATGCTTGACCACACTTTCAATGAATAAATTTTTCTTAATATCCAACTAAACTTCCCCTGGCACATCTTGAGGTCAATACCTCTTGTTCTATTGTTTGTTACCTGGCAGAAAACATCAACACCCACCTGGCTACAACCTTCTTTTAGGCAGTCATAGAGAGCAATAATGTCTCCCCTCAGCCTCCTTTTCTTCAGGCTAAACAACCTCCATTCCCTCAGCTGCTCTTCATACGACTTGTGCTTTAAGAAACATTATATAGCATTCTTGTTTATCAGAAATGGATGTGCAGGTTGTCACACTCCCATGCATTAACATAATAATGATAATCTTAACAACATTCATCCCTCTGTTTAGGATTGCTAGCAGTGTATGACAGATTTTTAGCAATATAAATACTCTGTGGAGGTTAGCTATTCAGTGCTACTTCCACTAGCATTAGTGAAAACATTTATTGAAAGCAGTGGCTGTCCTTATTGTTTTAATTTTTGCAGCATAATTATTTACCATTATAAATTCTTTTTAACTTTGGTAATTGCACATGCACATATTGACACAGGGAAATGCATGCATGAAGGAAGATGATGAATAAGGGGGAATAAGGCATTTTCTGACTCTCTGAAATGATCAGGCTTCCATATGAGGAATGAGTGAATATTTACTCTGGTACAAACCATCTTGAGTGCTGCAGCTCTGGTTGCCTGGCCCACACTGATGTACAGCCACTATCTTGTTTCATAGCCTACCATACAAGACCACTTGCCACAGGGTTGTAGGTGTAATGCCCAGTGCACTTGGCCACAGCCATACAGAAAATAGTTCTTAAGTCGTTATTCATGGGTTTAAAGTTATTTTGATTTCAGCCTTCTATGTGTACAAGTCATAATTAGACGTCCACAAAAATGCTGTGCAACAAATCTGAGGCAGAATAAGTAAAAAGTTTTCCAAATATTGGTAGCAACTTCTGTTAGTGACTTTTCAGAATGCCTCGATTGGATGCTGCCACTGCTTCCTGGGCAATTTATTGGGTTACATTCTCATGATCTGGTGTATCATGAAGAAGTCTTGGAGTCATTACAATTTGCATGTGCTGTGTTATCTTTACTATGACAAATACTGAGTGTTGTGAATATTTTTTATATATATGAAAATTACAATCACTGATAGGATCACTGATAGGAATTCAATGGGAATTGCAAGCCTCATTCTGTTTATTCAAATACCAGTTTTGAATGACCTTCATTGTCAGAAATAAAGTTCTGCGCTGCATACATTTCTGTGCTTCTATTCAATGTTATGGCTATTCTACTAGTTATTTCAAATTATTTCAAAGTGTTGGACCTGCTCATCTATGGAGCTTGAACTCCTAGTAAAAGTGAAGGATATGTAAACCTAAAAAAATCAGAGAAAATAAACAGGTGGATTGGCTTAAATATTATTATTTCAGCTAGATAGATGACTAATAGATGTAGTGTAGTCAGAGTTTTAGCCTGGGTTACAGACTTCTAAGTTGCAAGCTCTGTATTTAATAATTTTTTTGCTGATATTTGTGGCCAGACTATATTGAGGTAGATAAATTGCAACTTCATAATATTATATGTGTGTCAACTACTTCTTCCAAACTCTGATAACATAATGTTAAATTTTATAAATTATCTATGGAGGCATTGTGGAAGGTTGAAATAAATAACAATAGGAAGAAGAAACCTTTTTATGTGAACAGGATATTAGCAGCAATGAGAAATGCAAGGTGTTCATAAGGAAATATAATGTCCATATTTAAAATGAGTCTCTAGAAGAGGCCACAGGTCTGTGATTTCAATGCTTTACAGGTCATAAATTCAAAGAAGTAAACATACAGGTCATCTTGCATGAGAAAATATATCCGTTTTATTCTATCTTGCTGCCCAACACACAAGTAGTTTCTTACTGGAAATAAAAATGTTGAACATAAACGTTAGACACTTCACTGTTAAGAGACATCAAACAACAAAGACAATTAGCTATGCTATATAATTGAGTATCAATATTGTATGGAATGAGGAAGCCATAAATACACAAATTATATGAAGAAACAAGTGAATTTGTACTGTCACTTCATCTAAAACTGAAAATCAAGTACACACAAGAGAAGGGAAGAAAAACACCTTATGTATTGGGCCTATGTGATACAACTGATCCTTCAGACATTTTTACATACCATCCATTGTGTCCCTTAATCCCATTCTTTTTTGACCTAACCTAGCCCAGCTGCATTTATTCAAGCTAGAACGTAAAGGATGTTCATATAGTTAATATCTCCTCAGAATATTATACATTCCTCCACCCGGTGGTATGGTGCTTTACCAATTTTAACTACTGTTTTTTGGCACTAAATAGTGATTTAAGGTGTGAGTTGAGATAGGTAACTCCGTGTGGCAACATTAGGGCAGTGTAGGCATCTATCCCACATGGGGAAACAGTATGCTCAGCCCGATAAGATCCACTTGTGAGGCCCACAGGCCTTTCAGACATAACCTGAAAGGATTCACATAACTTTAGACATGACAATGTGTCTGTCAGAAATCTGTCTGATTTTAGATGGCTTGGTTTGGAGTAATGCAATTTGTTTTCACCCTTTACCTGTCCTAAGGGGTCAAATGATTTAAACAGACCCTCCAAACTAGCCTGGAAGACAGTGGTGGCGGCCTAGACCTCCAGCCTGACTCATCAATGCTGTTCCATGTATAAAAATGAATTAAAAAAAAACCAAAACATATTCAAACCAATGCACAGACAAACTCTAATCCATAATGAAAGTTTTCAGCATTCATAGAGCAGTTCTCACTCAATAGGTGTCCTTATGGAGAGAAAACAAGTTCAGCCATTCAACTCATCTCAGCAGTTATGGTGGAGTCGTTCCTAAATTTTTCCCATTCTCAACTTACTTTTATAGTATTCCTTTATACTTAGGTGGAGCTTGAATGATTATTGTCATGGATACCTTTGTTACTGGTTGGTGTTATGTTCTCTCACCTCATTTTACAGATACAGTCAAACAAAATATAGAGCACACTCCTAAGTGTGTGGACACTTTGGGGAGGAGGTGAGCATTAGTATTATGATTAGGCTATAATGAACCAAGTCAATCTGAGGAGAGCAATTTTGCTGCAGTTTCTGGTTCAGCAGCAGGACATTGTCCCCTATTTCTCTTGGCTGACAGCTGCTACGCAGTTTATCAGCTCCAAAGCACCATCGAGTTTCCTTCCCTGCAGGGATTCCGACAGAGCCTGGCTGCAGTGTCTGAACTCTGCTCCACCTTCCATTCCATCCCCCTCAGCAGGCACTGGGATTCAGATTGTGGAGGTAGGGAATCATCATGGAATGGGTTTTGAGTATGTCAACCATATTCTATCCAGGGAGTGGCAGCTGCATTTTATCCTATAATCTCCATAACTTCTGCTAGGATGTGAATATAACTTCTCAGTTTCCTTTAATTTTACCCCAGCCATCTTTCCATTATGAGCTGTGGACTTTACTTTCACACTTTATTTTTTGTACCAACTGCTACTATCTTTGCTTATATTTGTATTGAGCAAGTTTTCTGCTGAACTCAGTAAACAATAGATTTTTAATACCAGTCGGAGAATTGAGACTTTGTACATACATATATTTTTATAAGTATATTGATTGTTCTCTACCTCAATGATACAAATTTATGCTTACACTGAAATCTTTAACTTCAGTTTAAACCATCAACAAAAAGTGCAATAACATGATCACAAAAGTTCTTAAATCCTTCTTTTAAGAAAACTTTCTACTGGAAAATGTGTAAAATGTAAAGTAATAATGCAATTTATTGAAATGTTTCAGAGGGAAATGAAAAAATATCTTTAGACTGCGTCTGACATTATTTTATGAGGCAATATCTTTGAAGTAAACATGATGAAGAAGAAAATTTGTAGGTGACACTTCCCTGTAAAAGAAAACGCTATAAACATCACTACAGTGGCAAAAAAAATCAGTTTGCTTTTATGGGTCACAAAACATGAAATAATTTAGCTCATCTCAACATATAATATATAACATGATTTATTAAGATTCATCTATGCCATTATATATTTCATTTTTCCTAAACAAGTTACTGCATTTAAAGATTTTATGATGAATCCTATGTCAACATAGTATTAATAAAATACTTTTTCAGTCTATTGCATGAGAGCCATAAAATAGATACATGAAAATGTTTTGCTGTTACTTCATAGCAAAGAGCAGTCTGTAAAAACTGCTAGCATTAGTGTTTACAAATATGTTATGATCTACAGTTAACTGAAACTGAGCATTTAATGTCCTTTTATTTCTTAATTAACTTACATTAGACAAATGGATTTAAAACATTACCTAGCAGTACTCACAAAAAATATATATTTTCGTTATATAAAAGGTGTCATTTGGCTGGGGACAAGATCTCTTTTTTTTTGATTACCAATGAAGAGCAGAAGAAAAATTGAAAGTATAAAATTCCTAGTACGCCCCTACCCAGATGGCTAAGTTTTGCTCTACATTTTTCCTTTGGAAATGTGTGGTTATTTTCTTGGGACACTTTGAAATCTCAGCCTCTTAACTGAGGCAGTTCATGGGTGAAAGCATAAAGTCCAGTTGCACCAGAAACCAATGTTTTATCTGATGCTTTTCCATACAAAACAAATTTCTCTGTTGACTTTATCAGAGTATAGAAAATCCTGACAATAAGAAAAATCAGTTTTGGTGTAAACTCCACATCATTTTTTTTTTTAACAGGTATTCTTGTACATTAAATAGAAATTTAACATTCCAATGCTTGATGTTTTGTTTTTCTTTCTAACAAGAGTTGCATAGGCCACAAATGTACTACTCTGTCTATAATGTTATGGAAAGCAACCCAGTTCCTATGGGACAGTAGGAAGCAGAGTTTTTTCCCACTTGACAGATTTTTTTTTAAAAATTGCCATCTTTTTGTAAAAAATTACACCAAAACAAAACAAAACAGACAAAAACCACAAACCAAACCAAAACATAAAAAAACCCCAAACAAAACAGAAACCAAATTCTTAATATAAAAATAAATGAGATTTAACAGTGTTATACAGTCACAATAGTCTGGTTTGATATAGAAGATTGTAACAAAGTCTTCAGAGGCACTACAAGATTTTGTGTGTTAGAGTGGATTGATAACCAACATGAAGAAAAACAAAACTAACAAAAATTTCACAGTGGCAGATTAAAAGCAAAGACTAAATTTGAAAATAACTCTATTAATTATTTCAATTAACTACCTCTGAGTGAAGCAATTTTAAGAAAATTTGAAATGTTCCTTAATGACTACATTTGTTTTAGCTCTATTAAAATTATTCAGTGATGAATAGGGTTTTGATTATAAGCATACAGGTCACAGTTTTGATTAAAAATTGATTGTGCTGCATCTCCACTACATAGTGCATCATTTATTAACTATTCCATCTGAGATCATCTTGCACATTCTAGGTAAATCAAATTGTCCATGATACTTTCATATATTTTTACACACTATCTATTTTCAATGATTTTTATTTTCTAGAACTTTCCTCAGTTCATTGGCAAAAGTAACCATGCACTCTACAGCGTGTGCTCCTGTGTTACAAATACACTAACACCTGTTTACGTGCATTAACATGAGGAAGAATTCTTATTAAAATATATGATCAGAAAATTCATATCTTCTAGAAGTGAAACTTCACTGTACCTTCCAAACTTCAAAAAAGAAGCCTTTGATATCACACTAGCTTTTAATTCTGTAAAACAGAAAAATAGAACTATTAATTTAAGAACAAAATGGAACATTTCAGAAATGACAATTTTTTTTTTCACTACTAGCTAAAATTTGACAAAATGGTGGTATGAACTACAAGAGCAGAATGAACTTTAGAGTTCCAAATGCATTATTAATACTAACAGCCACTGTAACAGTTAGTTTTACCTAGGCATTTCGTACATGTACAGAGGATCACAGGAGCTCTGGGTCAATTAGCATGGAAATTAGTAAAGTTAGCCTGACCCAACGTCTTGTCTAATTTACCTTTTCCAAGCCTGCAACTTGGTTATCTGCAACCTCTGTTGTACTGTGACATGAAATATTAACCCATATTGTGAACTATCTGCTACAAGATACTGCACTGTAGACAGCAAAAATTGGCAAGCGGTTAGTCACAAAGTCATGCACTGGCTTTAGCTGTAGATAAGTATTTTTTTCATTGAAATCACTATGTAACAAATACTCTGGAGAAACCAGCACTCTTGCTGATAGTTTATGGAGATCAAAATTAATTTCAGTCTCTGTAGCTTGGGATAGTGCACTACTCAATGTACCCAAGCAAATTTTAGTGGAACATTCTATGGCATGACTAATATCAGTGGGATGAATAGAATTTTTTCTTCGAGATCAAATAGTTAAATACAGCAGGGATATACAAGTGGACGCATTAAATGTAAACTTCAAAGCAGAAAAATTCCTTTGCTTGAGCCCTTTACTGATTCTGTATGTTTTGTAAAGAAGACTAGGTGTCTTATTTATTTATGTATTCTTTATATAAGATGCTGTTGATTCTGTGTTATTTAGTCTTATCTATGTGAGAACTCAAAGTTCCAGGTTTCTTTACTCTTTCTTTTTTTTCTTAACAGGAAAGAAGTCATACTGAAATATGACATTCAGTGTGAACCTTAGACAAAAAATATTTTTTTCTCTAGCAGTTGCCAGTACTTTTCGATTAGATGACATTTACAATGACAGTAAGATATTTTTAAATTTATACAATAATTTGATAAATAGTTCCTTTTTTCTTACTATTTACTAAATTGAGACTTCTGTAAGACTACATTCTCGGTGATTCTCATCTAACATCACTAGTAGAAGGGGTATGTCTAGTGCTTTATCATTAAAAGAATGCAGAACATCCATCCACTTTGCCATTTTTATCATTTACATACAATTTAAAAGTTTTTAATACTGACTAAACCAAAGAGACAAACTACATCTGGAACACTCACAGTCAGTCCTCACAGATGATTTATTTATGCAAGCCTCAAAACACTGAATGAGTTCTATGAAAGTAGTGGTTTTTAGTTAATTATTTCAAGGGGAAAGTAAAAGAATAAAAATGTAGGAGAAAACCACCAACTAGCACTCTCTATTTTCACTTTCAGAAAGCTTTTAAGCTGTGTCCACTTGTCTGTGGTTCATGGATTATCATTTTGGTGCTGCTTTGTGAATATTAAAAAAAAGAAAAGTTAAACAGCAGACTAAGACAGAACAATTGGGTTGTTTTGCAGCGTATTATTTTCAGACACTCTTGAGCAAAATTTGGGGACCAAAGTCTGCTGGCACATTATCTCTGATTTCGCCAGCAGAGACATTCTTTAATGTGAGGATGGTGAGACACTGGCAGGGGTTGCCCAGAGAAGCTGTGGTACGCAATCCTTGCACTTGTTCAAGGCCAGTTTGGATGGGGCTCTGAGCAACTTGATCTAGTGAAAGGTGTCCCTGCCCATGGCAGGGGGGGTGGAACTGGATGATTTTTCAGATCCCTTCCAAGCCAAGCCATGCTATGTTCTTATGATTCTGTAATTCAAGTAACAGATCTGTGTATTGTACAAAGTCATAAAATGGAGTGGCTGGGTTGTCCTATCAGTTAACCATCTGATACTTGATGATTGTGCAGAAGGACAAAAATATCCTTTAATATAACCTCCTCATGTTCTCTTTCAGATACTTACTGAGCATATTTTAAAACCTCTTCTTAATAGACTCAATTTAATTAGCCTCCTATTGGCTTAATTTTTCTTTTCCCATTTAAATACTGTATTACAAGCACATTTGTAAATCACACTGTTCTTAGGCACAAACATTTCATTCAATGAATGATTGCTTATATACTGTAACAATTACCCAAGCAAATTAATGTCTTTGAATAAGGATGGCACTTAGTGATGGTTTTGTTCTCTAAATTCCTGCATTAATACTCCAGTTAAACAGGATCTGTCACTGCATAGTACTAATAACAAATTAACTCCCACGCCACGGAGAAATAACAACCTATCAATGTTATTCTCACCCTATAAATTACACCAAAACAAATGATCTTCTTGGGCAGATTGTTATGTAAGAGTTGTTTTGTTAAGATCTTGAGGGAGAAAGAAAGTGTAAAGATAAAGGAAATTATAATACTCATCCTAACAGTACGGTATTGTCACTTTCTGAGGCAAAGATACAGAAGTTCAGAGCTGTATTTTTCTTCAAACTCTTCCAAACCTGCATTTCATTCATGCTTGCACAATTACATCAGAATTGGATTATGTGAAGTAATTCTGTTGGGCCAAAACAGGATTAGCAGGTTGAGCATATAACCTTCTGTAAGTCTGATTTACTTAGGGAACTTTATATTTTCCACAAGGGTGGTCATGGGAAATTTGTCATCATAGTAAATCCTGTAAGAACTACACTTGGTAATGTTCCCTTACTCCAGGGCAGATGGCGGGGCAAGCTTCTGAGGAACATCGCACACATCAGTAAAAGGTGGCTAAAGAAGGAATAAATTTCTGTTGTTGTTTAAAACCAGCTAGAAATTAAACTTCAAGCAGCCACTTCCCTTCCCCTCTCCAGTGAAAAAGAGACAAAAAGGCAAAGAATATGGGTTGAGGTAAAAATTCACTGGAAAAAAGAGCAATAAGGAAAACAAACAGTAACAGCAACAATGCTAATGACAACAGTGTGTGAAAGAGGGTGATTGTATTAAAAAAAAAAAATGCTCACAGAGGTCCAACTGACCCAAGGTTACCATGGCCAGTAACACAGCCTCCCAAGACAAAGGAGAAAATAGCCGGCACTGCCTCGGTTGGCTTTTTTTTCCCTGAGCCTGAGCCAATGACAAACAATGGCAGGCAAATCATCCCAAGCTGGACCATCCATGCAACCCCACCCCATCACTCTTCTACTGCTTTTCTCTCCCTTAAAAAGGAAGGGAAACAGCCATGACTCTACTGCACATTCCTTCATAATTCCACCTGAAGCCATACCCCCAGGGATGATGTGCCTGGTATAGAATAACAACCTGAAGGCACCCAGATTACAACCTAAACGCGTCAGGCTTCACTTTCATCAAGGAAACTGAAAAAATTAACTCTTTCCAAGCAGAAACTAGGCTATATCTCTGCATTTTTGCCCTCTTGAAAGGAGAAATGCTCAGATAAATAATGCAGAATTTTTAAACTGCACAGCTGGACCATTAGGTTCCAACCAGAGTCTGAAATCTGCATTTTTCCAAATTTCAAAGTTATTCAGACTAGAGAGGTTCGTTGAAGGTCCGTTTATTAAGATCTATAGTAAAATTTGCAACTCCACAACATTTCAATGAAACAGACTGCAACTTTCTGTATAAGATACTCCTTTTTAATACATTGTGCAATTATTCAACTGGCTTAAGATTTCTATGGTTCTTATTGATTGGTTTTATTACTAATTTTTACAGAAATATTTTTCTTTAGAGAAGCTGTATGATAACACTTGGGTTATTTAACTCTTTATGGACCTGATCCAAAAATTTCATGATAATAGATATCATTCTGAAAATAATTAAAGTAAAAGGGGGAAAGGAAATAATCTTTGGGAAAGTCAGTCTTCACACATGCTTCTGTCACATTTTACACATTGTTCATAAGTGTTAGTAAGCTCACAGCTACAATTAAAAGTGGGAATGAGATGAACCCAAATTAAAAATAAATATGTGGAAATAGTTGTCTACCTTGTGGCAACAGCTTCTATAAATAAGAGCACCTTATGCTCTGTACTATGCAATGCAGAGTAGGGGCTTCAAAAACAGAAGCCATATTATTAATTAATGTACTTATTTCATCACCATTTGATAGGATATAGGACATTACAGAATTTGGCCTCTTTGTTCCATGGAACGCAGATAATGCTTAAAGTGCTGAGAACACCATAACAACAGGTTTTATAGTAACAGTTTAGAACTGTATATTACTGGATTAAAAACATAAATTGCCAGGCTTTTCTATGGTGCTTATAAATTTTAAAGTTATAAAATTAGAACTGCATATCCTTATTTTTGCAGTCCACTAATATTTAGTTTCAAGTGATTTGCATGCTACAGTACATCTTTATGCAAAAAGTAGTGGAAACCATTTCAGTAAAATTTCTTAACTAGGCCACCCGGGAAAGACACCTTAATTATAACTCTTAGTTTTACCAATCAACATTTTTAATTAAATTTTAGATCTCTGTACCTAATTTATGTGGTGCAAATTAAAGCACTCGTTAAAATATTTTTTGTTCATTGTGTTTATCTGTTTGTGTTTTCTCGTATGCTTCTGTCATCTGTGTTCCATAATAGCATGTGTCATTTAATCTCAAAAGTGCAAGCAAATCAAGCAAAGATCAAACAAAGGAAACAGAAGAACATACTAGGAAAAGTGCATGTTAAAGACATAGTAATGAAATTCAATAACCAAAAAACCCCAACAAACCATGTCCAAAAATAACCCCAAACAAAGAAAGCAAAGCTCCTTGATAGATAACATTAAATGGTTTTGATGCACTCAGGGCAGTTCTAGTGAAAGCACATTGCAAGTTCAATCCTCTGCTGATGCTAGGGAATTAGATTGATCTGCATTTGTTGAGTTTCTGACGCTGGGATTTTAAAGGAGCTGATCAGAGCATGGATCTTCACCCCTGTTAAGGCACAATTTTTGGGAGAGGTTCTCAGTGCCATCTTGACAGAAGTGGCACAGCAATTTGGTTTTGTTGCACGCATTAAAACAATGATTCTACAGCATTAAAACTGGTATCACATGATATTCAAACCATTAAATATCTTAACAATAAAGAAAAAACTATTTAGCCAAATTATGTACCCACTCTCCATGACAATCCTGAAACTCTGTTTTAGGAGTTTGTGTATTGGCATGATAATCATAATCCAGCTGTATTCGCACCTAAAATTAGTTTCACTAGTCTGCAGAGCATTACAAAAAAAAACAAACTGTATTGAACCATCCACCAATTGTTTAAAAAGAACAGTAATAACAGTACATCAACTTTAATAATCAGTTGGGCATAACAGTCAGTATAGATAGTGATACAGTCATATTTGTCTATTCCCAGATAACAAGAAGCCTTAATGAAAACACATACTACCAGGTGTTAAATCCATTCATTTGTTGTCCTGCTCTAAGATGGCTCATAATCACTTTGCAACCATCTATTTATTCACATCTCTATTCATTTAAAATTTCTTACCATATTACAAGAGATAAAAGAGGTAAAAATAACAAGAAGTTTCACTGTTTATAAAAAAAATTACTCTTGCATTATCCATGAAGAGTATGATTTTCAAAATTCTATGGTTGTTATCCTACAGTTTTTTGTTTCTACATTTCAATTTTAGTAAAGATTTCTTTTAAGCAGTAAAAAACAACTCTGGCTTCTGGTAAGGAGTAATTTTGTAATTATTCATTTCTACAGACTTTTTCACACATTCTGTCAGGACAGACTTCACCTGTGCTTTGAGATGTGTATAAAAAATAGGTGTAATACACAGATGTTACTGGATGACCAAGGATAGCCTTAAAGTTTCAAGGTGAATATAAGGGTGCACAGTCTGAGTTCACTGGGGGCTGAGTTCTGCAGGTGAATTACAGTGGTTATAAGCCCCCAGCATTGCCAAGGCATGTGCAATATAATGGATGTTGTTGATGGATGTAGTTCCTTGCAGAGGCAATTATTGGATTAGAATCTAGAAGCACAGGAAAGAGTTGCTTTTCTATATGATACTGGGGAATTGAATTCTGCTCCAGTGCTTTCATTCTCCTAACAACTGTAGCAGGGAAGCAACTGAACACTATAGCAATTGGTCATGAGTAATACCAAACTGCTGCTTTTCACTGATAAAACAATTTGTTAACATATGCAAAACACACAGTTACTCTCATAAGTAGCTTCTGGTGCGGTCAGAAGCACCTCATGAGAAGCTGCTAATGGAAATGTTAGGATTTTGTTATAAGTTAGCCATTGATCAGTTAAAAAACAAGGTAATGCAGTTATTCTTCTGAGCAGCATAAACATCATCAGTAACTGGCAAACCCAGAGTTTCTACCATTAAAATATTAAACAGCCTGTTGCTATATATTTGACAAGGTCCAATTCTCCTCTAACGATTTGATTTTAAGTGTCTGTTTTGTTACTGACAATTTATTGAGGTTTTTTTACTGTCTTTTCATCTAAGTATGAAAATAGAAGTATTCTAGATTAAATAGGTAAAAATTAGGCAGAAAACAAATGGTCTCTATAAAGCTTGTGGGGAATCCACTGGTGGTATGATGTGTTCAAAACATCAAGCTAAGATAGAGAAGGTTTAGTGTTCTGATTTGGGAAACAGAAAATGAATTGCTCAAAGGGGAATAATAAGTATTACTAGCCGTGATTATTTCTGTCACAATGGCTCTCTATTTGTAGATTTCTGCATGAAGAGTTTAGATTCATGGATGGCTCATGTTTCCACTATCATCTAAAACTTATCCAGTTTAGGTATATTTCACTATATTGGTATTGTCTAGAAATAGTTACGGGATGCAATCTTCTTGAAATCTTGGCTTTCCAGAATTTCATGTTATGCACTCACTAGCTCTGAAAGTTAGCCTTGGACTAACTCATATGTAAATACATATTTTGAAAAGGTAGAAGCTAAAAAAAAGATGGAGAAAATTCCATGAAAAAGCTAGGCAGGCTTCACATGCCTCATACTGCACTTTCTTTGTAGACTCGGAATTTAAGTTTTCTTACCAATACTTGCTTTGCCCTTAGATTTTTCATGTCAAAATGACATGAAATGCCATGGGTTACACACATGCATCATGTGTAATTTCTTTTTTATGTCATATGTGTTCAACATCTTCATCCTTTTTACTATTCTGCTCATTTCTAATGGGAAAAAAAAGTTTAACATTTCAGCTATATTTTTAATTCTGGGTGAAAGGAGAAGTCAACAGCAAGGTTTTAGAACTCTGCAGTAGGAGATCAAAAGCTCTTTAAAGAGTATCACGTAAGAGAGAATTTACTCTGAAGGCAAGATAGTACTCTAAATTTCATGAGGGCTTGGCTGGGGTGTCAATCAGGCATGGCAATAGTTTAGAAATGAGCTACTTCCTAAAGGGGAAACTAGTTAAAAATCCAAAGATACTGAAAGGTTTAAGGAAAAAAAAATCTGACTTGAGAGTGAGTGTGTCAGCAGTAACAGGGAAAGCAGAGAAGTCATACAGGCTCTCTGGCTATCTGGGAGAAAAGAAGCAGAACTTCCCCATGAGTGAGGGAGAGCCAGGAGCTGTTAGTGGCCCTGGCATGGGCAGGGGCCCCACTGATGGGGCATAGTCACACAGCAGCAAAGGAAGGCTTGTGTGGCACTGTGTTGTTCTGGCTGTCCTTTAATTATCTATCAAAGGGAATTGGAGCCAAGAAAACCCACTAAATACAGAAGTAGACAGGACCAGATACGAGGATAACTAGAGCACGGCTCAAGACAGGTCTGCCAAGGCCTACACTGAGATGGGGGCCCTGATCCCATGAGCAAGGGACAGAGTGGCCAGGGCCATTAAGTCCTGTTAGTGCCCTCAGCGTCCCTACGGCAGCAGCTATTTCCGTGACAGGGGCATATATTCGGAAGAATATTTTACTTTCTTTTCCTGTAGTTTCCTTGAGAAGTTCCTTTTATTTTTGCAACTAAGAGCACTTCAATGCATTGAGAAAAATTATGAAGATTATGTATCATGAAGTTCCACGAACTCTTCACAGATTCCTGTATTTTATCATAGACTTCCAGCTCTGCCCTACTTTGAGCCTCAGTAGAAGTGTTACTGCCATGGCACTCCAAGCATATCACAGAATCAATGTCCATGCTCAAGCAAGACCACCTAGAGCTAGTTGTCCAAGACTAGGTCCAGATAACTTTTGAAAGTCTCCGAGGAGACTGTACACCTCTGCACCCCACAAGATATTTATACATATTGATAAGATTCCCAATGAGCCTTCTCTTCTCCAGACTCTCTTAGTCTATTCCCTTTGCTTTCCTCACAACAGAGATGTCTGCAGCTCTGGAGTCCCCAGTACAGGGGGGACATAGACCTTTTGGAGCAGGTCCAGAGGAGACATCAAGAATGATCAGAGAAATGGAACCTCTCCTATCAACAAAGGCTGACAGAGTTGGGATTACTCTGCCTGGAGAAGTTTCCAGGAAGACCATATTGAGGTTTTTTGACATTTGAAGGGGGCTTCTAAGAAAGATGGAGATAGACTATTTAGCAGGGTTTGTAGTGATTGGACAAGGTATAAGAGTTTGGACAAGGGATAAGGGAGTGTTGATTCAGACTAGACAAAAGAAAAAAAATGTTCAAGGAAGGTGGTGAAACCCTGGTAAAAATTGTTCAGCGAGGCTGTAGATGAACCATCCCTAGAAAGGTCATGTTGGACAGGGTTTTGAGCAACTTCATCTAGTCAAGGTTCTCTGTGATCATTACAAGGGTGTTGAAATAGGTGACTTTTAAAAGTCCCTTTCATCCCAAATCAATCCTACCCTAAATCCTTTCTGTGATTCATTGATCCTACTGAGGTCTTTATGGATGATAGCATGACTTTCTGGTGTATCAGCGGCTCCTCATTTTGTGCAACCTGCAAATTTGCTGAAGGCACGCTGTCATACAAATCATTAATGAAGGTGTCAAACAGGACTGGAGCTAGTATTTATCCCTGGGGCACAAGTTACTTGACCTCCAACCAGACTTTACACTGTTGACCACCACTCTCTGGGTCCAGCCATTCAGGCAGCTTTCAATTCACCTCACTGTCTTCTCATTCAGCCCACGTATCACAAGCTTGCTTCAGATGCTCTTACAGGAGACACTTTCCCCCTTCCTGAAGACTGGGTAGGTAATATAATAAGACTGCTTGCTGCTCATCTACTAGGCCAGTAATTTATCCAAAATTTATCACAGAGGCTTAGGGGTGATGTTTGCTTTTCTCCAGTCTTCAGGCACTTGTCCCAGTCACATTCATCTATTAAAGTTTGTTAATAGTGGCTGGGCAGATTTTACATGACACACCTGCCAGATCCCTCAACACTCGCGGGTGCATTGCATCATGGCCTCTGGGTTTATGCATGTACAGTTCACTTGAGTGATCCTTTTACACCAGGGATATATCTCCCTTGCATCAGACTTTTCCCCTGGTCTCTGGGTCCTCAGAATTCTGGAAGCAGGCCTTACAAAACTGAACTGAAAAAGACATCTCAGTATTTTCTGTCATTTTAAACTGGTGCCTCAATCAGCAGTGGACCAACATTTTCCCTAATCTAAGTTTGTTACTTATATCCTTACAGAAGCATTTACTTTCTTCAATATCCTCTGTGACATTCAACTCTATATAAGTTATGGTTTCCCTAAGCATGTTTCTACATTATCACACAGTGTCTATATTCAAAATCATCTCTACCTACATCCACCTTCTAGTCTAAGTTTTTCCAGAAAATCCTTTTTGTCAGTTTTCTGTGGTTTTTTTCTGACGTCTTGGTTGTTGGGATGAAGTGTTTGTTATCTGGAGGAGGTGACCCTTGAATGTGAAACAGCTCCCTTGTATCCCTTTTCCCTCCAGAGCTTTAGGCCATAAAACTTTTTCAAGCAGATCTCTGAAGGGAACAAAGTCAGTTCTGAAATCTAACACTGAGGTCTTGTTTTTTGCCTTTCTGCATTGTCTCAGGATTCTGAACTCCACTACATGATTGCTAGAGCCAGGGACAGAAAGGCATATGATCACAGTGAGGTTCAAGAGACCATGGAGGGTATTTCATTTGGCCAAAGCACATGGCTAGAATTAGAGCAGACAAGTTTTGAAATACTGGAAAAGTTATGTATGGAGCAGAAGAATTTAGAATTAGTTCACACATTTGGCCTACAATTAACAAGGGAAGAAACTCATTATGTTCTTATCCCAATCTGTGGTATGTGTCATATGTAAAAGCTTGGGGCTTTTTCCATTGCATTTTTTGGTTTTGGTTTGGTTGTTTGGGTTTTGTATTTTGTTTTTTGGTGAGATGTTTTGGTTGAGATTTTTTTTGCTTGATTGAGTTGTTTGGTTTTGCTTTTTGGGTTTTATGTTTGGTTGGTTAGTGGATTTTTTTTTGGTGGGGTTGGTTGGTGGGGGTTTTTTTAGGTAACAAAATACATTTTTTTTGCTTTGCAAAGGTATTTCAGAAATGAGCTCTGAAACATTTCTAAAATGCTTTGTTCATCTGAGATCAAAGATCACCTTTAAATGCAAGTATCAATCACAGAAAAGAAATTTAGGAACTGATAAATATTGAGGTGTCTTTTTGTTTTAATTCAGCTGAAGTGTAAGGAACTTTCTGATACCTAACAGAGTACATTTTCTTCTCCGAATTCACTCAGAGTTTGAAGAACATGTCAGGGAAGACCTGCTGCAGATGAAAACAGGAACTTTAGCTTTATTTCACACCCTGGGAGCTTTTCCACTTAGTCCAGCACATGTTCTTACAGGGTAGATCTCATTCTATGGTTAAAACAATAATTAACTTATACTTTTTAAAAACAGTTTCACAAACTGTTCTTCTGATAGATAAAATTTTACACTTTAAAAAAGCCTGGACCAGATGGACAACATTTGAACTTCTAATGCAACACAAGGATCCCCATTGCTATCCACTCGTAAAGGAGAAGATTTTACATCATTCATGATCATCAATTTATTCTACCTAAAAAAAGATAGACTACAAAATCCAGATATTTTTCAAAAGGCAATCCATTTTTAAACTTTTGGAGAAGGTTATATTTGACATTATTTTCTTTGCAAGAATACAGATGAAAAAATTATTCTTCTTGTGCATCTCTTTCTAATGACTTTTCAGATTCCCTACTAATTATGGAATTCTAAGAGATTTAAGGAAAAATGAAGCAGATAGGGAAAACAAAGTGCTAAAAGAGTAATCTTCACAGAGTTCTCCTCCTTCCTTTTGTTTCCTACAGAAGTACCTTAAACAAAATGTCACAATCTCATTTTTTATGCATCTGTCTACTTTTATCACTGCTTCATTTTACATCTCAGCAGGCTTGACTACTCTGAAAAATATACCTGCATAAAACCTGCAAGGAACAGAGAAAATACATAAGTAGGGGTGAAAAATGAAAAGACAGCTCTCTGCACTCTTATCACACCTTTTAGCATCTATCCATTTGAGGTCTCTTGTGATTCATTCACCCTTTCACTATGTAAAAGGCCAAGGCAAAGCTGCAGTGATAGTAGCATCCAAGATGAATATCAAGGAGGCCGGGAATAAGAGGACAGCAACATTAAGAACACCCATGTGAATAAAGGTCACAGAAAAAGAAGGAGAGTTTAAATAGAGCACTATGGAGCTATCAGTCAGACAAGTTCCTGCATTAGAGTGGTCTTAGAAAAGCAAGTGATAGGAACATGTAAAGAAGAACACAAAGACAGCATTTTGCAAAGATGTTGCTCATTATTGTTGTGTTTTCAAACCTGGGCAAATCAAAGTATTGTTTTCTAATAAAGTCAAACAGGCTTTTCTTCAGATTGAGATTAAAAAAAAAAAAAAAAAGAAGNTCCTAAAGGGCAATGCATATATTCTTGAGCTCATTACTGGGTTCACATACTTAGAGAATTTCCAATGTGTCTTCAACCAGAAGCTGCATGGCAGGAACAGAATAGTTTCCTTCTGAGAGCAAATGACTATGCCCTGACCCTCCACAAAATTATTCTTTTGTCTACTGCCATGTGTTTTCCATTTTCTTATTGTAGCAAGAATATTATTGCTGTCACTATCCTCCATCATTAAGGATCCCTAGGGGATGCACATGATGACAAATACTCCTGGGATTGAATTATGAGTGTGGACTGATGTAATTTCTCACTGAACTTCCCAGACCAGCAGTGAAGACCTTTCTGAGAAGGGAAGTTAAGATCTAGTGAACATAGCACCAAGGACAGTGAGCCAGGGAGTACATGGGGTAGACAAATAGGATAAAAGGTCTCTTCTCACTGATTTTTAAATAAATCCCAATATACAATATATGTCTCATATTTTGTCCTGATTCTGACTATTAAGACCAGAGCTGATTGGTTTACGGTTTTAATAGTTATCTGTAGATTCCTTAGCAGCTGCTGCTATGACTGCAATTAAACTTCTCCCAAAAATATCAAATTATCTGAAATCTCCATGTTTTAATACAGCAAACTAAAAACATTTATATTTTGTAAAGTAAAATTATTATGATTTTTAACATTATTTATTTTTTGTACAGATTTTTTTGGTAGATGTATGGCATTTTTCATAAATTTTTTACTATTATCTCCTTTTGTAAACCTTGCATCCTTTCCATCAGTCCGAAACCCTGCAGACTACTTTTGGAAGCTGCCTTTTTATACGTTTCCCAGCAGGCAGGCAACTCCTGAAATCTGCAAGTGAGAGATCTCCTTCTCAGCTAATGGCAGCACGCTGGCTACCTATAGCTTTCTGACCCTGTTTCCACAGAAACCACCAGAACTTGTTAACTTTAAGCAGTCTTATTTGAATAATGGAATGTTTTTAACTTGAACAATATCACTTTTGGGGTAGAAAATGCTGATCTTTTTTCTTTAGTTTTGCATTATATGTCTCCAAGCCGTTTTGTGTTTCTTTGTCATCCTACTTTCTTCTCCTTTTTTCCTTTTTTTGTTTGCTTGCTCGTTTTTAATGGTAGGATTTCCATAAATATTATTGAATTAATTAGATGATGTGATATGTGGTCTGCCCCTAGTAACACAGAATTCTGAAGTTTCAAAAGAGCAAGTTGATTTTAAACCTAGATTCACCTATTATTGTTTTGGCACGGACAGAAAGATGAATATTGATCTGTAGAATTATAAAAGAAAACAACGGAATAGACACCCAAGCCTCAGTAACACCATTTGTTCTTGAGGATAACTCGTTACACAATACCTCCAATAAACTGAAACATCTCTCTATGAAAATACATTTTCTCCCAAGCACCTCTGCATGGATGTTTGGGATCTCACTTCTAGAAAAGCCAGATACTTTTTTCAATTTTTAGCTTCAATTTATGGACCAATTTGTTCTTTTCAATATTGCATCTTCTAGATTTTAAAGGTTAACATTTCTTGGTGGGGGTTTTTTATTATTGTTGTTTTCTTTTTTTGTTTTGGTTTTTTTGGGTTTTTTTGGTTGTTTGTTTTTCCTTTACTGTCATCACAGAAGACTTGTCCAGTCAAAAAGTAGATAGCAATGTTGCAAGAAGACAAAAAAATTGGAAATACTAGTGTTTTATTTATTTCTATTGACACATAGTTGCCTTATGTGGACACTGACAACACCTTCTCCACATTCGTCATTCAGTTTTGCAAGACAACTGAATTACTTGGATTCTGTCTCATAATGGAGACACCCTATCTGTCTTCTCCTTAAAACCTTATCTGTTCTGGTTAGATTCATCTTCTGTGTAGTGAACAGGATCAGAACTACACCTATCCTGAAAATGACATTTTGGTGATCCTGCTTCATGCAACAATTTTAGTAATTTTGACCTTTACTGGCTGTCACAAGTGAGACCTTTTACCTTGTGTGCATCATTTTCATGCATACAATGTATGGTTAACTCCAACACGTGATTTTCTTCTTTTTTAATTTCTAGTTAAGACATCACCTTTTATAGAAGAAATTCTTATTATTAGATCCCAAGTAGATAATCTTATATTCTGCACTGTAGCACACCATAGAGTTTTTAGAATTTCAGTAATTCAGTTCTTTTAATATACTTTAATGTTTTTACTCTGGATCAATTATGTACTTTCAACAACTATAATTTTTGCTTTACTAATTCTTTTTTCCCAATGTGCTTAATTACAATATTATCATTAATAGGATTGGCCAAAAGGAAAAAAACAGAAACTATTCTCAGACAAGGTAGGCCTCCCTCAATTTACTAGAAAATATTGAATGCAAATCAAATAAAAGCATTTGAGAGTTATTAACATATAAATGAGAAGTAGAGAAATGTAAGCATACCACACTGTGTCTTGCTGAAAGGCATGACTACCATGACTTATAAAAGTAAAGAGTTATAACATTTAATGGTGTCTCTTACGCTTTGGTGATAACTGAGGAGAATTTGGAGCACCTTTAACATAGCCTATGAGTTTATATTAAAACAAATAGGTTAATAAAACAGAACAAAAGAGCTGTAATAGAAGATCTATGTATTTTAAGCTAAAACTGCCTGAACAGTGATATAAGAGGTAACTAGTAAATTGTGAAGTTCATACTGCAAGCCACAACAGGATTCAAGATAGGGAAAAATCAATACAAAGTATAATATCTTATTTTTTGATAATGGCAAATAATTCATATTGAATTAGTTCAGTAAAATACTGTGTTATGCATCTCCACTACTGCCTTACCTTATGGTAGGATAGCCAGTGCTTTCATCATATTCTAGAGAGCTTCACAGAGATTGCATTTCCCTTGATGCAGTGCACATTTCCAAGTCCTGCTGATCCAGTGGAGGCTTTTAGAGCAGACATAAGTTTCAGGAACTATATCCATGATATTTAAATAAACTATGACCAAAAACATTCCTGGGCATTGAGGACAACCAATAAAGAAAGGTCCACATGGTTGTTGAGCAAATTCTTTCACTCCCCAAGTAGCCTGTGTGCCTAGTATCCTATTAAGGGTGATCCCTGAGCTGTTTTATCTGCCAAAGGTGACTGGAAGTTGTTTGAAAAAGTGATGGATTGAATGGACCAAATACATGCTGAAGGATGGCCAAGCAAACCATGAGGACAGACAGTAATTTTCTTAACTGCAAGGATGTTCCCACATTAATTTCCTAGGTAAGAGGTGGCACAAGTCTGCTGTAGCCCATGGTGACCATGTGTGAGGTTCCTCACATGCTTTGGGGAGATCATGGCCATGGAGACGGCACATAGGAGAGACCATATGCCTTGGTTTAGAAAGACAGGTGTCCACCAGGGAAAGCTGGAGTTTCCCTCGGAATGGAAAATATAAACCCCATCCCTCCAAATTATTATAATTTTGCAATTAGGGACTTTCAGGCAAAGATTTGGGAATAGGAATAACAGTTCTTTACTAGGAATATTGAAAAGAAAAATGTAGTACTACAAAAAAACACGCAAGCAAACAAGCAAACAAAAATCCTAGAAACACTGACAGAGTCAGAATACGACCTGACACCCTGTTGGTCAGGGTGTTGCAAGCAGTCCAAATAAATCCTCCTGGAGTAACAGATGTGGTTCTGTTGGAGTAGAAGTGATCCTCTAGAAGAGTGCAGTAGTGGCAAGCAGGGTCTGGTCTTCCTCCGGGAAATCCAGTGGAAAACAGGCTGTCTTGGTGTTTCTGATTCTCAGTTTTTATCTAGGTAGGGATGCTTGGCTCCTCCCACTGGGATGGAGAACCTCACAATGGGATGATGTAATGTTTTCAGTCATGTGGTGAGCCTTAATGGCCCATTAAGAGCAGATATCCCCCTAGAGGGAGGATGGGTTGTGGAAGAGATAAGGAACATTGCTCTGCCTGTTTTTTAACACCTGGCACTTACCAGAAGAGACCCATGCCCTCCCCTCCTGTAAGTTATACAAAAAATAAAGAAAACACGTCAGCTACTGGTCTCAACAGATGAAAAACAGAATACACATTTTCAGTTACATATTGCGACTCAAACCACATCACTTCAAAGTCCCCATCATGATGCAGCCATGCCTGGGCTCGTGATGGTTCTGCTGTTCCTGGTGCCAGCCCAGGGGCTGATGTCCTGTCCCCAAGGAGGTGCCAGAGGACTGGCTGGGGTCATCACCCCAGTGCACAGGGAGCTGTTCCAGCCCCTATGATAATGATGCCCTAACTGTGACTCAGAAGAGTAAAAGAAATGTTTCAAATTTGGGGAAAATTTATTTAGCTCTGAAATAGCAACACAAAGTCAGAATATTTCTGCATCAATTTCTAAATTTATGTGAAACAGTCAGCCTTTAAAATTTCCATCTTGATTTGCAGTTCTGACAAGATGTTTCCTACAAGGAGAAAAATGCCTTCTTTCTCAGTTTTATCTACAACTAAGTTTAAAAGGCCAGAGAATAAAAGTAAAATGTCTATCTATGACAAGAAAAGAAATTCGAAAAAAAACCCCTATTAATAAAATATGTCTAAAAATATTTCTGAAGAATAGCAGTTGAGCCATTTCCAAACTATACTTCTTTTCTGAACCAAGTCCCTATAACTGGTATATAACCCCAGGCTTTTTGCAGCCACTCCTCCACACAGAATCTTAGGGATCTTTCAGTTTGCTTAATTTCTGCGCAGCTTACAATCCTGGAGGTGACTTTCTAATAAAATAGAGTGAAATAGAATATTGATGAAACAAATATGCTGTCTACTGCTAGCAAAATTAATTGGGCTTACACATATGCAGTAAAAAATAAAAGGAAATATATATGTATATTCTTAAATTTGATCATATCAATTAAAAGAAAATATATACTCAGAGAATCCAAAATTTTCCCATGAATACCAAGCTAAGAAATGTATTTTGAATGATAGAGTGTAAAAGTCTTGCTACCTGAAAAGCTCTTTTGATGTCGTTTCCATGTAGCTTGACTGCAAAAATGTTCTCTTTCCAGGAAGGCTTGTACCCCTCTGTTTTCCTTTTCCTCAAAGGGCTTCCAAGGTGGAGTTAGGAGTATTGAAAAGAATTGCTCTCATGTTTCTGCCAAGGAGATGCAAATGAGCCTTCAAGGCCCCCCATTGCTAGGTTCCGCATACACATGTAGTAAAGATTTAAACTACAAGGGCTTGACCCTGCAAATACTTCCACAGCTGCTGCTTAACTTTGTGAATTTTAATAGATGCTTTGAATTAGCTGGCAAAATCAGGCTGGTAGGTAAAAGGTAAGATTGAAGCCTGATTTAGACCACTCAGGGAAGCAAAAAGGAATATGTAGACAATGTGCAACTTGATAAACTGTTATTATGTAATTTAGTTACTAAGCTACTATTTTGATGTAAAATTCTTTGGAACAGAGATTGTGTTCTTATCTTATGTCTGCCACTTTCTGATCTTTAACAGGAATTATTCATACAAAGAAACCGTTGATACAAAGAAGCCTTTATATTTCCTCTGTAAAGAAAGAAATATTTTTGAATCAAACTGTGTCTTGGCCTAGAACTTCTCAAATATAACATTTTGTTCTCTTCCAAACAATATAAAAGCTACACTGATTAAAAGTGTCTTTGCCAATTTAAAGAGTATATCCATGAATGCATATAACAAGAAGTGTGCCTTATGAGAGTAAAGACTTGTTTTATAAAGGACAATTACAAATAACAAATAAGATCATATTGTGAAGATTAAATTGCTAAAATTCAAGTGAAGGTCAAGATGGGAAACCTAATCATTAGGAAATAATGCATTATTGCAGTAGAGCATTGTTTAACCATCCATACAAAAAAACTTTTTTATTCAGAAAAAATTATTTTGGACATGAACTAAGTACAGCTCTTCCTTATATACAAAAATTAGTTTTGCAAGTAAAAATGCTCAGAGTTCTGTCTTGATATAATTAAGTTTCTGATCCATACAATATTCTGATTTGGATGAAATAATGTCTTTTAGATGAAACATATTTCATTTTTTATATAACAGTATTTGTAAGGATTTCATTCCTTCAATTTTCCTGCTCAATAAAATTGTTTTTTGCCAGGAAGAAAGAAAAAATTCTATTTATATCTTCAAAGAAAGAAAATACATTTTGGAGAGTTCCTACGGTTAGGAACCCGCAAGAACTTGAAAATGGACCTTTCCATGGACAGAATGGACAAATGGACAGAAATCCTGACTACTGATGTAGTGGTTTGAAAACAAACCAAGTGAGAGGCTCCAAGTCAGAAAATATAATTTAATAAGAAGAAAGAAAAAAAGGTAGACTAAAAATAAATCCAATAATACAAAAGACCACTGGCAGAGTTAGAATACAACCTGATCCGGATGATGGAAGCAGTCCAGATGAAGTGGTCTTCCTGAAGCAGAGATCCTGTGGAAAGGTCTGGTAGCTCCAGTCCTCTGGGAATCCAGTGGGTAAGGGCAGCCCAAATCCCACATTATATCCAGGTGAGAATGCCTGGCTCCTCCCCCCTGGGCGGAGCATCTCACAATGGGATGGTGAATCATGCAGAAGAGTCTTTGATGGCCCATTAGCGAGAGATTGTTCCCGGAGGCAGTTATCTATGAGTCATACAGCAAGGCACCTGATGGGCCATTAACAGAAGATAGTCCAGGGAGAAGGGGTCTGGGAAACACTGTTGCAACAACTGGATTCAACAGTTCATGAAGATGGTGATAGAATACTTTTGCATGTTCTATACTACAACCCAGGACAACTGATTATATCTGTTAGCTAGTTGTGGACAAAATATTCTAATTTATTTCTGATTTTAAAGAACCCCAAACCCTCTTTTTTTTTTATTTCCACAAACAAAAGTAAACAACAACAAATTCCCTGAAGTTTTGCTGAAAATGTTTTTTTTCCTGGCCTCTCATACAGCCAGCAATCAGCTGCTTCAAATGAAGGATTGCAAGCTGTTTTATTTATTTGTTTGCTTGGGTTTTTTTTCATTTTTATTTTTATTTTTTTTTCTCTCTGGGATGTACTGGTTTAGATCCTTAGCTTTCATTTGTCCATCCTTGTACTGAGTATCAAGTCACAGTTCTAGACTTGGCCAATGCCATATATTACTTATGTAGACTTATTTTACATTCAGGACATGAAGAAATACTGATAGATTGTTATGAACCATACATAAAGATGAAAGGCATAAATATTTAACACTTGAGGCTGGAAAAAAGTAAGAATAAGACAAATAAAATGTCTAAAGGTTGCAGTCAGAATGTATCTGAAAATAGGATAAATTTCAGAAAGAGGATGCAGAACAAAATAACACATACACAGGTCAAACTAACATTAAATTGGGTTGGCAGTAAAAAGGAAAGCAACAATGGAAGCCTGGGCTATTATGAAAATGTTTCGCTAGATTCTGTACATGTCATAACAAGGATCATGCTCTGCCCAGACTACCTGAACAGCTAAAAGGAAGAAAGCCCAAGAACTACAAAGAAGCTTAAAGAATTAAGGTGCAGAGAAATCAGGTCCTGAGGGAGCAATATTTTTTTTGATTCTGAAGGAAAATAAGGAAAAAAAGGGTGTCAGGTGCTTCCTGAGGAGAGATATAGGACAACCTGAGGTGTGCTCTCAGATCATTGCCCTGTGGCTTCTGTCCGGCAAAATGCCCAGAGCTGAGGAGAACTGATTTTCTTCTAAGCTGACTGCACCTTCATTGTAGTCGAGGAGAAATCTGCATAGTAATACCACAGTTCAGAAACAGCCAGATATTGAAGGATGAAACTTCTTCAGGGGTAGCATCATCTCACATTGGTTCCCCTCCTCCTCCCCTTCGTGTATGTAAAAATTTCAAGCACTGTGTTTTCCTTCACAAAGAACAAGCAAAACCAACTTTTTGCAAAATTGAGCTATTTTTGGCAACCAAAGTATCCAGAATAAAAGTAGGCAGATCAACCACCCGAGTGAATATTAAAGTAGAAAACATATACACTGATGATGTTGAGGCAAAAAGAGAAAGTAAAACTGCCACAAGCCTTCATCCAAAAATTGGGAGGGGGGGAGTTTCAGGAAGAGAAGGTCATTATGTTGACATCTGGTGGAGTAAAGGAGAAAGCGATAAAAAATTCTTTTACTTCCTCAAACAAAACACAAAGGCTAGAGGCTGGGGAAAAGAGTCAGAAGGAGAAGACTGTATGCAACGTTTATGAAGGAATTGTTTAGGCTTTTCTGGTGGGCTAAAGAGGCTGTGGTTATTTTACAGCTCTGCACCAACTCTTCTGAGAACTGAAAACTAAAGGAAAAACTGCCAAAGTTACTTTAATCAGTCCGTGAAGTAGTAATCACAAAGCACAGCTTTTGGAAGTGAGTAGAAAGATAAAAAGTGGCATTAGGTTTAGCATAAAGTGTAAGATTTTCTTTAGAGAAGATGCTCTAAAATATTATTCTTCAAGAAATGTATAGAACTATCATGTCCATTGGTGTTGTAAGAGTCTTCTTTGCATCTTTAATTAAAATTGTTTTTTTAAACATCTTTATTCCCTTTTGTAGTGAAAAATTATCTCCCACAATACCAGGAATTCCAGTATAATTCTCCCAAGAGTTTTTGTAATAATCTCCTCAAATATGAATCAACTTGTTGTCAATCAAGACCTGTCAGAAAGGTTGAAGTGGGAAAACCTGACATACAGAACAAGGATCTTTGGTACAAATAGAAACCAAGCTAAGATCTCTTGAGTCCCAGTCTT
Organism: Cyanoderma ruficeps; assembly: GCA_008694505.1. Classification (NCBI taxonomy): domain Eukaryota; kingdom Metazoa; phylum Chordata; class Aves; order Passeriformes; family Timaliidae; genus Cyanoderma; species Cyanoderma ruficeps. Next base: position 12,642,852 of record VZDJ01000158.1, read on the forward strand.
ACTTTAAGTTCAAGACTCCCAGGTGCCTCATATTTAGCAGATGTTTACCTAATTAGCAGGAACTAGCTAATACAATATATGTCAAATCTAGCACCTGATGAAATTTAGCTCATGAGTATCTATGCCATTATATGTTTTCATTTCTGGAGTACTCACATTACTTAACCAGTGCTGGTATGCAATGGTGAAAAGATGTCAGTTTATAAAAAGACTAAAAGTCCATTAATTCAAGTGAGACGAACTCCTTTTTCTAGAAACAGATCCATAAATGAGGAAAACTTGACAAAATACCACTGAGGCTTAATTACTCCTTTGGATGCTACACCATGCAAAGAACATTGACCACTTTTCATTTTTAATGAAAAATAGCCTGTTTTTCTACCAGGGTCATTGAATTCACTAGACTTAATTAACTAATAAGTCCTGTGATGATGATTATTCATCAACGAAATATTGTTTCTATGAGTTGCTCCATCATACCTATAAAAAGTGCAGAGAAAAAGGGTGCATGAGTGACTGGCATTAGGTAACACTTCAATTCTCTAAATCCTAAATCTAGGATTATATTTGTCTTCTTTCTTGCTGACAGTAAGAACAATTTACAAGCAACTGGTATCAAAGAATAATCCCAAAGGTGGAGAAATGAGAGTTCTGCTTGGTAAATATATTTAATTGAAAAGAACTTAAGTTCAGCTAACTTCTGCTGAGCTGATTTTTTTTTTTCACTGGAATTCACCTAGATTTTTTGCAGGTCTGGGTCTTTGAAAAATTATGGGATCCTGGGCCAAGGCAGACATTCCTGAGAACTCCAGTATTTGAAATATCACAAAACAATGAATTAATTGCTCTTAAAATGATATCCAGTTTATATACAATTTTGAGAGGGAGGATGTAGTTTATTTGTATATTTACTAAATAAAATAAATTAAATAAATAA
>VZDJ01000158.1:12643796-12978977 GCA_008694505.1 Cyanoderma ruficeps
AAATAAAATAAACTGCTGCTGTATCAGTATGAAGTTGATTAATTTGTCTTTAAAATAGGAAACATTTTTTACTTCAATTTAAACACTTAAAAACACATTTTAAAACAAATTTACTATATTACATTAGAGCTGTCAAAATGAGATGTTTGGATCCATATTAAAAAAACCATTAAGTATATTTTAAAAATTGGAAAATCCTTTTTTTCTTATAAATGTCCTAATAATTTCTATCTCTATAAAATTAATTTTGAGGACCAAATTGCCAATAGTTGAAAAATATGTCTTGCTCTGTGAACAGGGCACAAGAAGCCCTCATAGAAGCAGGATTCTATATTATTTTTTTTCTTTTTAGGCTAGTATTGTAAATATCTATTAATTAAAAAATCCTTTTTTTTTTCCCTGTCTCTCTGTGTTCCACTGAGCTTTTTCAGATGGTACTCTCTTGTTAGGAAACTGAGAGCTTAGGCCTTTGTTTTGTATAACTCTTTTTTGACTCTTGGTATCAAGTGTTCTAGATCAATGGCATCTTTACAAGAAACCAACAGACCAACAACCCCTTAATTTGTGCTTACACAACAACTCTCACTCCAGTGTTCACCATCCTCTATAGATGTTAAATACAAAGCACATTTTCACTGTGCTCACTGCTATGAGGAACTCAAAAGATGATTCTAAGGAAAGAAGACCTAATCCTGCCCAATGACAGATTTTCTTGGAAGTGTTCAAATCTGGCAGAGAACCCAGTTCCTACCCTGTTTTACCAAGATTGAGACTCTGATTACAAACAGATTACCTTCAACTCTAAGCATTCTCAAAAATCTCCTGCAGAGCAAACAAATCTGTTTTATCCATCATTTCTGCCTTGCAAAAAGGTCACTAAATCACCATATGGAAATTTAACTGCTGGTATACTCTCCCTTACTCCTCTGACACCAAGTATTTAAAAATAATTATAATAGCCACGGACTGCCCTAGTTTGTGGTATTGTCTCTGTCTTCAGTCAGTCTGAATTATTTTCACCATTATCATTTCCAACATGGAAACAATATACTTTTTGACTTTACAGCCTTGCAGTTCTATCTAGACTCCATATCAAGGCTAGGGGCAGGGGGGGGAAGTCATTAGGAAAAGGATTAATTCTGAGAAAGGGTAAATCGAATTATTGATTACAAGGTTTCCTAATACTTTGCCTGATCCCAGAAAAACATAATATGTCCACTCTTAAAAAGCTTAGAAATCCCTCTCCATGACCATAAAGGAAATATTGTCTAAATAGACTGAAAGAATATTTCATTGTATCAAGTGTAATTCTGTGATTATGTGAAATGTGTAGCTCTGTAAACAGTCCATTATTGACCCACAGAGTAGCCCCACATAATTAGCCTTAAAGAAAATAAAGAGTTTTGTTCTATTATGCTTTAAACACATTTTCATAACACCTAAAATGAAGGCAAAAGGGTTCCTTATAATACATTGTTTAAATCTTGCTAATATTCAGATTCCCAGGTAATGAAATTTGTTGAATATGTTCCTTTGCAGGAAATTATGTTGAAACAGAACTCCAAGTAAAAAAGCAAATATTACTAATACCTTGATATGAAAGGGAAGCTATTGAACAAATCTACTCATTTTCATAATTTACTTGCTATAACTCTATCTAACTTTGAATCTCATTGATGTCACCAGGGAACTGCAGTCTATCACAGAAACCCTCTTTTAAATCTCCTGTAAGAGCACATGTACTGCTTGGAACTTCACAGAGCATTGCTTGTGAAACACCATAATTGATACAAGATGCAGAGAGGTGATAATGCAGGAAACTACATAAAATTAATACCTTCAAAAAGCAAAGTTGTACATCATGAACATTGTCTTTCCAGCCATGTGTTTAGCAGAAAATTCTACAGGAATTGTTTTCAGCCCTCATATTTAGGGCTCTATTTACTATTTAGTCTATACTCTTACTCTATTTACTCTATACTATTACTCTATTTACTATAGAGTAATAGTATAGATGACACGCTGAGAAATCTCCCCAGCAATCCATACATCAGGGCTTAGACTGAGCTTAGCAGGAGCAGGATTCTCCACATGGTTCCTCTCTGCTTAGCACTGCTCACTGCTTTGCTTCTTGACTGTCCAATGAACTCATGCATATTCCATGAGAGATTAAATTTTAAAACAAAGAGAGCAAGACTATTCTTAAGGATTAGCCTAAGATTTTTAGAAAAATAATTGACTAGACTAAGCTTGTAATATAACTTGTAGATGGACCCTAGAAAATAAGTTTATACTACATCTGCTTCATTATTTTAAATAGCTGAAGTTAGGTTATATTGAACTTTAAACAGGGTAGGTAAAAGATTGGTTTTGGAGAATAAAACCCCTCTTTGTTCAGTATAGTAGGACTGAGTTGATTTAGCTTGATCTGTTTCTATACTAATCAACCTCAACACAATATTCATGCAACAGACAAAGCCAGACAAAGACTGAGCTATGCCTGTAACTTGTGTTTGACAGAATTATACCTTTGTGAAGTATATTTCTAGGAGTGCTAGATGAAGTCTGAGATGTTAGAATACTTATTATCCTATAGAAAATGTGTGACAAGTGCACCTGACAGGAAAACCACTTGCTTTATTTTCCTTTTCTAGGGAATTCAAACATTTTCTTATTCTGTTGAATAATAGAGTTGGAGAAGACAAACTAGATGTGGTGTTAAAGAAATGTGAGTGTAATGGGATGTCATGGTTTAACCATATCCATCAGCTCAGCCCCAGACACTGCTTACTCACTGCCTCACCATGGGATGGCTGAGAGAATCCAATGAGTAAAAGTAAGAAAGAGAAAACTCCTGGGTTGAGATAAATAGAGTTAAATAGGTAAAGCAAAAGCTGCTTTGGCAAACAAAGCAAAACAAAGCAAAAAAAAAAATTAATTCACCACTTCCCAGTGGTGTTCAGCCATTCCTAGGAAAGCAGGGCTCTATCACATGTTACTCAGGAAGACAAATGACTTATCTCACGTCTCTCTCTCCCCCCTCTTCCACCAGCTTTTTACTGCTAATCATGATGCCATAGGGTCTGGAACATTCTTTGACTTGGGGTGAGCTGTCCTATCTGTGTCTCCTTCCAGCTCCTTGTGCACCTGCAGGTTCCTCACCGGTACAGTGGGGTGAGGAGCAGAAGAGGCCTTGACACTGTGCTAGAGCTGCTCAGCAGTCGGAAAACATTTTTGCATTAGCGATGCAGTTTCCAGTACAAGTCCAAAACACAGCCACATACAAGCTATTAAGAGGAAGATTGACTTTATCCCAGCCAAAACCAGCACGGTGGAATAGTTGCACAGCTCTCCAAAGATGCCTGCCCTCTTTCTCACAGAACTGCTATGTGGGATGCACTCACTCTGCTTCAGATTGCTGTTGCTTCATTAGTCTTTTTAGGGCTTCCCTTCCATGGGGCCAGAAATGACACCTGGGTGGAGCTGCAGGTCTCAGAGCTTCTGTTTTTTGCAGAGGCTGCCTGTCCTGAAAATCATCCTTTCCAGCCTGTGCTTCCAGGCTTCCTGTACCTTATTCAGAGCACAGAGGTACTCTTCTTGTCCACAGTTTGAAAGAAAACCTACATGCAGGCTAGCTAAATTAGACATTTACAGGTTCCATGACAAGAACTGGGTTTATTGTCAGAATCACGTTTGTTCCCCCAAATGTATCAGGTAGAGATGCCAATGTTGAGAACACAGGCAAGTGTGCTTAGCATCAGCACATTAGGTGTCCCAGAGCTGTTGCATGAGGAATAATATGCCAGAAATCTAGATAGGGTAATATGGAGCTTTCCTGAGCTTTCAGTGTAGGTTTGCTTGCTGAAAGCTCAGGAGGTTTTTGGTGAAATATTTTATACTCCACCAATACATATTTTCCAATGAAACACTGTTTCATCACAAAATACCTCTGTGGTCCTTGTAGTATATGATCTCCTTATACTGCAGTCTCAGCTTTAACTGGTGAATACAGTCACAGAGGTAAAACAATCTCCTATGTCAGGATGAAGTGGTTTTGGGGGGGGATTGGTTTTCTAGGGTTTGGTTTGTTTATTTGGTTTTGTTGGTGGTTTTGTTGTTGTTTTTGTGACATCAAGAGTTATGCCAGACAGTGCCCTTGGGCTTTGCATTACCAACCCCCATGACTGCTCCCCTTTGAATGCTAGTGCTGTTACTTTGAAAAGAAGTAAGGCTCCATTTCATTTTTTGTCAAATTCACACCTGGCCGTAGTAGCTTAATGCCTGCCACAGAAGTCAGTATCACTGCAATAAAATGTATCTACCTAAATGGATGTGCTTGAGAGTACAGAAAAGAGCAACACTCTTTTTATCTTAACTGTGATTTTTTATTTTGTTGTTTTCTGATGTTGACTAGACTTTTTAAATGTAGTATCTGCGGAATGAGTGCTTTCTCCCGGTTTGAATTTTGTTGTTTTCAGCACAAAGTTGCACAGTCTGACATTTGTGGGCTGTTCACACCACATACTGTTTTCAATTGCTTATGTTGCCATCTTTTCAGGCTTCTGTGCTTTTTGCTTTTTATGACTTCAGGGACTCTTCTAATAGCATCCTTATTATCTTCCATTATTGTCAGGAAAAGGCAATTGCAGAACTTTGCTCCTCATCCCACAGGAAAGGCAGGAAGGACTCTTAGCAGCATAGAGATTTTAAAAAATTTAGAACAGATGTGCAAATCAGACCTGGAATTCAGGTATAAAATTTCTTCCGATGTTTTAGTAGCTCTGTTTATGTCCTAGTAAAAACCTGAAAGGATAATGTTGTACTAAGAAAACAAGTGCAACTTGAAGGTCTAGAGTAGTTTCTTTATGAACACCTCTGCATGGATATGTGTGCCTTTCCCACTAATATGGGTAGATTTGCAGTTCACTATTCTAAAGCTCAAATTTATAGTTAAATCCATCCCAGCTTTTCACATTACAGAGCAACTGTAACACTGTGCACACTCTCAGCCCAAAGGTCATCCAAGTTAGGCAAGCTGTCGATGAAAAAGGGCGAAGGTGAAGTGCATTACTATGCGCTTGCCATAGTGCATAAAGGGACTTTTGTAACCTGGCATATGAAAAATTGCTAAACTGCAGTAATTTAAAAATGTGCTGAAGTCCCCAGATTTGAACATATTTCAGTACCCATGGTTTATGGTTGTGGCACTTCAGGCTCCTTAGCCTAGAAGAAAAAGTGGGCAATTTAATATCATGATACTAGCCCATTTCCTACTTCCCTTTAAAAAAAATGCCTACAATCTACAAGATTAAGATGCACTGGTAAATAGAAAAGGAAAGCTTATTTTATTAATAATTTATTTGTAACAGAACATGTTTCATTTTTCTAAAGATGTTGTGCTGTGACTTCACTTCTGACTGAAATACATCCTAACATCATGATTTTGTGTTTGTAATAAAAGAGGTTGACTTCTAGGATTTTGTTTCATCTTTAATTGGAATCATAGTGATCGAGCATCATGTTGAAAGCATAAAGAAATTTAAAAACTAATCATAACAAATTAAAATCAAAATACAATTCAGGATTGCCTGTATCTAAACAATAAAATGAATAAATGTAGTACATTCAGCCCTGACCAATTAAAATGAGAAAATAGAGATGTGAATATTCTGGCAGAAGCAATAGCCATTCAAAATTTCTGGGTTTAAATTGCTAAGAATTAGTCTCCATTTCAGGATCCCTATTCCTCTCTATACAGACTTATTTAGATGTGGTTTTCCTTCTCTTCCTTTTAACCATCAGGTGGTAGAAAAGCCAGGCAAAGTATAAGGAGTCTAGGACTTAAACAGGTGAGAATGTGCATGAAATCAGATTCAACACTCATAAAGTACCTTGCTTCTGAAACTTAAAACATGATCTAGAGCTTAATAAATATATTGGGTGAAAATGCAAGGGAGAGAGCTGCTCTTGATTTGAACACTTTTGTAACAGTGTAACTTCATTGACCTAAGATTTGCAATGGGAGAAAGTAGACAAAAGCTATTCCCCTTGTCTTTATTATGAAGAAAATATTTTTATCATCAAAAAGTATCTGAATGCCCAGAAGTTACTTAGGATTCTACATTCGTTTTACTCTCAATTTACATCAGTAATTAGCAAGCAAAGAGTTTATGTTTTAATAAATATAAATTCGTTAATCTGTTGGATACCTTTAATATTTTTATCCTGTGTATACTTTGCTCCTCATGACCACACATTAAGAGGTTCATTCTTCACTATCTCTCAGCCACTACAGAAGGTACTCCATAGGAAACACTAAAATTGCCTTTGAACCACACAGCTCTCAGCTTGATTACTTAGGCAAAGCAGTTCACTTCCTGTAAAAAAATAACTCAGTGTGTTTTTTTTTCCCTTCTGTTCAGAGAAGGAGTTCAAACTTCCAATCACAATAGATTTAATCACATTTTTTGCCTTCTCCAAAACTTGGACATAGAGCATGAGTTTAGTGTAAACAGCAGAGCTACTCTACAGGGTAGCTCTGAAATGGTACACACATCTTTCCCTCTCGTTTGCATGACTGTGGATCCTCTCTTTGAAATATTGTCCTCTCCGATGGGATACTTGATCTTTGTGTTGATTTGTCATGGGTTGACGCTGGGCAAATGCCAGTGCACCCATGAGTGTATAGTTTTTAATAAACTACTGTGAGATGTGGTCAGAACAGAGCAGAAGCAGGCCTATCACTTGAAGTAGGAAAAAAACATTTATTAAACTACATGACAATAGACAATAAACACAGGAAGACAACCCAATCACCCAAAGGCAGAATAAGAAACCTCTCACAACACTTTTCCTCCTCCCCCCCAATTTCCATCCTTTACAATGCTCGACAGTTGATACCAGCACGTACCCTCATATCTACTTGCTTAAACCTTCCACAACCCTGGGTTCCTAACAAGCCATTATCCTTTAATAAAACAATCCTCAATCCATCCAGAGAAAGAGAGAGTCTCTCTTGCAACCACAGACACCCCCCGCACAGGGAAAACACAGGTCTATCTTCCCGTGCTCCCATGTCACCCATGGCACCACCCAGAAAATTCTACCATGGTGACCCTCTCCCTCCCTGTCACAGTGCTCTCACCACCGTACAGGGACTAAGACTAGATAGGGCTCCTTTAAGGACGTTTGGCCCAGTACCAAAAACCAGCCATCTCTTCCACTGGGACTAGCAGTCCCCCCCAAATTCACCCCTGGGGCGGAGGGCTCCAAAAACAGGCCACAGAGTCTTTGGCTTTGAACCAAAAAACATCCACCCAAAATACAGTCTCATTTATACTCAGAAGAGTCAGGGTCTGTCTATGGCTCCCATTACGCAAGAGACGTCCAACTCAAAGGCCACTCGTCTTCATCTCTGGCAATCGGGGGAGATTCTTTTCATCTTCCTTTATCATCTTGGTCCCAGGCTATTCTCTCTCGTCTAAAAAACCACCAGCCATGAGGAACAGTGTATGAGACAGTTCTCTTCTGCCTTAGAAAGAGTTAAAAGCTTTCATTCTCCCGGCGAGGTCAGGCACGGCAACTCCGGCAACTCCCACACGGCTGACAACTCCGCTCAACTCCGCTCGGCACCTGCTCCCTGGGGAAAGAGAGACGGGCCGAGGGGGGGGGGTAGGGGACAGGGACGGGGGACGGAAGGCACCCCAAGGGTCTCCACCCCTCCATCCTGACCCAGCTCCTGTCCCGTTCCTTCTCTTCTCCCCACTTCTGGAGCCCAGGCCTACCCCAGCCAGGCCCACCTTGCTCTCCCCTCCCCCGCAGGGGAGAGGAGAGAGATGCTCCCCTGCCGAAGCAGAGCCAGGAAAAAGAGGAAGTACGTCGGGAGTCCTTGCTTTTAACCCCTTGTGTCCTCAGAGGCGTGTCCAAACTCTCAGTGGCCACCGAAGATGCCAACATCCAACCTGGCCACTGATTGATTTGACCTGAGTTTCTTAAAAAAAAACTCACTTCCCCCTCAAACCACGACATGATTGGATGCATTGTCTTCATGTTATACATGGTAAATTACCAAGCAAGCCAAAACTTTTCCTGAGTATTTAAAGAGGTAAAAGTTAAAGGAAGGAAAAGTGAAGATCTGTGGTAAGTCTTAGAAAGAGCCTGACAGAGTCCAAGACTGCAATATAAAACTGAAGCTCTCCAGAGGAAAAAAAAAAAAGAAAAGAAAAAGAGGGAAGAAGGAAAGGAAGGAAGATATAAGTAAGGGAAAGCATTATGAAAACTGTAAATCAAATTTAAGTCAAGATACCAGTGATGCATTTATATTATAAGGCCAGTTCTCATTATGACCAGAGTTGTCAAGTAAAGTGTAATTTTTCCTCCCTGCTTACAGTTTGTACCAGAAAGCAGAGGAAAGAGAGGTAATTTCCTCACTTGATCTAAAACCATTCTTTATTATCATATTTATAAAGCAATTACAGCAATGGGAAAGTGGTCACATGATATTCTTCATCTATAAAAATAATTCTATTATGTTTATAGCATGGAAAAGAAGAAACAGCTTCCTCCCATTTGCCAACAACAGAGTGATGCAGCAGCCTCTTGTCTTGGTGAACAAACAGTAAAACTCAAAAATACAGCTTATTATTTATACAAGAAAGAAGAGCTAGATCAAAAAATGTCATTCTCAATGTCAGCAGCTGGGTTGCAATCTCAGCTCCTCTAATACTGATGCAGTAAGAATTGCTATTCTTGTCACATTTGTAGTTGCACAGAAATTCTAGAAGACTTACTAGGATGCACCACAACCCCCCTTGCACAGCCTACTGCAACATTTTCTTGAAAAAACCTGTAGAACTACTGGTCATATTCTGAAGGAAAATTGTTTTTCTTTCTGGTTGAAAAATGTCATTTCATGAAATGAAATATTTTTTTAAGGAAAGAGATTTGATAAATTTCTAGGTAAAGAAAATAAAACAAAACTTCAAAAGTTAGCAGCAAAAATTTCAAAAATCTTGTTTAAAGGTTTGGAAAATAAAAAACATGTTCATTTCAAAATGCATAGCATAATTTTAAAAAATAAAGATTTTGGTGGCATGACAACAGCTGAGCTAGAATCTTCTTTTAATTACCACTTGGTAAATATGCGTATATATTTCTATATAATTTCTTGAGAGAATTAGACACAAAGACATAAAGACCCAGAGAGAGCAGAGATAGAAACAGAGGTAGAAAGACAGTATTGAAGGGAAAATATTACATGCTGAATATTTTTCCAAGACAGAATGATCATCCCCCTTTCTGGACAGCTCTTGAAGTGATAAATGTTTCTGTGCCCCAAACATAAGGGCATTTCTTGAGCTTGAAGGAAAAACATTTGAGTTGAACTGTTGAGAAGAAATGTTTCCACAAATATAAAAGAAGCTGACATTGCTTGCAACATCCACTTGACATTCATTCTGTGTTTCTCCCTGAAAGTGAAATAGCTGGGATAAGTTTGGTGGGTGGCCACAGCAGACTGAAGGAAGGAAGCTGCCCATGAGCATGACATAATACAGAAACTGCTGCTGGGAACCTGATGAGAGCAGGAATATATAACCACATGGCTTCTTTCCTGATTACATTTTCACACACCATAATGACAGTGAAGAATTTTCTGGTTTGTATTTGTTGCAAGCAGAATTAAGACACATATTTTTTTGGAGCAATTCAGCCTACCAAGCCTAGATGTTGAGTTTTAGGGCTATGAAGAGTGCTACATCAACAGCCTAAACTGTTAAAATGGCCTTGAATAGATATGACAAGGACTGGAGTGTTAATCTAAATGTTAGTGTGTGTGTAAGGATGGAGAGAATTAGAGTCTGGCTTCTCATTGTAAACAGACAAGTCTCAGAGTATTTTCCCAAGGGAGATATTTGTTAAGTACCTGACTTCTGAGGTAATTGCATCCAATTGTATGTACATTCCAATTGCACTTCAAAAATACTCTGTGACAAAGACAATTTGTGTGAAGAACAGCAATTTCTAGCAGTGACACAGAAGTCATAGTCCTCCTCACTTAGCTCTGTGCTGTATTTTAATTTTTGATTGTGGCCAGGGTTACTGTTCAGGCTGTCACTCCCAGGATTTTGTAGTCAGAGACACTCTTTCCTTGAACCTATATTATTGATATAGGTAAATTTGAGGAGTCCTTGGCAGACAGGCTTTAGGAAAGCATAGCATTCAAAACAGCACAAACCCAAAATGTTTTCCTAGTGAGCTAGTAAAGAATAAATAAAGGAATTTTGTATTAAAAGTCCAAATGAAGATAAAACTCACACATGATCAAATTTAATCACATCAACTAAATTAAGGAAAATCAAATTTAGATGCCTATCTTTAGAGGCCAGTCCCCTCTGGCTCCTTTTGTCCTTCAGTAGAAGGAGGCTGACACCTCCAGAGGGAGAGAGCCTGCTGAAGGCAGAGCTTAGCTCTCACTCTCTCTGTTCAAAAGATAGAAAACCCGGCAATTAACCTGCCCTAGTTACATGGAATTAATCCAGGATGAGCCATCTACATTTTTTCCATAGATAATAAAAGTGTTCAGAGAAGAGAGTTTCCTAATTGGACCACTAAATTAGATACTAAAAAGAAAGCAGAATTAATATCCAAAACAGGAAGCAATTCAAGCACAATTGCTAACTTCTGGGAAAAAAAAAAACAAAACAAAGAAACCCTTTTTCACATTCAATAAATGTGTTAGTCAGGCGTACATCCTCAAAATAATCTAAAAATTATTAAATTTGGGCTCATAAAGAATGATAGCTGACAGTGACTCAGTCTTGCTTATCTTTGTGGACATCTGGGTCACTGCAGTTATTTCAGCAAGTATACTTTGCAATAACACCACAAAATATGAGTAGGACCTTTCTTAATGTTAAGCGAATAGTCATTATCAGGGTGGGCACGGGCTCTGAGGCTCCAGCCTCACACTGTGACATAAAGGAGCTCTGAAGTTGTAGAAAAATCCATAAAAACTTTACATAGCTGATGTACAACCTTTCTGTGGAGCTGGTGGGAAAGTTTCTAACCCATCACTTACCTGCTAGATAATTATCTACTCCTGACTGTTGAGGGGCTGTCCTCCATCAGGCAGAACCTGAGTCATTTAATATGTGTTTCCACAGGGAATAATGAGGATACTCTGTTTCTAAAACTCCACACCTTTACTTAATTGTATATAGACTTTAGACCCACCTGTAACTCAAAAGAAGACAAGAAGCCTAGGTGTCCCAAACAGGACATTTGGTTAAAAAAAAAAAAAAAAAAGTTGTTTTGTTTTAAAAGAGTTTGAAGCCCTATCACATCCATAAAGATATCTTTATGTGTCGCTTATACGAAAGGTTAGAAAACTAAATTCAACTCCTGTGTAGGCTCAAAATGAGTCAAATCCACATATTTCATTTTCCAAAGGATTAGATCACTAATCAGAAGATTTCAGGTTTTTCTGGAGGTCAAGATTTTCCTGTGATAACTAAACCATTAATTGCTTTGCATACAATATATGGAAATATTTTTCTTAATTTTCTTCTTTTTTTTTTACATTCCTTTTTCTTTATTTTTTCTTTTTTCTACAGAAAGTTTATGAAGCATAACTAAGAGGTAAATATTTTCTTATTATTTTCCAGGTTGCAAGAGATTTTAAAAATTTAAGAAACACAGTTTCGCTCAGCTTAATCTGAAAAGAAGAAAAATCATCCTTGTAAAGTTTACTTCCCAGGGAGAAATAAGTGACTTGCAATTCCAGCAAGAAAAATTTTTCCTGGCTTTCTTTTGCTTTACTCAGTTCTGCTAAATGTAGCATTGCCAGCCTTCACCATATTTGTCAGGAGTTTGAAAGTGAAAGAAAGATTGTCCAGACAATGTTGAATTGGTAGGAATTGAAGTAATTAACTATTAATCTAAGTATAGAAGGACTTACATTAATTTAAGTGTCGGTTCTAATAAATAGAAAATATAGCCCAAACAGGTAAAACTGAAATAAATATGTTTTGAAGCAATAGATAAACGAAGTTAATCTATTATAAAAGTAATGCTCCTGACAAAGGAGCGGGATTTCACAGTTTCAGAAAACTCTCCAAATCCTTTATCTTCAGAAGGAAGTAAACATTGTTAGGGAGGAAATTACAAGAAGAATATGAGAAATCAGCAGAGCATATCAGCACTGTGCAGTGTTACATTCCTGATTTCTAAGAGTAAAATCCCTTTGCAGATCGGCGGGCACTGATAAGCAGACCTCACCAGGGCTTTCATCAAATTTATCCTTAATGCACAGAGAGACAGCACTAAATTTTTGAGCACAGGGCTTGGACAGGACTCAAGTATTCTTGAAGTCCCATGAACAGAGTAAGTAAATAGCCTGAACTGTAATAAGAGTCAAACTTTTTTTTTTTTTTCCCCTGATAAGGAAGCCTGGGGGCTGGGGATAATTGTATTCCCTAGCAGGATCCATTTGTTGACTTGAAGGAACTAAATAACCAGCAAGTACCTTCAAAAACTAAATGACTTGATAGCAATCACCATTTCAATCATTGCACAATCTGCTTTTATCCCATGCAGGTGAAGTGATATGAGCTTACAAAAAGACCATGCCTTGACTTTTGTAGAACCAAGATATATCAGAGAAATAAAAAAAATCACCCATCTCTGAACTCAGTCACCTGTGAATTACACACAAGAGGTGAGCAGTGGATACTGATAAATAACAGCTACCAAACCCTACTAAATTAATGGGTATATGGTTCACAGTGCCTCATATCCCAAATTTTCATGGGAAGGGGTACTCCAGAAGAGTATGAGGCACTGAGGGTATAGGGACCTGTCCTTAGATAGATCCAGCCAAGCTACTGTCAAGCTGTGACCCAGTTCTGGTCCTCAGCAAGGCTAAATAACATCTATATTCCACTAATTTGCCTCTACTGATTCCAGTTCTGCAATCAGCTTTCTCTGAGCTGTGCTCCATTGCCTCCTATCTACATGCCCAAAGATTATTTAGATATTTAGTGACTGGTGAAATAAAGAACCAAAAAACAAGTTTTAGTGAAAGGGGACAATGGAGAAGTTCTTGGTCCAGTGCCTACCCAAAGGCAGCCCTGAAGTTCAGTATATCCATGGAGTATATTTGCTTTGGTTTAACAATTCCACACATTTTATTATGAGTGGACACGGCCTCATTTTCAGTTGTATCCAGCTACTTTAGCCTCTCTTCCTTTTATTGAACAGCTAACACAATTACCTAGTTCACAGCTATTTAAAACAGATATCAATGTACCCTGAAGTCTCTAAGAATTTTGTATGTGTTTAAAGTCTTTAAGAAGCTTGACAAAAAGTTTCAGTAGTGTTGATAATCAGTGTTCAATGTCATAAACCACTGTCTGACTAAGGGCTAGCACTCTTTTTAAGAGCACCAGCCTCAACTACACACCTTGTGAAGACTTGTGTGCTTCTGTTTGACCTTTCAAAACAAAAGCCTTGCCTCTGTATAGAAGATGCCAGGTCACAGCAGAGTTATTAAACAGCAATTACATCTTATCACACAGTCATGTATGGCACATGAGCACCTGAGCATCTGCCATCCCACTGTAAAATGGTAAATAAATACACGGAAAGGCAAGCAAGGGGGGTAATCTCCTAAGTGCTTTATAGTACCACCGTTTATTGCCTCATGCCTAATGCAAAGGAAATTCGTGGTCAGAGCCTGGATGTGCCCAATCATACTGGGAATGGAGTAATTCAGAAATGAAAAGCTAGAACAATAAAATTAATCACATTCATTGATATGAGTAAAATTCCAGTATAAATAATAATGGGCAGACTGGTCTCTGTTGATGAGGCATTCTTAGGAAGAAATAAAGTATCTTGAAATTGAAAGAAAGATTGCCCAGACATTCCCAGTATGTCTTATCTGAACAATAAAAATTGTGCCCCAGACCAGCAAAGGTACCACTATAAAGTATGTCAATTCAAAACTCGGAACTGGTTTGCTTGCATTTCAGTGTGCAAAAATTTTCAATTTGCCAAGAAATCTAAAGGCAAAAACGTTTTGAACTGTAGAAAATAATCTTATTTGAAAAAGTCAAAGTCTTTTCTAGTTTGGTCTTGAGATATATATATTATGATTTCTGGGAAAATGAAGGAGAAGAAAGTGATTTGACAGTGTATCCCACAATATCCCTATTTCCAATTTGTGTTTTTTTCAGTCTGAATGGGTGGACAAGCAGAACAGCTAAAAATAATATTGTATGATCATGCTTGGAGGGTGGTAATTACGGGGACATTCTCTACATGGAGTTTGGTAACAATGCTGGGAGTGTCTTATTCAATACATTTGTCAGGGATCAGTGTATTCCCATCAAGTTTAAGATGGCATTGATCTAGGGAGAGCAGTACATGGGCTCTAGAGCTCCTCTGCCATTCAAAAGCATCCAAGACTTGCTGGAGGACTGAGACAGCAGGAGCATAAAGAAGACCAATAAAGATAAATTTAAAGCTTTTTGTCTGGGAAGGAAAAACCCCTGCAACAGCACAGGCTGGGCACTGACTGCCTAGGAAGCTGCTGTGCAGGAAAATCTTTTGAGGATCCTGCTGGGCTGGACCAGAGCTGATCATGGGCCTCTAGGTTTCCCTGGAAGCAAAGGGGTTAACAGCAACCTGGACTGTAGGCACAGGGCAGAGCCTGGAGATCCAAGGAATGAACTGTTCTCCTCTATCCCACATTTGTTAGGTCATAAACACAGTTCCCAATATGGGGCTGCTCACTACAAGGAAGACACTTTTCAACTGCAGATAGTTCAGTAGAGGATATCAAGCTAATAGGAACAGGAACATTTCTCAGGAGAAATTGGGAGAGCTGGGTTTGTTCAGCCTGAAGCAAAAGCAGTTTTGGGAGAGCCCAACAGCAGCCCTTACTGACCAAGGGGAAGCTCTCTAGGAGCTGTCGCTGAGCTCTTCCCTGTGCGTTGAGGGACAAGAGACAGTGTGTAGGAATAGAAGCAGTAGAGGTACAGACATACAGACAGAAGAAACGTTTTGTCCATGAGGACAGATGAGCACTGGTATCAGTAACCCAGAGATGTTTGGTATTCTCCACCCCTGGAGGTTTTAGGGTCTTGACTATGAATGAAGCCATGAGAAATCTAGTCAGATCTCTTGGGGACCCTGGCCAGAGCAAAAAGGTTGTTCTAGAAACCTCCCGAGGTCTCTTCTAACATGCATTATATTGTGATTCTATGATTCTCTAATTTATAATCTGAAAGAAAAAGGTATGGTTTTAGTCATAAAGAAATGAGAGGTCAAAATCCTCCATTTCAATTGGCAAATGAAACTTTGTTTTGAAAAATATATTGGTTTTTTTAAATTTCAATCCATATTTCAGCAAAACCAAACTCCCTGAGGAAGTTTTGATGCTGATGGAGCAATCTTGGATGAAGGATGGTCCTTTAGGAAATCTTCAAATGGTTCCTGAAGGAGTTATTTATCAGGAGAAAGGACCTCAGTTTGCTGTGTTTTGTTGACATAGATTGGTAGTGATCATTGCATGAGAAAGCTACTAATCTAAGAGACACACAGGAGACAAAACAGGGAAAGAGGACTCTGGCAGCGGACAGCAACACATTTAAGATTTTACTTGTCTCTGCATAACTTGGCTGCATTTATTTTATTTCTGAACCACATCTGTTAGTTCTTTATGAAATCTGTAGGAAAACAAACAGGAAATTCACAGTCCAGTGGCTGAAACTTTTTTCTTCATATGGCCAGAGATAGGAAAAAGAAGACTTCAAGGTCTCCCTGCTTCATTTGCAGTAATGAGGGACCCACAGAACAATTTCATTCACAAGGTGAAAAATAACATTTGTTTTTGGTGAAATGATTAAAGCAGCTCTGTGACAGAAAATACTAAGATTCTTTCTAAAGCAGTTCAGCAGTTCAGCTTCAGTAAAGCTGGCTGGAATAGCCTTACTCCTTTTCTTCAAACTTGGACTTCTCCACAATGTCTTTCTTTCTTTCTCCTGTTGCTCCTTTTGGAGCTGAGTGGTAAGAAAAGCATTTCTATGACTGTATGGGAGCAAGTTAGAAGAGTCACATTCAAAGCATTACTCAAACTGACTGTTCAAAGAAAGTAATTTAGAAATCTCTGTTATAGCTGTAAGTTTTTCAGACAATCAAAGCTAAGAGGTAGGTTTCTAGGCAGTAGTCTGTCTACCTGCTGGAGGAACTTTCCTCCTTTGACAGTATCTTCTGTAGTCACAAAAGAGTAATATGTACATTTTTAGAGGCCTCTCTAATCCACTCATTCTAGATGGTCATTTTAAGATGAGATTGATTACCCTCTGGAGACTGACAACTTTAGAAAGGAAAAATGCCGCAATTTAAATACCTTAGGAGTGTTCTCATGTATTTTGGATTTATTGATGTCATCAAACAGATAAATGAAAAAATCTCTTTTGGATTATATTTGTTTAGCTAATCCAAGTACGTGACCAGTGGATTTGTCTATACAAAGGTGGTAATCATTTATGAGTCTGAAATAGCAGGAGATAAATACAAACAGAGAGCCCTGCCTCTGACAGACCTGTACAAATATATCGGTCACTTTTCTTCAGAGGTAACCGACTTGTCTTTGTGCCTTAATCAATAAAGTTCTCAAAAGATTAAACAAGTTGATTTGTCCACTGTTTTTAGAACATGTCCTTGTTCATAACTCTTCAAAGTCAAATAGAATTTGCATGTGATATTATATTATCCTCTAGGTTTTTTCTTTCCTGCAGGAAAAGTTACCTGTTGCCTAATATAATCTTATTTTCAGTAACAGCTTATGTGCCATTACCAGTGATTTTGACATGGTTTTCTTATGCAGATCTGGAGGTTTTTTGGTTTTGCTTTGTTTTTTTTCTGTCTTACATGCAGTTAACATTGAATGTATGCATGCCTTAGTTCTTCATAACTGAGTACTATTTTAATGAATCACTGTGGTGTGTTCACCCTGGCCAGAAGCTAAGCACCCACCAAGCTGCTTTCTCCTTTCCTCATTAGTGGGGTGGTAAATAGAGTTGGAAGAATAAAACCTGAAAAATTATGGGTCAAGATGAAGTTTTATAAACAAAGCAAGGTATGCAAAGAAGTGCACTCAATGAAAAGTTTGAATCCATTCCTCTTCTTATCATATTCTAGTAATTATTTGGATATAAATCCCACCTCTACCATCTTTTCCTTGGATATATTTATTTTCACCCTTTGCTTTTTTTAGGTTATCTTAGATAAAATCTGTAATCATCACACTGAGTAAATCCCATTCCTTGCATTCTGTGTGTCTAACATGCACAATATAAAAAAAACTTAATTCCTAGTTTAGGCATTTGAAGTACACCCTGGGGAACACTTGCCTGAAGGTATCTTAAAATTCTTACATTCCTTATGAGATCCAGGACTAATATGTGGGGTTAAGAAAATCTTTAAGGTACAGGATGTCTAAAACTCAAGCTTTGGAATTTTAAATC
Organism: Cyanoderma ruficeps; assembly: GCA_008694505.1. Classification (NCBI taxonomy): domain Eukaryota; kingdom Metazoa; phylum Chordata; class Aves; order Passeriformes; family Timaliidae; genus Cyanoderma; species Cyanoderma ruficeps. The sequence continues at coordinate 12,661,328 of VZDJ01000158.1, forward strand.
TTAAATTCCTACTGTGGATCTAGCCTCAAGGTATTAGATAACATTGTGAAGCCAGGTCTTCCAAGATGTGGTGTAGGAAGCATGTTCACAGCACAAATTGTGATGACATTTAGATGAGAATAAATTTATTTCAATTAATTAAGCTAGCAGTTGAAGAGGAATACTGGAGCTCTGTAGCTATAATACAGAGCTATAATATCTGAGCAGTTTCCTGGTCTTACTGCAAGACACTATAGGGACACAATAACCAATTTCAGCAATCATGATATAATTACAAAGAGATAACTTCTCCAAAAAGAGACCCTTTTTTAGATAGTAGGAATCACATGCTAAGAAAAGAAATTAAACCCAGTAGGAATAACCTGAATGCAGGGAATGAAGAAACTTGAATTTTGAGCCTTTAAAAGCATGCATAGCTCTGGAGAGCCCATCCTATTTGGTCTAACACAAGCAACTATGACCAGATGACCTATGACCAGATAGCCCTCAAAAACAAAAGCACTCAACGCAAGGGCATGAAGTTTCTCGGAGTTGACTAAGAAAGGTAATTCAGGCTACAATAGCCAGGAAAAGTAACTAACTTCTGAAATTTTGGCAAGTATATTTCATCTTTCTCTTTCTGATAACTCACTATCTCTTTCCATTACTCTTCTGGGGAGAGGGGGGTTGGGGGGGATGGAAGTGGAGGTGGAAGTGGGAGGGAGTAATTTTGTCTGCATTTTTGGTTATGGGGGAAAACCTCAAAATTTTGAAACACAAAGAAGTTTCTAAATTTTGCAAAATCCTTGTTTTAAGGCTCAGCTTCACAATGAAATTACCACTGCATAGTGGTAAAGAAACTTTGCATTGTTGTATAGCTACCTTTGTGTATATTTCAGACATAAGACAAGCAAAGGCAAAGGCAAGCTTACATCACTTCTTTTTGTTATGTTTCCTTGTGTTTGTCATGGATCAAATGCCCAGACATAGTTAACATAGATGGCACAAATATCAAGTTATTAAGCTTCGATTGCCACATGACAGGTCTGCATCGTGCATATTAGGGCTTCACCTGCATTAATTTTAATGAAAACTTTATTAAGCAATTATCTCTTTTGTGCACTATGCACTTTCCTGGATATTACAGAGGATGTAATTTCTTAACAGTGGAATATATTCCAAAGGAGCTATTTTAATTATTTTTGTTATGCCTTTTTTTGCCCCAGCGCCTGGGTAACAAGGGGCAGTTTCATTTTCCTCTTTTTGGACTGGCATAAGGGCCTGAGTACTACCCAGTTTATAGAAGTTTTATATGCTTTATATGCTGTCATCCTTTCTGTTCTGAAGCTTTTTCTGCTCTTCTTTCTTTTTCCCACACCCTGTCCCCAACTCTCTCTCAATTTCAACATGCACAAAAACTTATTTCATAAATGAAAATCAGTCCCAGACATCACAGGCATTTAAAGCATGATCATCATTTTTCACAGATCCTAAAATCCTTCCCCTGGGATCCTTTTTTAATCTATTTTTGAAAAACATGATAAGTATGTTGTGATTTTATTTTTTTTTCTTTTGCCTCTTGAAGTACAGTTTGATATTTACATCTAGTGAGCATGTGAGAATGTCAAAGGGTTTTTTCCTCCCTCTTTTTAAGATGACTTTCCATGACAGTATGGTTGAAAAATCAACAACACTACATCTTTTGTTACTGTGATTAAAAGCATGCCTCTTTTCATCTGTTTTAATCATTCACAGGGAATGGTATCTGAATTCTGAGCAGTAGCCTAAGAGATGATAAACCGAATTCTAAGAATTTATAGCTATGTCACTTCATTACTGCAATGAGGTGTATGTAGAGGTACTAAATAATATTAACTACACTCTGTAAAGTCAGAAGAAATAGTAATTAAAAAAATAAAAACATTGACAGGGAGACTATTTTCCCATCTAGAAAGGGGATTCGGATTTGTTACAAACCACCCTAGAAGGCAAGAGTAACCCAGGATCTTATCACTAGATCCCTTAGGGTGTAGCCAGGTGAGGGTCAGCTTCTTCTCACAGGTAGCAAGTGGCAGGACAAGACAAAATGGTCTTTAATTGTGCTGGGAGATGTTAGATTGGATATTTGGAAAAATTCTTCATTGAAAAAGGGTGGTTGAGCATTGGAACAGCCTGGCCAACAAAGAGTCATCATCCTGAAAATTAAAAAATAACTTTTGAATGTGGCATTCAGAGTCTAGTGGTGACCATGGTTGTGCTAGGTCAACAGTAGTACTCAATGATCTTAGGGGTCTTTTCCAAACTAAATTATTCCATGATTTCATGTTCAGAATTCATTGTACAATCCACTTTATTTTTCCATTCAGTTAAACCCTGCTTATAAGGAGCTGTTTCCAGAGGCCTTATGTCTTAATATGACCATCACAATGCTTCATCCTCCAAGCCTTTCTAACACAACTAATAGATTGCTATTTTCTCATATATTTCTCAACTTTTCTACTTGTGATTTCATTTTTTTTGTACTATATTTTTATGTCTCATTTGGGCCTAAATCTAGGCCTTTGCCATATTTTTATTTTGGCTGCAATCTGTTGCTGCCTCTACCAAAGTCTTGATAAGAGGCATCACGGAAGTTAACAATTGGGAAGAAATTGTTCCATTACCTAAAACCCCACCCATCTTGCTGCCAGTGCTGTGTAGGTTTGTATTTGAATTGGTCAGCTTTTCAGAGCTTTTAAGAAAAATGTAATATTTACATTTGTAATTTTCATTTTCCTTGATGATTGTTGGTGATTAAAACATCAGTATATTTTACCAAACATAATTTTAGGTCCACAATTTCTCACCAAGATTTTTTATAAACTCATTGATGTCTCAGTCCTTAACCCGTAATACCAGAAATTAACTGCATTAACAAGAGAAAAATATTTGAAAAATTGTTTTTACTTCCTTTTTTAGTTTTTTTCTACCTCTGAAAGTAAATAATTAACCACAAAATAATAAAAATTAACAAATGTAATTGTTTAGAGATTATTTCTGGAGTAGAGATTGAAATATAAACCAAGGTAAATGATTTGGCATTAATTGTATTCTTAGTTTGAAATATAGTCCATGAGTTATATGCATTTAATTATATTTTCATGGTATTAACATTGATAATATAAATTCCCAAAATAATAAGCTATCTCTTTAATAAAAGCAGAAGTTTGTGATAAAATATGTTTATTTAAAAACACTTCTAAGAGTGGAAGTTCTTTGACTTTTGGATTTATGTCAGTATACAGATGATGTGTACAGTCTAAATAAGGAGCTCATGGAGTTGAAATTTTGCCAAAGTAATTGAATTCTGGGGTTTTCAGAATGTCAGCTGCTTTAGTAGTATCCAATTAAGGAGCTACGTTAAATTGCAGACATTACTGCAGTGCTGTCTGTTACTAATTCAAATTTTATGGGCATCATCAGAAAGTTTTATTTCTAACAGGTTGCATATATTAATTACTTACAAATAAAAATCATCTAAGTACTGCTTCTTACAATGGCTTTAACCAGCCTGAAAAAGAGAACTGCAGTAAAGGAAATAGCCTTTTTCAGTAACTGTCTTTTATAACTATTTATGTAGATGTTAGACCAATGTGGATTTGATTTAATCCTATGTAGACTATATTTGTACAAAAGGTGGCCAACAATGAAGCAGTACAGATATATCATAAGCTGTTTTTAATTTCCCCTGTATTTTGGGTCTAGTTCCTTCAGCCATTGAAAAATGAATGCTTCAAATTGCTTGTAATACATTATCCTATTCTTAAGGTAAGGTCACTCATGTTCAGTAGCAAAACCCCACAGCTGTTCTTTTTAAAGCTATTGTAATGAACACGTTCAGGTACTAGCAAAGGACTTAAAGTGAACATTGTTTTAAGGAATGGTTTTTAGACACTATAAATTTAAAGACATTTCATCAGAATAAAAGAGATAAAATATTGGATAGACAAAGTTTGCAAATTCTCTAGCAGAATAATACTCCTCTAATGAAGGCATCAATATTGAGGAAGAGATTTCAGTGACCAAAAAAATAAAATGTAGGGTATTTATAGGTTGAGATCCACTAATTGTAACAAGTAGTATGTGTGGTCAATTAGAATGGGAAGAATGCAAAGGGAAACCTGAATACTGAAAGCATTTTTATGTCTGAATATATAGCCTATTAAAGTGATTAACATTTTCTCCTGTGTTTCTTTATCTTAGGCAATCTACTATTTATCCTTGTATGGTGATTCTGTCTGGTTGTGTCTGAGGGTGAGACAGAGCAATTCGGACATTTTTTTTTAATTTTTCAGCGTGCTAGTTGTACTTCACTCCCAGATGAGGCCAAAATATTAAAAGGGAAACTATTGTTCACAGTGGCTGAAAGATATCAATGTCTCATTGCCCAGGAGGTTTACAGAGACTCTGACTTTGCTAGTCTGATTCAGTGTTTATGTACCCATCACAGTGGCCCTCAGCACCATTTCAGAATTTCATGTGCACTCTTAGAAAACAGCTTGATTTTTGTATAAATACTCATATGTTGTGGGATTTCTTAAGCTTTACTGGTGTTGAATGACAGAACTATTATGGCCTGGATGTTAGTGCTCTACTGCTGTCTGCTTGTTTGATCTCCATGATATTTACTTTAACATCTGGCCTGAGCAGGAGAGAATCAGTGGTGAGCTGTTGTTGAAACTCTTGGTTTGAGACACAGTTTGGGCTGAAATGCTGTTCAATTTAATTTAAACTCGGAGAGTTTGGAACAAAGATGCTCCATGAGTAGGCACTGAAAGAAGAAGGTGTAAGCAGTTGTGTGCAAAGTCACACAACTTTTAGTTTTTAGTCAATATGGTTGCAAAATAGTCTTCAAGATGTGCGCAAAAGGGAAAAGATCATAAATAGAGAATTTAAAGACAGCCACACTGTCAAGAACCTTTTCTCCTACTAAGTGTTACTTTTTACTTCTTTTCACAGCTTTTTTTGCTGCTACATGATATTTTGGTTAGGTAGAGGTGAACACACTTTGAATTTATTTAGTAGGAAATACTTTTAGTCATTAATTCAGTAATTAATCACAGGGAGGTTGGGGACCCGCAAAGGTTATTGGAAATGAAATGGCTGCAGCCTCTGCACAACCCAGATTGCTGTAAACTATTAATCTGTCATATTTTAAAGGAGGACAGGCAGACAGCTGAGTTCTGAAGGCCTTTATATCTTCTGAATTTAACAGAGATTTGAAGTTTCTTAGGACTTACTAGAAAGTGACAGGCAAATAAAGACCCAAATAGGGTAGGGATATGTTACTGATTTTTTTTTTTTAAGCTGTCCTTAAAATCCCTAAAATTGCTGTATTTTAGAAAGAGGACTTTATCTTGAAGATCAGTGAAATTCTAGACCGGAAACTGAAATTATATGAGCTGACTCTCAGTCTGCATGTTATCAGATCCTGGAAAGTTTGCAAATTAACTAAGACAAAATGTCAGGTTCATTATGGTTCTGTTTTTCTAGTTTTGATCCCAGCTTCATGATTCAAAGACAACTTGTAAAACTGAAGCATATCTACAGAAAATAATCTCTGAAAGAATATCAGAAAAAGGATTTATTTATGTTATTCAAATGGAATGGTTGAGATATAGAATACTTCATTTGAATTAAATCATTTGAATTAAAATATGCTATAGGAACTATAGTGATATGTAACAGGAAAGTTTTTAAAAGCCACACCATTACTTTTTCACATTGGGTTCATAATATTTCATCTCTTTAAGCATCCAACTATCAGATATTCCAACTACAAGTATTCTGCCTCCTTATTTGTAAGTATATTATGCATGGAGATTTCTTTCTGCAGCTGGGCAGAAAGAGTTAACAACTTTAAGAATGATGAGGAAAGGCAAGAACAACTAGCAGCACTGCAAGAGACCTGTGGACAGGGTCAATGGGTAAAGGGGTGACATGACAAGAAAGCACTTGCACATCAGCAAGGAAGTGTCTAAAAAGCACCATTCAGGGGAGATCTCCCAACCCTTTCCAGGAGCTCAGCGTGGGATGGTTCACTGAAGTGCCTGTATACTAATGCAAGGAGCATGGGAAATAAAAAAAGCAAGGTTTTGATCATGTTGGGATTTTGGAGATTTTACAGGATGCTTCCCATGAGTAGAGTGTTTCAATGAATACAGGCTCATTAAGAAGGACAGAAAAGGAATTCAAGGAGGGATATTTGCCCTTTTGTGAGAGGACAGGTGGAGTGAATGGAAGTTCTGTCTAGGATTACTGGGGATGAATACAGAGATAAAAATAGAAATGTTAAAGTCCAAATAGAAATGAACCTGTTAAGGTGTGTCAAATATAACAAGAAGAATAGAGATGACAAAAGGAAGCCCAAATAAACATGGGCTCATTTCTCAAGAAAATAGGGAGCCTGGATATGGAGGATGGAGCCAGGCTTGTTTTAATGGTTCCCTGTGACAGGAACAGAGGCAATGGGCACCACCTGAAACTCGGGAGATTTTCTCTGATCATCTGAAAACACCTTTTTTACTGTGAGTGTGACTGAGCACTGGCAGAGTTGTCACAGAGAAATTGTGGAGTCTCCCTCTTTGGAGATGATGAAAATCTTCTGAATATAGTCTCAAACAACCAGCTCTAGGTGACCCTGCTGTGGCTGGGGAGTTGGACCAGATGACATCTGGATGTCTTTTACAATTTCAGCTTTTCTGTGATTCTGGAACTGTGTGTCTCTCTGAAATCAACATTCTATATACTACGATTTTCTGATTCTACGCATTATTTCAGATAAATTGTAGATAATCATTGTGCATTTATTTCTTATATTTATTATACACTGACTCTTCTATTTAATGATAAGAAACAAATGCCTGTTCCCTGTTTCCTATAGAAAGTTACTAGTCATTCATCTAAACTTTGGGAAAATATGGAATTAATGTCTAACAGAGTCAACTTGATCCATGTATGTTTTCCAGCACTTCATATTTGCCTTCATGTCAACAGAATGAAACACCTTTATACAGTCTTAATCTCTCTGCCCTGGCAACAGTTTCCTATTTTTTTTATTTTTTTTTTTTTTTTTGGTCTTCACCGAAGAGGATGGACCACTTGGGTTTGTGCATTGCCTCTGACCAAGATGTTAACAAGCCTCTGAGGCCATTCTGATTGTATTTGCTTTGAAAAATATTGCAACATTGTACTTTTATAAATTTTAAATTCTCTGACTAGTTCTTGGTATCACATATCACAACACATCTTTATTAGACAAGAAGAATCTTTATTAACTAACATTATTATGTTTTATCTCGTTTTTTTTTTTTTAATTAATACTCTCAGGATAAAGTTTTCTGGTTACTGTCACTGCTAACAGAACTACTCTTTAGTCTGCCTTTGTTATTTCCAAATGTTTAAGCAACTTCTGTCAATAACTTCATAGCTGAAATGTTTAAATCTATTTTTTTCCATATCCTTAGTTAACAAAAATAGATCCACAATGGATAGTTAAGGCAAAGACTAAGTTGGTAAAAACCCAAAGAAGAAATTGATGGAATGTAACTTGATATTTAGAAATGACACCCCAGTAATGATTTAACAGTACTTGTCAGTAGATGTCAATAATACATTTTACTTCTCCAAGCAGATGTTCTCTACAGTTACCAGTGGGTGTCACAGGGTTGTCATCTCTAGGTCATTGTTTCCTAGTTTGTATTAGTACTGACTGATGAACAGTCATTCTCTCAAAGTCCCGGTCTGTCCATGGTCCTTGTTCCAAGGTTGAATTTGTCATTAGGTAACTATATTTGACTTTTCCACGTGGGGTTCATTTCCTTTTTGATAATATCTAATGTCTCCATATTTCCTATAAATGGTGAAAAATGTAAAAAGAAAACCTGCGATTATAAAAACTATGAACTGCTATTTTTATACATTGAATTTGCCTTTTATATACTTTATAATGATTTTTTTCTTTCTGGTTATTTTAATTGGCTAGTTCCTCAGTGTGTATCCTAATCACATAATCAGGTTAAAGTTATTAGCAGTGCCTTGCATTCAGCAACATCTATGCATTTCTGAATATATAATAGGATGTGATTTTTTAGTACTATTAGCTAGCACCTAATGTCTTTAGTTGTACAGCTGTAATAAATTAAACCTAATGTTTGCATGGTACTGATTTACCATATTCTGTGAGGAGTGAAAACTAAAGTTCTGCCTGTTCTGTAATCATTTGTAAAACTGAAGCATATTCTTGAGGTATTAACCTTTCCTTGTTTCATGGTAATATGAAGATTCTATTTTTGTATCAAGCAATCATAATCTTTTCACATTAATGTTTTTGCTCTGGTCTGATTAGCACTCCTCCTTTAGTTCTGACAACTCCATGACAACTGTCCACATTTTTGGACATAATCAACTTTAGTCCTATTTTTGAAATAGCCAGAACTCCTCTTATATCACAGCATGGTAAAAACAATCTGTCAAATTTTTAAGTTTCTGCAATAAACTTCTGTGATGAAAAAATAATTAGGGCTTCTTTCCTATAATTGAATCAATTTGATTGCAATATTATTTTTTCACCTGTGCAATAATCATAGCATAGAATCAAATACCTGCAATATCATCACTATTTCAGACAAAGCCAGAGGTGCACTACAAGCACTCGTTCAGCCATTTTTAAAATACTGTTCTCTAAACAGAAAGAACTTAATTTTTAGCTTAGTCAATTCCATGGCACCGGCATACACTGGTTCTAGTTTCTTCCTCAAGTCTTTATTCCTGCACTGAAATCCATTTCTGTGTAGCCCTAGTATGATAAATATGTGCAAGACGTGTCTTTCACTGTGACACAAATGATTGAAGTATTAGAAGTTTATTCACCATGGATGAAAAAGACTCCAAATCTCTGTCAGGGAGATATATCCAGGGTAACCACATAGAATCACAGAATTATAGAATGGATGGTGTTGCAAGGGATCTCTAAAGTGGTTTATTACATCACCCCTGCGCAAAAGAGTGTCAGCTGGAACAGATTTCTGAGGCTCTTGTTGATTCAGAGGAGATTGAGACTCCAGATTCTCTATTAAACCTGTTCTACTGCTCTGGAAACCCAGCAGAGATATTGAGTGATCTTTGTTTTGTCACAGACAGTGTTCTTTGACACACAAAATGAATGCTCCATTGCTTATTGTCATAGCATGCATCCATGCTCAGCTGCAGAAAGCCACTGCATCCTCTCTACGAACATCAGGAGTCGATGGCCATCTCTGCTGTACAGAGAAACACAGCTCTAAGCCAGGAAGACTTCTGGCCCTTTGTCTTACCCCAAGAGCTCCATCTGTCTCTGCAGACACAGCTGCAGTGCCTCCCCCTGATGCAGACAGGTCTCCTTCCTAACAGAGGAAGTTTCTACATAGGCAGAACTGTGGCATGTCCAGAAAAAGGCGAGAACACATTTCTGTTGCTGGCACAGTTTTCATGCAAATCACATTCATGCGATGCCATGAGTCATTGTTTGTCAGCAGAACAGTATGGCTGATGGCCATCCTGTCATAAACAACTGTCTGGCCCAAACCATACCTGCCTTGTCATACACTTATCCTGTCCATATCTCACCTATCTGGCCTTGTTAAACAACTTTGACTTCTCTTATCGAGGCAATGACCCACAAGTCCAGTACAGAAGGCTGCCAAGATTGTTAGGAAAGTGTGAGATATAAGAACTGGTTGACAGAAGTTATTTTCTTCAACCTTCAGAAGAGAAGAAAAGGAAAGAGGTTACTCCTTTCTTAAGCCCTGATGGGAGGATGTAGAGAAGGATTCTTCTAAGTGGTGCTCAATAATAGGAGGAGAGGGAATGAACCCAAGTTGAAAATTCGGAAACTGATTTGATATATGGAAAAATGATTTTGTTGTGAGTATAGTTTGCCACTGACAAAGGTTTCACAGGAACCTCCAGCCTAGCACTTATTCAGGAGAAGGATCTGAGCAAGGTGCTTCAGGCCCTGCTCTGAGCAGTTATTGCACCCCTGGAGGACCCTTTCAACCTGCATGGTGCCTTGATTCTCTGATGTCTGAAGATACACAGAATTGAGATGATCAAAATCACAATCAAGTTTGTTACACAGAATTGAGATGATCAAAATCACAATCAAGTTTGTGTTCAGAATTTTGCACATAAGTGTAAGAGTTCTTCATAATCCTGGAAAGACTTATAAACATACTTTCACTTTATGGAATTTGAACAACATCATTGACTACTCGACAGGCTTAATTTACAGTGCTCTGAATGAAGTATGAGTATAAATATTAAAAGCCATCTTACTCCCTTTGCTTGTAAAGCAAATATGTTTTTATTCTTGAAGTATATATATAATCCCTTTAGACTGTCCTCATTTTCAAACTTCAGAAGTAAATTGCAAAGAATATGAGATAAATCATGAAGCAGTATGTGTTTTGTAGCTTGCAGTTCAATATATCTGGATTCTTTCATTCTACTCTTTGAAGAATTAACAGACTCTTATCATTTAGGTTATGCAAGAAAAGTTGAATAAACAGGTTCAAATTCAACTTTACTGTTTTGCCTTCTGATGTTTCAGGAAAGAGTGCTTTCATTATGCAGAGGAAATAGTTTGCACACTTATTTTTTAGCTAAGCTGCCATTAGCTGGAAAGTTGGCATAAGATAGGAGTGTCTGCATTACAAAAAAAAAAAAGCAAAAAAGAAAAACAAAAAGCAAAAAGCACAGTAGGTAGGTTTCCACTGGAATTAGAAAGCCCTTCTAAAGTATTTTATAAAATATTTCCTGACTCTTTAAGAATTTTTACGTAATGGCTCCTTCCAACCCTTCCATTTTTCAGATTTCACTGTTGGAAACCCAATGGTAAATTCACAGATTTCAAATAAGATTAGAAGACTACAATTTTCTTTAGAACTGATATTAAGAGCTTCGTCAAAGTGTGTTTATTCTAAATATTTCCCTGGCTGATCATTTAAAAAAGTCTTCAAGATTTCCACTAAAACAAAATTAAATTTATTGGTTTTAAACTGGCATAATCATTATTACGCAGTTCTCAAAACTATTTACGTATAGCTAGAAATACAGAAAAGGTGGGGTTTTTTTAAGGATTTAGATAAAGGTTTGGGGCTTTGGTATTTTCTATATGTTTAGCCAAGCCTACTTTTTAAAAACAGACAAACAAACAAAACCCCACGAAACCAACCAACCAAACCCAAACACCCCAAACCACTCAATTCTTGAATTCATGTTCCTATGCAGCATATTCATTTTCTTTTTGACTAGAGATTTTGTATTCGAATCTAAAATTTTTACAGGGACATTAAATTATTTTACATATGGGCTTTTTTTGGTTTTGTTGTTTGAGGGTTTTTGGGGTTTTTTTAAAATATGGTAATTAATTGCCATGGAACAGGTGTCACCTGTATCTGTGCACTCCTTTACTGCTAACTGAAATTTCCAGAGTTATTTCTTCACTCAGATGAGTGCATTTAAACTATGACCTTTTATCTTTCTTTCTTCAAGATCTGAACATTCTCTCTCCCATCTTCATTCATGACATATTTTTATGTTTATGGAACACACTGATGGGGGTGCAGATGGTGGTTTTAATTCTTCCTACCTCTGCTAAACCCAGCAGCCGTCTCTGTGCTATGTTTAGGCAACACCTTTGAAAGCAGAGACACAAAAGCATGCTTTTTCAGTGCTAATTTAATATCAACTAAGCAGTTGAACCCGATGACTGGCTGCATATAGATGTATGGAAAAATAATGAAGGCTTGAGAAGCTGTTAAAATGTGATAGTGATAACAATAACATGATTATACTTGCCAGTGGATTTACAATGCTGTACAAGCACTATGCAGTGTGGAACATTCTCTCCCCTAAGTAAAGAGACTTGGAAATGTGTAGGGAGGCATTCTACATTCTGCAGGACAGGTCAATCCAGTGAGATGTAGTCTCTAGCTGTTATCACTCACAGAAAATGCTGTTCTTTATCCTGAGAACAAAAGAAACCTGGGAAAGCCAAGTTTCTTCCACATCCAATACTGCAACGTGTTACAGAGGTTTGAGATCTTGTTTTGGCAATTAGGCTAAACCATGCTTCCTATGACACATAATCAAATTGGCCTGGAGCTATAGCTAGAGGAAATAGGTTTCTTTTGAGGATAAAAATATACATTAATAGTTCTGTTTACATGACTTAAAATATGTTTTATCACTGGACTCAACTATATAAAACCACAAGCCCTTGAATATTCACACATGGTTCTTCACATGCCTAAGAGCGAAGCTAATTTGTGGCCCTAAACATGTTTCTGGATCGTGGCCCAAATAGTTTAATTACTATTCTAAAAATACTTATAAATGAAAAATTAAGAAGCAAAATTAAAGCACTAGCACTTTGTAACAGTCAGAAAAAAATTATGCACCATCATCAGCTTTCACCTGTCTCATCCCAATTTTTTCTTACTGCTCCCAGTTACTCTCTCACAACTACTCCTAACCCTTACAGGCTTTGAAACTTCTGCTGAGCTTTTCAGATCCCTCAGAGACCCCTCTCAGCTTCCTTTACCCATGTAGTTCCTCAAACTCTATTGTTCTTTTCATGCATGATATTTTACCTCTGCCAAACAAACTTCCTGCTCTTCCTCTATTTCAGAACCTGCTCTGTCACCACTCAAAAACTGAATTAAGTCCACCTGAGCACTGAACCTGTTCAATGGCAGTGCTTTGAGCAAAAGCTGCCTTGGGTGGCCTGTCAAATATTATGAAAACCAAGATTTTCTGGCTGATAAGGAAAGACCAATGAACAGAAAGGGACAAGAAGAATAAGAGAGAACAAGGGGGACATGGAATAATAAGAGAGAGGAAAAGTGCTTTTATTTTTTCAAATAGATACTAAATAAGAGATTATGTATCACTCCTGAACTTTTTGGTTTATAAAGCTGTATGTATTATATTTTTGTATACTGATGAAGGCTCTTTGTGGAATTTATCTATTAAAAAAAGAACTTTCCTAGCACAGATAAGTATTATTAATTCTCTATGTTTCCTCCCAGTCCTGACTATGAGTCATTTTAGTAACAGTCTCTTATCATCAGAATTCATCCAATCCTAATAAATTTTTACTTTTTTTTTTTTTTTTTNTGAGGAGTTGTCTGATTTGTGGAGAATGACATTGCTGTCTGATGCTACATTCTTTGGTGACACTAATATGGGTCTTATGGTACAAATAATTAATTTTGATTCATTTCTCAGACTTAATCCTTGCTTTTAACTGTTTCTTTTTTAGTGGTTCTTATGTACTTTTTCAATTGCTGAAAAAAATCTGGATTTTTGACTTCCTAGTTTAATCTAAGTTACTGTATTTAGGCAGTAAATCATTTAAAGGAAGAGTGTCAATGCTTAATGTACAAAAATATGGAGAAAATGGGAATAATTTCTTCTCCGAGTAACTTAAAAGTAGAAATGTGTGAAAAATGAGAAGATAAAGTCTCTACTTAACTAGAGTGGAAGCAGTGACATTTCTTTACTGGAGAAGAGCCTGCCAAGTGAAAATGAGTTTTCTCCAACTCTTGTGACAATTACAATTGCAATTTTACAAGTCCTGGGAAATGTGATCAATCCTCATTAGAGACATTAATCCTGTTATCAATCTGGAGGGAAAGAAAAGTGTACTTATGGCTGCTCCAATACTACCTTCCACCTCTGCTTTGCAAAGTGCCTTAAACTGGAATATGCATTCTGGCTGGCATCACAAAATAATATCCACACCTTCAAAACAGACCATCTGCATGTGTTCTTCTCTAGCTTCAGTTCTAGACACAGTCCCACACATTTCTCATGTTGTCCTCATGAAATGAAGTTCAGCTGTTTTATCCTGACCCAGTGCCATTTGTGTTCTGAAAGATTCTCCTCTATTGCCTTGAACTTCCAGACTTTCCATGTTTTGCTAATTAACTCTCCACGAGTCTTTAAATCTGAGCCTGTGGCTTCAGCAATTTGTTTTCTCACATTCAGTGAGTTCAGAATATGTAGCAGCAGATATTTATTTAGCATCATGAAATATCTTTTAAAATAAACCAGATTTTGTAGTTGAGTGCAAGACAATATGTATGGTACTTCAATGAGTTTTGTTTGGTTGGGGATTTTTTAGATTTTATTTACATATTTTTATATTGTTTACTCAAGCTTCATCATTAGCTTTTTTATTTTTTAATGTCAAATCACTGGGGTACCCAGTTCACAGCCTCATAGTTCATGAAGTTTGTCTCATATCAAGCCCAATATTTACTTGACCAATACTCTTTTTACCAGAATTCAGAAAAAATAAAGTTTTCAGTAATAATAGGTGCAGCAAAACATTAAGTCTAGCTGAGTCAAAGATACTTCTCCCAAAAATACAGATTTTGTTTTCCTAGGTTCTGGGCAATGCATCACTTGGGTCAGATATTGGCTCATAATTTGGCAGGTTAAAGGATTCCATGAACTAAAACAGGATCAGGCACCTGGTTGGGATTCACATGGCCAGATGCAAAGCCCATAATGTGAATTTCTATGTCTGAGTGAGTTATGTCCTTCACAGTCTGATTGGAAATAAACTTTTATAGTTTAATTGGGGAAAAGAACATGTCGAAGGAGGGGTTTTTCCCTTTGCAAAGTCCTTGCCTAAAATAGGTCAGATGAATAAATGCTTTGTAGGTGTCTCAAGTCAGATGAGGTGAATCATGCCCTGATTCATTAGAGACTTGAGAAAGCTGTGGACTTCTCATTATCTCAATTGTAATTTAGCCAAGTGCTTGACTGACTGAAAGAGAGAATTGGATATTTCTGTAAATTAAGTTTTATTCTCAACAGATGAAATATTGTTTAACAATGGCAAGTAGAAAAGATGGTTGGACATACAGATGAGATAATATAATTTGATATTAGATTTCCTATTAGTTTAGAAGAAGTTAATTTTTAATTCAGTTGGATCTTCTTATAGTTTAGGCAGCTGTCCAGACTTCTTCTCACTTTGTCTATACTATTTTATCCATCTTTTAACTCTGTCAGCAATCAGCATACACCTCTTCTTTTTTTGTTACTGGAATATATCAGCTTATAACTTGGTCACAAGAATGACGATCTCCATTCAGCCTAGTGTTCACTCCTGTTTGCATTGTACTGAGTCTTCTGATTATCTTTAATTATTATGTACTAGATTATAATAACAATATTGTATATTTATGGCAGCAAACCTGTTTACTACTCTTTTAGTGTGTTAGAAAAAGAGGAGAAAACCTTTGGATTTGCACTTCTGTTTCTCTTCATTCTTCAGATTAGTATTCAGCAGCTCTTCAATTTTCAGTGTTGTTTGCTGCACACAGAAACAAAGGCAGACTATCTGCTGATTTATGTATAGCCCCTCTGGTAGGTTTTTCAACATGAATTATAATCCATAAAATGGACACTGGTCCCGGTTTCACTTATAAGGAAACAAATGAAAAATTAGGTTTAGTTCAAACACAGCAAGAGTTACAGTTAGCAACAAAGGAAAAAATGGATACAAAATCTTAGTTACGCTCCACAGACAACAGTCACATACCAGTTTTGAAACCCAAAACAAAAATATAATTGTGTGTAGGTGGAAAAAAATTCAAATTATTTCGGTGTAGAGTACAAATGTTGGGATCAGTCTAGGAGTCCTTTGTCAACATTAAGAAATGTATTTTTCATGTTTTGTTTATCGGCTTAATGATACTACAAGGTCTGTCAAGTGAAAATGACAAGTAGAATTGAAAAATAAGATGCTAGTTCTTTGTAATTAAAAAAAATCTACTGTTGTTTAATCTTTCCTTTAGTTTTAGTTTTAGTTTTTTTCCTTAAAAAAAGGAAATGTCTTTTGTGAGTTAGTCACTGGTAAATAGGAAGTGGACTGTGGCTACCTAACATTATGGGAAATACAATGACAATCAGAAAGATCTATATGCATTATGTAATACTAATGTGATTGTGCAATGTATAAGCCCAACTGATGGCTGGGCAGGACTTCAGCATTAAAAAAATCCAATAAATAAAACAACAAAATGCTCTTCTGCATAGTAGATCTCACTGAGAACAGATGAATTATTTTTAGATTAATTTGTAAAAATAGATTAGCTCTACTTTCCTACTGCTTCCTGAATAATTGGTATTATTTCTGAAATGGTTTAAATAATTTTACATCCTGAAAGAGAACCATGTGTTAATATTTCATGACGCTAAACATGTATGCAATTTTCAGTAACATATCATTATAACAATATAAATGACTAAGTGACCTTAGAGGTCTTTTCCAACCTAAATGGTTCTGTTATTCTATAGCAATCCCTCTCCATTTCATCCATCATAGATTGCAAAACAATATTATGATGGGATATTACAGTATAGTTTTACTCGTCACACATGAACTGAAGTATATTATTAGCAGTTTACAATCACTTACAGTCCCCTTTAAGGTTAAACACTCAAAAGCTGAACTCAGGGTTTCTTATGAAAATTTAGGATTTTAAATTTGTCTTCAAACTTAGCAAACCACCATCCATAAATCATTATGCCAGAAACAAGTGCTTAGAGTAAATCTAAAATGAAAGATAGCCCATAAGATTCAAGAAGTAGGTAAATAAAACTGATGTTAGCTTTGCATTTTTCTTGCTTCCAACCTTTGCATTGGATCCATCTTTGTCTGCTTCTTTTAATACTTAGTCACTCTGAATTGTGGTTTAATTGTCATTTGAGTTTGTCTGACTTAAACATGAAGAACAGTGACACTGTACAATATATTTGCTACATAAAAGCTTCTTTTTTCATTTTTCTTCTTTACTGTTTGAGAATGAATAATTAGACTTGATACATTGCATAATGATCCCTGCTTTAAAACTTGTAATTTGCTTTCTGTTTCTCATATTAGTTAATATGCTCAATTTTCAAAAATGCACATGTGATTTAAAACCTTTATTTCTGTTGCATTACTTGTGATTAGTATTCATTATGATTCAATCAAATTAGGACTTAACAACAGGAATATATGGGACAAGTTCATGATAGATTATGTACTTGCAAGTTTTTACTGGAATCATAATAAAATATATCTACATATCCTTAAAATAAAATATGTTACTGTGTGTTTGTGATAATCTGCTGCATCAGTTTGGTATTTCAAGAGTTAAAATATAGTTTTTATTGCCTCAGTAATCTGTTGGTCTGAAAAAATGGTATCCTGTTCTTAAAAAGCTCTCCATCTTTCTGAAATTATATATAAAATATGTTCCGGTTAAATCTCTACAACATAATTTTTTTTCTTCTTCAGAGAAGCAACTACATTTGACCTGGAAAAAAAAGAAAAGAAATTTCATATTTCATTCAGATAACATTATCATTGTCTCAAATAAGTCTTATTGAATCTGGAGGAAAAATGGCAAAATCTCTGGGAAGAAAAGGGCCACTAAGGGGGGGGGAAAAAATCAGCAAAAGCAAAATATAAAGGTCGCAAGAAAAAAATAAGGTTAATAAAAAACTGAGAAAAACATACGGGCTGGTAGAATGCAAAACACTTCTGACATGAATATTTGCAAGATGAAATGTATAGATTCAGATTTGGTGCAAGATCGTATTACACTACTTCTAGTTATGAAAGGAATGTTGACAGAGCCCAGGTGTCTTTACTTCTACGAATTTGTTTGGAAATGAAAAGTAGAAGAAAGACTTGCATTAGTAGAAGCCATATGGCAAGAATGATTAGAAATAAAGATATAAAATATGTTCTTAAGTCAGTCTTTACTATTGGTTCCAGTTGTGCATTATAGAGTAACAGTTTTAATTCTGTTCACAGGGCTTTTTTTGTCATATGAACAGAAAAAGAAAGATTAAAAATAGAAAACAGGAAAGAAGAAAAACCAAAATAAATCTGATATCACCAAGAATTAGTCTGAAGCATCCCACTATATTTGTTTTAAAGTAATTACTGAGAACATATGCCACGCTATGCTTTTGTTCTTCATAAGCCTTGGGTAGAAAATCTGTGAAAAACTAGCTCAGATCAGCAGCACAGTTTTGGTGCAGGCACCCACATGATTGTCTTTTATCATTTGATGGTTTATTCTGAAGAGCATTTTCCGTCTGTACAAACTATATTGTATACTGAGGAAATTTAAATGTAAGACCTAATTTGGTGGACAGTGAACACACTCCTATCTCTAAAAATGGCAGAGTTAATTTTCTTCTTAGTAGCTGGTAACGTGCTGTGTTCTGGATTTGTGCTGGAAACAATGTTGAAAGCACAGGGATATTTTAGTTACTGCTATGTTCTTCTTGCACTGTCTTTTCTGCTCCACACACCACCCCAACAAAAAGGAGGCTGAAAGTGCCCAGGGGGTTGGGAAGGGACACAGCTGGGACTGCTGGTCCAAAGTGATATTCCATACCATAAGGAGTCATGGTCAGCACATGAATCTGGGTGAGAAAGCAGAAAGGGGAGGATGTTCAGAGGGGTGGTGGTTGTCTCCCCAAGTCACCGTTATGCATGATGGAGCCTTGCTTTCTTAGGGATGGCTGAACACCTGTCTGTCCATAGGAAGGGGTGAAGGAATTCCTTGTTTTCTTTTGCTTGTGCATACAGCTTTTGCTTTACCAAAGAAACTGTCTTTATCTCAGTCCACAAGTTTAATCGCTTTTACCCTTCCAAATGTCTCCTGTATCCCACCCCAGGAGTGAAGGAGCACCTGCATGGCACTTATTTGCAGGATGGGGTTGCATCACCTAAAGATCTGGGCTTGGATCCTTTGTTTGTTTTTCTACATTGGTATTATATATTTGCATTAGATATTTGCTTGCTTTTCTGTTTCACAGTTACATCTGATATATCAAGATTTCTGTGGGAGACTTACACTGTACATTTTTATTGTTTTCAACCAGATCCTCTCCACAGTCATGTAGTATTTACTGTTCCTGATATCTGTTCCTCACTGTTCGTCCTAGAAAAGCTACGGTCTTGAATTCATGCTGCTGTCTTTAAAAGCCTAGAATATGGTGTCTAGCACTAGTATTTGGACAAGTGCTTCTAAATCTGTCTTG
The DNA here is from genome assembly GCA_008694505.1 of Cyanoderma ruficeps. Taxonomy (NCBI): domain Eukaryota; kingdom Metazoa; phylum Chordata; class Aves; order Passeriformes; family Timaliidae; genus Cyanoderma; species Cyanoderma ruficeps. Next base: position 12,680,450 of record VZDJ01000158.1, read on the forward strand.
CTAATGATTTGTATTGAAACTAACCATGACTAAATAAATTCAGTGGGAATAAGTTTGCAGATGATGTAACCAAACTTGGCAAAAGAAGAATGCATATCTTAAAGAATTTAATTTTTTCACTGTTCTGTTTTCTGTTCTGTTCTTTTTTTTCCTTTGATAGATGGAAAACACTTCTACCTGTCAGAAAGGAGAAAACATATATCTTCCTATCATTCTATGCTTACTGCACTAGATGAATATTATGCCAGTAGGAGATCTCTGTTTCCACAATTTCTCATTTCCTTTTCTAATTATTCTATACACAAAGGTTGGCAGACAATTTTTTTTTTTCTACTGACCTGCTAATTACGAAGCCTTTTTTTATCATCCAAAGACATCAGTAAAGAAGGGAATATTTCTAGAAAATATTTCTTACATACTTGATGTATATACACATAGTTTGAACACACAAACTGAAAACTGTCTAAATGACCTGGCCCAGAGGGTGGTTAAAGTCTTCAAAAAGTCTAGTTAGAGGCCAGAAACTGGCAGTGTTGCTTCAGAGGTCTCCACTGAGTCCAGTCCTGTTTAATACCTTCATTAATGATTTGTATGATGTGGCACACTGTACCCACAGCAACTTTGCAGATGACACACAACCAGGAGTGGTTGATACTTCAGAGGGACCTCAACAGGCTGGAGAAATGGGCTGACAGGATCCACTTGAAGTTCAACAAGGAGAAATGCAAGAAGTGGAACAACTCCAGGCACCAACATATGCTGGCTGCCACACAATAGGGAAGAAGTTTGGCATAAAATGCCTGAGGTTGGAGGTCAACACTGAGTTGAACATGAGCCGACAAGTCCTTGCTGCAAAGAAGGTGTGATGCCCTGGGCAGCACTAGGCAAAGCTTAGCCAGCATGTAGAGGGAAGTGATCCTCTCCCCCTGCTCAGCACTAGGCAGGCCACAGCTGGAGGACTGTGTCCAGCTCTGGGCTCTTTAGTACCAGAGACATGAGAATCGACTCTATCGACTGAGAGAATAAAAGATGATGCCATGAAGATAATGAAGGGGGTTTCCTTATGTAAGGGAGGACTGGAAAGATTGGGACTGTTTAGCCTAGAGAAAAGAAGGCTTATGGAGATCTTATTAGTGTGCATAAACATTTGAAAGAAAGGTTCAAAATCCTTGGAGACGGACTCTTTTCTGTGATGCCCAAAGACAGGACCAGAGGCAATGGGAATAAACTAAAGTGCAGGAGGTTCTATCTGACCGTCAGGAAACACTTTTTTACTGTAAGGGTAATGGAACACTAGGACAGGTTATTCAGGGAGGTGGTGGAGCCTCCAACCTTGGAGATACTCAAATGTCACTTGGACATGGTCCCCACTGCAGCCGGGGCTGGACTAGATGGTCAAGAACCCCTGGTCTGGCTAGTTCAAAAAGGCAGGGTCTTTAATGCTTAATTCAAGGAAGTTTATTTGAACAACTAGTTGATCCACTTAAATGATGTAATCCCCTGATTCACTGATGTAGATGACTTCAAGCTGTGTCACAAACTCTGTCATATCTGAAAATTAGGCTTCAAGATTGAAATGAGTTCCCCAGTAAAAGCTCGCAAGCAGCAACTTTATTTGTGGGGTCCATTTTTATAACCATATACAACTCTACTGAAATTTCCACACCATTTCACAGAATCATAATAGCCAACACACCTAATTTCTTTTGCAATTTTGATATTTAATTCTGAAAAAAGAAAATATGCTTAATGAACTACAGCTTTGAAACATGTATGAATACAGAGAGCTATCCATATGGCAGGGGAACACAGGAAAATCATTCATCTTCTGTTTATGTGCTAGATTGGCAAGAAAAATGACTAATTCTTCTAGGTAGAAATACTTAAATTGTGATAAAAATACTATTTTTAAGTCAATAGAACACAGGGAATACAAAAAAGTCACTCAGTTTCTTTAGAAATTAGTTGGTTTAGCCCATATCTTCACTATAGTTTGTTTGAAAAAAAGTTGCATACTTGTTCCTAAGAAGTGCCACCACTTTTTTTGTATTAGACTTTTTGATCCTCAAGTCTTTATAAACTGCTTTCATTATCCACTATGTATATTTGATAAACATCAAGTCAGTAGTCTTTAGAGATTTCAAATCATTATTACTCTCCTATTAGTCATGTCATGCTATCCATAATGCCTACAGAGCAGAAAAGACTTTGATTTAATGTTTTATACAAAGGACAAATCCTTCAACAGTATAACAGTCCCTAATGCAGGACAGATATTAGTTGATGTAAAATAGACGGTTTATTGCAGCCTGGGATCTAGAATTACTTCGACCCTTTCAGCCTGGAGGTGAAAGAGTTTTCTATCGGTGGCCACTTACAAAACTATTAGTACTAATAGTGTTTTTGACATCCTTTCTTACTCTGAATAGTGATTACATATCAATGCAACTGCTTTGTCATCTACACTCTGTTGGCATTCTACAAATACATTATTCTCTTTTGCTCTCTCACTGAGATATATGTAAATAAATAAATATATTTAATTTATTTTTCCCCTAATATTCTCCATAATCATATCATGGCTACCCTATTCATTACATTTGTTCTCTAAATGTGTGAAGAGTACAAGCTACAGAACAGCAGATGTAGAACTCACTAATGAAGCAGTGTTGGCTCTAAGTAAAAGAATTTATTAATAATAGCCCAAATATTCTGTAATATTCCATGAAATTATTCAGCAAAGTCTTGTTGCTGCTAGCAATGCATTGGTCTCAGATCTGACTGCCAAAGCACATCTTTAGAAAGACAATTCATGACTCTGGTTTTGGTGAAATGATGTACATTGTGAAAGAAGAGCAAACAATTTCCACATTGGATTCACAATTCTTGATATCTTGAAAAGTTCCCATGCCAGAACTGTACCAAATGGAGAACTGGAAATTTATGAAAAGTCTAAGAACAATTTTATTACATGAGTGGTAAAATGTCCCATTTCTTGGAGTAGAGAGAAAACTACTGTGATACCTAATTTGATCCATCCCATGAGTAACACAGCAACAACTAAGAACAAGTGCTTGGAATTCCAGTTTGAACAGTGAGAAACTATCCAACATCTACTATGTTCTTATCCACAGGAAAAATTGCCATAAATAAATGACACTTTCAACAGAGTGCACAACTACTACGTTCAAGATAGTACAAATAAGTAGTTCATAATATGTGTACAGTTTCATTAGCTATTTAAAGTAACTGAATCTAAACAACCATATTTTAATGTAGCTACCATACAGAGATGACAAGAATAACATCTGTGTTAACCTTGACTTACCAATTTTTATCACAGATTTCATATCTACCATCTATGCATCTTCCAGTTCTGACATGCTCCTGCGTCAACCCCAGCTGCAGCTTCCTTACTATTAATTCAGACACCAGAGGCAGCATGAGATGATAAACTACAAGTTGCTACAACAAACTGCTACATATCTCAAGGATCAGAAAAGTCAGTAAACACCTGAAAAACACATAAAAAGGTCTGTGATATACAGCCAGTCCATTAAAGATTTGTTTGATATATCCAGCTCATCTGAGTGAAAAAAAACTGTGACACCAAACTGTTTTCCATATAATACCTTTGAATGACCTCTGAAAGAAATATATGGAAACCTAATACGAAAAGCAAAACATGCCACTGATAGTAAACTGCTAGTAATCAGATATCAACATAACTTAAAACAAAGGCTAAAATTAGTAAAAAAATGCTATTCATGCTTTGAAATACATTTTCAGAATTCCTCTTTTTCAAATGGCAGCCCCCTCGAGAGCTCCTTCAGGGACACCTGTATATGTGAAGCTGATCAACTGCAATACACTGAAGTGAGCTCAAAGAGACCCATGATAAAGCATAAACCATATAAGTACCCCTACATGGGCAATTTTTTCACAAGACAACTACTTACCAAGATTTCACAATCAAGATTCTTAAGGGACAGTTCCAAAGCTCCTTTCCAACTGCACAAATCTATTGAGTAGCCTCCATTCATGGACTCAGAATATAGAAACTTCTCTACGTTTTACCTGTCTCAAACCAGCAGCACTGCAAGCAGAGCTAGTTTAAGCCTTATTTCTCCCTTGTATATAAACTTAATATGTCTTTCATCTGTTTCACTGTCATCCCCTGCCTTACAACTGCCTATCATTCCTTCTCATCAAATGTTCTGTAGAAAAGCAGCACATTACACTTGGAACAACTATCCTAAATGTTTATGTCCATTCAAAAGTCACTGCTTCTATTTCAAAGCAGACTGCAGGCATGTGAACTTGGGAAGACATCTGGGTTTTTTTTCCAATTGTATAAATTGATCTAATACAGGATCTGTTTAACCTGTCTCCTCATATCCTCATAAATATGAATCACATTGAACACTGATTTTGAATGGTATAATATGTTTTAAAGGTAGTTATTGTCTATATGGATTTTGACCCATAAATATAATTGTATTTTTCTCATACCATTGACACTATTGCTAGTGAAACTACACATCAGCTTCTTGCGAATTTCATACCTCCTTGAAAATGGTCTTAATCAATAATTTTTAACGGAGAAGTATGGCAAAAATAAACCCCAATATCCAAGCAGTTCAGTCTGGATCTTCTGTCCTTTTGCTGTGCTTCTGCTGATATGCGTCCTCCCTTAAATTTATAAAATATCTTTTTCTTTCATCCAAATACTTCCATGGTTATTCTGGGATGGAGGACTAGATAAAACCATCATAAACCTGTGAAGCAAAATGCTGGCCACATTAATGACAAATATAGATTAAAAAGCAAACAAACAAAACCAAAAAACCAACATCAAATTACTTTTGTGATAGAGAAAATAGAACAGAAATAGGACAACAAGCATTAATGCACAAAACTAAGAGATACAACAAGATGAGCTTTACTTTACAAACAATTTCACAGACCTTCACAGCAATTAAGGTTAGCATTTGATTGGTTTTGTAGTATCTGTGTATGCATTCGTTTTCAGAAAACAGGAACAAACTGACAAGGACTTGGGTTTGTTTCCATAGGGAAGTTTAGAGACAGAAAAATTCTGGATAAGCTGGTGATTGGAAGAAATCTTGTATCTCTATCCTAAAACACAGTGTAATGTGCTGTTGAACTTAAAAATCTCTGGGAATGTGGAACAGTAGTGGATTGACACTGTCTGGATGCCAGGCACCTGTCAAAGCCAAACTCTCACTCCTCTCCACATCTAGACAAAGGACACCAAACATAACTCAAGGTTCGTGAATTGAGGTAAGGACAGAGAAAGATCCCTGAACAAATATTATCATGGGCAAAACATTAGAAATGTTAATTGAATTTATTACTAACAATGTCAGAGAAGATAATGAGAAAAAACATAAGACCTTAAAAACACCTTCCCATCACCTCTCCTTGCTTCCCAGCTCTGCCTTCTCCCCCAGAGGTGCTGGGAGACAGGGAATGGGGGTTATGGTCAGTTCATCTATCGTTGTTTCTCCCTCTACTCAGGCAGAGGAGTCTTTCCCCTGCTGCACCATGATGTCCCTCCAATGGAAGACAGTTCTCCATGAACATCTACAGTGTGAATCCATCTCATGAGCAACAGATGTCTAAGAACTGCTACAGCATGAATCCATCCCACAGGCAACAGTCTGTCCCCAAACTGCTGCAGTGTGAGCCACTCTTCCATGGGGTACTGTTCTTCAAGGACAGGCTGCTTCACTGTGGGTTTCTCTCTCCATGGAACTGTCATGAGTTCACAGCCTCCTCTCAGGCATTTACCCACTCTGCTGTGTATTTCCTCCATGAGCTGTAGGTGTATCTCTCCATCTCTGTGGTCCTCCATGGGCTGCAGGGGCACAGCTGCTTCACCATTGTCTGGACCATGGGCTGCAGAGAAATCTCAGCTCCAGCACCTGAAGCACCTCATCCCACTCCTTCTCCACTGACCTTGGTGTCTGTAGGGCTGTTCCTCTCACATATTCTCACCCTGCTTTTCTCTGGCTGCAATTACATCTGCGCAGTAACTTCTTTTTTTACCTTCTTAAACATGTTAAGGAGAGGCATTACCACAATTTCTAGTTGGCCTAGCTTTGACGAGAGTCACATCTGTCTTTGGAGATACCAAGGATTGGCTCTGCCAGACACCAAGGAAGCTTCTGCCAGTTTCTCAGAGAAACCACTCTGGTAGGCCTTTGCTACCAAAGCTTGGCAATGCAAACCCAATATCACCACATTTCAACCCTGAATCAGCATTTTCACAAAATTTCTTTTATGTGAAATATTTAATTTCCTTCTGCCTGGAGTCATATAAATTGTTATTTTGGGCCCAATAACAGTCAGACTTGGGCTGAAGTATTGTGAGGAGAGGCTAGTTAGATGAGTAGGATTAATATCTTCTGCTTCGAAGATATAATATGAAAATTATATTGGCATTATATATCAATGAATTAGTCAAGACAGTAAAAACTTATGTCCCTAACCCAATTTGGTTTTTATCCTATCACAGAATCGAATATCAAAGTAAGATGATGTCATATTGCCCTAACAACATTAGCTATCCTTTAACAGTTTAAAGAAGTATTGTAATAAGTGTTCAAGGCATGTGTACAAAATCTGTCCTTCTGATGTCTCCTCAAATCCATTTTTTCCTACGATTTATGCTTCCGGACATCCATGAATTTTAATATGTGAACATAAGTCTGTGATGGGCATTGGTACCTTGGTATCATGCAGACAGAGGTATAAGAATGGTTTGAATTACAACCGTCTCTGTAGAAAAATAAAAGGAGCAAACCCTAAAACAAAAATGAGAGAATTGATAGCTTGACAATGGAGACTGTTAAAATTTTTGTCACACCATGAACCCTATCATCAATTTCTCTCTATATTGGAAAGAATTAGCAAGTTCCAATTTTTCATTTAATTGTTTAGTTGAAATATATTGCACTTGCACATTTTTAATACAGTGTTTATCCTCCATATCATTTGGAATATCATATGTCAGGGTAAAGCTTGAGATAAAATACAGTTTATGTTTAATATTATGGAAGTAATTTCCTGAAGTGGTGGATGATTTACATAGCACATATTGTGTTACAAGGTTTGGTCTGCATCTCACATTCTTACTTCCTTAAAATGCTTATTATTTCAAAAGTTATCCATATTGGAAGTGTTTGCAGCAACTAATTTTATTACAATTTATATAGTAAGCATAGTTTCTCCCAATGTTAATTCTTTTGAACCATTCTCTTTTTTTAAATTTTCCTTCTATATTCTTATGCCTAAAATAATTCTAAAATAAGCACACGGTTTTGAAAAGATCTCATAAAGGTTCTCAAATACTGTATGGATTAACTGGTATACAATACACATAAAGTGAAGAAAGGGAGGAAAAACGAAGGGAAAGAGAGCAACAGTGGAAGGGAGGGGAAGGAAGAGGAGGTGGTTTTGGATCTCACTGTAGATACGAGTCATGGAAGGGGTTTTCAAAATCTCACAATTATTGTATTCGAAGTAAAAAAAGTCCTTTCTTTTCATTTGGGATTTTTTTGTGTTAGTTTTTTGTTGTTGTTGGCTTGGTTTTTTTTGTTTTGTTTGGTTTGACCTTTACTTCAGTATCCATTTTTCACACTTTGGTCAAGTTGATTTTTATTAAATTTTTGTATGAATTTTTTATTTATTTACACTATCCACTATAACATAAAATGTCTTTCTACTACTTGTTATGGTCCCATATAATTTCCTGCAATTACAGACATGGCTTGAAGCAAAGCTTATTAAAAAATACTTTTTTTTCCACAAGATTTATTTGCTGAATGTTTGACGCAGAGAATTTACCTGTATGTTTGGAAAAATGTTGGTTCATATTTTCACATGGCAACCCATATATGCCTGTGAGAATTGTTATACAAAAATGTTTTAAATATTTTCTCAGAGCAGAAAGGCGGGAAATGGAGAAATTATATATGTGCATGTAACTGTTTTTGAAATTCACAGCTTCTGCTGGATGCTAAAACGACCCTTGAGCCACGAGTCCATGAGAAAATTCTATTTCATGAAAACTTCAGACTACAAACCAGATTCTTTCCGACAAAACTAAGATTCATTTCAGGAGAGTACTTAATGCACTTCAACTGCTAAAAGGGTGGTTAGCTCAAGTCAGCCAAACACAGAAAAGCCAATTGAAATTAAACTCTTATGCAAGGCACATAGTACAGACATCACATCCCCAGTGAGAATGTTTGTCTCTACAAACACATCCTTGTTGGGCCACACAACTTGCTGCAGCAAAAAGAGCCACAAGTTGTCCTATTTAAAAGTTCTGTCCCAGTATTTTTAAGACCCATGTTAACAAAAAAAGAAGTCATTTTATCTGGATTTACAGGAAAGGGCCAGACACAACAAAACATGGGTATAACCACAGGGAACCTCAGTCATTCAGATTATGTGATTCTTATGTTACTCATCAGGCATCCTTTTGACTTTCCTGGTGAACACATCCACTGATGTTTGTCAAAATGCTGTGCTTTTTCATAGGACACATGGTGTTGTTTAGAACTATCTCTACAATATTGAAAGATAACTATTTCAGAGTACTAACACCTGGGATCTTTAAATATGCTTCTTACCTCTACCTTCCCTTTTCCTTGTGATCATCCTTTTTTCTAAGCTACAGTAAGTTTAGTGCACTTCTTAGAGTGCTAGTTCATATATTTACTTTTTGGCCAATCATGTACGTTCTCCATATTGTCGTGGATGTGAACAAGCATGCTGTCATTTCATGTGGCTGGGTGAGTTTATAACTATATGTATTTATGGCTCAATGTATTATCTTAACACCTAAACACAGATACACATACACAGGGAAAACAAGGGAAGACTAGAAGTAGTATTTCATTTAATAATTTCCAAAGGGGGCATAAAATCTTAGACTTAATTGCAACTTTTAATAGTATTTGCTATTTGCTGACTGAAATATTTTAAAAGATTGTATGTCACAAACATGGTAAGTGAATGCATTTTTAAACTTCATTTTGGTAAAGAGTTTATAATACAATTAAACCAAATAATAAAAAGAAAGAATAAATTAAATTATACTATGGCATGATTTTTAAAATTAGATTGTGGAATCTCTTCAAATGTCATTTTTTTCTCAGTTCCACATGTATGAATAATTCTTCAAAAATAAAATTATTTATAGTAGATTATCTACACTATGGTGAATGACACACTAATAAAAACTATTAAAGGTTTACATATTTCTTTACCATTGTTTGTTTCACTAAGCCTGAAATGAATCTAAGATTTGAAACAGAAATAAATGTTGTAGATTTAAAATTAACAGCCATCAGGAGAAAAACTCTAGAGGCTCATTCAACCTTAAAATATAACTTAATGATGTCTAAAAAAATTTTTATTGACAGTAAAAATCCAGTAGGGTTCCTATAAAAAGGATGTCCCCTGAGTAGGGAAGCTATTGGAAATGACAGCAATTAAATCAAGCTTATGAAATATTTAGACTCTTTCCAAGGTGAATTTGTTTCAGTGAATACCAGCTATTCAACCAGGTAATGGCAGAAAGAGAAGAATGAAAGAAATGTATGTATACAGAATAAATAAATTTGACATTTTCATAAAAAAGGATGGACTTTATTAGAATATATGTTAAACATTTTCTGACAATCCTGACTAACTGGATGCAGAAGAATAAGGAAGAAGAGAATTATTGCAAACGGTGTTACAGAGGCATAAGCAGCACATTGCCATTGCAGACACATAGTTACCAACCAGAAAACACAGTGCATTTTAGTGAGAAAAAAAAAAAATCCCAAATCACCCTAATTACTTGCAAATGTTGTTGATGTCTTTTCTTCTTCATGATCTTTGGAAAAGTGGATGATTTGTAGATAGCAATTTTTCTGTATCTCCTTTAACAACTCTATTATGTTCCGGAGAAAAGATAGCATATTTATCCAGCTTAACAGGCCACTCTGGGAGCAGTGATAACAGAAAAATCCACCTGAAGCAAGCAAGCATTTTGATGTTCTGTATATGTGAAGGTGATGTTTCAGAGTCATAAGAACTCCTAAACAGCTAGAATGGAAGTGAATATTACAGCTAAAAAAAGGATGTTTTATGGATAAGACTTTCTCATAGCAAATTACATGCTTTCATCCCTGCCTAATTAAAATTCCATTTTAGCAAAACAAAGACTGTAATCTAAGGTACTGATAATTGCTCTTTCTGATAGAAATTCAAGGATATTGCTCTTCAGTACATTGCAGAGTTTTTCATTATGCCTAAGGTATGTCAAGATGTACACAACCATGAGAATTGAAAAATACAATATTGAATAATTTTCTCTACAAATGAAATAAAAAGCAAAAATATCCCAAAGCTCAAACAACGAAAAATTGAAACCTAGGAGCTAAGCCACAGCTTTTTACACTTCTGCTTGAGGGAGTTCCAGCTATGATTGCAGCTTCTGGAACATTTTCTGTGTTAAGTTTTACTTTAAGAGGATCCTTTTCACCTAAATGTTGTTTAGAGACATACAATCTTGTAGCATCATTTTGGGTTGATTTACCAGTATTATTATTAGCAAAGACAGCTTATACCAGTTAAGATCATGGCACTCAAATTAATCTAGTTTTATGCTTCTAAACATGCGTTTAGATGAAAGCCTTTATGCAAGTAGGTAGAAATGGATCTAGGACAACAGTAAAGTCACGTAGGATGGATGTAGGACAACAGTCAAACAACTGTGATGTTACCTGGATTGTGATCAGTCAGTCCCCCAGAAATGGCTGCAAGAGCTTTAGAGAAAAACTCAGTCTCTTATGATTTACCCCATCACAAGCAGTTACTACTGTCACTGTTCAGTTTTATAAATGTGTGTTTTCTTACACATTTCTGTGTGAAAACATCCAGGTTTCTGGTTGCTGGTGAAGGTGTTTAAATTGAGTATTTACAAGCAAATCAGAAGTACTCACAAGCTTTCTTTTCACATTCCCCGTAAGAATAGCTGAGAGATGAACAGTTACTTCTTCCTACTTTGTTGGGTGTCATCTTCAATGTCTCAAAGATTCCTGCAGCAATCATGTCTGTGGGGTTGCAGAGGTTTGAGGGTTGGAACAGGCCAGTCTCGTCTCTTTGCCTGGCAAGATCATGAAGCAAATTATCCTCAAAGTTGTGCTAAGGCACATGGAAAATAAGGAGGTCGTTGGTTACAGCCAACATGGCTTCATTAAGGAGTGTTAGTTGACAAGAAACTCAACACGACCTAGCAATGTGCACTCACAGCCCAAGAAGCCGGCTGTATCCTGACTGCAACAAAATCAGTGTGGCCAGCAGGTCGAGAGAAGTGATTCTCTCCTTCTCCTCAGCTCTTGTGAGACCCCAGCTGCAGTGCTGCATCCAGCTCTTGGGTCCCCACCACAAGAAAGAGGTGAATGTGTTGGAATGTGTCCAGAGGAGGGCCACAAAGACGGTCAGAGGACTGGAGCTCCTCTCCAAAGACAGGCTGAAAGAGTCTAGTGAAAAGTACCCCTGCCCATGGTATGGGAGGTTTGGAACTAGATTACCTTGAAGGTACCTTCCAACCCAAACCGCTGTGTCATTCCATGATTCTATGATCTGATGATCCCATGATACATTCATGTAAGATAAAGTAAAGTTAATAAAAGGTAATCTACCACCTTAAAAAGTGTGGTTTTTTGAGCAAAAGAGTAAATGGTTATCAGATAAATTGTTCGTAGAATAAAATAAAATAAAACATTTTTTTGTGTACATATGTATTTTGAGTCAACACATACAGGTAACCAAAGGCAACCATCAGGCCACAGCCAAAATGCAAAGAGTAGATTTATTTCATTACCTCACTAACAACACACAGGCACACAGGCTCCATTTGGCTCAGTTCTTCCTAGCTGACAGCAAGGGCAGGGGCTCACCTGCCTCACTGACAAAAGGCTTCCACTTGTGTCTGAGAGTGTGTTATCTCTTCACAGGAATTCTACTTCTTAAAACAGGCAGAGGGTGAGTGACACTAGGCATAATAAATGGAGTTTTCTCCTATTGATATTTTTACCATTCCCAGCTGCAAAGTCACTTTGAGAGAAACTATTCCCTTCTTCACACCACATTTCCACATTTTAACCCTTTCCTCCCAACTATATAAAAATGTTGGGTAAAGCTTTCTAAATCAGATACATTCAATGAATAAGAAAATTCAATGTTTATAACTTTCCATGACATCTGAAATTTTATTCTTTGTACAGTGAAACGTAATTCCTAACTGCTTTATATCACCAGGAGAAACAGTGACAACAGACATGAAAAAGGCTGATATGCTCTGCACTTTTACCTCAGTTTTCAATGGTAATCGCTCTTGTCACATGTCTTAAGCCCCTGAATCTTAAGTCAGGGAATAGGGAGTGAAGTCCTTACCATCATAAGTGAAGATCATGGTAGACACCACATAAGAAACCTGAATATATGTATGTCCATGGAGCCTGAGATGATATATCCCATAGTCCTGAGGGAATTGACTGATTCGGTTGCCAAACTGCTCTCCATCATACATCAAAAGTTGTGGTAGTCTCTAGTGATTAGAAAAATTGCAACACCATATTCGTTTTTAGAAAGGAAAACAGGATGAACCCTGGGAACAACTGACCAATCAGCCTCACCTGTGTAAGATCATGGAACAGGTCACCCTAGAAGAGATGTCAAAACTACAGGAGTCAGACACATAGAGATAGCCACATATGTTACATATCTGTTCTTCTGATTGGCTTTTGATATGGCCCCCCACAACATTCTTGCCCCTAAATTGGAGACATATGAGTTTGAAAAGTGGACAGTTAGTTGGATAACACCTTGTCTGCATGGCTGCATCTAAATAGTTACAGTCAATGGCTCAATGTCCAAGAGGCAACCAGGGATTGAAAACACTAACAAGCAAATCTGCTAACTGTAGCTATAAATTATTTTCAGTCGAAATTATTATTTATAAGTTCAGACCTTTTTTAAAATTTCATTGGCATTTGTCTCTGGCTTTCCTAGAAGGATTCTGTATGCCCATGTTGATTAGTGTGACCACAATGCAGCAGAAAAAGTTTAATCTTTGCATATCAACATTATTTTCTGTTATAAAATACAATTTCTTATTTATTAGCATCACAGATCTCTGTGTTTATGCTTCTTTTTCTCTTCCAGACACTATTCATCCCGATGACTTCAATAACCCTTTCTACCTTGGGCTCATTACTTTGTTTTCTAGGACAGTCCTTCTCCCCCAAGTGCAACTTAAATTGAAAAGATATTTCTATCTGCTAAATTAGGTGCTTGAAATGTCTTTATTTGCCATATCTGAACTGCAAGTTACTACACTCTGCATGACTTATAGACAAATCAAAGTCCCAGAAGCAAAACTGGTCACAGATACAGATAAAAAACATTTTTGGCAAAAAAGTCACTTTTATACAAATCCAAACTTTCTAGAGAAAAGAGTCTAAATAAATGGTGCATCTAACAAAATGTTACAACACAGAGTTTCTCCTTCAAGTGAATTTTGTTGTCCATTATGGTAAATGTAACATTTGTAGAGTTCTAGATCTGAAGAAGAGAAATCTCAAATAATACATGGCATGTGAGTAGGTAACTGAACTCATATTTAGGTATGGGAAAAAGAGTCCTTTAAAGAGCATTGTGAGAGGACCCTAAATAAAAGCTTCCAAAACTTGCAGAAAGGTCAAACTGTAAAAGCAGCTGGACAGTAGTTGTGCCATACTGCATTGCGTTGCATTAAACATGATATTTCAGTGTTATTTGCTCGCTTAATACATATTTATTCATTTGCAGTCTGTCTTCCTGTTATCTCTTTAGCAGACAGACATTAATTTTTATTAAAAAAAAGTGTTCCAGTACTAATACTGGATAAAATACTGGATAACTCATGACAGTTGGTGGAAGAAGAAGGAAGAAAAAGGAAGAATTGGCTTTCAGGGTTGTTTAAAGAAGCCACATGTGACCTCTATAGGTTAATACATTATTTCAAATACTAAAGTTGCTTGCCCTCTTTAGAAATTGCATTTATGGAAAAGATGGAGCATTTTACCCAGACTGCATTTTAGAAATGAAAGTTTCAAAAGACAGAAAGATTTTGAAAAAAGCTGGCTCTGATTAATAAAGGTAATAGAAATTATTGGGCAAAAAAACCCCATGTGGATTATGCAGTGAGTGACCATTCCAATTCTCACCCACAAGCAAACCAAATCACTTCAATATTTTTTCCCCTAAAATATCATCTAGCTCAAAGAGGAAAAAGGCTATTAAAGTGCTAAATTACAATGTCTTGGTATGATGTGTAGTAATTAATAAGTTAGACTTGAAAAAGTGTTGCAAAAAAAAAAGGACCTGTGCCCTAGATATTGAAGATCAGCTATAGGCAAGACTGAATATTTTATAATAGGAAGAATAAGTGCTATGACAATAGTCAGTTCTATTTTAAAACACCAAGATCATAGCAATCTATGAATATTCACAATACCATTTTTGCTGCTACTCTGGGGAAATCTGGGCTCAAAATACAGATTAAAATTGACAGTAAAGAAAAGTGGTGGAGGGAGTTGAGAAGAGAAAGAGAAAAAAAATTGGCTAAGACAATATATTAAGGAGTGAGAGAGAGAATGAAAAACTCAAACTTAACTGGAGAAGGATGTAAACTACCTGGAAGTATTCAGTAATTAGGAAGAATATCTGCAAAAGCAAGGAGAATGAATTTGAGAACTATTTTAGAATATATTCACTGACCACATGAACCAGAACAATGAGACTAAAAATAAATCAGAACAGGAGAAATATGGGAAAGAGCATCTCTGTTTCCTAAATTTAGGTATAAATACAAATACATAAATACATAAATGACTAGTTGTATATACCTATAAAACTATAATTTTTTTCTAACTTAATTTTTAATCCTAAATGAAAACTGAAATCCTTCTCCACCAGTTTTACTGAGTTCAAGTTCTACACTTAGGGAATACTTTTAATGTGGGCTTATTGCAATATTCCCAAAACCAAACATTTCACTGAGCTCCTTGAGTCTGTCATGGTTTAACCCCAGCCAGCAGTCATGCTCCATGAGTTGCTCACTTGCTCCTCTACCAGTGGGATCAGGGAGAGAATCAGAAGTGTTAAAGCCAGAAAACTTGTGCATTGAGATAAAGACAGTTCAATGGAGACAGCAAAAGCCACACACAGAGCAAAGCAAAGCAAGGAGTTAAATCACTGCTTCCCATGGGCAGGCAAGTGTTCAGCCATCTCCAGGACAGCAGAAACCTATCATGTGTGATGGTTATTTGGGGAAGACAAACACCATCACTCCAAACGTTGCCCCCTTCCTCCTTCTTTACCCCATTTTATGTACTGAGCATGATGCCATATGGTCTGGAATATCCCTCTGGTCAGGTGGGGTCACCCATCCTGGCTGTACCCCCTCCCAACCTCCCATGCATTTCTAACCTCCTCACCAGCATAGATGCATGAAAAGCAGAAAAGTCCTTGGCTCTGTGCAAGCCCTGCTCAGCAATAACAAAAACTCCTCTATATTAACCCTGAGTTTAGCACGAACCCAAAACACAGACCGATATTAACCATTTTGAAAAAAATTAACTCTACTCCACCTGAATCCAACACAGAGTCACACTTCTTTTCCTCTCTGCCTATCAAAAAGAAGGGAAATATTCAGTGTCTAGAGAACTGAGAGTGTGAGTATCTATGGGCATTATCTGTCAATTTGTTAATTATGGGTATGTGTGAGCAGCATGGGGGGGCCATCCACTTGGGCATCTACATGGGCTAAGGTAGGGAGATCCTTTACTTTCACCTGAGAAGTATAAAAATGAGGAAACTTATCAAGAAGAAGGTGGTTTATACATCAAGGCTTACAACAGGTGGTGCAGGGCATAAGCTGCCAATGCACAAACCTGTGTTGGTGTCATGTGTAGCTCAACCAGACTGAAAGCAGCAGAGTCACGCCAGGAAGCCTGGAGGAAAGACAACATCAATTAGTTCAGTTGCAGTGTCATACCGAGATCCCTGAACCAGGAGCACAGAAACAGGGAGATTGCTAGTTCTTTCTGCAGTATCTTAGACTCCTCAGTATTATTTCATTTTCTGTAAACAAGCCTTAAGAGGCATGAGAGCAATGGAAAGGAAAATAACAAAATAGTAGGTTTTAGTCATCTATATGCCTATTGTCCAGCACAGTTTACAACCGAAAGCATGTAAATTTGAAGAGTGTGAGGAAGATGAAGGCACAGGTAGTGTACTCCTAAATTCTTGCAGACCGTGGAAAGTCTCTGTTAGAAGCTATGCTCAAGTAGGAGTCTAAATGGAGTTGTTATTGCAAATGGCAGGGATGATGAAGAACTTCATGTAACCTTCTAAAGATGAAGATTGACTTAATATTTTTGAAAAGTCTCTAGAGACAAAACTAGTCTGAATAAGCTGTCTGGCTCTCTGAAGTAGTATTAAGGAAAAGAAATTAAAAATCTGGTAGGCAATAACTATCATAGTACTTGATTATTTGGAGTGAATCCTGAAGGAATTAAATACTTACAAATGAAACTGGGAACTTTTCATTCTGATGGGTATATAATATGTTTAAATTTACTGTAGAGACCATCTTGACTTGTCGTGTCAATCACTGAATTATCAAGTCACCAACTATCCTATCACACTGAGAGTATTTTATTCTCAGACTAAAAAAAAAAAAAAAAAAAGGCAGCTGAACCAATTCATGAAATCTGACTCTAGAAATCAGGTGAAAACCACCTGCCAAGGCTCTTCATATTGTTACTTCTGAAATGTACCAAATATTCAGGGACCGTGGATTTGCTCAGCTAGGATGATAATAATGAATTGAGTAGTTGTGTAAAGCATACAGGAGAGATCAGGGAAAAGCTACATGTTAGAAGCCTGTTCACTAATTTTCCACAAAAGAAGACCATGCAAAGCTATGTGGAAGAGAAACATTCAGTTATTTCAATAATAAGCAAGACTTATAATTGACTAACTTTCATGACTAGCTCTTCTAAGAGAGACTAAAAATCCTTGTAGATACTTCAGTTGCAGACAAATTTTGTTGCCCAGAATTAAAATCCAGACTTTTTTTTCCCCTGGGAGAAGTTTTTGTAGTTCACTAAATAGTGTTTCCCTCCTTCTATTTAGTACCTTTTGTAGTCTGAAGTCAAGATTTTTTCCCTGACTAGGAAAAGAGTTTTGTAATAATGGCTACTTAAAAAGAAAACAACCACCCACATGTGGAAAAAAAGAAATCTAGATGCAAAAACAAAGAATGTCTCAAAGATAAACAAATGCATGCATGAGCAACTAGGTCAGCCAAACCATACTTGTAAATTCACACCTTAAGTATGAAATTGATGTTTAATACTGAATTAGTTGTTTTTCTCCAGTTGTTAACACACTGGCTTATACCCAAATTTCATTTAAGTAACACTTTTGTGAGCTCTGTAACTGTTAAATTTGGTTAAAATTGATATTCGTTATTTGATTTTAAAAAAATTATCTCATGAGTTTATTTAAGAAACTAAAGAAAATACCTTGATAATATGAAATTCAATTTCTGCTATCAAGGCCTTCTCAAAGGATCCTTGACCTTCTCTTCTTTGCAGGAAAAAAAACAAACCAAACAACTATTTATTTTGTTTCTGTGTCTTCCACACATCAACACGCACTCTCCAGTGCTGTGGAAGAGGAGGCAACACCCTATATTTTTCTCGCAATGAAGTTTAGAATTGAAACAAGGAAGCATGGCATCTCTGCCTCACAGGTCAGATGGCAGCTGAAAACAAGTCGAAAACAGCCGTCTACATCCTCGGCTTCCTACATCATGAATGCATACGGCAACGTGATAGCTCAGGAGGCTCTTACACTCTTGAAAGGAGTTGAGGAGCCTGTTTTCCTGCAGGGACATATCAATGAAACCTTCTGCTGGGCCATTGTCCTAGGAATTATTTGAGATGACAGAAAAACAGGGGGAAACAGACAATTTTTGAGTTGCAAAAAACACCTCATCTAATTTTGGAATGCATTTTTCAGGAAATACTGAAACATTTTATTTTTCAAAACTTAATGTGATAGTTTTACATAGTACCTCTAAATGTTATTTTGCCATTGGTAAACATGTGTTTGGATTTCTGTCACAAATGACCTTTTATCTCCTAGGTTTCCTAGATGCAGATCTAACTGCAGCGACATTCATTGTCTAGAAGAATTCAGACAGCTTCAGTGAAATGAATCTGAAGAAAGAAAACACTAACTGGGTTTTCCATCTGTATAGGAAATGGGTCATGCAATTTCTAGCTTTTCACCAGCTAAGGAGTGACTTGAATAGAAAATGAAAAGGTGATGACAATGTGGCGGTAATGACTTAAAAAGCTTCAGAAGTCTTTCAGATTTATTTTTTCCTTCACGAGCATTATAGTGTGCAATTCCTAAAAGCCTATTTGTCTTAAACTAAAAGGAAAGATTTTCTTGCAAGTCAGGGAATGAGCAGGTTTTTTTCTTTTTCTTTTCTTTTTTTTTTAATTCCATGAGCCATAAGACAAATAAAGACAGTTTTCTCATTTCCTCTGCAAAGATAAAACTGAGATAGTGTCCCCCAAGGCATGTTGAGGAAATAGAGACAGAAATTTAGGCCAAAGTATTGTCAGGTTACAAAGCAAGATAGCAGTCAATGCATGATTATCTTTTTGTTAAAATTGTCTGCTGACCTGGATACTGTCAAATGGGTTTTGATATTTGAAGGTGACTCACAAGTATTATGGTGTAGTTTGTGTTCATTATTTCTGCTTATAGTCTTTGCAGTTGTACAAGTCTGTAAATGAAACAATGAATAAGAGATTTTTGGTGTCATGAGGAGAATATTTAGCAATTTTATGACCTTCATGCAGTAATAAAAGGGTAAAAGTCAATCACTAGAACCATTTTGATTTCATATAGCACAAGAGTTTGGGATGTAAGAAAGGATTGCTAGAATTATGGAAATATTGACCTCTGAAGGTAATTTAGACCAGCTTTCAATTCAGAGATAAACTTCTGCACTGAGTCGGGCTGTTGTGGGGTTGCCTCTCATCACAGTGACCCATACTGTGCCATGTTTTTTACATTTATGCATTTGCTAGAACCGTATTGGTAAGACATCATGTTTTGCTACATGATCAGCATCAAGGCTGCCTCTCCACACCCAAAGGCTAGTTGTCTGGAAGTGGGTGTGAGACTGGGAGCGGACACTGATCCAAACTGATCAAGGGGACACTGCAGACAATATGACATCATGCTATGACATTTGTCTTCCAAGTTAGTGATTACAAATACTGAGGCCCTGCTCCTTAGGAAGTGTCTGCACATCTGCTTGCCAATAGGAACTGGTGGATAAATTTCTTTTCATATTCAGGTTTTTTACACAGTTTTTTTTCTCTTATTAAATCACATTTACCACAAATCATGAGTTTGTCTACCTTAATTTCTCCCCTTGGCCTGGTGAGAAGGTGTAGTAGGAGAACAACTGAGAGGGGGTCTGGCAGTCTGTCAACATCAACCTGCCGCAGCTGCCACCAACACTAGTCAAATCATTCCTGACTTTGCCAGCCAAACCATGAAAACCTCACAGGATAGATTTTTTTTCATTTGAACAGGGAAATTTTTTGGACATAAGAGTTGGACTGGACACATCATTCTCTCATATAGACATTGAATTAAATTCTCCTTTTAACTGAGCACCAATGAAGTCAAAAAGGACAGCTAGATATAATTCAGACCACAATTTAAACTAGTCTATGAGGGAGATACACAAGTGAAAATCTATAGTGTCAGCATGCCCCATGGGAAGAGTACAGGCCTTGACTAATTTTTGAAGCTAATAAACCAGACTCTGAACGTAATCTCAAGCATCATCTAAACGATTTCGTAATAATATTTGACATAAGTGTTTATGTGTTTTCTTGTTTTCCTGGTGTTACTGAATCTCCTCCACTTTGAAGCAAACACTACTGAGATAGATGGGTATCTTTTCATTGACTTTGTCAGGGTTAATGGCAATCTTATTAAAATAAAATTTCCGATTTCTGTGGTCAACTATACCTTCATAAAGGTAGAACTAGAGAGTCAAGAGATGAAGTGACGGTGCAGTACTTCTTATTTGTTAATCTGTGTTTCACTTTGCAATAGTATGTGTCTGACTGCCTACATTTTTTTAAATACATGTCCAAACACAGGAGACTTGAACAGGAACCATGAAAAGAATGAAGTTTATCAAAAGGCTTCACTGCAGCCTCTGAATACTACACCTGTGCTTTCTTCTACACAGGCTTTCTTGTCTCACAAACACTGACATATCTGTTGGAAGTAATTGCTCCCCTGAGCTTGTCAACAGCTTCTAGAAACAAGCTCTAGGGATGCAATCCTCCTGGTGCCTCTGAAATAAACTGTTTATCCTGAGTTTCCTTCACTTAAACAGAGTTTTCAAAAGTGTTTTTCCTTTAAATTGAAAGTCTTTGTTCTATCTGCATTTTAGGTAAGGGAATGCATTGGCAACCTATAAAAGCATGTTTGCCAGCATAAGATGCCACAGCTGCATCATGAGCTCCTCTGGCAGAGCACATTTGTGAGGCTTGGGGACACAACACAGTTCTAGTCTCATTTAATGTACTCCATCAATTGTCATGTAGCTTTCTTAATTAAAGAAGGTCTGGAGCTATTTTCAGTAGTTCATGTGTGTGCAGAAAACACTGCTTCTGGAGCACATCTGAAAATCCACCTACTCTTACATTTCAGAATGTAAGTCTGGTCAACTATTATAAACTAGAGCCCAGCGTAGTTGCTCTCCCTTTTTACTTTGCACTTAAAAGATGTCTTGACTCTAGAGGTGTATAACATCGGTATATGATATAACATCAAAGGAAATCTCATGTGTAAAGACAAAGGAATGTAGTTCTGTGGGTCACGGTGTAAGGGCGCCCACAGTCCCATGTAATTGTGAACTTCCTGTGTCAGTAGCAGACATAGACACAGGGAATGGGAACCTTCAGTTATTCTACATGGCAAAATGATGTGCTGATATTACTAAGTCACACAGCAGGCACAATCATTTTATAGAAAGGTGAATGTGTTTGAGCTAACATAGGTCAAAGGACTAGTTGTATTTTTATAATTTTCTCTGACCCTGATATCCAATAAATAATCTTTACTGACAGGAGTTTTGTGCTTAGGACTTTGTGAGCAGGGCCTGTCAGTTTTGTTGAATTAAACCATAAAGGTTTGAGTCATACACTATTTTCTGAGATGCAGCTGATCCTACAAAATTCATTTCACTTCATACCACAATTCATCCACCGTTTGTACTCCCAGAATTTAAAAGCTGGTGCTCACAGCAAGTAAGTGGAAAAAAACATTTTGAAACCTGCTTCTACTTTTCATTATTTTGCTATCAGATGTCTGACATTGTTTAAATAGAACATGTCTATGGTTGGACAAATGTGTCCATTTTTAGTTACATCAACCTTTTATTTTATTTAATTAATTAGCTTCATTACTCCTCTTTCTCTCTAGAAAAATATTTAATTTACTACAGAGTTTTACTGAAGTGTTTGATTTTTTTTTATGAATAAGACCTAAGTAAAAAATCTGATGAGACCTTTAGGTGTTCTTTCTTTTAAAGCTTGCACTATTTCTGAGTCACTTACCAATACCTTCATTTTCCTGATATGAGAGTAATATTTCCTTCTCTCTATCATAAATGATATTCATCTTAAGAGTTTTTCTCACACTGACTGTATCAGTAGTTTTGTAGCACTGTCATAGTCATACAACAACCATATGTCTACTGAAGAATTACTCGGATCTACTTTCTCAAAAGTAAGAATGTCATTAAAAAAGATAAACAAAATGCAAATAAATGGGAAAATATAGAAACAATTATGAAATTTTTCTGTATTTTGTATGAATAGAATATTTACAAAAGGTTTTACTGTGCTAAGCTTACTGGTTTCTCAGACTTCATAGCCTAAGGTCAAACTTTTATCACATGAAAAATTCAGGAAATAAGTAAATGCATTTGTACATCTACCATACTCACTGGGTACTATAATGCATTGATGATATCACAGTTTACTGCTGGAAAGATTTCTTCCTTCTCTTCATAACACAATGTGAAATCTTTTTTCCAATTAAGAAGTGGCGTAATATGACAGTATATCTCTCTTTATGATACAAATGGGAAATACTTCCATGACATCCCAACTGCAGTTAAGATCTTTACTCTGAGAGAAAAAGACAAGCATGATGCTCTAGGATTATTCAGAACAATAAGAGGTCTATTGACTCTCTTAAAATGCAGAAAAACTATTGGTCTGTAGATGCCAGAGAATCCTTTATCTAAACTTGGCATTTCACAGCACTTGCTCCTGTTCAGGTTCCTGGAAGTTTGGCAGAAAACGTTCTTCCCTTCCCAAGTTCTTTAGATGTTTGGGATATTTATTTAGATGTTTGGGGTATTTATTTAGATGTTTGGGGGTATTTATTCCCTCAAAAGTGTGTGCACCCCTGCAACATTTATACTTTACTGGGAAAGATATTTTGGTATCTCAGTTGCATCCTCTGTTCACCTCCTCCTCTTGAGATGAGGCAGACTTCAAGATGAAGAATACATTTATTAATCATTACCTTAACTCAGGGCTTCGATCAGACATCTGTAAAGACTGGCTACCCTGCAAATCAATATATAAGACTGTCTTGTCCTCAGTGAAAAACTTGATACCCCTTTAGTTGAACAGTCTGGAAACAAACCCTTTGTTTTGTCTAACCAGCAGCACAGTTCTGCAGGTGCCCCTAAGTCATAAAACCTACATAGCCTTGAGTCCCCCAGAACTTTGTTGGGAGCTCTCCTTTAGCAGTTTCTCCAGATTTCTGCCTATCAGGATTTTTTTTTTTTTTTTAAATTTAAAC
Source organism: Cyanoderma ruficeps (assembly GCA_008694505.1). NCBI lineage: Eukaryota > Metazoa > Chordata > Aves > Passeriformes > Timaliidae > Cyanoderma > Cyanoderma ruficeps. Next base: position 12,703,517 of record VZDJ01000158.1, read on the forward strand.
ACATCATCCTGTGGGAACACTCTATCTTTTCAATGTGGTCATTTTATTTTTTTTTTCTGCTGTTTAACTTCTGTTTTCAAAAGAAGCACAGCTTTGCTCTTTTATCTTCCTCCACTTGCTCTGTCTTTCAAACCTGATTTACACATATCAGTGCAATTATCCTTGCTGGTCTTCTCTTGGGTTGAATGCACTGGGCATTTACAGGTTATTATATTTGAGTCACTCCTACTCAGACTGATAGTCAGCTACCTTAGTCAAACACAGGCTGTTCAATTAATTCCCTAATCCCAGCTGGAACCTCACCATCTTATACTGAATACTAAACAAGCTGAGACTGACTTTGTGGCTGGTATAATACCAGCTCTTTGAAAAAAAGACCACACATGATTAATTTTCTACAAAATGAGAGCTGTGGTAAAAAACCACATCAGATACACTTAAGAGGCTGTATATACCACCCCTACCATGCTGCTAACTTTCTATTCATACGTATTTGTTTATGATAGTTACATATAAATGATATTAGGCAGAAATAATCTGCTGAAAAGAATAAGGAGTATTTAAAATCTATGAAATGCCCCAGATGAATTAGGCAAGAGTGTGTATAGTAACAGCAGGTAATAATTAAATCATTATGATTATCAATACAGAAGTTTAAAACACTGAAGAAAAGAAGGGAACAATCTTAATAAATGAGCCATAAGAAATTTGAGTCCTGTTGGAAAGTAAGAATTGAATGGACACTTCAAGGGCTAGGGGATGAACACCCAGCAAACTGCATATCCTACACCAAATTTCAAATGTTGAAAATAAACTGGGCATTATTCTGAAGTGTACTTCTTAAAACAGTCTAAACAATGAAAAAGTCTTGCCTGATAAATTTCAGAGTTAGAGTGAGTGGTGATGGCATATTTTTTTCAATTCACTCACCAGAAGTCAAAAAAGGAAAAAACACAGCTTCTAACCAATGTATATTGTGCAATGAAGGGCATCATATTTCCAAAGAACCTCAAGATTTTATGAGGAAATACAACCAGAATGTGTTCAGCTCAGGAAACAAAACAATCTTACATTTTTTGATAGAGTAACAATAGCAATACAAATTGTACTCAAGGAAAAGGAGTCATTTCTTTGGTGGCAGCCTCACCACCCCAACTTCATCTTACCATGGCAGATTACTCCAATCAAATCTTTGGGCATGTTTAGCATCACCATCAGCCCTACAGTAAATGCAGCGTGCACATTCTTATTCTTCTTCTTCTTCCTCTCCTTCCTCTTCTTCTTCTTCTTCTTCTTCTTCTTCTTCTTCTTCTTCTTCTTCTTCTTCTTCTTTTTCATTATTAATATTTTTATTTTGCACTGTTCACTAATTAATTGTAGGTGCAGCACATGGCTTTTTACTCTCTGAGATTATATTTATGTCAAAACATTATTTACAATCCTATTTTGACATATTTTTTCCCTTTTTGCTTTTTCAGATCCAAAATAAGTGATCACACCCATTTTCTCACTTATTTTAATACTAAACAATATTTCAAACTAACCAAAAATGAGGTAATTGGTATAAATTGTATTTAACTTACTCTGCTGTGTAATTATATCCTGTTTGTCCCCATTGGATCCACACTGGAATTCTAAATTAATGCTTCAGAAGCACTGGGAGAATTTCCATTTATGTCACTATTTTTCTGGCTCAAGCATTCAGTGTTTTGACCATATTTCCTAGCACTAAAAGTGTAGCCAGAGGTTTTCTCTATCAGAAAGGATAATTTAAATGTTTTAGATAGAGAGAACATCAATTAATAATAAATGTATTAATTTTCCCCTGGTTTTTGCTGCGCCCATTCCTCTGAGCAGTAAATTAAAAGGAACAGATGTATAACTTTGGAAGTTTTCCAGATTCTGTTTTTTTCTCCTAAGTGAAATATTAAGCAATGGTTGCTTTATACAGTGTTCTTCTCTCTCAGTAAGTTTCACTAAGGATCCTAATTATGAATATATCAAAAAGAGGGATCATTTTTTTGAAAGATATTTTTTCTGGTATTTTCAATGTCAACACCTATACTGAACTTGTCACTGAGTCTCACTTTATAGCCTGTGATGAGAAATAGATATTTTACGGAATGATTTATCTAAAGCTAAAGTAGACATTGGAAATAAGTGAGATGGACCAGGTCCCAAAAAACTTTTTTCTCTCGTAAAATTTGTAAATGTTTTTACTAGTCTCTCCTTTCAAATATCACTTTCATACTTAAGGTTGCAATATTTTTTTTAATAATCCTGAAGATAATATTCTGAATATAATATAGTCATAGAATCATGGAAGAGTTTGGGTTCAAAGGGTCCTTAAACATAATCTGATTCCAAAGCTCCTGACATGGGCAGGGATGTCACTAGACCAGGTTTTTCACAGCCCCATCTGACCTTGAACACTTCTGATGATGAGGCATCTTGTTCCAGTGGGAAACTTGCTCCAGTGCCTTGCTACCCTTTAAGTAAATTTCTGCCTAACATCTTATTTAAATCTACACTCTTTCAGGTTAAAGCCATTACTTCTTGTCCTTTCACCCCACTCCCTGATGCACACTCCCTCGTGATCTCTAGGCCCACTTTAAGTACTGGAAATCTGCTCTAAGATCTCCCTGGAGCCTTCTCCTCTCTAGGCTGAACAACACCCCCCCCTCTCAGCATGTCCTCTTAAGAGAAGTGTTCCAGTGCTCTGATCCTGATACAATGTAACATCTGCATATTTTTATAGCAACTATAAAATTATCAGGATATCCATTGTAATGAGTCTGGATCTAAAGCTATTTTTAAGCTGACAAGGCTCTTTCTCTGTTCTTTACTCTTGGGGAATATGTCTCAATCTCTGATTTTACCATTAGGTGCCTATGGGGGCTAAGTTCATTCAAATCTTGGTGAGCAACACTCTCAGGCATGTGATCTGACTCTTGGGCACATCTCTCTGATGATTGTATTTTCCAGTCTTTTTCTGTATTTCAGTTTGCGCCCCTTGGTTCTTTTCCTGTGAACTGGGAACCAATGGCTTAATATTTATTCTTTACTATATCCATCAGCCACTTACACACATCAGTGAGATGCTCCCTCTCAGTCATGAGAACATTCTCCTGTCCAGACTGAACCATCTGTTCTTTCTCAGCCTCCCCCCAGCAATGGCACTTCAAGCCTTCCAATGTTTTTGTGCTTCAGCACTGGACACATCACTCCAAATGTGTCTCTCCAGGGCTGAGCAGAGAACAGAGATCACATGCCTTGATTGTCTGTCAACTTTTCCTAATGGAATGCAGGAGGTTGCTTCATCGTAAGAACACTTTGCTGGTTTACAGTCAGGTTGATGGTACACCAGCTCACTCAGGTCCTTTTCTGCAGAGCTGTTTCCCACAGTCCTTCCTGGTACATGGAGATTATTCCTCCCCAGGTGCAGAACTTGACATTTCCCTATTTTTCAGACTTCACAAGAACCCTCCCTGTGAAATTTGCCATCCTGTTGTGGTGTCACAGAATGGCAACACAAGCAGCTGGTGACAGACACTCCTCCTAGTTTTGTGTCATCTGCAAATGACTTTTCACACCGGTGCAGATATCAGTACAATTCTTTATGGTTTTTGACATTTCTGTTTAAATTGTTTATTGCCATAAAGTTCTTGGCTAGCTACAGAGGATGAGCACCTCTAAGTGACTTGTTATGTGTGCAGAAGTGAGTTTTTGTGTTAATTTCATGACAAAAACACAGTAAGTTAGAATTTCAAACTATGGTTGCAATTAACTTACTTATGAAGGTAAAATAATGAAAAAAAAATAAATGCATTTATTTCTAAGGCAGAATGAGAACAGAAAATGCTCATTTAAGTGTAAAAACTTTCAAACTGTTGAAGCACATCATAGCAACTGCAGAGAAAAGCTGCAAGGAAAATGCAAGTGTCTTAAATACTACAGTGATCAGCAGTTGATGGCAATTAAATTAAAGTTCACTGTTGCAGTGCAGAAAATCATTATTACTGTAGTATAGGAAATGTAATATAGGAAACTCAGATAGAAATCTGGAAGTGTAAGTATTAAAATTATACAATTGGATATTCTTTATTATTTATTTTCTGTGAAAAACATTTGCAATTTCTAATTTCAATTTGAATTTCACAATTCAGAGTATTAGAGTTTAAGGATATTAAAAAAAACAAACCTCCAAGGACTGAAAGCTGAAGCAGTACATTAAAGATGACAGTGACAACAAATACAATAAAACTAATGAAAGAATTTAACTGGAATGGATCCTGACTGTAGTTTCTGTTACATTTCAAAGACTGCATTTAGATTTCTTCTGTAACATCCACAACAATTGCAAGCAATACTCCAGTTAATCCTAAAGGGAATTGCTATTTGTGGCAGTTATCTCTGCACAGAAAAATAAAAGCAGAAAGAGTCTGGAAAATCCCTATAATGTGATAAAATGTTGTATGCAGGAGAAAGTCATAAACATAGTGATTAATAGTGTGATTCATTCTTGAGTCAATGATGTTGATTCAATGGGATGACGATGATTAAGAAGAGAGTACAAAGCAAAAGAAGTCAGGAGTCAGAAAACATGCCTTGTTTCCAGTATGTCACTTGATGTACTATAAAATATCTTTTCCTGCCTGTTTTTTAGGCATGATTTCCCGCCTATCACCCCTGCTTCCCAGTAGAGATTACGTCTCTTCTCCTGGAGAGTTTCAGATCCTAGAACGGCCATTTCCTGTTCTCAACCTGAGAAGTAACAGGATCTTTGTGGACATAACAGCCATTTCTTACATCAGATTAATTACAGAGGATCTGTCATTTAAACAACACACAGCTGGCAGAGAAATGAATAAAATAAAAGAGTCTACTTTGAACTCAAATCTTTAATCAGATTTTTAAAAATTCATTTCATGACAGATGAAATCACACAAATAGGCAAAATTATCACTTTGACATATTCTTATCTGAAAAAAAAATAAATCAAATTATTTGAGAGCGAGGAACAACAGGAAAAATTTTTTAATGATTAATCTGTAGAATGAATTACAGTGGTAGAGGAGATGCTGATGTGTTGTGCCAGGCTGGGAAAACTGAAAGTTGAAATATGCTCATTAAATTGAGAAAAGAGGACTCTGGGCACCCTTTAAAAAATATTTACTTTCCCACCAAAAAGCATTTATTTTTAATTTTTGATGATGATGATGATGATGATGAATATAAATTTAGATTACTGTTGATGTACAATGTAACAGATGGTGAAAAGAAGCTTGCATACTTTAGTGAGGATTCAGTGACTAAATATGATTTCCATATTTTTCAATGAATATTGTGTAATACCAAAAGCCTTTCCTACAGTAATACGAGAGATTTTACAAGTGGGTTGGTTTTTTTTTTTTTCCCCCAGGTAATTTCAGAACAGCTTTTAGCAGACAGCCTGGAGGCAATTGCCTATTCACATTGAAGTTGTCTCCATAAATTGGTGTTAGGATAGGTTTCTTTTGGCTGTTGGCTTTATCACTGATGAGTATTTCTCCTTATCAAGGTTATAAGAAAGAGGAAATCGTTGCTTTAGTGTTCTTTTGCATTGAGCAATTCATCTTAGAAATCATATAGTATACTGATGAAAAGTGTGTTTATTACTCTAAAGATATTTTGCTCTGTAAATGGCATTATTCTCAAGGAAGATCATGCTGAGGAACAGCTTTTTTATTGGCTGTTGAAAAACTATTTTAGATTAACACCAAAAAACACTCCTGTAATTCCATTTTTACTAGTATGAAATTGGACTAGTTTTCCCCTTGAAATGCAGGCCTTTGGAAAAGACAAATGATTCCAGCTATCTGAGCAGTTGTTTGGATGGTTTGTTCATGAACTCCCTGTGTGCTGCCTCCTGTAAAATCCCTGCTTGCTGTGATCTGTGAATACTTTGCAGTGTGTCAGAGAGAGACTACATATTTATCTCAGGGTTATAGATTTCAGATGGGAAAGACTAAAGAGAGCCTGATGAGACACAGTAAAGGGTTTCTGTCCTTCCCTGGCTTTAGCTCCATGCCTCCAAGAACTGAAAACACTGCTGTCCTCCAATTCACTTGCTTTTCCTCCATGACAAACAGAGATTTATTATAGTACATCTTATTAGTATACTATAAACTGAACTGAACTCTGAACATCATTTGTAATGGAAAGATGCCAAAGGCTGCCATGATCCTTCTTGCTGCACATAACACTGGAACATGTTGCTCCTGCTTGTAGAAAGCTGGCTCTAATCTACCCTTTCAAAAACAAGATGCTTATTGCAGAATTTTCATTCATTTATTATGAACCTGTGCTAGATGGTATGATTTTGCACATTTCTCCTTTGATGATTGCTTTTAAAAGTTGTGCTTACACTTAATACTATGGTTTTAACAGTTACAATGGTTTGAAGATGATTATCACACCAGTGAGTGGGGCACAATAACGTGTGCTATTTAGCTGCAAATGAAACAAATACGCAATTTTCTGTGAATTCAACTGGAAATCAGATTCACTCAGCTTGGTGACCAGAGTCACCAAGATAAAGCAGTGGTGCTATGTAAATGCAAAAGGCATATATGCAAAAAAATGACTTTTCTGTTAATGAACATGATAGACACTAGAAATTATTTTCTGTGTGATTAGTTATGAAACATATTTACCAACATTAGCACATCTTCACATGTATTCACACTCTTTATTAAAAACTGGCAGTAAATTATATGTTCCTACTAACACAGAACCCTGGTAGCCTTTAGCCTTTCATTATTTCCCACAGGAAAAATAGGGGGAAAAAAGCAAGTAAGCCAAGGCCTATCTTAAAATGGTTTCCACTTCCTACTGCTTGATAATGGAAAATTTTACTCTTTTTCCGGTAGACTGTGTCTGGATAATTGACTTATCATAGGACATTAATTTAATGTATATTTCCATAAAATTAGTTTTAAATGCCCTGAGATGTCCTGGGATCATTTGCTTCTGCAGTAAAACTAAACATTTGTGTATCTTTAGACTTTTTGCTACTACTAAACTGTAGAGTAACAGGGTCCATTTTTAGTACATTATTAAGCTACTCTTGATTCACCTTATTCACCTATATCTATAGACATATTTCTGGTAAGATTGTCTGTTCTCTTCTTTCACTTCTATTGGTGATATGTTCTCACAGAACTTTATTTGGGCTTTTCTACATATTTAGGGTGTCATGTTTGATTAAGAAAAAAAAAAGGTTTCTCTGCTAGTAAGTAAGATGGAAAGTGTAGAAATTATTTAGAATCTTAGGATGTGAATTTGAAACTTCTGATTGTGAAAGATGCCATGCAAGTGTTGTCAAATCCTAACAAACTTCACATCCCATAAACATTTATAACATAAATCTCTGTAGATTTCTAGAGTTCTCTGGAACCAGCAAAAGCATAATGTCACAGCTTAGACAAAATGTAATCTCAGCTTTCACTGAACTAATGGGGTTTCAGAGTCTGACCCTTTATCTACTTTAGAGTTTTGATCTTCCAGGTGTTGTCCAATCTTAATGAAGTTATAGGCTTGAAATCTTCATAAAATGTGTTTTCAGACACCAATTTCTTTCAAAAAAGCCAGAAGAGGACATAGGCGTGTTGTGAAAGATGTCTAGTCTTTATTAAACTCCCTAGATCTTTGAAAGAGGCAAACTTAATCCTTTCCTGTCTCTTAGAGTACCCACATTCAGTTGGTCCTGAATATATCAGCCTTTTTAAAACTAAACATCTCATAGTTTCATCAGTATATGCTGAGCATCTTCAGGATAAAGACTTTTTGTCATAATGAGAACTTTTAGCTACATGGTGTGCAATATAACACAGAAATAACCAGAGTTCCTGTTCATGTTCCTCATCCATTGACTCAGTCACCTGAAAAGAGCAAACTCCTTGGATATATCTCCCTGGATACTGGTATTTCCCTTAGTGTATGCTGAATCAGTTTTCGTATTAGAACTGCTTAATTGCACACAGGGTTTCTAAGAAGTCTGATGTTATTGGCCATTTCTCATTCTGAATGGAAAAATAAGCTCACAAACAAAACCAAACCACAAAATGATCAAACCCCCCAAAGCCTCCAAAGACCCTCTAGTCTCCCCTAAGTCCCCAAAACTCCCAAACCAATCATCCAACCTAAAGAACGGTTAAGAACTATTCTAGCATTCTCATTTTTAGTTTTCAATTTACTTTTCATAGTGAAGAGCATTTCATTGTCCAGGCAGTTTTGACTGTTAGGAGTCAATTCAAATAGCCCGCATTTACCAGGTGTTTGGGTCTTACACTATAGATTTTATAGATGAGAGTAGAGGTTTTATTAATGATCTCTGTAGTGCTGTGTTGATTTCTGAGTCATTATCTAATTATTTTTACATCAGAATCACAGAATCATAAATATCCTGGTTTGGAAGAGACCCACAATGATTGTTGAGATCAGTTTACATCCCTGAACAGGACATTTTTCAGACAGAGCAGTGTCCAAATGCTTCTTGCACTCTGTCAGATTTGGTGCTGTGACCACTTCCCTGGGGAGCCTCTTCCATTGCCCAGAAACAAGAACCTTTTTCTAATATTCAACATAAACCTCTCCTGACACAACTTCAGGCCATTTCCTCGAGTCCTGTCATTGGGCACCAGAGAGAAGAGAACAGCGCCTGCCTCTCCTCTTCCCCTCACCAGGAAGTTGCAACTGCAGTGAGGTCTCCCCTCAGTCTCCTCCCCTCCAGGCTGAACAGAGCAAGTGACCTCAGCCACACCTCATATGACTTCCCCTCAAGGCCCTTCACCATCCTCATAGCCCTCTTTTGGACACTCTTAATAGCTTTATATCTTTTTTATATTGTGGCACCCAGAACTGCCCCCAGCACTGGAGGTGAGGCTGCCCCAGCTCAGAGCAGAGTGGGACAATCCCCTCCCTTGCCCAGCTGGCCATGCTGTGCCTGATGCCCCCCAGGACAGGGTTGGCCCTCCTGGCTGCCAGGGCACTGCTGCCTCATGTTCAATTTCCCACAGACCAGGACCCCCAGGTCCCTTTGTGCAGCACCTGCAGCACCTCATTCCCCAGTCTGTCTGTATATCCAGGGTTGAAACATCCTAGATACAGAATCCTACACTTTCCTTCATTGAACTTCCTATGGTTGGTGATTACCCAGCCCCCTGTCTTCTCAAGATCTCTCTGCAGGACCTCTCGGCCTTTGAGGGAGTCAACAAATCTTCACGATTTGGTGCTATTGTCAAATTTAGTGTTCCTTTTATGTCTTATATTAAAGTCGTTTATGAAGATACCAAAGAGCAAAGGGCCTAAGATGGTGCCCTACAGAATGTCACTAGAGAAAAAAAAAGCCAAATAAATTTAAAAAATCAAACAACCAATAAATAATAAAGAAAAATAAAAATAAATAAATAACCATGTAAACTGCAGAGACTAGGAAAGGTTAAAAGATATTCTGAATTAGAAGCTGATGTAGATGCTCACAGGCTCAGGCTGTGACTGCATATATTTTAGATATTTTCTAAATAAATAGAAAAATATTTTTAGATATTTTTAGATTGCATATAATCTAGATATTTTCTAACTAAATCAAAAAATAAATTCTTTATAGTAATGTCAAATAGAGAAAACATTTGTCTAGGTAGAAATAACTAGAAAATGAAGAACTGGAGGATCTTTCTTCTCTATTAGTACTTATGGTTTTAGGCTCACAGTTTTCATGGTTAAAAGGACAATAATTTTCATTATTACTTCTCCAAGGATTATGTTCTGATGGCTATTTTTATGATGTGGAACAGTTTAAAGAACTGATAAACGTTATTTGCCAATAGGAAAAGTTGAGACAACAAAATGTTTGAGCATCCAACATGGTTCTGCCTTATAAGAAAAGTAAACAAATTGTGATTTTTTTTTTCCATTAGCAAGCAATGAGTAGTTTAGAATAGAAAAAGTAAGTTCTTTATGTTCCTGGAATGTCTAAACCATTGTTAGACAAGATTTTCATGTCAGGTGATGTAGATTTAGTAGAAAAATAGAGATGAGTGTTACTCTGTAACTTTAGGTAGCAATTAAAAATGCAATAAAAGTCGACAAGGCATAGCAATCTGTTTTCATAACAACTCCTGTTCTAAAGCAGTTTCAGGTGAATACAAATCATCCACAGCAGAAATATGACATTTTCACTTGTACATGTGAACTTAAACTGTTTACCATACACAGCTTGTATATAGAAAGACTAATCAAATATTCTAATTAATAAATCATGTAATTAATCTCAGCTTCAGTCTTGTTGAAAATTATTTTCAAATTGATTCAAATTTCTGTAAACTTAGTTGTTATTAGATAGTTTCCACAACATTCATGGGAGTTTATTTACGTGTATTACTGTGATCTGTCTGTTTCACTTATTCATGAATCATTATCTAAGCTCTGCGATTGTTTGGTTTTGTTATACCTACTGAGGGCATTTTCAGGCTGAATAAATAAAATGAAATTGTATGATATATAACACTTTGTAATGCCAAGCATCAGCATTCTTAACTGAAAAAGTCAATTCATTTTGCATTCATCAAACACTATTCAAATTTCTAGTACATTCAAGTTTTTCAGAAAATGAAACCACTGTATCAGAATGAGTAAATTGGGCCAGAAGGGACATCACGATGTCTCCAGTCCAAAAAACTATTTTGTTCACAGCAAGGTCAGTTATACAGCCAGACCAGGTTTTTCAGAGCTTTATCCAGTTCAGTCTTGAACACCTCCAACTTGAACAACTTCAACCTCCCTATGATAATTGGGAGCTGCTGTTAAGATCCCATGGAGTCACCTGTGCTCCAAGCTGAATTAGCCCAGCTCCCCCAGCCTCTCCTAACAGGACATGTGCTTCAGCCCCCCCACACAAGGATGAGACAAGGACAGGGAGAGATCACTTACCAGTTGTTCTCATGGGCAAAACAGTCTCCACTTGGAGAATTTAGCCAGATATATTACCAGTAAAACTAAATAGGATAATGAGAAATAAAACCAATTCTTAAAAAACCTTCCCACTCACCCCTCCCTTCTTCTCAGGCTCAATTTGTCTCCTGCTTTCTTTACCTCCTTCCTGCTAGCAGCAACAGGGAATGGGGGTCATGGTCAATATGAGGTCCCTACCACAGAAGAGAGTCTACCACAAACCCCTCCAATGTGAACCCCAGGGACTGCAGCTCTTCACAAACTGCTCCAGCGTGAGTCCCTCCATGGCTGCAGTCCTCCAGGAGCAGCGTGCTCGAGCATGGGTTCCCCATGGGATCATGAGTCCTACCAACAACCTGCACTAGTGTGAGCTCCTCTCTCCACAGGGCCACAGGTCTTGTCAGAAGTTTGCTCCAGCACAGGCTTCCCATGGGGTCACAGACTCCTTTGAGCATTCACCTGTTCAGTGTGGGATCCCACATGGGCTACAGGTGGATCTCTGCTCCAACAGGGACTCCCATGGACTGCAGGGGATTTTTTGTTCCAGCACCTGGGGCACCTCCTCCCCTCCTTCTGCACTGATCTTGGTGTCTGTAGGGCTGTTGCTATCACACATTCTCAATCCTCTCTCCAGCTGCTGTTGTGCAGCAGTTTTTTTCCCCTTCCTGAATCCATTATCCCAGAAGTGTTACCACCATCACTGATGCGTTCAGTGTTGCACAGTGGTGGGTCTGTCTTGCAGCTGGCTGGTATTGACTCTGTCAGACCTCTTCAGGTCACCTCACAGAAGCCCTCCCTGTATCCTCCCTGCTACCAAAGCCTTGCCACTCACACCTAATACACTCGAGTACAAATACCTTAGCATGAGAACAGTACTGTATTACGAGCTGCTGATTGCACAGTGGAGTGCTATAAATGTAATATCACTATCATAACCATACCTGTTAAGTTTTTTTTTTCTTAACCACAATGTATAGCTAATTACGCCTTTCACCCTGTGGTTTCTTTGTGGGATATGCAGTATAAAACTGTTATAAAGCATCACTTTAGTTTGTGAGTAATAAAAAGAAATACCCCTTGGTTTATCAGGTAACTCAGTTTATATCCTGTTTATTTACAGACCTGTTATCTCCTTGTCTTACTTCCCCCATCCCACCACCACACACATTTCTTTAAGACAGGAATATTATCATCCTGTGATTCAGAGGTATGCCATAAGACTAAATGCATAGTGCCTTTTTCAGATACTAGGTAAACAGTCATCATGTAAGTAGCTTGCATAGAAATGTTGCAAGATTGATGCATGTCACAACAAATTGGAAATGTTATAAACACAGGGAGTTCAAGAAAAAAAATAACAGGAAAACTAGCATTGTATTTTACCTTCATATTACCCTAAGGATAATGGTTATTTTAGTATAGACATATATTTTTGGCATAAAATTTTTCCATCCAGTGAATTCTTTTCCATTTATTATACGGCCCTTAACTGGGAACCTGATGTGAAACTTTCTGAGCTGAAAATACTCTCTAAATGGTCTAAGTGGCCAGAACTCCATGGCATCATAAAATATAAAAAAAGCACTGACAATTTATATATGCTGTTAAATCCACTGATTATGTCCATATTCCCAAACCAGGCCCTGGGTGTTACATTTGAACATTTTCCTCCCAGCAATACTCTGCTTTGAGAAAAGGCTATGCCAAGAGCTGCTCTGAACAGTGACTACAAGGCTACAAAGAGTTATCAGCATGTTCTAAAATTACTATCTCTTCTTGGTGAAACCAGGAGCAGAGAACAAGTTGGACAACAAGGTAAAATGTTGACACAACCGGTTACAACAGTGAGCAATGTAAAATATGTGCTCTGCATATCTACCCCATGAGAGAGCCTCAGCATAAATTAAATTGCTTAAAGCAGTGAACAAATGTGAAGCAGAAATCCTACACTAAGAAAACTAGTACACTTGTCTCAGTCTTCAGCTCTCTTATTTGTTTTGGAAAAGGCTAAAAATTAGAGTATGTGTGCACACACATTTATATATATATATATATATCTATGCACACAAACATACAGAGTTTTNCATTTATATTATGAAACATATATATAAAATATGATTCCCTACAACAATGCTCAGTAGTTCCGCAGTAAAAACTTTGTTGAACTCTGAATGGAACTGGTGGCATATGTCTTCATATCTACTACTAGTTCCATTCACTCATGGCTGGTTTTTCATGATCATGAACACCAATAGACTCACCGTACTTAATCTGGATTACCAGAGGACGAAGAATTGTTCTCTAATTATACTGGTCAGTGTGAAAGAAAGTATAATAAACAATGGAAACAAGATACACATGGAAAATGGGAGACAAATATTAAATATTAAAAATTAGATTGCTGAGTGAATAGGCAGCAGCACACACAGAGAAGGATAATGAAAGAATAACCAGGTAATTTAAAATGTTAGGTGTAAAACTAAGAGTTATGTTAGTTTTGCTTATAAGAAGAAATTGTTATATCATTGTTATTATCTGACCACAAAAAAACGACAGGTTTATGAAAATCAGTTCATACATATCCTTTTTAAAATAAAACATCAGAAAAATACATAATGGTGACTTCTGTTGATTGAAATTTTGATTTCACATTATGTTCAATATGCTCGAATTTAGTGTGACTGAATATGACTGAGAAAAATATTTGGTCTTTGCAAAATCTACATGATTTCTGCCCTATAGAAGCTGTGTTATTAGTAATTTTACTACTTGAACACATTCTCTGCCCATCTTTACCATAAAAACAAATAGAGACAAATGTAATCAACCAGAATTTTTAAATGGAACCCATTTATGAATCTTAATATTCCTATAGCAGACACATATAATACCACCAATAACTGGTGACTGAGTTAGAGAAAATCCAAAATCTTTTTAAGAATAACATTGTAAGACAGATCACTAAGAAATATTTTCACATGAGACCTCCAATGAAGAAAAGTAATGATTCCTCAGCAGATCCCTTTAAACCACATGCATTTATAATCATAGATTAATAAAAACACAAGGATATTTACTTAAAATATAACTCACAAAAACAGAGGCTAACATTGATCCAAATTATGGACCATTTACTTTAGGCAGAGATAATACGTGGGTGGTCACTTTAGCTCAGCAGTTTAATGACTGTTTATCACATCAGTTTATCCTAAGCTTATTTATCTATTTCTGAAAATCAGTGAAAATAGTTCAAACTTTGGCTAGAACTTACAGAAACATAGTTTCTTGGGAAAATTCATGTCTAGTAAATAGATGTATAAATATGAATTTAGGAAATGAGTAATAGCCACCCTGATGTGGCTATTACTGCAAACAAAACTGGAGGTTGAGCTTGCCTGGTACAATTTAGGCTGTGCCCATAGAGCTAAAATAGGTGTTAGCCTTCACCCTTCCTGTTGAAGGCTCCAAATTATGTCTGGCCACTTCATATAAGAGTGGGCTAAAACAATACCAGGAACTATACCAATAGTTCAGCTCTCTAGGAGATGCTGGTTTAAGATGTTAGGTTTGCACCAGTTAGAAAATAATTCAGTTGACTAGTATAGATAATGCTACTTTTTTCTAAAATCTGACCTTAGATTATCCAGTATGCTCAGATGTTTTGTTTGAGAATATTCTTGCTTTATAGCCATATTTTTTTTCCCAGAGAGATTATCCTTATGGGTAGACTATCAAGGCTACCGTGGTCATAATGGATGTAGTGCAGTTTGGATTCAGGATAGCTGGATTCTGTGAATCAGCTAGCCCAGAATATGATCGTGGTGGTAACTGCTCACATTATATATAAACCATGATAGCTTCCTAGTCATTTCCTGGTAAATCCAGACCAAAAGGGCAGCAATAAGAGGGAACCTAGTAAACAAACAGGGATGAACAACTCCTCAACATGGATAATTAAACTATCAAAAAGCCAGAGGACTCATCTCTTTTCCTGTGAGATAACCTGATTTCACCTTGAACCCACTTTTCTCAGGGTATTTTGCAGATTAATTCTGTCTATGAACATAGGACTGCTCCAGCTCATGAGAAATAACACTATTTTCAAGAGAGACATATTTAAGCTGGTGTGTTTTTTTTAATTGAACAATTAGAAAAAACTTATTAAAGTGGTTCAATATTTGATTGCTTTGGTCACAAGCTTAATAAAGTAGGAACACAGTTTTATGGTGAGTAATTGCAAGTTTTTGGATATCTGACATGAGGCTCATTGCAATTCTAACACAAACTTTAAGGAAGGACTTTTTTATATGACTATGATTAAAGGTATTTTAAAAAAAGCACAAATTACAGTAAAAAAGCTTCCTCAAATATCTTCCAAAAGCAACCCCTGCATAACAGAAAAAGGATATATAAATCACACCTTGTGATATAGCTTAAAATTGCCCTTTTTTATTTTGCTTGATTTACTGCATCCTTTACATAGGTGTCCAGCTGTGTTTTGTTTTATTGCCAACTGCTGACGAGTCATCCTCAGGTATTGCCCAAAGATTCGATGCTAAATAACTGCTGGCATTACTCCAGGGATTTCCTAGATAAAGTACCACAGAAAACAAGGATCCTATTAAACAATTTTCTTCCTTGAGTTTTTTTATGCAGACGGTCAGACCCAGTTTCATGCACAAACAAAAAATATTTACTTGCTTTATTTTGTATGTCATACGTGTTTCCACTTCCATATGCATCTTCTAGCTGGTAAAAAATACCAGTACTGTAAATTAAGGAGCCAGAGCCCAACTTAGATATTCAATGCACCCATGTGTGGATGAAAGGGCCCATCCATTCCGATGAGTAAAAGAAACCATTTTGAATTCCATTTGTTAAAGGAAAATCTGTGAAAAAGACTGAGCTATATCACTACTTGGATAATGACAATAAATTCCCAAGAACATAACCTTTCACTGTGTCACATATCTTTGGTTTGAAAAACTTCACTGAAAGGAAAGAAAATGTTCAGATTTCTTTGACATATAGTTGAACGGATGGCATCACTACCACAGTTTTTTTCTGAATTCAAATTTCACCATACATATAACATATGAAAACCAGTCTGGGTGAATTGAATTTATGAGTTACAGAATTAATCTTAATTCATATTACAGTGAAACTTAAGGAATTTTCATCAAAGTAAAGAGTTTCATAAATCTGACTGTCAATAAAATTTTGACAACACAGTTAGATGGCTGTCTGCATATGGAAAGGAAACCTTTAGCCAGTGAAATTTTCAAAGACTGCTGACTTTAAACAATTTTAAAATCTATATTAGAAGGCTATAGTCTGTTTTAAAATAACATTGTATGACATTATCCTTGCTTTGATAGGACAGGGCAGAAGTTGGAAAAAAATAATCCTAGTGATATGAAAAAAATAGAAACTGAACTTAAAATGTAAATGCAAAATAATAAGTAGCATTGATTCAGAATAACTATTGCTACCGTTTAGTATCATCATGAGGCTAAACTCATTCCTTTTTAGAATGTGTTCTTCAACTTCTTATTATTTTGATTCCCAAAATGTGCTGGATAAATAGACAGTATAGGGCACTCTTACTTTATTCCCTGTGGTCATTCTATACCATGTGGTTTGCCAAATTATTATGTATATAGGACTAATCTCTAGATGCAAAGCTACAAGCCTGCTCAGACTTAAAACACAAGATGGAAACTACGTGCATTACTCTTTCCACTCATCTGGGATGAGAGTATAGATAAAGAATAAAGATAAAATTGCAGATCCTTCTGTAGGCTCAGACTACTTCTCTCAGTTACTGGATCCTTCTGAAAATACCCATTTAACTCAAATCAATTAAAGAATAAAGGAGCAGCTAGGTGATCTGTCTGCACACGTCTAATTGCTTGTCTGGTGTGGAAGTTCTATCTTTAATATCTGCACTGCAAGAAAGCTAGTATCCCTTAGAGAGGGATGACTAATGTCTATTAGAAATATTTTAATGAACTTCTGAATTTCTGGGGGAGGTGTCAGAGTTTAATGGCAGAGTTTTGCTCACACAGCTGCCTGTGCACATTTTAGGTGCATTATCTATTACGCTCACAGAGAGTAACAGTATGGTGCTAAGTAGATATGCTGGCTTTGCAGGAGATTGAAGCTCAATTTTCTCTTCCGTTGGACTCTTATTATAAATGTAAACATGGTTCTTCCAGAAATGAGCCATAGCTACCAAACCGGTTTGGAATCTGGTCTGTCTTCTGGAAGGTTTCATTTCAAAATTTCTATAGTTCAAAACTGGAAACTCAGGAAGTTTAGCACACGTGAAATAATATTTCACTTAGTTTCATTTGTATTGACCTTAAATATAAACTAAGAGCACAATTAAGATTGCCTTCTTAAATCACTTTATCTTTACTCTATTTCCTGCATGCAGGTCCGAGCAAAAGTGTCGTGGACTTCAAACCTGCAACATACACTAAAACTACACCTGGATTAGATAACAAGTGTGTGCTCTTCTCTTTACTGAGTCTGAATAACCCCAAATTTAAGGTTAACTGCTGTAAAGACTCCAATCTGAAATGACCTTATTCCTCTTTCTTGCAGTATGGCCTTTTTCAAAACAGTTGTTAAGCTCTGTTATTGAATGGGTTGCTTTAACCACAAAATCCAAAATTAACAAGTCATTGGCCAAAAACATTTGCAGCAGTTGTGTAAGGATCTCCCTCTCGGGTAGACAGCAGCACTGATATCTACATAACATCATCAAAATCTAGTGAGATCATTGTATTGTAAGAGAGAAGCAGCATCTTGTGGCATTTTTGTTTTTTCTGTGAAGATTCAGATGGGGGATTACAGTAGAACCACTGAAAATGAAAATGGAAAAAGTAGGTTGATTGTGTCGTTATTTGGTGTCGGTAACACAAGGTCAACAATTGCAGAGCTCTGTTGCTTTAAAAGTTTTATTCCAGAGAAAAGGGATTCTGATCTTGATTAGAGGTGAGTGCTACCTGAATGTAAAGATTACCCAGACATAAATTAGCTGAGCATGAGGCTGTGTTATCAGAGCCTCTGCTGGAAAAATATCAAGAATTAAACAAAACTGATCTACGTGGAAATATGATTCTCAGTAATGATGAACGGTCACTCCACAGAGGAAATCTTAAGACATTCATTCATCAGATTCCTCTGCACTTAGAAAAGTAAACTGTAACTTAAAAGGTGCATATATCCAATATGCTAACTGGAAAATAACACATTTTATGAGTTTTGGAAATTAATCTTTGTTGCATAAATTTTTAATGTTTGTGCTATATCCCATAAAACCAACAAATGTGGTATGGATATCAAAAATTTAGAATAGTTATCACAGAAACTGAGAGGATCTTATTCATGAACTTTTTTGTTCCATTATTTCAAAGGATCTGTAAGGAATGAGCTGGCCAGTAATTTTAATTTCTGACTCAAAGTTGAGATTCTTCTTTTTCTTCACCAGTATCCAATCGTTTATTGCAATGTGGAAATGTTCCAGCCTTATTTCTCAGATTTTTGCCTTTTTTCAGCCCTATGAAGAGGCTTTAAAGGATCAAATGAGAGCTCTTTGATAGTCCATAACAGAAAGTGAGGATTTTTAGAATAAGGACAGCAAGGATTTCTGATTCAAAGACTGAATGATATCTACCTGAAGAAAAGTGTCATTGAATGAGTATAATAATTAAATACTCAAACCTTCTTTTACAAACCAAGAATGGGCAGAAAGGAGGGTTAAATCAAAACTGCATGCTGATGAAATAATTGTGATAAGGAACAGGACTCACAGGAAGGAAATGAGAAGGATGAAAGTTGTGCTGGTGAATAGCTTTGAATTACTGCAAATTCTCTTAAGAATTTGTGCAGAACAGAATAAAGAATTCTCTTACTTTCATTCCACTAAGAANCTTCCTTCCTTCCTTCCTTCCTTCCTTCCTTGCTTAGTGGTCCCTAGGATCTCTCTGTTCTGCATGAAGCACACAATATCAGGAAGAGAGACAGGTTTTTTTCCTACTGACATTAATTCAATGTTCCTAAATCTAATCACAGTAATAGCAGGAAGCTGGTTGGAAACCACTAAATAATTTGGAACTGGCCTTAAGCGTAAGAGCTCTGCAAGCTTTTCATTAACACTTCATAGCGTGGGAAGTAGAAAGGCATTGCTTCTTTCACTCTAAATTAATGTTCTAGGTATGGAAGATTTGTCACAGCTGTCTTTCAGGACAAGTCCAGATGGAAATCCTTCCAAATCCAGGAAGAGAATAAGCTTTCTTTGTCATGACAATATCAGTAACAAAAACCAGAACATCTCTGCAATTTACCTACAGTGTGCTGCTGGAGACGTTCTGGAAAACATTTGAGTGGGCTCAGTAAATCAGGATATCTCAAAATACTTTATTGTAACTTCAAATATAGTATTTCTTCCACATGTTTTGGTTACAAACCCTATATTGCTAAAATTATTCTGAGTAAGGCTTCTTTCTGAAGCTGTCAACTGTGTTTTGTGGAATATTTCCTCCTATTTTCCTCCATCTTCCTTCTTTCCTTTCCTCAGTCTATGAACACTTTGATGAACTTAATCTCAGCAAGGTAAACAATCTCTTAATGGTCTTCATGCTGTTTTATTCCATGACCTTAGTTGAAGAAACAATGCTTCTTTTCATTGGACTGATTTTCTTTATATAAACAATCTTTCTGTAGAAATCTGTGTCTAATGCATGGCTTCAATTGAACTGCCAAGCAGCCTTCAAATAGTAACAAGTTTGAGGCACTGGGCACCCTTAAACTAGGTTGAAAATCAGTGATCTACAGCTGAAAGCTTAAACAACTAGGGGTCATTAATCCTCAAACTTTAAAATTATTTCTAAACTTCCATAAACTGCAACTTTAGCTAGTTTTAAGTACTTACTTTAGTTTAGAGACTTACAACTCTAAATTTTTCAGATCATTTCATGTTTCAGATCTGGAAATCATGAGATGTCATAAAATGGTGGCAATTAAATACAAAAATTACTTTAAAATCTCTTCTTATGTGTATACATAAGTCTTATTGTGACTGAGTTTGTGTTACAGGATCTTTGTAAGTCAGAAAGAATTTTTTGTTTTAAAAATAAATATATGACTGCAAATCAGGTAAAATGTGTTGTTGAAGAATAAAAACCAGTCAAATCTTGTCTATACTTCTGTTTAGTTTCTGTGCTTATAATTACCAAGAAAAAGAAATTGTGAATTATTTCTTACTGACTTTGTAATTTTATTTGTGTTTTCTGTACAACTGCATTAAAATTCTTGCCCGCCAGACAAGTTCAGAGAAAGAAAGCAAAGAATGTTCTTCAATAATAGAAATATTATAAACATTCTGCTGAAAGATATCAATTTTAGGAAGTATCCTTTAGATCCTTGTGATGTCACCAAGAACATTACTTTTTTTTTTTATTCTGAGGGCTTTATTACTCCTGAAAGATGACACTCCAGACTGATGATACTGAAGATGAAGTTACTTTATTCATTGATGTATATACTTGAACACTGGCCTTCAAAAGCTTTTTCAAGGGGAGAGAAATAGTCAGATAGTCACTTTTGACGAGACACTAACATATTTGATGAATATTTTACCATAGAAGGAGTCCATTGGGACTAAATATAAGAAAGAACAGCTGATAATGTAGGGGAGGAAGACCTCCCTTTTAACTGGGTCAGATGGATGAAGATGTGAAGTTACAAAATAGTAACTTTGTAGATTCTACAAATATTGAGAAAAATCTGTATCTTGAGAGTTGTTTATTCTGGTTGACACAGTCAAGAAATTTTCTTTAGACAATGCAAGGTCAGTTATCAGTTTGACCTGGCTCATGTTTTAGAGGGAAATTCTTTCAGCCCATGGACCAGCAGTTGTCATGCACACTTCAGTTTGGTTTCACCACATCCTTTTTAAGTGACGAAAGAGTTTCAAGGATTCAGACAGTCTATTTTGTTACAGCAATCAGGTGTTGGAAATTTCAAACATTCAGAAGTTCCCCTATGATTTGCATATAAGAATTTCTTCTAAAATAATTCCAAAATAAGTTTTTTTCTAAGCTCAGGCAAACTCTGATTGTATACACAAAAGTATGAGGATATTGCACATCTGATACTCATTACACTTTCTTTTGTGTAACCTCCTAATTCACTGGGAAGAGTAAAATGAGGTAGCAATGAATTCCACAGGCTAGTTAGAGATTTCCCTCTTTGTCAGTTGCCATTGAATATCTTTTGCCTGGCTCATCGTGTGTTGGAGCAGTTTTGTGACTGCTTCAGTATGCTATTACCTAATATATGTACAGATAACACATGCCTTATCATTACTTGCTTCCAAACACTAAACAAATCATAGTTATTATGTAAAAAAAATCTGTCCTGCTGATGTCTATCTAATTTTTTTTCATGGATTATTTCTGTTTTGTCTATATATTGAGTATGGAATTATCAGAAATATATATAGTATTTAACGAGAAAAAAATAAATCTTGACTTTTTTTTCTTGTTGAATTAAATGTTGCACAGTTGTTGGTAATCTCATATGCAACTTATACGTCTTGATTCATCATACTTGTCTTCTAGTAAAATGAAGATTCAGTCAGGTCCCTATCAATTGGACCAGATACACAAATAATATCTATCTCACTGCAACTAAAGCTTCTAATCAACTTATGTATGTGGAGACTGCCCTCAACAGGGGAGCATTACTAAAAAACCTGATTTTAACATATAATATTCTAGATCTCAGGAAAAGTTGGACATGAAAATTTCAGTTAATGAAACAAGCTGTTCACTTTAGGTGAGACAGGTTTTTTAGTATCTGTACTTGCTAATTAGTAAAAGACCAAATGTTTTGAACACAGGGGGTTTTTGTTTGGGTTATTTTTTTGTTGTTTCATCATTCTTTAATAACACTAGACTTTCCAAGACATAAGGGGTAAATTTACAAGTTGAAGAGACAGCCATGTAACTATTTTAGAATTCTGAATCTTTCAAACAAACACACAGAAAAAATGGTGATTGTGGGGTTTTTTTTTCCCTCATGTCAACACAATGTTATGGAAATAATGTTTGGAAATGCCAATTGCAGATCATGGTCAATAATTTTATTGTTCATTTCATTTCTCTTTTCTATTCCACCCTTCAGAAGATTTGCTGGAAAGAAATACTATTACAAAATCAACTTTCCAGACGAAGTTTTTTCAATGTATGTATTATCACTTCTCTTTGGTAAGGTCTATGTTTTTTACATCTTCATTCTCCAGTAGAATGTATTTTATGACAAGTTGTCAGACATTTCTGGTTTCCTTATCTATAGGGTCCAGAAAAATTATGCTTTTACTCTTCTTTTCGTATGGGAAAGAAATGAGGATGGACATCCAACTAGGTGGAAAAATTTGTAAAGAACTAGGGCTGTAGGATCCAAAACACTGACTAGCTCACTACTAAACAAGATGATCAAGAAACACACACAAAAAAGGAAAAGTCTCTCCCAAAAATGTAAGTATCAGATATGTGTGATCAGAAGGAAATAAGCATTAATTTCCGGGAAAATCTAGGGAAGTGAGTTGAAATATTGCCTCTTTGTTAAGTCATTTTTTTTTTCTCATGTTGGAAGGCACTTGACCTTGGTAGCCCAGGATTAAAAAAAAGTAATATCCAGTGGAAATATTTTGGGATTTCTTGATTTCTGGGAAAGAGTACAGTTACCTCATCCTTGTCAAGTACTCCAAGGAAATATTCTGCATGGGTGCACTTCAGCTCCTGCTCAGTGTTCTTCGTATGAACAGAACCTGTGGGAATTTCACTGTCTTTCCACAGTATCTCATCATGCTTGATTTTACTATAATGTCGTGAATACAATTTTTGATATTCTCACTTTTTTTGCTGCCTGAAGTTAAGTGCAACAAATAATACCAGTCTGAAGCAAAGTAACCTGTTTCTCTTCATTGAAGAAGTAGAACAGCCATCCAGTCTTCTCTTTGCTGTAATTAAAAAAAACACATCTTATCTGTCCGCAAAGCCTGGACTCTCCTTGATTTGTCTCTAAGAATGATTGTGGTGTCAAAGTGCTCAAGAGGCCTATTAAACATAAAATAAAAACTTTAGGGAGTAAACGCTATTCCTTGCTGAGTGGTTAAACTAATATAAGTTCACACTGCATCATTTTATCTTCCTTTCTTCAATGAAACTTGTATTCTTTGCTCCACAGTGAGAAGTGGTAGAGATGCAGTAAGTTTTCTTTGATACCTAAATGTTGTCAGAGTTACTAGTTCACCCTTTTGTAAAGTTTTCAATCTGAACTTTCTCAGACTAAAGAGAAACCTGAAACTGGATTTTCATCATCATCTAACATTCAAGCCACTATGTGAAAGTAAATTAGCATTAAATTAGTTCAAGTCAGCGTAATTCTCAGCTGTTTATTAAAGCAGAATTACCTGTGTAATTCAGCACACCTGGAGGTGTACTGAAACAGTAGCTTCAAGTGACTTGGGAACTCTATACAGGATATAGATAATCAAAACCCACAGCTTCCAAACATGTCCTGGATATGTTCTTAAACAAAATTGTTAATGCCTTTATTTGGAAAATTGTTATTCAAATAAGAATATACTATGGGAGATTTAGACATCAGTTAATCAGAGTTATTTTACTGTTTTTTGCAGTTAATATATCAAAACTCTACTTTTTATAGCTGTTGGAGTGCATAGCATCAATTCCCACTTCAGGCTGGTCAATGTATTTTATGGCATTTCAAGTGTTTCTGTTATATAATTCATAGTCCTTCACAAATGCAACAGAACATACTGACCTCTTCGAAAAGGTTGGGATGGAGGTTTTTTTCTAGACCCTTAAATAGCTGAGAAAGGGGCAGAAGAGCAAAAGTAATGAAATTATCCTACTGACAGCTAAATTAGCTATTCATGTATTTCATAGTAGCAGCAATCTGATGAAGGCAGTCCTACAGATATCTGGAGAAAGAGCATAGAGGGATTAAACATAAACTCTTAAGAAGAGTTCTCCTTGATACAAATATATTATTAATAAGAACAAAAGGGAATAAAATTAAAACTGCTTTTCTAGGTTTCCTCTGTTCTTTCTCAGCTGAGTGGTAATGTGCATTTCTTTTTTATTCCTCTGCTTGAATTTGAATTCTGGCCAAGGAATCAGACAAGAGAACAGTGGCACTTGGCTCTGTGTCTTACCCTCTTGCACATTTTCTTCTGTCAACCTAATTACCTGAAGATATATATTTATCTCTGAAAGGAAAATTATCTAATTCCACCATGCACCATGAAGAGAGCACCAGATGAATAAATGACTGACAGATTTTTAATGTTGTTTTATGTGGTAGATTCTTTGCCCTACAATCTTAAAGCTCTGGAAATGTACCATTGTCAGCTGCTGTTTCATTTCAGAACTCCTTTGTTTAAATTTCTTGTGTTGAATCAGATTAAGTGATTCACTGTGCTGAGCAAACACTGGAGAGTTATCCACCAGCAACCTGCTTTTTGGTATCATTAAACTTCCTCGGCTATGGTTTTCACTCCTGTAGGTTAGTGTTACCAATACTACTAGGCATAGTTGGAAGGTACTCCCTGCTCCCACTTATCCTTCCCAACATTTCTGAAAAACATTCATAGCACAACTTCCATAGTATTGCCACTATAGTTTGGATATTTATCTCTTATTTCTTATCCATTTTATTTATGTACTCTTTTTTGAGATTTTTTGTTTGTTTGTTTGTTTGTTTGGGGGGGGGGGTTGGCTTTTTTTGCTGGGGGAGTTAAGCCCTTAATAGAAACTTTGCTGAATGAATCATCTTCTTTCCCATGCTCGACTGTTTTGAAGCCTATTCTGCCTGAGAAATAAATAAGTAACTATTATCTGGTGTTTTACAAACCTCCAATAGTCCACAGGCCACAAGTTCTAAGAGACCACACTAAAGTACTCAAAAAATGTACCAATCAATTTCTAACCCATTAGCAATTATCTTTAAGAACTCCCACAGGACCAGAAAGTATAGACAAATGTAATTGGCTTGCAAAGTAAACATTTGTGAACAGAACCATACACATATTAATTCTGGATCCTATAGATGTATCAGGGAAAGTAATTTGTAGCATTTAAGAAGTAGCTAGATGGCAATAAACATCTTGAAAGACATTTGTATCAAAGCTTACTGTCAGACCTCCATGAAGCAGTAACTGATGTAGAACATCAAGAATTTAGAATTCTGATTTGAAATCTGATAAACATTTTTATACTGATTTGTATGGCTTCAATGTGAAATTCTAACAGAGATGACCATATTACAACAGAGTGATTATAGACAAATTGGAAAAAAATATTTGGAAATATGTAGTATTTATTTAACATTTTTAAGAAGGATTCAAATGTGACAAGTCCTATAATATCTAATATTTTATTAATTATAAATTTTCATTGTAAGTGGAATCTTGAAATAAATCAGTGAATGTGGGAATGAGAGAGGCAGTGCCCATCTCCCATCTTTGAAGGAATCAATAAACAGCACTGGGAGATATCAGAGATGATTTCTTAGTTCTGCTTCCTCTTGTAGCAGACTTAAGGAAGCAGAATGTCAAGTTTTAAGCACAACGTGTTACAAAACACAGATAATATTATAGACCAAGATAGAACTGCAAATAAAACTATGACCTTTAAAAACTAAGAGAAAGAAAAGTTGGTGGTGCTGACTGACAGGTTTTCTCCAACTGAGAAAGGACATGCTGAGAATTTATCATTGATAGACATGCTGAAAATTTACCATTCATGGAATTAAATTTTCCATTTATGGACCCATGAAGGTTTTTTGTTCTATGTGTCTTTTGAAAACAGCATGATAAATTAACATCTCAAATTTCACCCAAAAATGTTTTTAGAGGGCCTTTCATTCTATGAGTAGAGGTGAGCTCTAAGTGATGGGGGCTGTAAAATCCACATCATGAAGATAAACACAGATTAGACAGATATCAGATTAGAACAATGCAGATATTTTGTCTTCAGATGCAGTATGGGAGAAGAAACTGGAAAACATCTGTAAATCATTTTATGAACCTGTGACAATTCCCTAGGGATTTGTGTTATCTCCCTCTCAATATTTAAGGTGACTAGATCAAATGGATGTTGTCTGCTTGTCCCACATATATTTAACTAGAAGAAAATCTTCTTATATTGTCTGTCAGACGGTAAGTAGGGGAAATTAGAATATTCTGCCTTTTATTAACTGTATTTGATTTAAAGATGTTGCTGAGATATTACCATAACACATCACTTTTCAACTGAATGCCATTTTTAAGTGTGACACTTATAAAATTTAATTTTGAATTGAACAGGTATATACTGCAAAAATATTTTCCTTCGGCAAGTATGTAGATACTATATTAACCTGACTACCTCTTCTGAAAAAAAAGTTCCCATTATTAGTGCTCAATAGGATAAGTAAACATTATCAAGGTTTCTCAGTGTGGGTAGCATTATTCTGAAAAAAATTTATGGCACTGATTTCTTCTGGAGATTGTAATAACCATTCATCATACTGAGATGTGCTGGAATTTGTTTGTGTACAGTTTTGTAAAATACAAAACCTTCCTGGTCATCTGGCTTTACAGCTGCATGCCCAGTCTGGGAATTAAATGAGTAATTAAACAAAACTAAACAAAATTAAATTGTATTCATTAAAAGATTGGGTATGTGGTCTGTTTACTTTACTTGATTATGATATAACAATGTGATATATATTAGTTGCAAACATGACCAAACTACAAATACTTCACAAAACAAATACCTCCAGCTCCTTTAATATATTCTGCTTTTTCTTTTTCTACCTGTTTTTCAGCTTTACGGGGCAGGAACTCAGTTATACTATAAAATTTCTAGAACACTTTATACAGTGTAAGGCTATGATATATCATATTCCACCGATCTAGCTCCAATGGGAGAAATCTCTGGAATGTATTTCATTAACAGTGCAACAATCCCTGAATAAGTTTACTATGTGGAATAAAGGATTTTAACCACAGAGTTACAGTACTGTGTACTTCCTCAGACTGGAAAGGGCTTCAGGATATGTTTAGGCCAAACTTCTGATTAAATCCCTGTGTATTGTTTCCATTTACCTTCTCCACCTTTATGTTTACAACAAGGGTTGTGAAGAGGACTAAAATATTGATTTTCCTAGGGAACTAGCTGGGGCTAAGCAGCCTATAGCTCAATGGATTGTTCCTCCTACCTTTTATGAAGATGGGACCAGTAATGGCTTTTCCTCAGCCACCAGGGACCTTGCATGACCTTCACAAAAACTTTCCATCTTTTAAAAACTACAGAAGTAGGCCAACAATGATATTAGACAAAGATATTAGATTTTTGACAGCTTATAGGGTGAGATTCAGCTCCAGATTAAGTCTCCCAAAAATAGGTATCATTAGTAGGTGTCTATACGTAAAGATAAATATTTACCTCCCTCTTCTAGAAGCACTTTAAATCTTGTCTCTTGGCAGGCAGCTTACTTGCTCCTAGGATGCCATTAAATGATTTGACTACTTCTTTAGTTACTCCTATCACTTCTTCTAGGGGTGTCCATGGCAAATCCCAAGAGCTATGAACAATTACATAGTTTGCCTGTAGTTTTCTGATTGGTAAAGGAATTTGTAAGACAAGATTAGAGGATAGATGTCAAATTAAAGAAAACAGCACCTCTTTGCAAATGGATATAATTCTTGACAAACTCCTTAGTATTTTGTGAGAGTCACCACACAGACAAAAATTTTCCAAGTTTTCTTGGATTTCCAAAAGATATTTGACAAGATTCCTCTCAAGCCACTGTTCAAGAAAGTAACCTACCATGAGATAAAAGAGGAGACCATTACAGGGAGGGATACTTCTGAAAAAAAAGAAAAAAGAAAGAAAGAAAAAAAAAGGAACAAAAGTAAAAGGCAGTGGTCTATTTTCCCAGTGGACATTGATCACTAGTGGAGAAAGGTTCCAGAGAGACACAGAGATCTGTGCTGTTGTCCGTGCTATTCATAAACACTCCAGGAAAAAGAGACAATGAAGTGATAAAGTCTGCTAATATCACTGAATATCTACACAGGAAAATTCGATGCATCTACATCTGAAACAAGGCACTTAGGGAAAAAATAATCCAAACTTTACATACACGTTCATGGTTCTAAGTGAGCAATTAGAACTCAGGAAAGAGATCTTGATTTCACTGTGTGAAAATGTCGGCTCAATGATCAATAACAAGGCAAAACTAAAAATGCTAGAAATTCTTAAGAAGAATTAAAAGAAGAGAATGGGGTTGTTTTGGGGGTTCTTTTAAGAGAAAAGAAAACTTGTCCCACTATTCAATTCAAAGACCCTCACCTTGAAAGATATTTAGATGTCTGACTCCCCTATTAAGGAAAGGATATAGTAGTTTTAGAAGAAAAAGGCAGGAAGAAAAGTGACAGGAATGATTTAGTTTGAGACAGTAAAGAACCATTCCCCGTGCAAAGAACCACTAAAGAAAACAATATTGTTCAGTCTGCTAAATTGATACAGGGAGGAAATGGACAAGGAGATGCAGCAGAGATATACAAAATCATGAATTACATGGAGATTATGAATGGGGAATTATTTGTCACTGTCTTTTCAAATATAAACAGTGGGAGCATCAGATTAAACTGACAGTGGAGCTGTCTGACACAACTTACTTTGAATTTCAAGAGACATCAAAGGCTTCTGAAAGCAATTTGAAAATCACAGAAATTAATAGAAAACTGCCTCATTGAGTCCTATTACACATGAAAATACACTGTCTCTTCAAATAGTACATGGTCTGCATATTCATGTGTGTACTGGAGACCGTTCCAGTAAAAAACATTTGCTTTTGCTAGGTTTTTCCTCACATATTCACCTATGGACCTATTCTTAGCCATAATCACATATGAGATACAGAATTTAAGGGCTTTTCTTTGATGACTATCCCAATACTTCTAACACCTGGAAAACAGTTCAATATTTTTGAACACGATTTCCAATTTTTTGTGAAATAACAAATTCTGTCATCTGTCTATCTGTTCCTAAGCTGCTTTTGGTTTTATCAGTTCCCTAAAAGAAAACTTAAAATCATTATCACTGATATTTTCAGGTGATTCTACAGAACATTTTGATTAAAATAGGAAGTCAGTATTTGCATACTGACCTGGATGGATTTATAAGGACAAAAAAAAAATATATAGGGAACATCTAAATAACAAGGATTTGTATTTTATAATAGGGATTGAGCAAGCTCTTTGTCATTGCTAGTCCTCTTGTAGTACAGTCAGAAGTTATGGGATTGTTAAAAATGAGTATTTAACGAGATATCCTGGTCTCTATATTCAGATGGTCAGACAATAGCCTACCCTCAAAACCTTTGGATCAATGAGTAATTAGTGCAGCCTCTGATTTTGGGGTTGTGGCTCGGCATCAAGTCTAGACACAAGTAGAGCCCACTGAATCGTTCCAGTCGTTCGCTCTTGTTTTCTGTCATGTCTGTTGCCATGAGACACAACACAGAGATTTAAAAAAAACCCCAAAAAAACCCAACTTGCCTTTTCAACCTAGGCACTCTACACAGAATCCTTATATTGCAGCATGCTTATTGATTCCCAGATTTTGTGGGCTTTGGGTTTTTTTCACTTATCAGACGATTACCAAAAATCCTGAGTGGTTTAAAGATTAGGGAACCACACTGAATTTTTGTTGCAATGTGTATCTTTGACTAAATGCATATCAGAGTGGACCTCATCATAATGGTCTGTCAATATTCAGACTTGAAACAATATTATTCTTCTATGATCCTACCTTGGATTTTGTATTTTACCACACTTTCTGCCTTCTTTTTATGTGTTAAGCGATGAATTCAACTGTGCTTCTTATGTGCTTTTCTTCTTGAGTGTACTAAAAAAAGAACATGAGATTTCAGCTGATTTCTGCTTCTAGTTTGCTACTTTATCTCAATCTTTTATTAATATATTATATGTAAGTCCCTCATGTTTGTATTAGAATTTCTTTTTCCTCTGCATTGAAAACTTCTTTCCAGTGTTTACCATGCCGCCTCTATGTTTTCTCACATGAAATACACCTACTCTCTTTGACACTCACCTAATATCACAAAATACTCTAAATAAAGTACAGTTACTATGAGAGTCAGCCTGTGACAAAGCTTTCATGAAAACAGAAGACACAGGAAGAGCAGATTAATTTGTGCTATATCTTTGGGTAAGACTAAACCTCTGTGAGACTGTATGCAGGCTGAAGCTAAATTATTTGTTGTGAATGCAATGTCCTGTGGCTAAAAAAAGTTTAGAAACACCAAAGAATGTTAGTATCCCAAATACGTTTGCCATGTAAATGTAGTTTGTGATGAAGACACAAATCAGTATGAAAGCAATACTTGTTTTGGAAAAAATGGTGTTGTATGCTGTTGGTTTTTTGTCAACCTTCGTTCTAATAAGCGTCCTCCACTTTTGATTTCTATGCAAACTGCTTTTCAATTATATATATATGTCTACAGTAATTTGTAAATTGGCTGTTCCACTCATCATGCTAAAATCAAGAGTGCTATTCATCCTCACACAGAAGAATAAAATCACAGGCTAAGATAAAAATGAAATTTCCCTTCTTGGTACTGTATTAGTACTATACAATCAAGAAGACTAGTGAATTAACACCTTTTTAGGAAACACTCAACTGTGAGCTTTCCTAGGTACAAAAATGTATAGTAAGGATTGTAAAGCAGTTTTTATACTCACAATAAGTCTTTTGGTCATCAAATAGAAATAGCTGAAGAACTCTGTTACTTTGGCTTCACTTTAGATTCCCTTGTTCATTACAAAAATAAAAATACAACAAATTTAGACTGTAAAATAAAAATTAAGTAGTCAAAATTTTGTAGTTGCCTATTTCTCTTGTGTACAGAGAATATAAAATGCTACTAATACAATTATCTGTCACAAGGGTGAAAATGGATACAAAAGGTGCAAGACAATGAAGGAGCAAACACAATATTTTCAACTAACATAGCATGTTGTCTCCTGGAAATAATTCTGAAACCCATAATTCATGTATGACCCTTTCCTGTCTCATTTACAGTGCCACTATAACTTTTAGTAAAGTGCCTGCCACCTTTTTCAAGGGCAAAAGAAATCTATAATTAGAAGTTTTAAAACAGTATATTATTTCCTTCCTTATTGCTAGGGGACAGTCAGAGTAGCAGTATTTCTACTGGAAACTTTTTGACTTGACAACATTTTTGTGGGAGTAAATGTCTAGTTTATGTGGAAAAATTCTTTCTAAGTCACAGAGCGTATAATTGACATGGTTTAAGACACTCTCACTTTTAATATGAAAATAAAACTCCATGCTGCTTCTTGCCCAATTCTCCCCTCTCTCACCTGATCAGAGGTGCCACACTCCACCTCCTTGCCACTGTCCATAGTGTCCTTCACATTGTGGTTCAACTTTTGTAGATGTGGAAAATCTCTAATACTGACAAGCTCAAGGCAACCCAATGACCATTGCATGAAAATCTTTGCTAGCTTCAACAAGCATTTGACTCAATTTTTATTGTGCACTGTGCTGTGCAGAACTATAAACAGTTTTCCTCATGCTCATGTAGGCATGGGAATACAGCTGTGTAACATTCTTGGGGTTGATTGTAAACATGCTTATATGTATAAAAGATTTCTCCAAAGTGAGTTAAAAAAACAACCAATAAACAACCAACCAACCAAAGCCCAACCTACATAATGCCAGCATACAAGACCAATTTCTATTCTGTCCTTTTCTTTATGCACTAACAATTATAATTTTGGAGTTGAATATTAACTTTAAGTAATTCGTTGCAAGCAGATAGAATTCTTCTATATGAGAGACCAAGATCACAAATTCTTTAAATCATAAAGCTGATTCCCTTTGGGCCCTCAAACTTCTTTATTCTTTGCACTTATCTTTGGCAAACCACGTGCTCAACAGGTATCAAAACTGGCTCTGCAGGTGTTATACATCTAGCAAAAAACTTTATCTATTGATTTAAGAATCTGTTTTACAGTTCATTTTACTATCTTTTTGAATTTCATAGCACTCTTCAATCCCATTCTCGACATGACAAATTTAAATACAAAATTCTACCAGTTTTCCAATTAAAAATATAAAATTGTGGAAAAGACTTCTTTTTCACCTTATTTGGAACATTTCATAACGAATATAAATTTTGATGAAGAATTCTAGGTTTATAGACAAAAGGGAGAGAAGTTTGCTAGGAACACCACTGCTGCCCTAGAGCACCCTGCAGTTCAATGGCTCCGGTACAGGCACCGCAGCCCGGGCTTCCAACCTCCACCCTCCTTTAATGGAGCCAGGACGTGAACTCTTTTCATGTGAGTGACACACCAAGTTAAATTGCATATGATGGACACTAAAGTGACCATCTGTCCCCGTGAAGAGCTCTTTCCTTATTGCTGCAGATGACGCTGGTTTAGATGAGGATTTACTGTAGGAAAACATGCAATTATCACAGCACTTTTATAAAGGTCAAAGTAGGAATAATTTGTATAATTACTCCTTGGAATAACTCTTAGCAAGTCAGGAGACAGACTCAGGCTAAGTATCAAACCAAGCAGTAAAGCTAGAGAAGACCTAAAAGTCAACAGGATTTAAAAGCTTATAATGATGATGAAAAGCGCAGTAATTACCAATTGAAAGCTTTACCGTCTGAATTAGGCTTTAATATACCTTATCTCTTTGGCATTAATCTCTCTGGAATGATCATTGCAAAGAGTTAATACAGTTTGTGTAACTACTACAATGGAAAATTTTAATTATAAACAAAAAGCTAAATTGCTACAGTTTGATGTCTATCAAAAGTTTAACAACTTAAAAATTCAATAACCTTCCCCTTTGAGATACACAGATCTAGAGAAACAGAAGAGAAAAGATTTTTATAAAGGCTGAGTTTTATGCTAAGGAGACAATGAAATTGTTTAGCAACATTTAATCAGAATCTACATAATAATCTGGGAATATATCTATGATATAATCTGGGATTTGACAAGTCCAGCTAAGGATCTCACTGGTCTTGTTGCATACAATTGTTGGCACTGTGTTGCTCACTGTTTTCATGTGGTACTCAAACTTCCATCATGTTCAGATTTTGTTTTGTTATGGCTCAATATACACCAGACAGCCATTGTAACTAAAAGGCTGCAGGCATTACATTACTTTTCCTCACCTTAGTTTTACAAGATATTAGGGATAGAGACTATTTGACTGGTTGTAAAGAACACTTATAAGAATTTGCCGTGGGAGTCAGGTAACAGGAACTTGGTATGTGATGTCTCTTGTTGCAGTGTGGTGTTTAAGGCAGTTTGACTTTCAGAGGACTTAGTGACTCAGTTACTGATCATTGAAATTGTACAACCTCAAGCTGGAAAAACGTGCCTTAAGTACAATAAAGAGGAAGCAAGTGTGGGAAACAAGTTAATGGAAATTGGCTTTCTCTGGGTATTATTTGAATTGATATTATATTATTGATTAAATATTATAATGTTGTTAATGTTAAGATAATGATATGTGTTATAAAGTGGTTGATGTCATTACAATGGCCTAGTTGCAAGGTTGGTTTTCACAAGGATGGTTTTGTGTGTTGTAATGTGGGTTTATGAGTTCACATTGGACAGAATGTTGCTAGCCAAACCTGTGAGACACAACCTTAAAATGGATCAGAACAGCATCCAACGATAATCCTGATGACCACAGTGATGAAACTATATGGGCGCCGAAAAGAGTGACACGGGGAGAGACTCTTTAAAATCAAAATAAATAGGAATTAAGCTGATGCAATGGCAGGGGTACAAAAGGCAGAGCCACCATTTTGTGCACAAACCTCTGGCATTTGGTCACATTCCCAGTGCTGTCTCTTTTGCTTTGGGAATATTTTTTATTGTTCTCAATAAAACATTTATAACTCATTCCCACTCAGGGTCTGGATAATGGAAGGAAGGAAGGAAGGAAGNAGGAAGGAAGGAAGGAAGGAAGGAAGGAAGGAAGGTTGCTGTCAGAATAAAAATCTCAGTTCTTCCCAGCTGTATCAGAACTCTGATGCCCTAACACCCTTCTGACCTGCCCGCAGGTTCCCAAGACTGCATATGGCAACCTGAATATGTTATGTGTCTCAGGGTATATAGAAAACCCTTTGCCTGGGGCTGCTATTTGCCGGCTAGCTCGCCCCGGGAATTCTATATTTCAGAGGTTTGGAGGAACTGAGTCTCTGGCAGGAGCGTGGTTGAGGCTTGAGGAAAGAGAGGCTCTCCACGGGGTTTCAGATGGTTTATTTCTCCAGGTACCTCCCCAGAGCAGTGGAAGGCAGAAAGGTCCCTGGAGGCCACGTGGAAGAGAGGGCGAAAATCTCCTGTCCCCAGGTTATGAACCCAGGGGGCAGGCCTCCAGACAGGAAGGGACCAGTACAGTATTACAAAGACAATAGGTGTAGGTGGCACCTAATTACCTTGGCAAATCAGGGGTTTCACACCTAAAATCTTTTGACTCTAACAGGGTGATTGACAGCTAGGTCAAGGTGATACCAACAGGATTTAGGAGAGGCGGGGCGGGATTGGGACAAACAGGGAACAAACCACTACAAACATGCAAGCAATTGGAAAATCCCAAATTTTGCACCACTACAAGGGTATGTTTTCTCAACAAAATAAGTGCTCATCACTAGCAAACCCTCAAACTCCTAAATAGAGCCTTATGTATGTGACAAATAAGCCTTAGCACATGTAAATTCCTGTTGATTTACTGAGTCAAATGTTACAAGAGTTACCTGAAGGCTTGTGGAATACCATTGGTAGACTTTCTGGTGGAAGGAACAGGAAAAGAAAATGCACAAAGTTCTTTCAATCTGCACAAATTAGTCTTGAACACTTCAAGGCTCAGTGAAGTAGAAAAAAAGGTCTTTTTAAGACCTTTAAGAAACTTAGATTGTCCGCTCAGACAATTACTGCATGGTTTAGATAATCAATAACATGAATTTTTATGTAATGAGTTTATGTAATCAATGATACCAAGCATCCATAGGATAATAGACGTGTAGGTAGACTAAGCAATGAGCAGACATTTGTTAATGATCCAATGTGTAATGATAATGATGTGGTTTAGCTAAGTATTTAATATTTACCAATATTATAAAAATTACCTCAAAATTCCTGTTTCACTAGTTTTAGATGTGTTCCTTCAAGGTAAATCTGGAAAGACCTGGAAGTATAAAGATGTACCCCATTTTAACTGGAGATTCTGAAGCAGAGATTTAGCATTGAAAAAGGAAGGGAAAGGTCTTTCCCTTATTTTAGGGAAAGAACTTTCCTTGGTATAAGTAAGATTTGAACAAGAAAAATTTTTGCAAGTATCGTTGTAAAGTTGTATAAAGAGTTTGAAAAGAGAAATATCATCCAAATCGTATGAAGATAAACAAAAGATGTTATCTACATTTACGTATCTTACTTCCATCTGGAAAGCCTGGAAATCTGACAGAAAATAATCTGGGCTCTTCCTAAGGTTTTTGTTTATTTGTTGGTTTGTGGTATGATTTTTTTCTTTTTTTTTTTTTTTTTTGGTAACAAACTCTCCCAAAACATACCTGAACAAAAGCTTTCCCACAAAATAATTTTCTTTAGGATGCTAAACTTGTAAAAGTGGGCAGAATAAATTATTCGAAGACAGTAACATATTTAAAGGTCAGTTTGAACTAAAAAGCATGCAGAAATACTGAGTGACATTAATGAGCCGTTTTCTCTTTTTCTTCTTAAATCTGTTATCACAATGACTTTAGGTTTGGAGGGAATTCAAAGGAAGGAATAATGAAAGGCAGTAGTGATGAGGCAATAATTTGGCACTTAACAAAACAGGGAAAAAATTATAGAATTTGTAGAGAAAAGCTCTGTTAATGGATTGAATTGTATCCTAATTTCTATTTTCCAGCGGAATTAAATATCCTAAACCAGTCCCATATGTTTACTATGAAACTGTTTCTGTGACTTATTTTTGGAGGATATATTGTGTAAGTCGCTGTAAAGTGGACTAAGCAATAACTATTAAAAATCATCTGGGTTTGATAGAGAGATGATTTAGGTACACACACAAATCTCATTTATCTCTTTTTATTATGATTCAGTGACAGATTAATCAAAGTTGCCAAATTTCCTAGCTTTTAATAAGGTATTAGCACAATTTATTTATTGGTATATATTTTGATAACTTATTCTACTCAGGATTTGCTTGGAGACATTTCCTATTTTAGTTGAAATGTTGCTTCAGTCCTCCAGACGTGCCATCCCTGTAATTCCAGCAATAGCATGCTAATTTTTCAAGCTTTGTTAAGTAATCTTTAACTCTGAATTTGTCCTTGTACCTCATTACCTTTTGAAGAAAGGAGAAGGTTCTTATGTACTCAGGAAAGTGAACACAATTATTTTAATATCTGCTCAGATGTTTCCCTGGCTGTCTGTATGTTTTGCATAAGACTTTCTGAAGATTCCAACATTAAATAAAAAAATAATGTGGACTAAATTAGCCTGCAGTAAGGAAAAAAAATCTAAACTTTAATTCCCTCTCTACACTCTCACATTAATTAAAGCATCAGGTAATATCTTTTTGATGTTCTGACACTTTGATTTTGTTTTATGTATTTGATGTGCTTTTCACAAAAACCATAAGCCTAAACCCAAGGCACATCACAAAGTCTCTACTGTGAGGCATCAAAACATCCAGGAAGGTAGTGCCAACCACTGAGGAAGCAAAAACAGTTTCAGTTTCTGAGAGTAGTTCAGAGAGGATTATAAATGTGTTTAAAAAAAATCATCTTCTGCTCTGTTAATGAGGATGCTGGGGCTGGAACTGTCAGAAATGGTAGCACTTCTTTCCTTGTTCTTTTATTAACTTATATCCTAAACCAGACATCTTGACACTTTATTTATTTAAGTATTGCAGGATTCAGTTTCAATGTGTCTTAGATCTCTCAATACTGCAGTTTGTATACAAGAGCTGAAATTTGTGCTACTGAAGTTGACTTAAAAAACAACACATTAGAATGCTCCTTCTGAGAGCTGACATTTCAACAGCCACAAACAGTAAACAAATAAAAGAAAAAACATGACTGGAAAGTTAAACCTGCTTCCCAGTAAAGGTCTGAGTGGTTCAACTGGAGTCATAAGAATGTTATTAGCAGGAAAATAACTACTGCAGTAACTTCTCTGTGGCAAGACAGAATTTGTGCTGGTCCCAAAGTCTTGGCTTTCTATGTTACATGCAGTGCCTGGCTGTACCCACTGATTGGGTTGAACACCACTCTGGTAGCCTCAGATTCAAATGTTTCAAGTTTTGACTGATCTACTGACTTCAGATGCAAGAGCAGCTGCAACAAATAATTTGCATGAATTTAATATGTCTGGAAAATAAATATGAACAAAAATATTGTTGGGTATTTTCTTTCTTCTTTATCAAATAAAAAAGGTTAAATGTCAATATTACCTGTCAGACTTAACATTAGTGTAAGAACAGCCTTCAACATTGGGTACCACAAGATTTTATTTCCTCAGTGATCAGAAATTTATTGTCATTCTTTTCATCCAAGCTCTGTTCTCCTACTGAGAAAATCTCTTCTGTGATAATATTGTGACAAAGCTCAACACACCTCTATAACCATCCAATTGCTATTCTCTTACACTAAGGAATATCAGGTAACAGTGTGAAGTTTGTTTGGATTTCTTTTGGTCAAACTCTATTGATATTTGTGGAGTTAAGTCTCCAGTTAAATCAAGAACCTACTATAGGTTGGACTGGATCCTGAAGAATTAATCTTTTAATAACTATAAATGCTCCAAGCTGTTTGGGAAAGAAAGTGCATATAGAGACAAGAGAATCCTGCTAAAAATTTCAGAAGAATTTCTGATACAAACTTCAGCATATAAAATCTTGGAGCCTTGTAAAAGATAAAAACAAAGTGAACAAAATTATCGGATGACAAGGCATGTTGATACAGAATCATATTTGAATGATGTTTTGATGTTTCTCTCCTCTGACTAAAAGGGAACTGATTTAATGACAACAGGCTTGGCAGAGGGGTTGTTTTGAAACCTTTCCTGTATGGTTCTTCAAAGTGGCAGACAACAAGAAAAGCTCTTCTCATTTGGCTGGCATTTTTCTCTGAAATCAGTAAAGATAAACTTTGCACCCTGACTGACATCATGAAAAATTCAGCAACGTTCTCTTAATCTGGCTACACATCCTGTCATGAATGCTGTAGCTAAGGTCTATGCAGGAGGCAGATTATGTAATGTTTAAATAATTTCTTTCTTTTCTTTTTTCTCTTTTTATTTTTGAGTTCATATAGATGAAGTTTTAGTGCTAATAGAAGACGAAGATTTTGTTTAAGCATGTTACCATTGAGCAGCATTCAGATCAGCCCATTTCACATTATTTTTATTAATAGCTTCTCTTTACTTCAGGAAGGCATCATTATTTATCTTTGTCAATGACCATGACATACGGCTAGTCTCACAGGCACCAAATGGCGAAGCTAAAGGCAAAAGGTTCAGCTCCAGTGGGAGTAGAAAATCAACATGATTTTTGAGTGATGCAGATGGCTCATTCATGGCACTAATTATCTTTTGTAAAAGATATCACTGAAGGCAAAATGGAAACTGGAGTAAGAAGAATTTAAATAGAATCTTACATTTGTCTTCTTTTGAAAAGATGAGTGACTTTTCGGTATGCCTCAGGGCCCATTACAATAGCAGTAGCAAGCAGGCTGCTTATAGCACATTCTGATTCTAGGTACCCTTTTCATCAGATGTTCCTGTGTCCAGGTCATTTTGGACAGGGTCTTTGGCAGTGACACAGAATAGGAATGAAACACAAGACTCTCTGTGTCTGCTGAACTGCCATGGGAGGTTAATTAGAGCTTATGGCTGTGCTATATTACCTGTGGATTCCCTTTGGCAGCTACTGTTAAATGAATACAAATGGGTCAGCTCTAACAGGACAAGTCAGCAACATATTTTGGAATCAGCTATAGAATCTGACAATGGATCTGGTCACTGAGGTAGTGCTTCATACATGGTTCCTAAATCCTATGCATGAAAAAGTATCTTAAAATATTATTTATGGAATAATTGTTTGGTTTATAAGGGGTAGGTTTTATAGGATTTTTTGGACAAGAGACAGATGTTTGGTCTGTGTTGGGTAAACAGTTCCTAGTGACAGTATTATCATATAATCATTGGATGTGTGCTGTGCTGCAAAGATACCGATCATCATGTTTTATAATTGGAATGGATCTGAGCTTTATATCTCTGCAGGATGCAAAGTATGCTCTCATATCTGTGAAATTTTGTACTAATTGGGGCTTAAAATGGTGCTTTCTTTGATGCCCATTTGCAAAATGATTTACTTCACATGGAAAATCTCCATTTTTGGATTTAGACTTACTATAACCTACTGAGAAGTTGTACCCACATACATCATATATTTTACTAAAATAGTACCAGTAATGAAATCTGAATGGAATAATTTGAACAAAGTATTACTATTAGAAGAAGTATAACTGAATTACTGGATTCATTTGCCTAAGCAGGGCTAATTAGAATGGACAAATCACTGCTCTAAAATGACTACACTCCTCAAGCAAATATCTCTGCAGAGACCTGGTATCTCACTTGGAGACTGCTTGGGAATCTCTAATATTGGTGGATTGAATTATGTCCAAAAATACCCCAACACTTCTAAAGGTGATAATTCGTACTGCTGTTCCTTAACTACCAACTGAACTGCAAAAAAAAGGTCATAAAATCTACATCTTCAAATAAAAAGGCTTCTAGGAGTAAAATCAGGACCTGATTGACAATTACGCTTAATCATAATCTTGTTCCCTCACACTATTTAGACCACGGCAGATCTCTGAGAAAAATCTGCTCTAAATGAAACTAATCCTAAGCAATGAATATACAAAACAATTGGTTTGACCCTGGCTGCATGCTGGCACCCATCAAAGCCTCTCTATCTCTCCCCTCTGCAACTGGACAGGGGAGAAAAAACATAATGAAGGATTCATGAGTTGAGATAAGGAGTGGAAGAGATCACTGACCAAATACTCTCATGGGGAAAACAGGCTCAAATTTGAGATATGGATTGGATTTATTACTAACAAAATCAGAGCAGGATAATGAGAAATAAAAACCAAACTCAAAACTACCTTCTCCCCTCTTCTCCTTCCCAGCTCTATCTCCTCACTCCCAGCACTGCAGGGAGGTGGGCAAGGGGGGTTACAATCAGTTCATAACACCTTGTTTCTGCTGCTGCTCAGGGAGAGGTCCAGCATGCGGTCCCTCCCATGGGAGACAGTTCTTCATGAACTGCTCCAACTTGAGTGTGTCCCATGGGCAACAGTTCTCCCTGAAATGCTGAAATGTGGGTCACAGTTTTATGGAGTGCTGTCCTTCAAGGACAGGCTGCTCCAGCATGGGTCCCCCATTGGATTCACAAGTCCTACCAGGAAACCTGCTAGAGCATGGGCTTCTGTCTCCACAGGTCTGCAGGTCCCTGCCAGGACCCTACTCCAGCAGGGGCCTCCCATGGGCTCACAACTTCCTGTCAGGCATCCACCTGCTCCACTGTGGGGTCCAGCTCCTCCAGGGGCTGCAGGTGGATCTCTGCTCCCACATGGACCTCCATGGGCTGCAGAGGCACAGTTGCTTCACCATGGGCTTCACCACCAGCTGCAGGGGAATCTCAGGTCCAGTGCCTGGAGCACCTCCTTCTGCACTGACCATGGGGTCTGCAGGGCTGTTCCTCTCACATGTTCTCACCCCATTCTTCTCTAGCCGCAATCACATCTGTGCAATTACTTTTTTTCTCTTTTTCTTCTTAAATCTGTTATCACACTGTGTTACCACCATTTCTAATTGGCCCAGCCCTGGCCAGTGGCGCATCCATCTTGGAGCCACCTGGCACTGGCTCTGCTAGACAGGGAAGAAGCTTCCAGCAGAAACCACCCCTGTAGCCGTCTGCTACCAAAGTGTGGC
Organism: Cyanoderma ruficeps; assembly: GCA_008694505.1. Taxonomy (NCBI): domain Eukaryota; kingdom Metazoa; phylum Chordata; class Aves; order Passeriformes; family Timaliidae; genus Cyanoderma; species Cyanoderma ruficeps. Next base: position 12,744,684 of record VZDJ01000158.1, read on the forward strand.
AATAAAAACCCAATACCCAGATTCATGTCTCTTAAATTGAAAACTTACTACCTTGTCAGAAATACCCATATAGCCTCTAGTGGCTTCTGCTGGCATTGGGTTCCCTAATCACTCAAACTGTAAAGAGATGCAAAGGTGAAACCTAGTTTTATTTGCACTCGTCTATTTAGAAGGATGTGGTGGGTCTCTGGCAACTCATGTGCATCCTTATATTGCATAAAAACTGATGAAGGTGAAGTCCTTTCCCTTTAATTATGTTATATTCTGTTATTATTTTCTTTTGTTTAAAGCAGAAAGAAGTTTAGACAGAAAACATATGGTTCCTTTTACTACCTGAAGAAATACACCATCTGGAAATCTCTCAGAGCGGGTTTGAGAAACTACCCTACATTCATAATTTTGGTAATAAACCCATTTCATTTGCTTTAGTGAATAACTAAAGAAGTAACATGACTGAATGTTGTCTTCCAGTTAAAGTTCCAATTAGGTCTTAATATGGGTTTGCAACTTGAGTAGTTAAGCAAGTAACATTGCTAGGTAACTATTGCTAATATGTTCTCCTCTGCACTGTGCCAAATTTTTGTTTACCTACTTGTTTGATTTTCTCAAGCTGTTAAAGTTTCATGCCCTTAAGCTTTACAGATCTTAAATAACAGATATATGAAATGATAATCAGTTCAAGATGAGACATTTGCATTTAGGTGTTCATATGTAGGTGTCTTTGTGTGCACTGAATATTTAAGCTCTTGTTTCAGTCACAGTAGAGCTGATCAATGCAATCAATAGAACCTAGACAATGATTTGAATATAAACTGAAATTTTAGAACTAGAAATTCTACTTAAAAAAAAGGAAAAATTACTATGATGGTGGTCAGATGCTATAGCAGGTAGGCTGTGGACTGTCCATCTAAGAGTTGTTCAAAATCCAACAGGTCATGGACCTAAATACCCTGTACTATGTGACCCACATCAACACAGGTTGGACTGGACAGTTTCCAGGGTTCCCTCAGCTTCTCTGGAATTTTTTGATTTTGTAAGTAGCCTTGTCAGAAAGCAGCAGTCTCCTCTCTCCTTGGTTTTGAATTCACAGAGGGAGAAAGAAGGGAGTACTGGGAGAATGGAAGAGGAGCCTTGTGTTACAGATATTTATATACAATTATGGAGGGTTTGTTTTTGTGCTGGTAATACTTTATACAATTATTTTTAAAGCATCATAATCCCTGGAGTGGGCCTAATAAAGTCACATGAGGACCTTACACTCCAGTCCCATCCTATCATGTCACCATCTGTACACTTCTCATGACACCATCACACAGCCCAGGGAGCAGTTGTTGTTTGCTCTGTTACGTGTTGAACGTGACCCTGTTTCAGACACTGACTGCTATTAAATATGAATGCTTACACATGAGGGACACCTGGAAAAAAAACGGACTATGGAGATGGGTGCAAGTTACATGAATTATGTAGTGCACACACCATATATAGTACAGTTCTGCTCTGAAGTAACTGCAGAAATACTTTTGGCAGTAGGCACCATAATGGCTTCAGACATGCCTTTACTAAAGATAGGACCAAAGGGTTGAAAGCCAGAGGAGGGTTTTTAGAAAGGAGGTAGAATTTCAGTCAAATTTGGAATAGAGGAAACTATAAAAGAAGAGGTACAAATGTTTCTGAGGAAAATGTGAAAATATCTCATAGTCATGTAAAGAATTGCAATACTGCTAATCTATCTATTGTTTGAGGTGCTTTTAGTTCAAATTTCTTTTTTTATGCTTGTTTACTTTGTTATATGTGGAATTGTTTTTGATGGGCAAAAGTGTTCAAGTTGTGATAATCTATAGTTTAACTATAGTCTAAACTCTGTACTGATCAATCCCAGCTTTTAATACTGCCTATTAAAATAATTTTTAATATGAAACAAAAATAGACATAATTTAGGAATGTCTTACTGACATTTCATAGGGAAATGTCTACCGGCTTCTGGAAGAGCTGTGAAAGTTCAGGGCATGCAATTAATCACCCTGCCTCTTTCACTGCAGCAGCAAGTGAACAAAAGCAGTTTTCTTATTACCAACTTGAACACTGCCAGTGTCAATATCTCAGAAGAAGAGAAAGGTGTGTTCTTTTCAGGTCTAATTTTTAAATCCTAACAGGTTGAAGTTACTTCAGAGGATTGCAGTGTTTGCTTGTTTCTTGAAAGACAGAAGCCTGAAGTCTATAAAACAGATCTCTGAACTCCCAATCTTCTGCTAAAAGGATAGGAGGGACAAAAAAGGTATGTTGCAGAGTACATTTATGTCAGAATATTAGGTCAGAGCAGCAGAGTGTTTTTGAAAGAAATCTCCCAGCGGTACCCATTTATAATGTTAAAATTTATATCTTCAATCTTTGAGCTAATAAATTAGACTTATTTATAATAAGACTAACATAGAAGATTCACTGTGGAATTACATGTACATCAAGATGATGATGTACATCATCATTATTACATGTACTAAATGCTACCAAGCATTTAGTGCACTGTACTAGAGGAGCTAGTCTGAAATAAAATTGAATCTGTACTGAGTCCTCAGAAAACTTCGGAACTGTTCTGAGTGCTCAACCCTACTCACTAGTGTAGATATCTCCCCTTCTAGAAAAGGGGCACTTACATGTGTCACAGTCTCATTACCACCTACACAGTGTTCTACCACATGCAGTTATGTTAACGACAGCTGGAGTACCACTTGACAGCAGTGGTGAGATTTTCTGGGATTTTGCAGGGGTTTTTTTGGAAAAAAAAAAGTATCTGCCAATAAGATTCTGCAAAGGAGGAACAAAAATATATTTAGAGAGAAAGCTGCAAAATGTGACAAGACAAGCTTTTAAGTTATGTGTCATAAAAACTTAGGTATGATTAATCAGAACAGATAGTCATTAGTATAAAATTTCCATTACTTTCAGTACAAAAAGGACTGAGGAATTAATGATTTTGTCAAGTTTTGTGAAGGATGCAGTACCCTAACCCAACCAGCAGTGCTGTAGTGTAGGCTGCAAAGGTGATATAGATGTGAACCACAGCTGGGCGAGGGACTCTCCCAGGAAACCTCCAAAGGAGTAGTGTGACCCAGTGGGCATTGATACATGTGAGCTGGGAACACCAACCATGTGTTTTTCCAAGACTTGTTTATCAAGAGACACAGAACGTTGTGGGTACCAGGAGTTTCATGTGTGCCTTCCCACTGTATGCAGTTTGACTGTGAGCCAACCACTTTGTTCCATAAATACGACAAAGTGACCTTTCTTTGAGCCCTTCCTGCTAGGCCATATGGCTGATATGGCAGTGATCTCCTCTTGAGGTGGGACACCTCTGAAAGTTGTTCCTCAAAGCAGAAATACCTTCCACTAGCGATAGTCTTCTTTATCTAATTTGAATTCTCTCTAAATTGCATCTGGACAGCACACCAAGTGACTCTTCCCTTGAGCACAGATGCCTCCCAAGGTTTGGAATTCCTTATTTGAAACTCAGAGATGCTTCTTTACCTAGGACAGGAAGACCTCTTAATCATAGTAGATCCTTGATAAGTAACTGGTAGAATGCTGAATTAGTACTAATTAAACCCTTATACCTGATTCTGTTAGATGTGAAGTGTTGTCCAAGTCTGAGATAAAGATTGGATCTAGCCTCCCCCATGCTCCATCAGGAGCTTTGAAAGAAAGAGGGTCCACTCTGAACTTCATCACTCAGTCAGAGGTTCTCTCTTATCCTTTTGCATCTCTGACCTCTCCCTCCATGGCATATCATTCTAGCTTTATTCTAACTTGAATTTCCTTTGTATGTTTCTTCCATGTGGTCACACTGTAAGTAACTAACAGCTTGTGGATGAAAGGCTGGACAGGACCCAGCCATGGGCACTCACAGCCCAGAAAGCCAATCCTGTCCTGGGCTGCATCCAAAGCAGTGTGGGCATCAGGGCCAGGGAGGGGATTCTGCCCCTCTGCTCTGCTGTGCTGAGACCCCACCTGGCAGTGTTGTGTCCAGCTCTGGAACCCCAAAAATGAGAAGGACAAAGACCTGGTAGAGAGAGATCAAAGCAGGGCCACAAAGACAATCAGAGGGCTGGGGCAGCTATCCAGGTCACGTGAGTTGGGGTTGTTTAGCCTGGAGAAAACAAGGTTCTGGGGAGACCTCAGAGCACTTTACAGGGCTCTGATATTTTGAGATTCAGTGTTCTAAGTTTTAATTGAGGTAAGGAGAGAAGGGAAGAGGAAAAAGAGGAAAGGGAAGGATATTTCCTGGATTGAATTTGCCTAGTTACAATTCTCATCTGGTGGATATCATTATCCCTCTTTTTTCCTTTTTCTTTTTTTTTTAATTACATAATGGTCTGTTATTGGAGACGTTCTTGGACTTTATGTCTGTGGAAAAACCAGAACAAAACTTTCTGAGCAATAATTTGTTTATTGAGACTTAATTAGACTTAATTTCCTTTTTTTTCTGTTGCAACCATTCAGAATTTGGGGTTAATTTTGATAGCCAACACAAATTGGATGATATAATTATTAATATAAAATAATGTTTACATTTGAATTTTGAAACTCTTAAAAGGGTAAACAATTCTAAACCTGCTATTGAGAATCCTTTCCAGATGAACATGATTGCTTTCCTGGAGAAATAGAAAAATAAATAAATAAAAAAGTAAAAGAGATTCGTTTTCTCCACAATATTTTCTGCAATATGGCCAAAATGGGCTGAAACACCAGGAGGTCACATCATTCTGCCCATAGGCATTTTTTCTCTTTGCTATGGCATAACACAGCAGCTGAGTCACAACTAGTTATCCACAAAAAAATCAATCCTTTTCAGAGACATTTTTTCTTAAACACAATTGAAAATATTTTTTATTTATATTTTCTCTTTACACAGGTTTGGATTTGTAGTTAGTTGTGTTAAAAATATATCAATATAGACAAAATATCTTTTTCATTTAATTTGATTACATATACCTATACCTATGCTTTTTAAACACTTTTTTCTCACTGTACAGACCTGGAATTTTGGGGCTAATTTTTTACCTTTTCCCATACTCAATTTTAAAGTCTATTGGCTCAGAAAATATAATTAATGTGCTAAAATAAATACAATGGAGTGAGGAAAGAAGGCAGCTGAAAAGGACAAAGTGATTAAAAAGGAAATCATAAGGCTAACGTTATCTTGATGTCAGTATCAAACAGAAGGGACAAGAAGGTTTGTTCTCCTGATAAGCTGTCATCTGCTCAGAGGTGGGAGTATGTAAAACAGAACTGCTATAAATGAAATCATAAATGAAAGAGACATGTAGAAAACAACATCAATGTCAATTGAAAAATTAAAAGCAATTACACCAAGAATAATTCTACAGAAAAAAAATGAAAAAAGCCAACATAAACAGCTGTTTCCTTAAAAACAAGTGGACTAAATGACATGAAGATAGATGTAGAAAAGAATATGAAAGGAAAAGATCTATGAAAATACAAATCCAGAAATAAAATAACATGTACAACTATAAAAATATTTGTGGGAGGCAAAAAGTTACCCATCTTTCTCTTTTGTTAGCTGGTGTTGCAGCTGAGCTCGGCAGTACCAGGGGAGATGGAAACACCCCTCAACAAGACAATCAGTGTGATTGCTTTTGTGGTAAACTGCAAAAAATTTTCTTAAATACATTTTGATATGAACACAGATGATATTTGAAGAGGAGTGGTTCTTATTTGGGATTTGGGACAATTATGCCCTCTTGGCCAAAAATTATTCCAGCCACAAGACCCAATCCTAACCATTTGTGGGTTCCCCATTTGTAAGACTTCTGTACCTGTCAGGAAATAAGTGCTGTGCTGACAGCAGATAATGGATGTTCCATAATATTATATATAACTTTTTAAAATATGGACAGATATGCATGAGACAGGCATTTGAGCAAGGTGAACTTTTTGCCTGATGGAGGTAGAACTAGTTTTATATTATTCTTTGTGTTCAATATGTTACATAATAGCAGTTTTGTTCTTGCTGACAGAAAGCCTAAAAAAAAGTCTAGTCATGGGAATCCATCTAGAGAATTAAGTGTTGCATTTTGGTTGAAGTTGAATTTCATCTTCCTTTCATTAACACCATCTTTATTAAACACATAAGACCAAAAGCCAGAACAGAAGCTTCTCTGATATACAACTTCTGCTGCTGTGTTACTAGCATTAAGCTTTCCTTGAAGATTTATAAAGAGGCCATCACACTTCTGCAAAAATAAATTCCTGTGTCTGAATTCTAGCTCTTGATTTCTCTAGTTTTTCTCACTTATAATACTTCTATACTGTAAGAAGGTAAAAGGAGGTTAGACAAAAGTTTGATATAGAAAAGTCAAACGTGAAGCCCCGTTATGTTCCCCAAGCTTTGTTAGACAACACTACCTGAGACATGCCTTTTCCCAAGTCTTACTTTGTGTAATTTTATCCTCTGATAAAACATCAACAGCATTTAGATTAATAGCAGATTAATTGTATCTACTTTTCCCCACCTATATTAATATATATGCCTATGAGACCTCTTCTTCCCTGATCTGAGTGTGGTGAAAACTCTTAAATATGAGTTTCTCACTCTGCTCTTTATTCTGGCCACATCAGTAAAGTCTATGGTCACCACACAGTGATCAGTGTTGTATTAAGGATAACTACTGGAAATTTTAAGAGACATAAATTTAAGAATAGATCCTGAAATTCTTAAGGACTGGATACTTTGAGTAGGGTGAATAGATAAAAATACTAATTTAAAATATGAAATGGTACATGGAAAAAGCTCAAAGAAAACCTTCTCAAGGGGAAATAATGAAATTTATATTGAAGTTTGATTGTTCATTTTGGTTTCTTAACTACATGTGTTAATAAAGGTCATAAAACAATCCATCCATAATATGCTGCATGAGTTAGTAACCTTTGAATAAGACTGCTGATGGGAGATACGATGGGAAAGTTTCCATCCAGTTCTACTTGCAGCACTTTTATTTATTTTCTGTAAATAAACTAGCAAAAAAAGAAAATTACTCAAATATATATTCTGAAAATAATATCCAGAGAATTTAAAGTATGTTCTTTCAGAATAATAATGCACAGAATATAATAATAATGCAAATATTTGCCCCAAAAATCTAACTCTAAGTATTGTCAATATTAGATGGGGTGTAGGGATATATTAACATGTGTAAACATGTCAAAAAAAAGATGAAATTTGAATTTTCAAATAAGCTAGAAAACAGTAAATGATACATGAATATTCATGAAAGTTAAAGTCTGTACACTGAAATACTATTTGTACAGGACATTCAGTGAATTATTTTGAATAACAAAAAATCAGGGAAACCCTGATGTGTCTGTTAGTAATTCACACGGTGAAAACAACAAGTAAATTCCATCAGTGATTCACAATTAATAAACTCATGCTATTTATCGGCCTTTTGAACTCTGCAGATACATAATATGGCTGTGAATAAATATGTGTTTGTGTTTGTAACTGCTTATTCTACATTCATTTCCTACTTAGCTTTTACCAAATTAAATCTTTAGGCTGTGAACTTTTTTTCCTGTCTGTGCAGAAGTTATGCCTCTGCTTGAGTTGCAGGCTTTTTGTCCAGCTGGTTTTGGACCACTTATCCAGCGCCACTTATCCACCATTGCATGCCTTAGTCCTGTTTGATTCTATCAGCTTCATGATTTTTCATATGGCTTTCATATAACTGGTGTATAGGAAAATTAAGATTCTATTTATGGTAGAAATAGTTTACTCTTTGAGGAGACAATGATGCCTAGGAAATATTAGGTCTGGTCAAGGTCTACTAGGCACAGAGACAGAATCTATTGTATATAGGTTTTTTACAGTTATCCAGCAAAGTTGCCTCATCATCTTGGTTTTGTTTTCATTTTTGTTTTTTTTAACTCGAACACAACATGGGAAGAATCTCTGGGGAAAAAACGATGGGAACAAGAAATAGTAGTAAGTAGTAGAAGAAGAAATTTTAGATACCCTTTATATCTAATAAAAATTGCCTATAAATGGCAATGAAACTGTTATAGCTCACTCAAGAGAATCCTCATTAAACTGCTAATTCCTTCTTGATGTCTGGGGTCTGAATGATCTTCGCAGCCTCCTAGGGGAACCTGATGTTTCCAGTATGCTTTTTTCTGGAGGAAAAGTTATACGACAGCTCTGCAATATTAAAGTGACCAACACCCTGTGAATTGTCTAGAAGTTAGGTGGCAGTAGGTGAACTAAAAGGAAACACGTTTAGCATTTCTCAGCAAGAATATTACAGTGTTTCTGCTTTTGACTCTAGCATCTTCCTCAATCCCCAGCCCATTACTAGAAATGCAGAGTTTCTGTATCACTTGCAGAAGCAAAACTGCAAAAAGTAGTTTCCTCTTCTTTTTTGAAATCTTGAAAATCCATGTTTTGTAGCAACACCTTTTCCCTTTATTACAGTGCAGTTCTCATTTCCATTAATTGAGCCTTTATTTCTCTTGCTCTCTCTATTATTCTGTTTTTCTTTGGTACTTGATCCACTTAGATTACATGGAGTATGTTTCACCTGGAAATGCAGACGGTCAAGGGCTTGCTATCCACCCTGTTACAGAAAATCAGATATGCATATCCACACGCAGTGTGGCACTGAGCACAGTCCCACTGAGAGAAGGGGTTCATTGGCTTCAGCTTGGCAGTCACACAGATTTGAGTTTCAGACTGAATTAGGATCTTGGGCTGCCAGCTTCAAGGATAAGCAGAATGCCCTCAATTTACCTTCATCTTTAAAATGCCAGAAAACCTCTCCATAATATTCAGTGTTGTCTGTCTAAAACTAGGTCTTCTCTGAGATTTTACATTACTTAAAAAGCGTGAAATTTTTATGCCAAGACAAATTAATATCCTACTCTGCCTTTTCCATCATAAACCTGGTGTGCTTTATAAAGCAGAGAATTCTACATCTGAGAAGAGAATGAGGCATTAGACTGCTGCCTGCTCCTGAAGGATGGTAGCTTTTCATTGTTTTGTAATAGTAGAGTAAGTCTGAAGTTGATGAATTAGTGGAAGAGATCATGTAGCCTAAAAGTCAGAAGTGAACTATATAAATGGATTTATTGCATGCCATGCTTTCGCATACATATATGCAGAGCAACTTATTGCATAGAACATCTGTGTCTTAATCTTAGCAATACAATAAATAAGACAAAGAAAATGTGGACACAGAAAAAGTGACTCATCATATGCCACATCATGTTCCAAGCCTGTCTGTTACATTAGGGGTCGTTGATTGGAGACAGAAATTACATGAACTCACCAAGCATGCTCAACAGCTATGAGTTTATTATGACTGGCTTTTTTATAGGGGGGTTTGAATTCCCTGGGTTTGGATAGCTGATTGGTTGGTATCTCTCCATCCAGTTCTCTGACCAGTGATGTGTCTACATTTATGGTTGCAGGGGATTGGCTGAGGTCTCTGTTCGAGTTCAAGTCTCTCCTATCATTGCTCGCCCAGGGACTTGTTCTATTTCTGGGCTGGTCGAGTCCAGGGGGCAGCTTCAGACTAGCTGCACTGTGACACCTGTGCACTACTGCTTCTACCCAGAGCAATAACAAAGATCTTGCCATCAGAAAAGTGAAAGTTTTATTTATATTGATCCAAAATTACTTTTTGTGCCATTTGCTCTTCAAATTGAGTATATGTGTCAACCAGGAAGAGGAAAAAATAATCCTCACAAAACTGGCATATTTCCAGTATTGTAAGTGAAAGGCAGGAGTGAAAGACAAAGAGAGAAATAGGATAAATTTAACAGCAAGTAAAATATACAATGGCATAAATCTTTCCACAAAGCCTCCATGCAGTTGTTATTGTCCTCAGTAGAATTCCTGTCCCGATTTATAACATTTGCAGTACTACGACTAGGCCAGAAATGTGTCCTCCAAAGGTATGTCAAGAATTGAGGGAACAGTGTTAGCATTTTAGAGAGCAGTATTCTTACACCACAAATCAGAAATAACCCAGTGTCCCATCCTGTTGCCATGGGATGGAGTGCTACAAGTGACATTGTCATTGGGGATTTTTTTTTGTCTCTGAGAGAAAATCTCCAAAGCAGAGTCCCCCCCGATGTTGTGTCCTTTAAAAGTTCCATAGAAAATTCCACAACACTTGAGTTTTGGATCCAGGTTGTCTAGAATGTTTACTTCCAGCCATCAATACATTCCTCCTAGGTTTCAGGTGCCTGTATTTCTCTTAGTTTCTGCTACAGAGTCTTGCAATAAAGTATCTTCTGAGTAGCAACATGATTTCACATGTGTTGGAGTTAAATGAAACAGATACAATGCATCAAATTCAGTTTAGTTCATGTGAAAATTCTGTAATATTTAATATGTCCCATTAAAATTTATTCATTTAATTATGCATTGAATTTTGTATGCACTAAAGTCCATATAAACTTTCTAGATTTAAAAAAATCACAGAAACCAAAATTATTGTTAAATTTCTGAAAGTCTAAATTTCTGAAGTCTTTAACTGTGATGTAAAAAACGATGTCAAGAACAGCTGACTGAAGGACAGAGCAGAACTGAAAAAGGAATGAAAACTTTACAATTCTATAAATATATGCAAATCACTGGCACACTCACATTTTAAAAACCTAATGGTGTTCTGGTTGTCTCACATAAAAAGAAACATAGTGTCACTGGCAGGGTGAAAGACCTATAAAGCACATCTACAAGAATATTAAACTGAGACACTTCAACTCAGACAAGAGATGACTCGAATATAACAGAGATCTGTAAAAACATAAATAATATGGAATGGGTAATTGTATTTTGATGACATGGAAATGAGAGAACATCAAATGCAATTACAAAGAAAATTTTCTCAAATACGCAAAGGAAATACTTTTGTCATTCTATACTTAAATGGATTGTTGAACCTGTGGCTACAGCATGTTTTGGTTGCCAAGAGTATAAATGGGTTTGAAAGTTGATTAGGCAAGGTAATGGAGGAAAGCTCCAGCCAGGACTGCTAAACATGGTGGTCTGATTACAGCCTCTGGCTTTAGTTCAGGAGGTCCCTCAACCAGAGAGAGCCAGAAGCTACAAGAACAGAAACAAGGAAATTACCACTCTGTGCATACCTTGCTCTTAATGTTCATTCCCTGAACATCTGCTGCTGAGCACCACTGAAGGTGAGCTTCTGATATAGTTTTGTGCTGTTACTCTCAGAGGGCAGAGGGTGGTGGAGGCAGAGAAATGGGATGTGGGTTTTCAGACCTTTGCAGGTTTTTAAGTGCCATTTACTGCCCAGAATTAAAAACTAATTAAAAAAACAACCCTGATAAAACGCAGCATGCTAACCCAAATCCTTCTTAATTCAAACCCTTTAAAAAGCAGTTGTGTGACAGTTCTATTTCATTCTAAGCAGGTAAACTTCAAAGAAAAGTGACAAAAAAGCATATCAGAACAGAGATTACCTGTAATTCCTTCAAAGAATGGAAGGAATGGAGCTGGTTCTCTTATTCCTGGGATAGAGTCTCTAAGCAGGGAACAACAATGGTACAAGAGTCACGTATGATGTATGCAAGGCTTGCTACAGTAAGTGTGGCATGAATAACTATGACAGCTTCACAGCCACATCATGGACCCCAGGGGGACAACTGAAGAAGAAGCCAGGACTGCTCAGATGCCAAATTTCACTTTCCTGGAAAATGTCACTGTTGACAGCAGTCCTTTACATGCTTGAAGTGCCTCCAAGGTTAGGCATTGGTGTGAATAGAACTACATTTTTGAATGTACAGGTGAAGGATGTACAGCTAAAATAAAGCCACCAGACGAATGTACGACAGGAGCTAGGTTACAGCAATGCCTTACCTAACTCCCTCAGTCTTCACCCCCAAAATGCCACCTGAAACCTGTCTGAACTCAGATGCCCTAATTTTGAGCTCAGAGGCTTTAGAGAAACGTTTGATGCTGCCATTGTCTTTGTAAAAACATCCTTGAGTCATTACCGAAATAATGCCCCTCCTACCAATCTACCAAAATACAGATATATTTAGTATAATAGAACAAGCAAAAGGAAATGAAAAGCATTGCACCTCATGCCTAATATTTTCTATTCAAGAATTATTATTAATTTCTTGACCTTTCAAGCTGTAGTCTTTTTGTATCCAGAGTGGAAGCTATTTTTGTATCACTACAAACCACTTCAGGGTAAGGCAGTGGCTCTCAGTCTCTAGTGAGACTCAGGATGACACTTTGAAGATGTGATTTCTGCCCATCAGGTCATATCCCCCTGTAGTTGATAATATGACTTGACATTCTATAAACTCATCTATAAACCTTCACATCCTACAACAGAGAAGTTCCAACTGCACCATCACTATTCATTTGGGCTTTGGCAGTTGCTTCTTAAAAACAAAGGCACACAAACAAGTAATATCCTCCAAAGGTCTTCCTCAATTGGCCAAGAAATATAAGTCCCGAGAGAAAATATCTCAGCCTAACACATCAGACATTGTGAAATGTCACAGCATTAGCACTATAGTCCATGATAATTGCTTCGTTGTAGATAATGATTACTTTTCTTGGAAGCTTTCCAGCATGCGTAACAGGGATTCAAATCTACCATACATGTATCTTTGTTAAACAGGTGGATATTCACTGCAATAATGTAAACAGGTGTGAATTGAGACCTTTTACTTCAGTGTAGTTATTCTGAATCTACACAGGAATTAAAAAAAAAAAAAAAGCTCAAAATCTAAGTTATGGATTCATAATTCTAAATAAATGAAACAGATCCACAGATGTTATAAATTTTTGGGAATTGTAACTGGTAACAGCTGCCTAGAATTATAGATTTTTGTCACATGTTTCCAAACATCTAATATGTAGAAGAGACACAGAAAAACTAATGATACATGATCTTTCTATTAAGTGGGGTCGTTTTCTCACATAGCATCTTTCCAAATGGTTATGGACGCCTAGAATTCAACTATGGTATTTACATTAGATACATTTTAGATAACTATATAAATATAAAATTATATTTATTACATTTTCTGGCAACCTGGTGTATGATTTGTCTGTTTTTACAATTTCTACCAATCAAAGACACAAAGTTTTATTTCTGTCCTACAGAGACAAGAAGTTGGCTGTGGGAGCTGCATAGATACTCTGAGTTTCTACATGTCACCACTCAAATATATCAAATGCAATAACCTTTTCACAGGAAGAGAGTTTCCTGTCTGCAGACCAGCACTCTTAAAGTAACAAATGTTCTTTTGTATTGCAGAAATTTGTTGTAGGATTTGGTGGACCAGATTTATTTCCCAATTCTTTTTTTTGATATCTAATCATCCTTCAGCTGCACATTTCTAACAAATTGCACTTGAAAATTTCTCTGTACACATCATCTGCTGGAATACAGTTAAACATGGGACTAAAACATGACACAGTAAATATAGTTTTATGACGAGTTGGTTGACAAGAGAGAGAGGAAGTCTGCCCAGAGTTTCCTTTTCTCCAAGGTAACAATCCCCAGCTCCCTCAGCTGTTCCTCATAAGACTTGTGCTCCAGATCCTCCACCTGTTTTGATGCTCTTTTCTGAAGATACTCCAGATGCTCCAGACCCTCAGTTTTTCTTATAATGAGAAGCCCAAAACTGAAGATGTGGAGGTATTGGCAGGTACCACTTCCCATTCCTGGAGGTATTTAAAAGACAGGTGCTACAGAATATGGCTTAGTGGTGAATTTAGCAGTGCTGAACCTCCTGACCTTAAAGGTGTTTTCCAACCTTAATGGTTCTGTGATGCTATAAATGGTGCAAACCATTCCCAGTGAAAGTATTGAAGGAACAGAAACAGCAGAATAAAAATATTCTGAAAATATATATATGTGTGTGCAGGTACATATATATACGTATGTGTGGGTGTTCATATTTCCTGCATCTGGTATTACACACACACACTTTGGAGAAAAAACACTGAGATGCAGGCCCAATCTGGGATGCCTTTTCTCATGCCTTTAGGATATTCTGAAGATTAGATTTGCAAGGATATAAAAAACTAAATAGTAATATGTTACAGTGTTATAATGCAGAAGTTGCAACACTGATTTAGCTGGAATGTTTCCACATCAATGTAAATGTGAAAGTGAGAATGGAATTTGTACAACAAAGCAAATTTCTTTTACTGGTCATGCTGCATATGAAAGGCAGTTTTTATTGAATACATATACTTATCTCATGAAAAGACAGCAAGTAATCTCAAATACAAATGGAAATGTGACTATGAATAGACAATTTGCACATACAGAGACAGTTTGAAGATAATAAAAGAGAGTTCTTGACCATTGGAAAAGAGATTTTCAGTAACTTACTACCTGCACTGCAAGTACATGATGAACAATACCTGCAGTTCCCAGTCCCTAGATATCCAGACTTGAGCCCATTGTAGAATATTGTTTCCTGCATACTACTATTACCCAGGGCTCCTTTTACTGGAAAAGAAATAAATAATGAATGCAGGATATGAACTTGACAATATCCATGAGCTGGTTCTGTCTGGGATAGAGTTAATTTTCTTCAAAGTCACTAGTGTGGGGCTGGAAAGAGTTTTGCTAGTTCAGGGACGTTTTAGTGGCTGCTGAGCAGGGCTTGCACAGCATCAGGGTCTTTTCTGCTCCTCACCCCACACCACCAGTGACAAGGCTGGAGGAGCACAAGGAGTTGGGATGAAATACCACCAGCACAGCTGTAGGGGCTCAAGGCATATTGCATACTATGGCCATCATGTTTAGCAATAAAATGATATGGGATGTGACAGGGAGACACTGCTGATGGGCTGGCTGGGCATTAGTCAGTTGGTGGGGAGCAATTTCCGTCACTAGTCTTTCCTGAGGTTTATTTTTCTTTTTTATTGTCTTCTCTTTACCTCAACTTTAGAAACATCATAGCTGTAGTATCTATTTTAAATTATTCTGTCCTATGATTTAATCTTTGACATATAGGACCGTGGCCCAGTTTCATTATGTCAGTTGTCTTAAAGAGCTGGATTTGGGATATCTATCTACAGGCTATAGTGGAGATAGAAAAGAGAACAATTTTCAGATATTCTTTTTTTAAGGAAGAAAAAGGAAGATATATTTTCTTTTGAGGTTTTTGTATGCTTATTTGGCTTTCCCTAATGTGTCCTTCAAAATACTATTTTAAATTCATTTGTTGAATTAATACTCTGATTTCCATAGGTTCTGCAGTAAAGGCTTATTTATATTAGTTAACTATGCAAAACATTTCATGCAAAATATCCTAATTAAAAGCTGCTATATTATTTCTTGATCCCAGTGGGATACTTTAGTTGGATGTATCCTAAAGACCGTGATCCCAAATTATATTTTCCATTATAGCTGAACAATTAAATGGAGCTTAAAAGACATAAGAGAACTTTTCTCAGATATCTTAGAATGCACTGCTAATATTTCCAATCTAGTACAGATGTAGTGGGAAATATCTGCTTTACAAAGATGATGTAAAAAATAGAAGACAGTGGCAACCGGCTTCATTAGTCCAGAATCATATGTACCTGATTTATGACTTTGACAAACATTTGAATTGGAAACATCTGGAGACTGGACTGTCATTAATTCAGAGCACGTGTTTCTCATTTTTCTATGACTTTTTCTAATACAAAATCAGGCCTCATATAAAACTAATTGAAAGCATAATTGACAAATTAAAGGACTAGTTTATGTTTATATTCCAATTATCAGTAACAAAAAATTCTACACTTTCTACTGAAAACAGACAATCAAACAACTGAAGGCAAGTCAAATCAAAAAGATGTAAAAAATTCCATGTTGTACAATTTTTTTTTCTTTTTTAAATTTTATTTTCTTTGTTTAACTTTAAGCTGTGAACGTTTTTCCTTTCTCATTTCAATAATCTGGCATCTTGCAACAAACCAAAGTTGATTGCACAAAACCAGATTATATATAGTAAAGTATCTTGCACAGGAGGAATGCTTGCTTTCTAAAATAGTGCATTTTGGGATAGAATTTTGTATTTCTCTGTTGAAAATATAAATGTTCTTTTCTATTCTCCACAGCAAAGTTTAATTGCAGAAATTTACCTAGGAATTTAGAATGTCAGCTCACTATCTAATGGTCATCAATGTCTTTACTAGTAGGAATAAAACATGTATGTGATGGTGTCATGATGAGTAAAACGATAATTTTATATCTGTCTTGTAAAAATTTCTGTTACAGGGATTGTCAACATTTAATATACTACCAGTCCTCTGAATAATCTGGCTCGGTGTTGCACTGCTCCTGCACTGCTTTGGCTTTTCCGAATGCCCAACATGAACCACCAAGTCACATTTTGAGACCTTTGTCCAATCTTCTATCGTTTGCTACTAACAAAAATAATTTGATCTTAACTTCTTTATAACTGGCATTCAAGTGTCAGTTACTTCAGACATCTCTTAGGTGACCTCTTAATCACCTCTACACCAAATCAATGAAGCTCAGTTTCTTGAGCCTCTTCTTATTTCTCCCCTGTGCAAATTTTCTATAATTTCTACTCTCTGTTGGTGCTCCAACAGGTTTTCCACATCTGTGTTGAAAAAGAGGACCAATACTGGCTGCAATAGATCAGATTTGGGCTGAACAGTGTCAGTAACTTGTGAATCATTACTTCTCTCCATATTGTAGCCATATTCCTTCTAATATAGCCAAATATATTACAACTATATGGATATTTGCAATGGAATTTCACTTTAGAGCTGAATCTCATGGATTAACCCCAGCTAGGCACCACATAGTCATCCTCACTCTCCCCCACCACTGGGACAGGAAAGACAATTTGCAGGGTAAAAGTGAGGAAGCTCGTGGGTTAAGATAGGTTAAGCAAAAGCCGTGCACACAAGCAAATCAAAGCAAGCAAAACAATGCACCACCTCCTATCAGCATGCATGTGTACTGCCATATCCAAGACTTTCATCTCATGTGACAGTGACCTGGGATGACAGACAACATTATTCAAGATGTCTTGTGCTTTTTTCTTCTTCCCCCAGCTTTATATTCTGACAATGATACCATATGGTAGAGAGCATTCCTGTGATCAGGTGGGCTCAGCTGTCCCAGCTCCCTGTGCACCTCCAATCACCTCTCTGGTGGAGAGGGGTGAGAAGCAGAAGAGGCCTTAGCTCTGCTTAGCAGTGACTAAAACATCCCTGTGTTATCAATCTGTTTCCTGCACAAATCCAAAATATAACCCCACACTTGTTACTATGAAGAAAATTAACCCTATCCCAGCCCAAACTGGATCAAGTCTATACAAAGCCTTTGATGATGGCTGTTCCTTGCCAGTAATTTATCCTATAACACAGAATTACTAAACTCCAGGTGCAGAACTTGGCACTGCTGCCTGATGAATTTCCTAAATTTTCTGTCAAGTTTCTGTCCCTGGAGTTGTTAATTGAAACATTCACCAGAGGATGAAAGCCAGATTGGAAATGCATGTGCTTTCCCCTTTGAATACAGCTGACCAGACAATCTTCGTCTACTTACCACTTCCTCAACTTCCAAATGGGGGGATGGAGGAGACGTTCAAAGCTTTAGTAAATTCAATTATATATGTATATATCTCCTCAGTAAATGTATTTTACACCACTCTTACCTGGCCATGTAGCTAGTCATTTCAGTTCAGCCATCCACATTGGACAAGCATGAATGACACCTTTTAAAATCCATTTTAATTATTCCTGATGGATGCTTATTCCTTCATGCCTTTGGAACTGAACGCAAAGAGGAATTGGCTTCATGCTCTTTCAGGGACTAAGATGGTCCCTTTGATTTTGAAGGTCTTGTTTCTAGTTTTCCTACAGGGAGGGGGATCTCCTTTGCTAGTCACAATTTTTCCCTTTTTTTGTTCAGCTTGATTATATCTCTTTCTAATATGATGTTTTCTTCTTCGAGTGAGTCACCACAGCTGAGGTAGCAACCATCTTCCTCATAAGGTTTGGGTATGATGAATACATCTGCTCCAGAAGGAAACAGGTCAGAAGTCTTCTAGCCCAATAGAAATTTGCCTAGTAGAAGAAAATTTCACCTTGTTTGATATGAGAAAACTGAATAAAGGGTATGGCCTTAGAGAAAGTTGTCCTAATACTCAGCATGTAGGTTGTAATATAAAGTTACTTTTTTGGCTAGAAAGGAGAACAGAGGCAGGTTATTTATAACAAGTTTCAGCATCTGAATTGCTTAATAGAATTGGTTTGGGGCAATAAATTATCTGCAAGTTTAAATTATAATAATGATGTAATTATGGTAATATGCTAATAATTGCTAATGCAAGTGTGATGTTAATGAAAAGAGTGATTTGTGTAGGTAATAAGAATTAGACACTCTAATGTATTGATCTCAATGTGTACAAGGATATCTTGGAGAATGAGTATGTAAAGTAGACAAAATGAGACATTTTTAAAGGAGTGATTCTTCAGAATTTTCCCCAGGGTAGTTTTTATTAATGCCAGACCACCTGCTTCTAGTAGGCCATGTGAAAAGAAAAGAAGATAACAAGCTGAAACCCTACTGGAAAAAAGACACTTTAATTTTAGTGATAAAAATGTTAATTCAGATCCCTACTTCTAGTGAATTAAATCTCTGATTGCCGTCAATAATCTTAGACTGACTGTTCAGATGAGAGCCTAGTGAGATTATTTGGTCTTCATCATCCTAATTTGAAGGCACAATTAAAATTCTTTCTTTACTAGGAGCATCTCTGAAAGATCTATCCACATCACACTGAAATTGAAATAGGAGGGTTTATTTTTTTTTAGTACTGCTGCTTCCATGACAGATAATAGATAAATAAGCATATCCACCTTCATATCAAAAACCACACGTTTGGTTTCTAAAGGCTTCTGAGCAAGCAGCATAGGCACTGAGCAATTATTTCAGATACCTACTAAACCTACAGTCTTTATTAGTCTGCATGTAACTATATAATTGCCTACACACTCGTTGAAGCATGGTCTGGAAATAATCATCTCAACTGGTACAATATCCACCAAGATATAAGGTTTTTCTTATGTCTTTTAAACCATATAGACATATATATAAAAAGAAGGCAATAAAGAAAAGGAGAGAAGGAGTTCGCTAAGAATAATGAGCAAAACAACTGCAGGAAGATGTAAGTTTCAAACTCCTGCTTCCAATCAAGAAACAGGGAAGACTTTCTATCCAGGGTAAACTGAGCAGAAACCAGGTGGGCACAAGCTGTTTTCTGCTCTTTTCTTTTCCTGTCTCGGTTTGATGTCTTTTCAAGAAACAGTAGAGTTGGAATGTCTCTTAAAAGGAGCGAGCATCAGCATTAACACAAAATTTTAGGTAGGAACTCTAATGTGGGCATACATATTTACATCTTTTATAAAATGTACACTATTGAATTTTATTTGATAATGTAGTTATTATGTCTGTGCTACACTGATATCATGACATGCTTTAATATTTCATAAGTTTTATACTACTTGTGTTCTGATTAAGATGATTTAAGCTGAAACATGACTGATACAGCCCATCTCTAGATACCATGGCTGCTTGCTGGGGCACTGTTGTGGCATAGTAGAAAACAAAAACTAGATTTTGAAGGCATAATTCATGTGTTCTAAATCTGACTTAATTTTGCCAATCAAATAGATCATGTCTAAATTTTGCCTAGGGCAAAATTCATGCTTAATAAACCTCTGTGGAAAATCTTGTTTTGTCTCATTAGCAGCCTACTTTCTTTTTAGACAAAAATGAAAACTTTATCTAAAGTACATTAATATAATGATAATGGTACAGTATGAGAGAAACAGAAACATTTTATCTTGAATATATATATAATTTTATTTTTAATTATTTAGTAAGTTTATGTATAAATTATACAAAAATAGTTTTTAAAGCTGAAATTCAAATTAATGAAATTTCAAAAGTGTTGCAAAGAACTTATCAACATTTTTTAAATATAAAAAAAGTAGTTTCATTTCTTTCAAAACTGATTCTTTCTTCCAATTTACCTTTGTTTAAAAATAATTAATTGGAAAACTCCTAATCTACACTCGCTTTTCATCTTTAACCCGAGCAGTAAGTCAAAATTTTGCACTTTTGGTTAATAGGAAAAAATAAGTTAGAGGAATCAAAAAAAGATTTTGGGCTACAAGTTAATCATACTATGAGCAAAATCCTTGTACACAAAACTTACTTCCATATCTGCAGCTGTAAAAGCCAACCTGGCAACTGAATGTAATTCTAGTCAAAACACCACTGTGCATCATAGTGGCAAGAGAATGAGATATGCTGATAATTAAACTTGTCTGACATAGTTCCAGATGATTTTGACTGCATGACTTTGTTTAGCACAGGATATATACTAATAATATTAATGGCTACAATTATGTAATTTTAAAAAATTAATGGTTCATTTATTTAAATTCATTTTAGAAGTGAAATGATGCTTATTGGCCACAGGAAGGATGCTTAATTTTGAAAGTTTTGCAGAGGTTTTTATTTTCATTCCTTTCTGCTTAAGTGGGTTTTTCCAGTGGTACTTACATGACAAGAGAGATTATCAAAGAGAAACTACATGCAGTGTGCCTTGATCCTTTTCCTCTGATGGTTTCATCATTAAGTTTTATATATCAAGCAGATACTTCTTGATCTTCTCTGTCTTGGGGCTTTGCAAGTATACTGAAATTGTAGCATATTTTTGAACACTAACATTAAATCTAAACTGGATGAAACACTAAAGAAAACATAATTAAAAATTCTTTTGTGAAGTATTCTGAGATCAGTCGATTAAAAAAAAAGTGTAAAAAACCCTATTTATTGTAATGAAGAAGGATTTTGATATGATTACTAATACCTTTTTATTCTAATACCAGATTCTGAATCATTTATAGGTACCGTTCATTTCTCTGTTGCTGGAAATTCACTGCAATTCTTTCCAAGAGAGAGCTGAGCCAAAAAGCAAAATAGATGGGTGCTGTGCGCTCCCTTGTTCAGGCAACCAGAGCTAGAGCTGTGCAAGGATCCACTGGCCTGGTGATATTCACACAGATTTTCTCCTGACAGTTCTGGCCACCCAAGGTGAGCATTCACCAGTCATTGATGTTATAGAAACCCATGAGAAACAATATCCTTGTCATGCAACTATCACAAGTTGCACGGCTTCTTAGAGGAGCGCATTAGGGAACCAGAAGGCAGAGCAAGAGAGAACCTTAGGAGCTGATATGGTGTGAAGCATCTCAACACATCTTCAGCAACAGTTTTCCATAGGAATGCTCCAGTGGTGAGGGGCAGGATGCAGGACACAGTCTGCCCCCCTCTACAAACTGTTTACTTTGGTGAGATAAAAGCATTGGCTTATGATTACGAAGAGAAATGAGTCTGAAATATATTAGCCAAGGTTCTTCATCATACAGCAAAAGCAACTGTACATAAATCATGTCAGGTTTGATTTATCACGTCTGCATTTTCCAAAACTTTGGGACTTTTGTGGCTAGATAGTTAAAACTAACTGATATAATTTAGAAAATTTACATTAATTTTATTGTTATTATGGCAATAAATTACAGAAAGGAAGACGGGTAAAGAAACATAGGAATTAGCCAAAGAAAAGAAATAAGGGTAAGGAAATACAAGAATTAGCCACTGCTGTTCACAACCCTGACTTAAACAGTCAGAATGTTAAAGGCATAGTCATGTTTCAAAACGTTTTTGAAGTCTAGACTCTTTTGTCAGAACGACAAAATCAAAATTGTCACCAAGGTCTGAATAGCCCAGTCACATTTAACATTTAAGAAACACACAAGCAAGGCACTGAGGAAGAAGCACTAAATGAAAATATTTCCAGATGAGTATTCCAAAACTAATAAATATCAGAATTAAGATTTCAAATGTAACCCCGATTTCACACCCTATATTTATGCATTATGAGTACAACCTCTGCATGATCACACTGTGTTTTGTTATTCTCCAGCTCCAGATTAGAGCAACCAGACACAGAGGAGATGAAAAGCCCACACTGCATGAGTGTGACTTGTTCAGAATCACAGTGGAACACTATGATGAAGTCCAGTTTCTTTAGGAAATATCCAGCAATCACAATTATTAAATCTTCTTACATACAGCTCCTCCTTTATTAGATGTGCATCTTCATTTTCTGGAAAAAAATGCATGGGTATCCTACGGCTGACAGCCTCTTTCTTTATAAAACTTGATTGGCAGTCTGTGAACGGAATGAGGAGAGAATGCAAAGAAAAAAATTGCATGAGCTAATGTAATTATAGATGGTAATTCTTACATCTAAGACAGACTAATTAAGGCTGTATAGGCAACCTTAATTCTGAGATTTTTCTAACTTCTGAGTAATTGACCTTGCAATTGCAACACTCCACATGTATCAATTATAATTAGCTTTTAAAAACACAGAAAACAGCCACTGTTGCTGAGGCAGGAAAAAAAAAAAGAAAAGATAAAAAGAGGAAGAAATCTTTTCCTCTGGAGCAGAGCTGTGATTTTTTGAGTCAAATCCTTCAGAACCACAGTTCAGAAGGCTGCAAGATGACCTACCTACTCCAGGCAGGCTGGCACATGACACCATTAGTGACCCCTACACGGGGCACTTACTAGAAACTGGAATAATCAGCACTGAGAGTTTTTCAACATATTTGTTGTTGAAAGATGGCGATTAAGGACGCCAGGTAGCAATCCAGGCTTGGTGCTATTGTTGCTGTTGCCAGGCTCTCTTGCCCTTGATTTGTCTCTGTAGTCTTCTGGTTTTGCCTTTCTCATCCAAATTCCTTCCCCTGCTATTGCCTTATTTTGTTTACTCATTCTTCTGGGCCTTGGTCCTTGCACCTCCTCTTCTGAGCTGTAGATTGTTTCTTTCTGCTCCAGCTGCCTGTACTCAGCCTGCCTCCTCTCAGACCTCATCTCAATCGAAAAATGAACCATGAAACTCCCTCAAGATTCCACTTAGGTGCTATATTGGGGTAAGTTTTCTGTGTATTTTGGCACTGGTCTACTTTCAAACAGAGCCTGGAAGGTAGAAAGCACAGTGTCCCCTGTTAAAATATGAAAACCTTGCCTCCCTGCCAAGCAGTCACAGTATATCTTTTATTATTAGTGTTTTTAATATGACTCTGCAACTTCTTCTCTCCAAGCTCATTGTGAGAACCTTTTGACTCATGTTTTATTTATTTTTAAGTTATTCAGAAACTCAAGATAGAAAACTTCAGGTTTTATTTTGGAGTATGGTAAACCTACTATGTAATTATTATAATGTGGAATTATATATGGAAAAAAAAGTTAACTGAGCTGTGCTTTGGAATCACTATCTCTACCTCTCTTCCACAGGCAGTAATAAACAGAAGGTTATTATTAGAGCAATAATGGTAATTGACTTTTGATTAGTAGTCAAGAATTTAGCTCACTTAGTTTGAAAGGCTCAGAAGTAGAAATACTTATTTTACAATATTTTTAAATAAAAAAAATGTCTTATTGAGTAGATGAGTTCCTACTGACAGTAAAAAATATTGTTTCAGTTCAATCTTTGCCTAACCTGTGGTCAGAAACCAAACTTACGTGTTTTTTCAAGTGACTCAAATGAGTTCAATCCTAAGCAATTACAGCAATAAAACAGAATCTGCTTTGTCCAAACTTGGTTTGGAAGAAAAAAATGAAACTAAGTCACCATTCTGGAACCCTGGCAGAGATGTATTTTGATGTTATAATGTTAGAGGAAAAAAAATTCCACAAGGAACTATGATATTCTCAAATGATACAGGCAAGACTTTCTTAATATACAGTATCAGAATTCTTCACCAGATACTGCCCAGGGAGAATACCGTCTTAAGAATTAATGAATATAAACAAGCAATAAATGAATTTAGAGTTAGCATTTTCTCACCATTAAAACAATGAGATGCTGGTGCATTTGCAAAGGTAATGCATTTATACAGGATATGCAGCAGACTCTCTCTCCCCAGAGCATATATTTATATTTGAGCTTGTCCTGGGCTCCCCTTAACAGTGAGGAGGAAGCAACTTTAAGGCACAGAACCAAGCCTCCAAAAATGAGCCATTTCTAATTAACAGGGCCAAGTGTGGCCTCTATGCTGTAATTTGCACTGAACTTTAATGTCATAAAGATTTTTTTTTTCCAGATGTCTTTTTATTTCCCAAGAAACTGTTCAAGTTTTCATTGAGTCTTTTTATACCAGTTTGGGGGTTGGTCCTAGTGGGGTTTGTTTGTATTTTTGTGTTTGTTTGTTTGGGTTTTTTTGTTTGTTGGTTTTTGTACAGCTTTTGATTTGGGTTTTTTTTACATTTATCAGAAAAAAGGAACTGGAATACTGCCTGGAATTTGGGACTGGAATTTGATATCAAATTCTGTTTATTCATGGGAAATAACAGAAATCATCTGATAAACTTGATACGCAGTTACTCTTTTTAGAACCTGTTTATTTATAGTTTGAAGAGCTAGCTTAAAGCAATGAAAAGCAAAGACTAAGAATCATTTCAAATCTAAACAATCTCACAAAAATTTAAGAAAAAACTGAATTGTGATATTCTTCAATCTATTATATTTACTGTTAAAAACAGAGGAAAGCAGAAGGAAGTGAGTAGGTAGAAAGCATGTATTTATAAAATTATTGAAAATTTGCCATGGCGTGTTGCTTTTAATTGTATTTTTCAATATATTATAGCTATTCTAGGATTTTCTAATTGTTTTCCCAAGATAAATATAATTTATGTATGACATTGAAAGGTGTGTATCACAGGCTTTGCTTCTTTTGTTCATACTGTATAGAGCAGCAGCTAAAGAAGTATCAGAAGGCAAAGATCTACAGAAGTAATGAGATTAAAATAGGGCTATGAAGTAGTAGATAAAAAGAACATTGATGAGAGTGAGAAAAATTAATCAGTTTGCTTTCAGCTGATCACTATTGGTGGATTAGATAAAAAGGGAGAGCAGTTGCCAGTTAACTGATGGAAATAAAACTGAGTCACATTGCATTGGATTAACTTTGCCAAAAGCTAAATTCTCATCCAGCAGCTCATTCAGGCCCCTCTGCCACAGGGTGGCCTGCTATAAGGAAGGTTAATTCCATGCCAGTGAGACCCAGCAAAGATATCTACAGAAAATATTTTAAACTCATGTTTGACAAAATAATAGGTTTTAATTGAAAGATTTCCCAGACAAATGGGAAATGCAACTTTTATTGGACTCTCGTGTTTTCTGATTCTTGTTTTGAATCTGCAAGAACACTAGCTATCTCCAGATCATTAATTACAACCTTTGACTTTGCAAATGACCGTTTACATTAAAAAAAATTATAGTCAACTACTTGAAAATTAAGCCTCGCATGCATATTAATTTATGATAAATAATTATAAACTATTTCCTGACATACAGAATTTTTAGCAGTGGACTTAAGCAGAAAATAAAGCAAAATTTAAGATGCAGTTTCTGTAGGGAAAAACAAAGAGTAATTCTTTCAAGAAATAGACTAAGTTAGTTAATTTTACAAATTTCCTTATTAAATGTCAATTCCTGCCCCCTAAATTCATTGCAGTACTGCAGAAGAAATTGGAGATGAAATTTTCCTTGGAGCAAACTTAAGTACATGCACAAGAAATAATGGAGCATGTAGATTCAGAAAGACACAAA
The DNA here is from genome assembly GCA_008694505.1 of Cyanoderma ruficeps. Classification (NCBI taxonomy): domain Eukaryota; kingdom Metazoa; phylum Chordata; class Aves; order Passeriformes; family Timaliidae; genus Cyanoderma; species Cyanoderma ruficeps. The sequence goes on from VZDJ01000158.1 coordinate 12,770,421, forward strand.
TAACTTGCTGCAGTATAGAGCCTTGGAATACCCTGGCAGCCTGTCTTATTTATGGAAAAGGTCTTAATAGCTAGAGGACATGTCAGGAGGTATGCCCACATCTAAAGTAGACACTGTAAATAGAGATTTCAGTGTATATATCTTATTCAAATCTTCTGTCTTTTTAGTACACTCTCTGAACCTACCAGTCATTTAATGATAATTTATAAATTGTTTCTCTGCCGACTGTAATGACAGAAGCCTTAAGATCCTCAGTGTGTGAGATGGAAAAAGAAAAAACAAGCTTTAAGTGTAGTTTCCCTCTTAGCTCTGCTGTTTCTTTGGTGTAATAAGCAAATGATAACAAATGATTCGCTAACTTGGTAATAATTTAGAGCCCCCGCATCCATCTGTATGAAGCAAGAATCCACTCAACAGTTCCACTGTGGAGATAAAACACAACTGTGTCAACAAATCTGCATGTCTAGATTAAATGAGTGAATAAGAGTCTCACTTGGTTCTGGGGGGGTTACATAAAGAAAATAGGAAGAGCGCACTGAGCCAGACTAAGGGTTTGCTGGATGGTCTTTGACAATAGGAAGTGGCAGCCGACAGGAAGGAGCCTGTGAGAACCAGGCAAGCCTTTAAGATACAGGTTTAACCTGTGTTTTTTTCTGCTCTATCCTCCCAGCTTTCAGCTGACTGTCTAGGGATTTCTGGAGCCAGAGATACTTTTGTTTGCTAAAATCTCAATGTATATCTCTTCCATGAGTTTGTCATATTGCTTTTTGAACTGATTTGCACTTTTGACATCTGGAATGTTGCTTGGCAGAGTTTCCACAGTGTATGTATTCAGGTAAAAATACATTTCTTGTTCGCTTGTTTCAACCTGCTCAGTGATAATGTCTTTTCATGATCCCTACTTTTCATACTCTTAGGAATAAGGAGTGTTTTCTACTCTTATACCCTGTGGGACTTGAAGACCCAGCTACGTTCAGACCTACAGAATTCATACATTTATGAAGTAAAATTTAGGTTGCTATATCATTCTGTTACAATGAATACATTTATTTCAGAAAAGACTAGATTCAGTTCCAGGAAATTTTTTTTAATGTTTGTCTAAGCTACTCTCAAAAGAAAGAAATTTATACAATAATTTGTATACTGACAGTTTCAAATTTGTTGTTAGAATTACCTGTCAGATACTTAGACAGAATCAATTTAAGGATGTTCATTCTTTTACTAATCATAAATAATAATAAAACTTCCCAATTTTAGCTTTCAAAAAAATATATATTTCATGCATTTGCAAGAAATAATAGCACCATTCACAAGCACTCGGTACAATGTTTCATAAATGCAATGTAAAGCATTGCAAATCTCAGTTTCAGATAAAAATGCATTGCTTTTTTTCCCATAAATAAGTAGTTGTGCTATGGCAAGCTATCCCAAGAAATTTTATACATAACCCCTTGAAAATTGCAGAGAACAGACAGAACTGTCTGATTGTATTCAGTATGACCAGGGAAGTTGAAATGATCATGACATAAAGTAATCTTGCTTAATATTCCTTTTAGGTTTTCTGCTTAACTCTGGCTTGTCCAGAAATTCTTACTATTCCAGTCATTTGCAGCGAAATACAAAAGCATTTTCTGTATCAGTAGCCTGATTATAAAACAAATGCAGAAGCCTAGGAAATTTCTAAATTTCCTCAATGTATCTCCATTTTGGGGCAAAGAGACTTTTTCAACTCTCCTCTCCTCACTTTTCTCTCTTATGCAGCTAAACAACCGCTGGGTTTCGCATTAGGTATATTGAATGGTTGAATAATATAAGAGTTCTGGATGTTAAGTTTCAAAGGTGAAAGACAGGAAAAGCTTGGTAAATTAATTGCCTGCATCTCTTGACAGATGCTCGAGCTTTATAAAGAGTTCTGTTACTAAAAAATATTTTTTAAAAATAGTGTTTTGTCACTATCAATTCTATCATGATTGACTTAATGATATAAAGTTATCAAAACTATTATAAATGAAAACCTGTCAAAATTCTGTGTTTGCTGAAGCTGTACTCTTGTTCAGACTTAGATCTGCCAGACTCCTGGTATCAGCACACATTCCAACTCAGTTTGCAATGATCACTGTTATGATATCTTTGCAATGATCTCTTTGCTCTTTCTTCTGAAGTATCCCTTGAATCTGACACATCATCAGCTTTATAAATGTCAACTACTCCGTCTCAACCATTTCCATGAGATTTTTGCCTTGTTCTTCCTGGCTTTAGAAAGGGGTATTAAGAGTGGTATATGGAAAACAAGGAGAAGTAGAACAAGACTGTGAAGTGGTACTTGGGAACTGACTGTTCAGCGAAGTGTCAGGGATCTTATTGCCCACCATGCACTTTGCTGCTCTTGTAAATTTGGAATACTTAAGGCTCAACTTCTCAAAAGAAAATCAAAAGTCATATATAATGATGTATTTCAAGACCTAAAACTTTCAAGGAGTAGCACCAAATATCCACAAAAAAGCTATAATGAAGTCATTAGAGACGACAGCCATGGAAGGAAAACTCCATTCCAGGAATTCTTGTGGAAACAAGTGCTATGTAAGGCAGTCCATTTTAAATACTGTTGTGCTCTCTTGTGGTACCAACTGTATCAAACTTGAGTGAAATTGATTATGAAATACCATAGATAGTGGATTACAGAAATATGTAACTTCCCACACAATGCATTGAATAAAAGAAATTCTGAGGAATTTCAGGAAACAGGCATACAGCACAAAAAAGTGATTTCAATCACTTAGGTTTAGAGGTGAATGTTGGAATTGGGAAACAATTGGAAGACTAAACTTCTAGATGTATTCTGCATGTGGAATTGCTGACATAACTTGCTATTGCAGTTTCTATCTTTGTTGAATGCCAGCAAGATATGTGCATATATTGGGAACTAAACAGACTGGCCTGAATATTGCAAAGGAACTAATGAATATTATCTCTAAAATCATACTTGTACTTGGTAAATGAGATCATATTTTTATCAAAAAATCTGCTACGAATTGTCAGCACTGTAGTATAACTTCTATTCACACTTTTTCTATGAGCGTGTGAGGAAATATTATCAAGTTGCACAATCCAATAAATTCATAAAAACTTATTAACAACTCAATATTCATTTTTTAACAGTCTGAATCCAAGCTAGTATATACAATTTTGATATTCAACTCAAACCTGCCTTTGAATTTCCTGGAGGCAGACCCAGGAACTATCCTCTGTGCCAGTGCCTAGCTCTATTTTTCTTATACTTTAAATTGCTACTGGGTAAAAACTTTCATTGTCTTTATTAAACTGAAAGCTTGAAATTGTGTTCTTTTATATGCTGTCTGTTTTCAGATATGAGAATAAAATAAAGTGTTATCATGTTAAGCACAACATTTTCTTAGTGAAGGTCAGTCATGACATTTAGATGAAAATGTCTTCATATTTACAGTCTAGATACAACCAAAAGTGGTTGTAATTTTATTTTCTTGTGGTTTTTAATTTTTCATAAAGGACATTTGGATGATTCTGAAAATAAGAAAAGCAATGACACTTTGCTGCAAGATCACATTGTCTAAGAAGTGATTCAGAAGGGTGTTTGAAGGAAGAAAAGAATTAACATAATTGCCTGTGCCTCCTTCCTTATGTAATGTTCTACAATGCCATAAAAAGAACCAGAAAGACTTGTTTTTATTTTGAGATAAAGATAAAGTATTGTCAAACATTCTTACCTTCCAAATCCCAACTTTCCAAATCCCGCTAAGGTCAGTAGGAGTCAAGTGACAAAATCCAACAGAACCATAGCACAGTGCACTGATCCTTTTGCTCCAAGCTATGACTAAAGGAGGATATTGGCTATTTTGGGGAGTCCAGATTATGCTACTGCTTCATCCTGGACTGCTATAACAGTCTTAGATAAAAAATACATTTTATTGCTTAAATTGGATCGCATTTGACTTACATATATGCATATTTTATGCATTACATATATATATTTTCTGTATACATATTTTCAAAGCAGCTCTTAGTCTGGTCATCTATTTCTAGAAAAAAACCACAATTTGTTGTCTGATGGGAATTAAATAGTGTATCACATATACATTAAAAAAATCAGTTCTCTGTTTTGTTTCTTTTCTGGAGACTTTTTGTTTTGATTGTTAAACCCTTATCTTGATCCAGTATGAAACCAGTTCTGATCACCATACTATCTTATTCTCAAATAAAAAAAAATAAAGCAAACAGCGTGAAAGTATGAACTAAAACGTGGCCTGTAAAATCGCAAATTCCTCCTAAATGACAACACAGTAATTTTTAATTGGAAAAAAATTCAAAAATTATTAAATTTTCATGTTAATGTAAATTCCAGAAAACATTAAGAATTGTGTAGATGATTTAATATAAAAAAGCAGGAGTTAATACTTAGTTGCTTTTAGTATTGTGTACTTTGATTAATACATTAATAATTTATACAATAAATTAACCATAATTACATGAATTGCAACAACTAAAATGTGTGTTAACAGATGGTGCATATGGTGCATTGCTGTGAAAAGCAATATTAAAAATCCTTCGGTTTACCTCCTATCCCTATACAATAAGCTTCTATCGTATTTTGCAGCCTAACATTGTAATAGAACCTGTTTCAAACTCTTGACCTGTAAGAGCAAATTGCAGCAAGGTCCTGGCTGGCCATTTCCCACCCTCCTGATGGCATTCCGCTCTGAAAAACTGAAGAGGTGGACAATTAAGAGGTGCTCAGTCTGTCAGAAAGACAACAGAATGTGCCTACATTTCTAATTCCGGTTCAATTGAAAAGAGGTAGCAGATTAAATACTTTAAAAAACCCCCAAACCCCCACACTCCTGCTGGACACAGGAAGCTGGAATGAGATGCTGAGGTGTGACCTGCTCCTGAGGGCCTTCTTTCCAGCTGTCAGTGGGCAGTGTAGTGCCCAGTTGAAAGCCTCTGTGAAGATAAAGTTGCATCTGAGGCTTTTAGCAGCCTGCAGTGCAGCACAGTGGCTGAGGTCCATCCCTTACTCAGGGGCCTGACGAAGAAAAGAGAAGTTTCACGAGGTTTTCCGAAGCCTGACAGATTGCTTCCTTGTTGCAGCAATGGCACAGGAAGGGTTGGAAGCTTTTCTCTTGAAATACACTGGGAAATACAAGGGGACTCAGACTTGCAATGTAAATGCTTTTTCTTAACGTCTGCCATCAGCAGTCTAAAAGCAATAGAGTTAATTTTATCACTGGGAGTGAAGGTCAGACTTTATGACTGCTTGACCTCCAAAGACAGCTGCAGTTTAAGTCTGTGGTGGAAGTCCAGAGATGAATTTAAGGTAAATGATTCCTCCACCTTAGCAGCATTTCTCTGTAATGGGAAATTATTCCTCTTATCTGCTTTGCAACTACAGTAAAGGCCATGGAAATGCTACTGTTATCTAGTCAAAGAAAGAAAATAAGAAAGTTTTAACTAAAGCATAATTATGGACTGCACAACACATGCAATAGCTGTGCTAGGGTTGATTGTGACCTGTAATGAGCTACTCTTAACCTGCTGTACTATGTGTAAAAGTGAAATTTTCTGTCTTCCTGAGTTACCTGAGTGCCAAGAGACTAATTTGCAAACTGAATCACTTCTTAATTGTGGAGCAGGGGGACAGGAGGAGTGTCTGTGTATTTTGGATGCCTCCAGATAAATAGAAGTTTTCAGTCTCCCAGTTTTTGCCGTAGGCTCACAAATCCTTTTTAGATCTACCTATGAGATTCAGTGGATTTTAAGCAAGTTTGGTTGTTTTTTTTCAGTACTGGAAAACATTTAAAGAGACATACATATTTAAAATTTTATTCCATTATATTTGAAACTGACTTATAAGTCTTAAAGCACAGAATAATGATTATCTTTTGAAACATAAATAAAACAAGTCCTCAAATATATAACCATAAATCCAATAAAATCATTATAAAATGTGAATAAAGAATCTAAAGGGAAATCCATCTTCATTTTTACTATAAACTATTCAAGGAAACTTCATAAAGACATAGATGGTAGATGCTCCTGGTCTTCTGAAATGTAATAGCTGAGTGCTACCTCTGCTATCTTTTTTCTCTTGTAAATGTCTATTTTTATTGATGGTTTCTAAATTACTGGATGGACATTCAGTTGTGCTTTTATCAGCAAACATGGAGTACAGGTTTTTTGTAATTATAAAATGTTATTAATGACCTCTAATTTTTTTGTAGGCATGATCAAGAAAAGCAAGTGATATAATTTTCACAGAGAGTTAAAATAAGAGCAGGCAGGAAAGAGAATTCACCAAGGTTTAATGTATACAGTACATGGAGCAGCTGTAAGGCACTTGAAAGGTTTCTGTAGTTGTTAAACACTAGAGCAAGGGAGGCTGACCTAGGCTGGCTGTCAGACACACACCCAATGATTTTCTCACTCCCCCTTCTCAGTGGGACAGAGGAAGAAAACATGATGGAAAAGCTCGGGAGCTGAGATAAAAGCAGTTTATTAGTAGTTTGTTATTTATTATTATCGGCCGCTATGAGGAAAGTTAACTCCACCACATACAGAACCAGTATATAAATACATCTTAGGTAATCATTTGCATTATGTATTTCACTCCAAAAGCAGAGTTAGGAAGGTAATAATTTATTTTGGCCTAGTATAACAAATGATTCATAAATAATTTTTTTAGAAACATTTTCAATGGTAATATAAGAAGAGCTAGTTAAGGATTTTTTCCTGGCCATTTCATTACCAATTTCCTTACTTGTGGAATTGTGTGTATTAACTCTCCTTTAGGCAATTATATACTGATTTGCCTTATAAAGGCACAAATCTACTGGAGAACTTGAGAGAAAATGTGTTTTGGGAATTTTAGTCTCACCTTGCTACTAACGCATGGTAGGTAATACATGTTGTTATGTCTTCTGACATTAAGATGAACGTAAAACTGACCATTTTCCTCATAGGGTTCCCTCAATGCCTGGAAAAGAAATTTTAGGAGCATTCAACATTTTCTTCTTTTTTTCCTTGCTTTTCTAGAGGTTTTACTGACAGCAAATATGGTTTTCTGAATATTGCCCAGATGTTAGGGCAAACTGTTGGCAGCTCACTGAGAAAGTTCGGCATTTTTGAGTAAGCCTGGATCCAGCACTGGGAGCCAAAATGAGGCCGTAGCACCTTCTGCTATGATAAAGAAATGACAGCTTGAAAATGTCATTTCTGAAAGAGCTGTTAGTTTTGTCATTTCACACTTTGGTCTAGTTAAAATTTAAAACAATAGAATGGAAGTATTTGGTTTGTATCCTTTCTTCAGGCACACAAAGCTTTAAATATGCATTTTTTCCAAAGCATTAACATGTATCTAAAGAGTGTAAAGTAAGCAACATTTACTCTACTCTTAAAATTAAATAATTCAGAGACTCAGGAAGGTGAAACACGAAATAAAAAAAATGCAAAAACTCAAACTTACCCCATCATACTGAGGAAAGACAGATAATAGCTTTCTTCTGCTTTTCTTTCTCCTTTTTTTTCCTAGTAGTTTTTATTGTGTCAAAAATTACTTGTAAATGACTGAGATACAGTTAAATAGTGCAAATATTTCTCAGGTCAAATGTAACATGAAATGTGGGATTTAAATCACCTAGCTGTAACCACAAAAAAAAAAGAAAAAACTTAATCTTCAAATTTATCTAGTCATCTAGATTATTTCCACGGTAAAACAAAGAAACAGGCATCACCAATGAGCAGTTTGCACAAATTATGTTAGATGTTTAGGGCATAGGAAAGATGGATCAATGACTAACCTAGCTCTTGAGAGAAGTGAATAAGTGAGACGAATCTCATCTCTTCCCTGAAACATTGATCTTTTTTTGGCTTTTTTTTTTAACTGTCATATCTTTTGATAGACTCTTCATCTCAGTACCGATTCCTGATATCAGACCAATAAATATGCTGTTATCTCTAAATTCTCTATTCACTATAGTCCAGTCCTTGATTCCACCATTACAAGACAAGCACATGTATGCACATCAGTATCAATCACAGCACAATGGGTCTTCAAATTGCTTTAATATTTCACAGGAACAGAACAAGCTGCATGAGTGGTACAGCTCAGTGATGACTGAGCATGAAGCTTAATGGAATCCATTTAAAACACATTCTTAAAATATTCAATCAAAATGGCAATTTCACATTCCTGCCTTTAAATTAACAGCTCATAGTCATTTGTTCATAAGTAACTCCATTTTAATCCTCCTTATGTACAGACACTACAAAATTATCTAAGGTCAAGATATATGTTTATGAGATTTTTCCCTCTTTATATTTTAGTTTTATAATTATTTTAATATATTCCCTCATTAGTCTTTGCTTGAGTAAAGAACTACCCAGAAAAAATAATTTTAGCCTCAGACAAAGATAATGAAGTTCTGAAGTTTGATTCTGAGACTAGGTCATGAGATCTGAAACTTTGATTTTCCCATATTGTGGTTTTTTGGGTAACATTTAACAACCCACTGAAATTAAAATATTATTCACTAGAATTCACCACATTTCATTACTTAAGATTGCTTAAATTTAAAATTGGAAAATTGCAAATTATTTCTCAGGTATTCAAATGTATGTTTGCGATATGGAATATTTGGTTTAAAAGTACCAAAGGAAAGCATACAAAGCACAACATGTTAAAAATTTGCAGTTCTTTAGCCATGCTATGGCTGCCACTTTTCGTGGTTGTCTCATAACTGTTTCATAACCTCTGCATAAGAAATCAAAGAGCTCAGTGTTGCTCCTGTAGAATAAGTGTACATCATGACAGGAGCTGGTAGTACATGTGCATGCAATCTCAGAAAGAATGTGATTAGAGAGATGTTAAAGAAGGTATTTGCACTCTCTGACGTTAGACATCTGTCTTAAGTAGCTAAAAGTTTTCTTGGCAATCAAGAATCTTGTTTCTTGAGACAACCGATGAAGCTACTACCCTGTCCTGCCCATTCTAACTAACTGCTGCAGAGATTTCTGAGTTCTTTGTCAATGACCTCCTGATTGCAGGCTAAATTCAGTTACGTTTTTTCCCTCAGAAAATTGCACCATAAACTCTTGTTACACAAGATTTGATTAATGTCCATTTCAGATGTCCCTGCAGCAAGGGCAGAACACAGATGGAAGCTGGCCACTGATCTGAGTTAAGCCATTTCCACCCATCAATCAGCATCTGTAGTTTATAGCAGGATGTCTTGAGGAAAGCTGGTATCAGTGATATCTTACTGTAAGAAGCTGAGAGGTTCAGAAATTGATTAATGAGCAGGCCCAGAGTCCATCAAGTGAGAGCAAGATAGAGAGGTGGGTGTACCATTCTAAGGCAAGCTCTCACCACTCATCCATCAGAGTCCTACATGTACAGATGAGTCACTTCGGTTTCCCTCTTCAGTCAGTGGAGAAAAAGGTTTCTCCTAGGGTGAGCTAAAGCTAGAAATTAACTCAGCTGCACACAAGTGGAACTCGTTCCTCTCCTTTGACAGCAGGACTCGAAAGTTACTGTACTTAAACACTGAAGTTAGATCTTGTGAGTACTCCTTAAGAACAAATAAATTGTCCTTTGAAATCTTGGAGAAATATGTTGAAAGGAAAACAAATGGCTTAAAAGTGGCTACACCCTGAATCCCTTTTACAAATGCAGTGACCAATGCATTGCAGCAACTACATACCTCAGCTTTTCCTGACAAACATATCAAAGAGTGATGAAGAAAAGATGCAGAGACAGGTGATTTCACTGTACTTCTTCTCCAGTTCATAGCCTAGCAAGAACCAGGGAAAACACTGACTGACAAAGCTGGAAAATCTTATTTTCTTGTCCTCTTCTATATTGGCAGTATATAGTGGTCTTTTGAGCTCTGCATTCCATTCAGATCATTCCGAAAAAACACAATAAAAAGCGATTCTGACCCTGAACAGGCAAGCCATTTTCTGATGCTGAGTTTCCATGCCTGTCTGTTTCTTCTGTGTTTGGGAATGTAGAATGGACAGCATTTAAGGGATTTTTTGTCTATGAATATAGGCAGTATGAGATAGAAAGTGTTAATGCTGAAGAATAGGAAGAAAAAAATATATAAATAAAACATGAAGATGTATTGTTTCTTCTTTTTCTGCAAAGCTCTATGCATCCTGAGTAAGGAAAAAAAACCATAGTGAGTTAGTCAACACTTGGAACACTTTCTCTCAACGGGATATACTAAACTTCAGTGAGCTCTCTCCTACCACATTAGACCACTTGAACTCTTCAGGCTAGTTTGGTATCTCTGTGTCAAATTGCAAGATTGATTTACTCCAAGAACTACATTCTAACTCAGAATAACCATCATTTTATGTTAAGTAATTTTGCTAGAAATAATATAGCTATTTACACTGATCACTTGTGGTATAAACACGGCACTATTTTTTAAACAGGGATCCATCATGGAGAACCTCCTAGTGCTCTAGAACTGATACAGCATGGGATCCTGGTGGAGAAACAGGAAACTGGCCCTGTGTAAGAAACAGGCATGCTAAGAATTTATGATGGACCCTGATGTTCAGAGACTTTTTTCCCCAAAGGATAGTCTAGCTAAACTCATATTGTAGTAGTTGTAGTGAATCTGAAACCCAGTCATGGGAGGTGTGATGGTAGGTGACTTCCCTGGCTGCAGCGATCATGAAATGGTCAAGTCTAAAATTTTCGGTGAAATCTCGGAATCACGGAATTGCTCAGGTGGGAAGGGATCACAGTCCAATCTCCCTGCTCAAGCAGGGTCATCCTAGACCATATGGCAGGGAATTGTGTCCAAACTCTCTAGAATATCTCCAGTGAGGGAGACTCCTGACATCTATTAACAATCTGCTGCAGTTTGCTGTCGCTAATAAGAAAAAAAGGACAGCAAAGTGTTACCCTAGACTTCAGAAGAGCAAACCTTAAGCTATTCAAGCAGCTATTTAGCTGAGTAGTCCAGGAATCTGCTTTTTAAGGTTTAGGAGTTCAAGAGTGCTGATAAGTATTTAAGAACCATGTTATAGACCAACAGGGGCAACAATTCCACTGTACCATAAATCAAGCAAACAGGGTAGAAGACCAGCTTAACTGAACATGAAACTCCATGTTGAGCTCAAAAGGAAAAAAGTGCATGAACTCTGGAAGCAAGGTCAGGCCTTCCAAAAAGAATACCGATCTCTGTTTTGTAGATGCAGGAAGAAGATGCAAAAGGTCAAAGCTCAATTAGAGTGAAATTAGCCATTGTTGTGTTATACAACAAGAAGAGTTTTGAAAGTGCATTAATAGCAAGAGGAGATCTAAAGGAAGCAATGGAATGACCCTATTTGAAGATGGTGATCTGACTAATAAGGATGAAGAGAAAGCTGATGGCTACTTGGTATTTTTTTGAAAAATCCAGAAATCTCACTGCTCAGATTAGTCACGATTTTAATGGTTAAAACATCAATCTCTTTAGGCTGCTTCTGTGTAAGTGTTTAGTGGATCTACTGTCTTATTTCAGACACTACAGAAATATTTTTGACAAGATGCATCTGCATACACCACTACAAGCACATGTGTGTGGGAGGAATCTCATTCTACTGGGCTAAAATCAGAGGACAAAAATAAAAAGGTGTCACTTAATCCTTAAAACATATCTGAACATATTGAGCATTTAAATTTAGCAGTTATTAATGCACAACAGTGGATTTCAAAGAGAATGTCTGTGATATGGATGTGATGTAATGTCGTGTTCTCTTGCTAGTAATTAGATAAAAAGTTGTCTTGTGTGTAAGCCACCACTGAACTAGTTCTTAGTATTTTATATCTGCAACAGCAACATGATTATTAAAGGTTATTCAGACACTAAATGAAAAATAATATAAAGTAAATGCCAGCAAAAAAAAAATCTCAAAATAGGTGTTTTATTTCCTATTTTTTAGAGAAAATTAGTTAGGAAAATACCCAATCTTAGTGGAGTAAAAAATCCAAATCAAACAAATTTATCTGTTCAGAAGTTTTCTGTTAGATTACTATTGCATTTCATTTCAGTATCACAAAACCAAATATCAGCAGTTAAAATGTTTTTGACCAGAAACAAATAATAATCATTAGAGAATTAAAATTTCTTTCTGTCTGTATTAGCTTAACAACTGGATTAATACACAAGGGACTTCTGAAAGAAGGGGCTGAAAAAATTACTGATATAAATAACAAAAATTTACTGCAGAGGGTATACTGAAACCATTGCATTCCTTTATTTTTCCATTCTTTAACTTAAGAGTACCATCTTGCAGCTATAAACTAACTAGGTTGTATCTAGCACAGGAAATATCTGAAGCAGAATGAGAGCTGCTATACAGAGTCATAAAGAAATTACATTAAACCCTACTAAGGAGTCCAAGAGGAAAAAAACAAAACCAAAACAAACCAACAAAAAATCCCAAATAGAATAAGGCTTAGAGCAAGCAGTTCTGTTCCTCACAGAGCTCCCAAATTTCCATAATTACTGTTCAGGGACTTTTCCAAGCCAGAGGTTACATCCTTATGATCATGTTTAGCAGCCACTAAAGACCTATTCTTTGTGTGCAGGTCCAGTCCCTTTTTTAACTCATTTGTATTTTGGCCTTCATAGCATCTCGTGGCAATAAATTACATGCTCTAATTGAGCTCTATGCAGAAAAGAATTTAATTCCTTCTCAGCACCTTTCCAACATCTAGATTTGGGGAGTGTAAGGTATAGACTGGATACAGGACAAGCCAGGAGAAAAAAAGGAAGAAATGTTTAATGGGAAAATAATAATAAAAAAATCATTCTATAATGTTCTCAGTGCAATGAGAGTGGTAGAAGGCTCTGAATATATTTCTATAGCTGAGCAACAAAAATAATTTCAATGGACTTTTATAGACCTTGCTTCAGAGACTTGTGCAGAGCTACTATAAATTTCTTGGGCCACATTTGTTTTTATTGAAAAAAAGAAGAGCTTTAGGGTTTGGAAGTATCCTGGAAATCTTTCTTCATTAAAGCAAAGATCTTATCTTTTTCAGAAAAAACAGCTGTCTCTCCATCCTCTAAAGCACGTTTTGGAACTTTAAACAGATGTGTTAAAACTACAGCTTGGTATCTTGGTTCCAGACACATTTCACGATGACAAGAACTTCTACACTCTATTGCATTCAGATCTTACAGATATTCTAAGAACTGGAGAATTAAGGAGATCAGTAAACAGATGTAGGGTAACAACTTGCTTTTCCCAATGTGTTTTCACAATTACCAATATGACTGCAATGGAAGTGCAAGAATAAGAGAAGGTAGCTAAACAACAGATATTCCTGGAGCTAGCAGGCCTGGCAGCTGGAAGCAGGTAAAAGCATATCCCTACCACCCTGGCCTACATCTGCTCACTTGCTATGGAAATAAGACGGCAGTAACTGATTTTTGCAACTCAAGGCCAGAACTGTGTCAAGTGGCTGACATGATTTCTGCTAAAATGCCAGCAGCCCTTGCTCTTCAGCAGCAGAGAATATTAATGAGCCTTAACCATGACCTGGCCCAGGACTGCTTCCTACATGGAAGTCCATGTCTTCCTACAGAGAGAAGTCCATGTCTCATGTCTCACAGGTACCCTCCATACAGAAATTCCCTTCAGTTTTGTTTCAGGATATAAGGGATGTAGAGGATTTAAAGTTTAATAACATGATGGGTTTACCGATCAGTTGAAATGCCAATATTTGCCACAGAATAATTGTCTCCACTGCACATGGTATACCAAAAGAAGCTTTTGTAATGCAAGGCAGATATAACTCTATAGGACACATTTCAACTGTTGATAATTAGATTTATATCTTCCTATTTTTCTACAGGACAAGATTAAAAACACAAGTCAAAGCTTAATATACTGAACTAGCAAGTATCGTGGGTTTAATGACCTCTTTATTATTTGAACAGAAACACCATTTTTTCTATATTTGTACCTATGATATTTTGGAAAAGAAAATAAAGGTGCATTGAAATATTTCCTATTTAGTGATCAGTCCAGAGAAAAACTGAATTATGTTCCTAACAAACTCTTGATTTAGTAACAAGCCAAAAATGAGAAATTTTCCAAACCTTAAAGGTTGTAATAGAAAAGTTAGTTTCTTAGCTAGTCATTTATTTCTCACCGGTAGTCATCCCCCACAGAAAAACATGTCATTTCACTGAACTAATTTGTACTTTTCCTTCAGCCGCTTTTGATATATTTGCAGTTGCCGGACAAATTATTTAAACAGTATCTCGTTTTACTTTAAACTTACCATTAAGAGAAGTAGAAAGTCCACATTACTTCTAGTCTACTGGATACTAATCCTGCCCTAGTAGGCTGAACGATAATTTGATGTGCTTTGGAAGAAGGACTAATATTAACAATTACAAACATAAAACTAACATTTGGATTCAAATTGTTGATAACTCAATTTCAATACTCTTAATGAAGTAGACTTAAAATGCTGAGTGAAACATAGGTGGACTTGTGGAAAGTTGTCTCTTCCCTTTTTATATCACAAATAGTTCTGTAAAACATTGAAAAATTTCATTAAATGATCATTAAAAAAAGGTCATTTTAAAAACCGAAATCAAATGAGAAAATTGATCTACAATGGGTGCCTTTTCTTTTTCTCAATTCGGTATTTTATCCAAAACTCAGTTGATTACCTGGATTTTTGTTTTGAAGATTCATGCGGTGTCAGGTAGTTTCTTTAGTGGAAAATCTTTGGCATGTTTCCCTTTGAGATTATTTATAATAACCACAACTATAGGAATATCAGTCATTTGCCTAGAGCAATAGATTCTTGTGTGATGAATAACAGCTTCAGAAAAGCTGTTCTGTGTATTTTGGTTATAACAGCTTCTGGAAAAGTTGGAATGTTGTTGTTTTCATCCTACTAGGTAATGTTATGTTGATACATCTGAGAGAGTGTACGTGCTAGATTATTTTCCTGCAGAAGTTGGAGAAGTGTGGAGAGGCAGCAGACTGAAAGTACTGAACCTAGCTGGAAGGAGCAAGGGAAGAATTACGAGGATGTGAACACATTGTCTGAAATATCTAGACCAAGGGAGATGTCCTGTGAACCCTGAAGAACTGTCATCAAACTACTCACCTGGTCCCAGCCTTTGCAGAGGGATAAAGTAGTAAATATGTACAGGGAAAAACTTTCAAAATGCACTCTCCTCTCTGGCTGATTATTCTAATAATCAAACAAGTAGGTAGTAATAGACAAGAGTAATAGTGGGTGTGAGTCATCTGTAAACAAATGATCAAGGCAGGCTCATCTAGGCATTTCACTCTGGAAATCACCATCTCGTATGTATATATGCATACCTAATTCTGATGTATGCACACATAATATGGGACAAAACCCAGGCTTCAGACCTTTTTTTTTTTTTTGAGTATGAGTTGTTGAAAGCAGTATAGGTCTCTTGATCAGCAGGCTGGTTTATTATTAAAGCTGTAATTATTTCCCTTTGCTGTATGAGAACAAAAGGACACAGCATGGATTGTAATATCTGGGAACTAGGATCGCAGAAAGCATTATGCTTGGACACATCATTTTCAAAGTCAAAACAGTGAATTCATGCTAAACTTCTGTATTTCCCTCCTACTGATGCAGAACATTTTAGCAGAAGCAAACATATAGTCACTGTATAAATTCATACAGTGAAAGAGATTGACTTGTAACAGAAGCATTTAAAATTCATTCAGTATTTGTGAATTTCAGCTTGCAAGCCATTTGTGCTGTTTCACATTCTTTACTCTCTTTTGGAATTTGTTGGACTTTGCCTTTTTGTTTTGGTATGTTTCCTTGGTAATATGAGTTATATGCAAAGGCTGTAGCTTCTGAAATTGATGCTTGACCCTACTGCATGTACAAAACACCCAAACAGCATTCATAGACCATGTCAGATTAACAGAAAGGCAATAAAGAAAAGCAATTATCAGTGTAAACAAAAAACTTTCTCTCTTGTTTTTGATGTTAGCTCATACCAGAGTCAATAAACCTCAGCCCTCCCGTCCAGATATTTACCTGGACTTTTACCTAAGTAATTTAAATTATCTTGAAGGGAAAGTTGAATAACATCCTGCTTTAACACTTTGCAGACTATCAAGAATTGTTTCCTTCCAATGCACCTATTATCTTGCAATTGCATGATTTAGCACACAGGAAGTACAGGGAGATTTTTACTGGAATAACTATTTTTGTGTATTTCTGCTAGCATGTTCTCTTGAAGAGCATGGATGAAACTGTCTTCCAACAATATGGGAGGCCTAGAGTTCTTATCAGCTCTTAATGAGGTATGAGTCATTGTTACATTTTGTAATTGGAATACTAATAGTTTCTTAAAATAGAGGAAACATGAAATCAATTGTGTTTCTAAAGTATTCAGCATAAGTGACCAGCACAAGGGTCATGAAGGATATTTGAGGTACATTCAAGACACCATGATTCACTTCACATTACTTATTCTAGAACTGCATTCAGTATGCTGCAAAGAGATATGTGCAGGCAATAAAACCCAAATCTTCTGTTTCTGACTGCTGCCCTTGTAAGTTCCTCATTAATTACAAAGCATATTTCATTTGTATTAGGAGGAATATTTCTTTTCTATGTATAGCTGTAGGCCAAGAGAAGATGTGCATATATTTGAAATATGTTCACATTATTGATTACTGGTGTTTCAAGAATACTTCACCAAAAAGAGCATATTAAATGTATTCCATATGTAAATAAAGTAACAAAATCACATTACCCAATTCTGATAATTTAATAATTAATTAATTATTTTCATTCCATTACTTTCTACCACTAGCATTCTTTTGGTTCTGAGCAGTCAGTTTTGATAGGAAAAAAAGACAACCTGTTTCATCGGCATTAAAAATGTCTTCAGGACAGTCATCAGAAAAAGAAACAAGAAGACATGAACCGTCTGTTCAGAAATTCTGCTGTCACAGAGGATGCCACGCTTTGCTGTTTGCTCTGTTCAGACCAGGGCAGCGATGGAACCACTGTTATTGACGCAGGCACTCAGTGCTATGAGTGATTTTACCTGCAGTTCCTCTCATCCACCAAACCCGGACGCCCATGGGCTCACCAACCCCTGATTGCAATGAAAGGGAATGCTTAGTGGTGTATCTATGTCCTCCCACTCTGGAAGCGTTAATAGGCAGTGGAACTGATCCTTGAGGAGGGAAAGTAAAGCCCCTTTCACATCAGATGGTCTTCAGCAGATCGTACCTGGTGCTCCGGTGGGTTTATGAGTGGCGCACTGAGAGCAATTATTTCCTGAACGAGGATAACAACGGGCGATTACCCTATTTAACAGCTGCTAAGTGGTGTTAATTGCTGGCTATATACCACAAGCTGAGCAATTTTGTGCAAACTGTACAAACAGAACAAAACAAACAGATGATGTAGGGAGAAAAATGGGTCTGAAAGAACCTCTATTAATACCAAATAGACATACAGCTGGAGAGATCATATTCATTGCTGGTGTGAATTATTTGTAACAAGCGGTTTGTCAAATCCAGCCCATTACTGAATTGTCTGTGAATAGACAGCAATTTATATTAGTTTCTTCATTATTCACAGTCATTTAATGAATGGTTTGTATGAAAACGTTTTTTGCCTAAGGTTTTCTCCAGCATGGCTAGTTTGTGATAAATTCATTCTTATTGAGTGATGCTTTGTTTTCCCTGAAAAAGAGTAAAGAATAAGATATTTTCAGAATCTGGCCTTAAATTGTAAGTTAATAATAAGAAAATTATCTCTAAAAATGGGAAGAAAATATCTCTAAATGAAATTATGATGTAGAGTTTCTTCTCACTGAAATGTTGAAACTAACAGGAAAATCCAGACAAGAAATCTTACAGATGTTTTTAGATTTTTTTTTAGATGCTCTGTTGGTTTTCAGGTCTCTGTTTCTAAGAGTATTCACTAGTCACAGTGCAGTACGTGACCAGCAAACTGGTCACTTTTTACATTGTATTGCTTAATAGCATGGTTTAGATTTTACATGACAGACAGCAGTCGACTCATTTGGAAAGTGCAGCTGACAGTTATAAAAAGGGCCTACATGCCGTGAAGATGTTGATAAGTTATGAAAGTAATCATAGAAGGAAAAAAAATAGAGGTTTTTAAGTCCCTATCCTGGATTTAACTGGTATAGAATTAATTTTCTTCCTAGTAGCTGTACAGCACAGTGTTTTAGATTCAGCAGGAGAATAATGTTGGTAATGGAGTGATGTTTTGGTGGTTGCTTAGTCATGCTTATCTTGTCAAGGGCTCTTCAGTATCTTGTGGTCTGCCAGTAAGGAGCTGCACAGAAGCTCTGAGAGAGCAGGGCTGAGACAGGGGACCCAAAGTGGCCAGGTGAAATTCCATACTGCAGAACATCCTACCCAGGATATAAACGGGGGGAGTTGACTTGCAGGGGTCAATCCTGACTTAGAGACAGGCTGTATTGTGCATCACTTTTTTCCTCTCAGCTCTCTCTCCCTCCCTTTTTATCACATTTACTATAACTATTATTATTATTATTATCATCCTCCTCATCATCCTTCTCCTCCTCATCATCATCTGTGTTTTGCTTTATTTCAATTATTAAACTGTTCTTATCGCAACCCATGAGTTTTACTCTTTTTCTGGTTCTCCTCCCCATCCCCCTGTGGAGGAGGTGGAATGAATGAGCAGCTGCATGGTCCTTAATTGCCTGCTTGGGTAAAACCAGTCCTGAAAAATCACTAGAATGATATATTCAGAGCAGAAAAATGAGATTCTGCAAACAAATTACGAACGTCCATTTGAAATGATTCTTTGTGATGAACTACACACTAACAAGCAAAGCAGCCATCAATAAATGTGCTAGATAACATTGAAGTAGTGAGATTGTTGATCTACCTAAGCTAAATGCTCCATGTTGGTTGCTCTTCCAACTGTGAATCAAGAAAAGTGACCCAGTACCAGCAGACTGAGGGACCAGTATTGTCATCTGGTTTCTGTTGCTCTGGTTCTTCCTCAGTTTAATCATTTGATGAATTTCTCTCTCTTTTTTGCTTTATTTTAGAAAGGATGTTATTTTCCTTAAAGTTTATGTTGGTCTTCTATACATAAATATTTCTCCCAGCATGCACACCACCATTATAAGCCATGAAAAAATTCTTTATTACCAATAAGATCTTTTTCAGTGGACTTTCATGAAACAAAGGCAGGATATTTTTTTACAGAAAGCCCATGAAAGTAATGAAACTCTTATTTAGCTAAGAGATCAAATGCCAAACATGTCGTCAAAGTGCTTAAAACTTGTGCTTCCTTTTTCCTCTCTTCATACAGAGCATTTGAAGGACGGGAGGGTGCTGGCATGCGATAAACATAGCTTATCTGTAAGACATGGCACTCAGGCTACGACATTAGATTTTTGGGTGTTTTGAGTAGAAATTTTCTTGAACTGTGAAAAATGCAATTTTAGACTACATTTGATCTTCGTATAATTTGAATATTTGCATGGGATTTGACTTTACAAAGTAAATTAGAATCCTTCTGAATTCAATGATTTTCATATTATCAATGGGAAAGTAATTTCTATGGCAATATTTTAAAGATTGTTCAAATGTTGAAGGAGGATTTGGGGTGAAGGGGGAGGTGAAGTGGTTTTTTTCCTCTCCCTTACCATTTATTTTCATTTGAAATCCCTCAGGAAGAAAGCCATTAAAAAAGAGAGAAGAGAAAGAACAGAAGATCTGGTGCTGGCAAAATGGCTGGTGACCTAGAAGAATAACCAGGGATTATGACTCTGGGATTTTAGCTGTACATTATAACAGATTTACAAGCTGATCTGCTAAACTTCTTAGCTTCCATACCCTAGAGAAGCTTGTTATACAGTAGTCCTTTATTTAAATAAAATAAGTTGTACTTTAAGTCTGTGTAAATACATACAAACAGAGAGAGAAGAGGCACACAAACCTAGTCTTAATTTATTTAAGGCTATATTTTATAGATGTCAATAAATGTTTGCATGCTCTAAAATCATTTCAGGGAATACAGAACCAAGTAAGGCTCCTGAGCTTGACATGTAGTTCTTGGTTTGGGTAAAATAATTCCTTGGTTTATAGATGCTACAGAGCTTCCAAATGCAGAAGCCTGCTAGGGAGGAGGCTGCAGCAGCTCCATGCTGACCCTCAGTCTGACCAGTAGCTGTCCCCCAATCTCTCCAGTTGCTGGCATATGGACATGCAAACCCTCAAGGCCGTAGTGCCACATTAGCTGCCAGTACAGACACTCTTGCATGCTCACACACACAAATGTATTTCTCAGTGCACCTCCAGATCCTACTGTGTTTCCAGCAGCTGGCCTGGACTCCAGATCCCCTACGCTGGCACCATCATTTGACACCTACTCCTGTGGTTGCACTCTCAGAAGCACACGTCCTGCCCCTGTCCCAGCCCACATCACCTGCTCCCTGTGTTATCTGGAAGAATCTTCACTAATTATTATTGCCATGCTCATTCCTGTCACTGGCACCATGGATACTGCTCTGACTCCTGGTCCCAGACCCAGGACTATCCCTGAGCCCCACACACACTTTTGCACACAGGACAGAGACCCCCACTCAGGAAAATGGCTAGAAATGTGGTTTAGTGAGAAGCTAAGACACACAGTAATGACCAGGAACAGGGCATAGACAAGCAGACGGCTCATCTATGAATTTACACTCCTATTTTCCCAATTGTTCTTCCCAAAGATACCTTGATTCCTCCTGTTTCCCACCTGTGGTTTGTCCCTAAAACATAATCAGTCCTGTGCAATCCAAGTGCCCTTCCCCTGCACTCCATACTGAGGTCCATTCCCTTGATCTTGCTGCAGAAGGTGAGCAACAAAATAAATAAATAAAGCAGACACAGGCTAATGTACATCACAGAGTCAGCAAGAGCACACTGTGTACAGGACTACATATCAATGAGGTGAGCAAAGAGCAGGAGCAGTCACTGCTCTTTTAAGATAATATGGACATAGTAGAGAGGTTGTTTCCTTACAGCCTCACTAGATTGATGTACCCAGATACACCCCTTATCTCACAGTGCCTGGGAATGCCTGATGAAATACAATTACAGGTTTATGCATGTTATATATACTATCTCCCCTCTCATAGATGATTATGGCTTGGTGCTGCTAAGTCTTGGAAATCCTCCCCTGCATGTCAAGATGACTATTTCTTCTGTGTTTCTTTATTCATCCCCTGGCACAGTTGCAGTAGAGAGTGTGGACAGGCAATATGAGTAAAAAATACATACTTCAGAGGAATGCTGCAAGGTTTTCTTGCACTCTTTGCTGCCTTGACTATTTTTACTGTAATTTCTTCAACTTCTGAATATTATCATAGGACAGATAGTACTAATAATATGGATAAAGTAAGAAGATCTAAAAACTGAAGATGGATATTTTGACATTTTCTGTAACATCCTGAAGCATGAGGTAAGATGATTTGGGGGAAAGAAACTGACTAACCCATAAAAAAATCAAATCCTCCCTCATACTCCTTCAGTGCTATAAATCAGAATATTTTTGCCTTGATATAGCTGACATGTGAGTATAAAGTAGGCGACTATTTCTTTTCCCCTATTAGATTTCAGTATTAGTTTTTAGTGGATAAAGGCTGTAACAATTAACATAATGAATAGTTACATTGGCACCTAAACTTTTGAGGTAGCACTCTATGTAATAAACAGACTACGCACTTTGAACTTCATGCATATCATTGGAGAAGCCCTTCTGTGATTTCATCTCAAGACTGAAGCAAAGTGTAATGCAAAGGATCATGTGGAATGTAAGTTTCTCCAAGTAGACTGTGGGATTTGGGATGTGGGTTCAATCTTCCCAGTAGGAGTGTTACAAACAAGACTGCAAACACATTTATTTGTTAGCACACCAAATTTGTCTCCACTCTCTAACAAAATAGCACCTTCTTCTTGGTACTGTTAATGTACTGATAGAGTGGACTTTTTTTAGAAATCCCTTTATAGTTACGTCTCTTTTCTCATCAAGGCCTATAGTCCCATGTGAATGCTTCCTTTAATACTTCTTTTCAGTGTTTGTTCATGTTAGCATTTTGTGAACTTTTCCTGTTGAATTTGAGGACAGCAAAGATAATTTGATTTAGCTGAGTTAATCTATTGATGCTTCCCCTAAGCCATCATATGAAATGGAATAATTTGAAGTTGTTTCTTTTAAAAGCTATCGGCCCTTCTGAAGTTATTTTTTCCACCATCTTTACACACACACACACACACACNCACACACACACATTTAGATGTACTTTTCTTCATTGCCAGCTCTAAGAGTTATTTTCCTTAGAATCCCTTGCTCTTACTTTGCTGTTCTCTATCTGATGTTTTGTTAAGGATCATATCATAGTATTATCACTCACACCTTCATTTCAACCACTTCTTCCCATTTTAATAGAATTGGTACAGAAGAGCTTGCTTATCTAATTTATGTCTCTGTCTTCAGTTTAAATAACTTCTAAACTAATTCCAAAATCTTCCTTAACCATTCTTTTTCCTTTTCCCTGCTCTCAACAGGCCCCTTGATAGCTAAATATTCCCCTTATTACTAATTAAGATAATTCACTAATTCTTCTGTTAGTCACAAAAAGATTTCTCTGGGGTTTAACTCATTGTATGCATTTGGTAGCTTAAAGTAATCCCTAGTCATAGCAGTTTCCTTTTTTTTTCTTTGTAACATTATTCTCATGTAGCTTCTAAACCAGTATTTACACCTTTGATATAAAACACATTTCTTGCATTTTTCCCTTGCTTGTCTCCCTGAATAAATTGTATTCTTCTATGTCTGTGTCAGATGTGCAGCATATCCCACAGTCTCTGTGATGACAGCTAAGTCATCATTTTGATCATGAATTAAGTCTTGAAGTATCTCCTTGTACCTGTGCTTTGATAGTTTACCGACAGCTAAGAGAGTGTCATTATTCTTCCTATAATTCTCCTTTGAATAAAGTCCTTGTCTTCTCCTTCCCCATAAATATTGAGCTTAAATTCAGTGGATTATATACATTCCTTCAGATTTTAGTTCATTCCATTAGAAAAGAGATAAGTTTAGCTCTTGTAAGTGGCACAATATGTAATAAATTCACAGAAATTGGAGATGTACCAATATTAAATCTTTGGAATTGAGAAGAAAATTAGATCAGCAATCTTTCCTGACTTGAGCACATGTCCTCTGATGATTTTAAGAATTATTATTACATTATTATTTATGTTATTATACTTATCACTGTAGAGAAAACTACAATAGGGCTGAGCACATACTGTAGTGAAGACATTAAGGTTTCCCTTTGGAAACAATAATAAATTGTGTCAGTTTCCTAGGTCTAAGCAATTTCCTTGAAGAGTGTAATTAATTTGTAAGAAAACCCCAGCCAACAGTAAAGATTGCAGTATAAAATTGCAAATCAGAAACTTGTTGAAAAATAATACTTGCCATAAAAATGATAACAATACCATGCAAAGAAATTGAAAAGCGACATGTAAATAAATTACTATGGCCCTGTTCTTGCTGCTATTGTTAATGTTATGTCAGCATTTTCATTATAAGATCCATTTTTCAAAGTTTATGAGTCATCTATAAAATTAAAAAAAAATCTTTCTAAGACTAATGCTGGAAGATCATGCTCTAGAAAGAGTTTCAATTACAATACTGTAGAGGAAAAACACCAGTTACTCTTCAGAAAATATCTTGTGTTGAAAAACAAGGTATCAGTTTAAAAATATAATCTAAATTTTTTGGACTGAAATAGTAATTGGAGATGCAGCAGTAAAATTAGCTTTCTTTCTCTGTCATTCAGTTATTTACAACATCATCTTAAAGAAAATGGGACTGAAGCCAAAGTAGTTAGGTGGAGAGTCTGTAGAGCGTCTCAGAATGAGAGAAGCCATGCTGTCATTTTAAATTTTACTATCTGCTCCACATACTCCTCTCTAAAGAAAAATGTTTTGAAACTAAGCTCATTAGGAAAAAGTGATGATATATCTGTAGCTGAGTCATTGATCCAGGTTTATGTTGGTGCAAGAACAACACACTGAAAGCTTTTAAGCCAAGATTTGGCAAAACCTTTCCCTGGCAGGTATTAAGAGAAAAAATGCTGTGTTTATAAAACGATTTCTAACAACTTCTTTAGAACATGCTTTCTCTACACAATGGACTAATGAGTAATAATATGACGCATGGATGATATAACAAGATACTATTAAAAGATAAACCTTTTAAGCTTTATCTGTAGTTTCTCAGCAGTTTTCTGCTGCTGTTGAACCCAGATTGCTGAACTGAAGGCATTCTTGATCTGATCTAACTAAATATAGCCGTCTTATGTTTTTGTGAGGACTTGGGGTAGTGTTTGAGAGCATTAGCATTGAGATAATGTGGAAGGACCCTGGACAGTATAAAGAGGCAAATCCAGTACAGTCACATTTCCACGGTTCAGCCTCAAGAAGAGATGACAGAGAGGGGACTTCATGAATGTCTACAAGTATCTGAAGGGAGGCTGCCTAAAGGATGGAGCCAGGCTCTTTTCAGTGGTGTCAAGCAATAGGACAAGAAGCAATATAGAAACTGATGCACAGGAAGTTCCACCTGAATATGAGGAAGAGCTTCTTTACAATGTGGGTGACCGTGCAGGTAGTCCAGACAGATTGTGAAGTGTCTCTCTCTGGAGATACTCAAGAACCATCTGAATGCAATACTGTGTCATGAGCTCTAGGATGCCCCTGCTTGAGCAGGGAGGTTGGACCACATGAACACACTGTGGTCATTTCCAACCTGACCCATTCTGTGATTCTGTAATACTGTGACTTTTGTGAAGAACCCTGGCATGAGCAATACCTTGATACCATTTTGAATATAAATAGTTGAAATTACTAAAACAATATTTTGGATATATTTTGCTTATGAGTAAAGACCTAGGAATCTGCATAAAACCTTCATTGAAAGGCCATGTACTCACCAATGGTCATTTATAAGACATTAAAGATACATTTTTAACACAGTGGTACTTCTTTGGAGAGAAGAGAGGGTCTACAGTGACACTTTATTATGCTTTTAAGGTTACATTACATGGTATCATATTAGACACATCTGTGTCCACACTGTAAGTACTTCTGGACATTGGATGTATGTGAGTACAAATCAAGGAACTTCAGTGTAGTTGTCTGCATGGTTGTTTTTACATATACAGATACAAATGCAGATACTAGAAACTCCACTTCCCTGGCTGGAGCATTTCTAAGTATCTTTTTCTTCAAAATCGCTTCCTTTCTTGCCCATATCACCAAAACAGAAGCACAGAAGAATTGATGTGAAAAGGCAGCACCAGAGCCAGAGCTTCTGTGCCCTGCTCAGAGCAGGGTCACCTAAAGCTGACTGCCCAGGGCCAGGTCAGTTGGGTTTTAGGATTTTTTAGGAAGGAGATTCCTCAATGCCTCCGGGTAACCAGTTCTTTGGGCACCGCTAAGGACTTTGACTTCACTTCTTTATTCCCTCATCAGCAATTCATATGCATTGACTCAATCCTTCTCAGCCTTCTCTTCTGCAGTTTGAGTGGCCCAAGCTCTGTCAGCCTCTTCTTATACAAAAGATGCTCCAAGGCCTTCATCAGCTTTGTGGCCCTTCACTGAAGGTGCTCCCGAAAGTCCATGTCTCTCTTGTACTGGGCATTTGGGTCTATGAGTGCACCAGGCATCAAAATTCATCTATTTCTATTCAGTATCACTAGTGGGGAACTGAAAGCTATTCAATTCACCTGAACATAGATAGCAATGGCAGGGTTCAGATGTCTAAACACAGATGTTCTGTACTGTTTCAGAAAGGTCTGGAGTATTCCCCATGCCCTCCAGCTGCCAAGCATCAGATCATATTTGCCATCCTATGTGAATATCTCATGATTTTTCTGGTTTACTAGAAGTCATGGATAATCCAGGTTTAGACATTGATGTAACAATAAACCTTAGACAGCAAAACACCTTTCATTTTCTATGTATTATAACTTTATATATGACTCTTTCATATACCTTTATGCACATAGGCTAAGGTCTTGGAGTCATCAGAGTTTCTGCCAGGGGCAGTTCAGAGGAGGAGGTCATCTGCATCCATTTAACAAGCTGAATAGAAGTGAAATGGTATGGATATGTCCTCCCCCCTTCTGATCACTCACTCCTTCTCCCAGACTTACATAGGCAAGGCCAGAATCATAAACAAATAGAGGAACAACAATAGAAAAGTATAATCCTAAAATACCTTAGAATTAAAAACAGGAAATGAAGAGCTGATTATAGGTCACTTTTTTCTCTCCTCCAAATTTTGCAATAAATAACATGCTTTAGTAGTGCTACATTATTAGTATCTCCCAGTGATTTTGTTTACAAAGCCTCTCATTATTACCCACTCTCTCAATGTGCACTTTAAAAAATGGGAATTACATTAGCATGATTGCATTTGCATTAAACACATGGTTATTTTTTTAAAAGTACAAATGCTTGTAATTTTATGACACACCCGCATGAATTATAAAATGATGCATAATAGACCTTTGCTTGATTTCATAATTACCTGTTGTTATCCTGGGCTAATTAAATATTCAGCACTGCATGTTAATCCTGAAAGTCTCCCTGGTAAATTCTCTTCCCTTTTCCTGAATTTTTTAACACGTTCCATTGAGTTACAACTTGTTTCATGGAATCTGTAGAAAGAAAAATGCTCAACAGCTATGGATATATGCAGATCTTCAAACAACCATACCCAAAGTTTAAAGTGAAAATTTCAATATGTACCTATTATATCTGGCAGGCATGTATTACATTGCTTTGATCATATTTCTTTACTAAACCTCCTCATCTGGGTGAAATAGAGCCTCTTAGAGCTATTTCCACCTTCTTCATTTTCTCAGGAAGTTAGCTTGTATTTTATACAGTTTAATCTTCTAAAATAGGCTGTTTTCTGTTTGTCCATGGTGTACTATATAAGTATCTAAAGATACTTGAAGGTATGAGGAATTTGAGACTTGAAATACCTTGTTCAAAAATAGAAAGTGTGGGAGAATAATTACTGTATTGTGGTACTTTAATTCATATGAATAAAATGACCAGCCTTGCTATCATTCAAGTTAGCAGCAAGGTCCTCAGCAGCTTCAAACAGAATATATTATTAAAGCATACAGAGGTGCTATTACTTTCATACCAGGTGGAACTCTTTTTTTTAAAGAATGAAATATGTGGCCTGGGGAAAATCATCAAGCAACTTATTTTGCCATCAGAAAGAGAGCACTGCTTTCCTTCGAGGTTTCATTTCAGCCCCAACATAGACATCTTACGGAGGTGTCTCTAATTCAGCTCATTTCACCTCCCTTGCTCTGCTGCCAATAAAGGAAATTAGTATTGGAAGGGAGGCAGCTCATTTGCCTAGAAACATCTGGTGTAGACATGCCATGTGGTATCCAGTCAGAAAGGCAAGAGGTTTAGCTTGGGTCTACTGTCAGATGGCTGCATTCTGATGTCCCAGAAAAAGAATTAGGGTAGGGAAAATTAAGAGCAGCTAATACCTGCATTTAAGCTATTGAATTAACTTTAGTTGTTTGCATTTTTAGCTGGCTAAAGATAGGTAAGAAATGCTATTAAACTCTGCTTCTTTTAGTAATGAGTACAGGCAGGTCTTTTCCCAAGAGAATAACTTATTCTCCTGAACAAGCACTTGCAACACATGTAATTTAAATTTTAGTCACAGATCTTTGTTCTATAATTTGTTTAAGCTTAAAACAAGTGACAAATACAAAAGCCTCAACAATAAAAAAAAAAAAACCAACCCANAAACAAACAAAACAAAACAAGACAAAACAAATAAACCAAGCATTTGTTGTAGAAAACTTAGACCTTATACAGGCCAGATTTTGCATTCATGATGCAAGGGTTGTTCCCAAGCATCTGCTAAGTATATTTTTTTAAAAAAAAGTTATTTTGAGGAAGTCCATGAAATGTAATATTTTTACTTCTTTAGCTATCTTGATCTCCTCCACATCACACTGTTCTTTTAGGTATAGCTAGCCTAAATTTAACTTCTTGATTTTAAACTGCTGTAATACTACTGCTCTCCGCACATTTAGTGTGTTTCTTGTACTGTGTAAATGAAAGGGGTGTCAATCATCATGCTTTTACTCCCTTGTATTTCTCAGTTAATAATGATGATCTTTGAGCTTGGTCTTGCAAGTAATCATTTGTGTGAGTAAAATTAGACATATAGATTTGCATTTGCAGGATTAGTGACAATGTAAGCTTTGGCATTGTTAGGCTGCTGTGCAAATGCTTAGCAATTCTCCCTTTGATTTCTTCCATTTTTATTCCCTTCCATGTCCCCACATCTTAGACAGGTGAACTTATAGTATATTTCTGTGACGGTTTATTTTAGTGCTTTACAAATTCGAACCCTGAGTTATGTTTCTCTTAAAACCTCTTTGAGCCTTTAACTTCATTGCAGCTAATCTTATCACAGAAACTATGTTGGAAATGAAAGTGTTAGCTCCAGTTATACAAACCTTTAATGTAGTTGTTTTCCGACATTCTAGCATTGGAAAGGACAATAACACCATTACCAAGATGCATGTGTATGAACCCGTTCACATCTTCCATGTATTATGTAAATAGGATTTTTTGATTAAACATTTAAAGGAATCCATTCCCTCCCATATGTTTATCCTTTTATTAACTGTAAATGACTGAACCATTTTCAGTACAGTCATTATTGTTAGTTTGCTCCTGCTCTCCACTCTACATGAGTTTTCCCTTAGCTTAACTTGTAGAAAATGCAGCATATAGAAGTCAGAATAATAACAACAGAGAGGAAGCGAAAAATAATAACTTACATTTTACAGGGACCATGTCTAAAGATCCACAAACCATAGCATACAAAGCACTTTGGCATGGTTTGATTCTGTATCTTTTGTTGCCAGGTTGCAGACACACTTTACAGTAATGGAAGTGTTATTTCCTGTGATAACCACCACACTAATTTATCAGAATACTACTTCTTCTTCTTCTTGAATATTATTTTCCCTCGGTTTTGCTGCATTAAAATAAATTAAATAAATTTAGATCAGTTTTGGCACAACTCTCTAATTACTTTGTCAAAGTCTTTTAGAGCAAACCTCAGATGCAGTTGTTATTGTCCTCTGTGGCAACAGTCATTGCAAACATCATTAAGGATGTGAGGTCTCTCCCTTAATTAAGAACTAAAAGGTTTCATTTCCTAAAACAAAAGCATGTGGCAGGTTTTATTGATCTGATCCATGTTGCCAACTGAACACATTAGCAGGGGTTATTGATTACTCTAGCAGTAATGAGCTCTGTTCCTGGTTAGGTAAAGCACATATTCCTAAGATCTTTCCCAAAGAGGCCTATCTGTTCATTCACATTCACTAAGTTATACAATGAAGGGGTTTTTTCAGGTCTTTATTGCCTATGTATCATTTTTTAAAATTTAACAGCAGTAGTTAGAAAGGTCATTTTTCAGTCATTATCTTGTTGTAACTCTTTCTGAATATCACTGATGCATTTAGGAATGAATTCAAAACCAAAAAAAGCACAGCGTTGGGGGTTTATTTGGGTTTTTTTTAATGTAAGCACATATGGCTATTCCTGCTTTTAATAACTCCCAGCAAAAGAACTGCCATTATATGTTAATTTGAACCTGTGGTAAATAATTTCCTAACAGAATACATAGGATCTTTCCCCAGTTTTGATAGAATAATTTCAGACTGACAACGGTCCTAGTTAATTCCTTAATAGCATTTAGTTTATTTTTGGTTCAGATGTTATAAAAAGAAGCTAATTATATTCAATAGCACTTCTCTGGAGAAAGACATGATAGATAAAAAGGGACCTAATAGTGTCTGGCTTTCTTCAGACAACTGGACAATCGTGGTCCTCATGGGTAACTGAAAGCACCCTGACATCTGCAGAGGGAAAACATGGAAGAGCTCAAGCAATATGGGAAGTTTGTGGAGTGCACTGTTCCTTGCACAGGTGGTTGAGAAGTAGATGAATGGAGTTGCTTTGGTGGATCTCACAATTTCAGCAAATGATGAACTGATCATGAATGTGAAATCTGGGGAATTCTTGACTCCAGAGAGATGATGTCATTTGTGATCCTGAAAGGAGGAAACAAGGTATAAGGGTCTCAGGGAGCTGACTGATTTCCAAGGGTCACTTTTTCCAAGCTTTTGTGTGGTCCATTCCAATATGTGGACAAGCTAGTAAAGGTAAGAAGATGTCTGCCTGCATGAACATAGATTGAGTCTTGCGTGCATTAACTACAGTCAAATGTGGGGGAAAAAAGTGAGAATGTGAGAGGTAAAAGCAAGATAATACAGAAAGAGTAGAGACACTCTCCAAGGATGAGACTGTGGTTAGGAAAGCCAAAACTCATTCGGAGTTATATCTGTCAAGGCTTCAACAAGAATATCAGCATCAAAAGAAAGACCAGAACTATCAAGCTGTTGCTGAACAGTGCAGGGAACCTGATGCACCAGAACACAGAAAATACTTCAGTTTTTACTGCTAAGATTTATCTTCTGGGATTCCAAATTCCTCAAATCTGTGGGAAAGTCTGAAGCAAAGAAGAGGGTAAGATTTGGGAATATTTAAAGGAACTGAACATCCACAAGTCCAAGATACCTGGAACTTATGAGTGCTGATGGAGTTGGAAAATGTTATTGTGATGCTAACCTCAACTACCTTGGAAAGATCATGGTAACTGCAGGAAATACTTGTGCAATGGAAAAAAAACAAGCTGGTGAAGACAGACAAGAATGAGGACCAGAGATACTACAGGCCCATTAGCCTCACCTGACTCCCTGGGAAGATGAGAAAGCAAATGATCCCAAAATACATTTCCAATCACATTAAGGAAAATAAGACTTTTGAGACTAGTCAACATAAATTTAGGAAAAGAAAATCAATTGCATATGCTGAGGTTTTATCTTATATAAATTATATATATCATGTCAAATGCCTGAATAGCCAGGTAACATTTTGCAAAGAAATCATTGGCTCTGCAGATTACTATTGTTGTTCATGTTCACTTCAGATTTTGACACTGTCTCATATCAAATCCTCATGAACAATTGACAAAGTCTACTCTAGATCAGTAGGTAGTGAGACAAATTGAAAAGTAGCTCAGCTTCCAGGATCAGAGAGTGGTGATCACCTGCATCCACTCCAGCTGGAGGCCAATCACTGGTGGTGTGTGCCAAGCTTTCAAACCAAGGCCAATTCTATTCAACTCCAACATGCTTGCATATGTTACAAAAGAACACCTACAGATAGTTGGGATTTTGGTGGATGCTTTTTTGGGCTGGGATTTTTGGCAGAAAAAAAACTTAGTATTTTAATGACTCTTCATGACTAAATTTGGAAGCATGGTTAACACACCAAAAGATAAGAATATATTTTACAGTGGAAAACATAATACAGAAAATCAGTGAAATAATGAAATATAATCATTTAAGGCATATGTTCATTCACCTGTGTCTTGAATTGTGCTGATTTAGACAGGTCTGGAGGCTAGCTATTATAGGTTATTTCTACAATTATTTGAGAAAGACAGGCACCTCTAGACTAAGATACAGAATCCCAAGGGAATGAATAATTTTCTAGAGGAGCCTTCCAAATAAATACCATTTGAAGAGTGTGTCTAGTTATAACTAGGCCTGTTTTACAAGATGAATAAAATACATTTTGGCCATAAAGTGGAAGCTCAGCAGTTGAACCTCGCAAAATTTACTGGTGCAGCTATGTTTAATCTATTTCAGCAATTAAATGCAGTTAGCCCTGTGTATCACCCCTAAACAGCTGCAGCACTTCTGATGTCTGCTGAAATCGTGAATTCTTTCCTCTTTTTTTGGCTTACCATCTTAATATTCATATTAAACATGCCCTGCTCAGTGATGCGAATACACCATACTTTTTTTTTTTTTCCCAGTGAAAACCTGTCAGCATTTGTTTGGTGATCTTTTGCAAATCTGTCCATAATGGGAAATCTTCCAGCATTAGTTTTATCCTAGCAAAAATCCACAGATATGATTTAGTGAAGCAAGATGGTCCAGAGAGTCTTTCTAAGTCCCTGTATCCCAGGTCCATTCAAGGAGAAGAAAACAAAACACATGCCCTAGAAATAGCTGTGTGAATATCAGTAGTTTTAGAATGTCATTCTGATTAAGATGCATTGGCATATAGGAATAATTCTAACTTATCTAGAATTCTAACTTATCTGGAATTTGAGAGAGACAGGTATAGAAACAAATGCTAAATTTTTACTCAGTTGGAGGATAGTGATGAACCACCATCATGACAAAGTCAACATAAAGAGATTCCTGACTATACCAGTAACGTCATATTTTTTCCAAACTATACTAGAAAAGAACCACAAATCACAGACGAGATGTTATCTGGAATATTCAGTATACATCTACATTGCCTGCTGTA
The DNA here is from genome assembly GCA_008694505.1 of Cyanoderma ruficeps. NCBI lineage: Eukaryota > Metazoa > Chordata > Aves > Passeriformes > Timaliidae > Cyanoderma > Cyanoderma ruficeps. The sequence continues at coordinate 12,803,016 of VZDJ01000158.1, forward strand.
ACAGAGTCAGGAACAAGTTTGGAAAACTTGTTATAAACAAAACAGACTTGGTTTTCTACACTGCTTAACTGTTACCTGAATCTCCATATTTTTCCTGAAGCACTCTGGTAAGTTTTCCACAAGTAATCTCCATTCCAGCCACACAGATTCTCTCTCCATAAGGCAGTGTGTATACAATTGCACAATATCTGTCTGATACAATTCTCCTTAGTCTTAAAATACTATCCAAACTTGTATTGTACCTTTGAGCACTCACATATGCCATATGCTGTTGCACAGAAGCCATAGTCTCATTTTCATGCTATAAAAACTTCTCCCTATCAAATTGCAATATAATCCTTGCGTTATTTCAGGCACCTTGAAATTTTTCTCACTAGCACTACTGCAATACATGCTAATAAATTTGCATTTTGTATTTTGAGGGAACTGCCCAAGTCTGAAGTCGCCAAATGCTACTGTATGCCCGTAGATGTAGCCAGCCTGCCAGAGAGGAGCTGTCCCTGGCATAGCATAGACATGAATCAGAGTTCTACCTGGCATTGGGTCCAGGGCCTGCTCCTCATTTTTCTTTTATTCATCAGAATAGACACACTTAGGCTCCAGAAACTTTAAATGAGACCAACAGTAAAAAACAAAGAAACAACCAAAAAAACCCCAAAACCACCCACAAAACCCCCTAAAAGTCTTCCACCAACCCCAAAACAAAACAAAACCAACAAATAAAAAACAATTTCCCCCAAAAACACAAACAAAGCAACCACAAAAAAAACCAAACAAAAAACACCAAACAAACAAACAAACAAGCAGGGGNAAACCACAACCCAAAAAAACCTACAAAAAAACACCCCCAAACCAGCCAACCAAAGGCAAAACCCAAAAGTCTCTAAATGAGGAGATGAGAGATTTGGATGTACTGCTTTGACAGACAAGAAAAAAAGTGTTAAAACACATTAATTCCCAAAGAGCACATAAATATTGCCCATAAACATAGCTGTGGAGTAAGATCTAGAGAATCAGAATTATTTTTTAATTTATCCAGTATTTTCCAGCCTTTTCCAGTTTGTAGACATCTAGCATTTATTTAGGGGTCTTTGAAATACTGAAGAAAATCACCTAGGTGTTATTCTGTATATGGGCTATAAACAGACTTCCTCTTTCCTCTGATGCTTCTTCCAGTCTCTTTCAGAGAAGTCTCCAGATACACATTGCTTGGCAGACACAGGGGTAAAACCCCTAAACCCTTCATTGATAGGAAACCTAAGTGATCCAGAAGTAAAGTTAGGATGAGAAGCAGGAAAATGATGCTATTTAGATGAACACTGAGGTTATGGATCTGAACATGAAGAGAAAGTTGAAATTTAATATTATAAAACTGTTATGAAAACAGATATTTCACACAACCATTCACACACCCAGGAAATGAATTGATGAGAGCATTATTGTCTTTATGGTGCAGAGAAACTATTGAGTAAACTGTGTTCTTCTGACAAAGCCAATTAATTTGAAAGTTCAGACAGAGAAAATTATTTTCCTGTATTAAAAAAATCCTGTAAAAAAAAGTTTCAAATTATTTCTTAGACCATAATTATAACTAAAAAAACTTTATTGTCAAATATTGTTCTAGATCACTCATGCCATGCTGAGATGCTGCTTTTTATCTAAAAGGAATTTAAAAAGAATATATTCTATAAATGGGATGAAAAATCTTTGTCACAAAAGAAAATGCAAAACCTATGACTCATTCTAATTAAAACAGAAATTCATATTTCTTCAAATAAATGTGAGAAATTCACTTTGAAAACTACTACAATTTTAGGATTCTTCATTTCTTTTGTAAGGAAAAATATGAGATATTACTGTGCGCCCTTAAAATTTTGCGATTTAGTTCACTTAAGCATTACAGACTTTAATTTTTTATTTTTACTCTTTTGTTTGGGGGTGGTGAATTCACCTCACTGGCCCCTTGACAGAGTGCAGAGCTCTAGTATTTTCTGTTGCAGTCAGCTATGCTGGAGCCCCACCACAGTCTGAGCAATCCCAGGAAACACCATAGTCTAGAGTCAAAATATTATCAACAGGGGGATGTTGCACTAGAATGAAACCATAATTAACAGTACTAAGTGAAATTCAACTTTTAAAAGACAAAAAATTCAAGACATTAGTCTCAAAATAAGAAGGAGGAGACAAATTCAAAAACATTTTGCAAAATGCAAATTATTTTCAAGAACGTAATTATGGTATTTTAATTAAAATGAAAAAATCTGTGCATTCCCCAAACGCCAGTTCCCTGTAAAAATTAGGATAGGATTCATGAAGCCTAATTTTAGTCTTCATCTGAGTCATTTTACGCTTCTTCAGCAGCTGATGGAATTGAGCAATGCTAGGGAGCCGTTCCTTTGATTAGTTCTGAATATCTACACCAGAATGAGAACCTAAATTCTGTTGCTTTCATTGTTCTCATTATTGTCATATTCCTCTCAACCAAGCCCTCTGTGTTTGAACTTTTTTTTTGATCAGTAAAAAATAAGAAAATAGGGGAACAGGAGCTCCATTATTGGTAACGTACTTTGTTCCAGAATTTTTGAAGAAAAACATAAATAACTAGAGATAAAAAGCACAGGAAGGATTTTTTTTTTTTCTTATTCAGTTTCATTATGACAACTTACTTTTTATCAGCAATACTGAAACTCATAAAGCTATTTTTTGTTTTACAAGCAGGGTCTCTTCATAGAATCAGAGTGCATGTTATAAGACATGACACAGTATGCAATGACATTTAGTAGCAGTCTTTTGTTAATTTAACTTCATGGATAATTTTCCATATAATTATGCTGATCTGTGGTTACAGTTTTTTGTGATAGATATGATTTGCTGTTAAGAACAAGTACAAATATTTTTGGGTTTTTGGGGTTTTGTTTTGGGGTTTTTTGGTTGTGGGGTTTTTTTTGTTTTGTTTTGTTTTGTTTTGTTTTTTTGGTAGAAGATTGAGCTCTGAGTGTTTTCACTTCATGTTATAGTGAACAGTGAGCAGATTTTCCTGTGGGAATGCAGTTGTGAGGTTGCAGCCATGTCACAGAGCTCTTTTGGAATGCCCTGCAAGTTCACAGCTGGCAGCCTCCCTCCCCAGCACCTGGCTGGCATCACTCTGCAGAACCTCAGGCACAATTCAGTCACATCAGCACAAATTGTACCGCTGTCAGAGGGGTCCCACCCCTGTGCCCTTGCAGGATGCTTACGACGTGAACTCAACCTCAACAGAGTCTGGCATGCATCACAGTAACAGCAAAGGTTTGTCCTCTGAAACAGAACATTTTCTTGCTCTTCACAAAACTCCCAGAAATGCTTGACTGCTTTATTTGGGTTTTTTTAATAGGAAAGGAAATTAAAAAATACTTTATTAATTTGTTGCTAAATTTGAAGCACTGATATACATAAGAGAAATTTCTGGCACTTAAAAATAAAAGGAAATCTTTAGTTGTTGTGCACTGACCCCGGATAGCAGCTCAGCACCACACAGCCCTACCTTTGTTCACTCCACTCCCCAGCAGGACTGAGGAGGCGAACAGGAAAAACAGAAGTGATCAAACTCGTGAGTCAAGAGAAAAACAGCTCAATAAACAACAAAAAGACAAATCAAAAACGCCACAGATCCGTGCAGTCTGGAGCAATGGACCCAGAACACTGAATTCTGCAGGGCACAGTAACTTTTTAAATTGAACTTCTCATATCCCTTTCTCTAGACCAAGTTCTACTTTTTGGAATAATGTAATTCATCAAAATGCCTTAAAATTCATTTAATCTCATCAGAAACTGAGATGATACAGTTTCTGAAGGATTAACCTTCCAAAGTGTTGCCAAAGAGTGATACTAGGCTGTTTTCAACATCAGAAGGCTTCGATCCATCACATATCAATTAGCTGTAAGAATCTCTACAAGTATAAAGCTGATACACATCTCTGAATGTCAGAAATTCACTCTTGTGATGCAAAGTCACTTTCTCCACTCAACAAAAGATGTATGAGTTACAAGGGTGAAGAAGACACCAGGACAACTGTGCATGGAAAAATGAAGGGTGCAGTAGCAAGTCCTTAAGATCATACTTGGTGCAAGTTAATGGAAAAGTCTCCTAATTGCTCTTGATCCTTTGGACCTCAGGGATGAAAGATCAGTAGTTAGATAAAATACAATCCCAGTAAAACCAGTTTAAAGGTTTCCAAGCATTTGTCATTCCAAAATGCCATTTCATCAACATCATTGTTTCTAAAGTGGAATGTCTACTTTCACAAATTAGGTCTGAAAACACAGCTGAGGCAATAGAACATTTGGGCAATTTTGGAACACAACGTTTAGATTTTTTCAGGTATCATTTTGAAATCTTTTCTATTTTAAATCACATTTAATTATCTAACATGAACCACATTATCCCCAAACCAGCGCAGACTTCTTTGATTTATGAGATGACATTCTGACACTGACAGTGATTCAACTCTCACCCACCCACTCAAGAACTTTACGAGTTTTGGTTTTTGTTATACATATTATTCTAAATACATGAAGGCTCACTGTGGAAAAGAATTTCTGAACTTCAACAAGCTTAAAACATACAACTTTATTATTGTCTGACAGGCAAGGCTGTCTCAGACTTTTGGATACATTGCCAGATAAATCCCTTACCTTGTCTCTGTGTTCCAGACACATCTGGGAAAGATGGTTCTGCATCAGTGAAGCACTTGGTCTCTTACAGTTTTGCCCTTTGCACTTCAATCAGAATCATGTTTTCTTTATGGAAGGCTTCACCTGTAAGATGTTTACAAAAACAAAGAAAGAGAAAAGTGAAGTCATATGCACATTTTCACTCAAAAAGTTAAAATCTTAATATAAACTAGAAAAAAAAGACAGGCATTAGGCATCTTTCCCTTGAACTTTCAGTTTGTTTGTTTTTCAAGGAAGAAGTGCAAAATCCCAGGGTAGTACTCTGATCACTAAGCTACTGAACAAGGAATACTATTCATGTTTTCATTTAAAGGAGATAAATAGTGTTTTTTCTGAGACATTAGAGAAACTCTCCTACGCTTCCCACTTAAGCAACATTTTAGAGAAAAGGATTGCTTTTATTTTTTTCCCAGAGGTTTTGGGGTAATAAAAGTTTAGTTTTATTCTTTCTCAGAATTGAAACATTTGTCTAACCTGCAGGTTTCCTGTTTCACGCTGAAATGGAAACACCTCATTTTCCTGTGAGAGAATAAAATCTTCTGATATTATTTATCTCTCAAGCAGAATCAGAGCACAGAAATCTCACAGGGAAACTCTCTTGGGATTTCCTACCTAACTTCATATAGGGCCGTGGAAATAGATTCATATGAAATATTTTTAAAAAATCCTACTTTTCAAATATAAATCTCTGAGGTTGTTTTTGGTTGGTTAGTTGGTTAGTTGGTTGGTTGGTTGGTTGGTTGGTTGGTTGGTTGGTTGGTTGGTTGGTTGGGAGATTTTGTTGGGTTTTTGGTTGGTTTGTTATTAATTGTTTGTTATTAATTGAAAGCCTCTACGGTTTTGCAGCCATCAGGCTTCCTGCTCTTCCCATGACCAGCAGCACTTTCAGGAAACACTGCCCAGGAACACACATCCATTCCTCCCCAGTAGTGGTAACCTCCCAGTGCAGCTGTGGAGATGACCCACACAGCTGCATTAGCACGGTTAGGCCAAGATTTTTACAAAGGCCTTTGCAAACTACTTAAATATAGTAAATTAAGTGATGAGAGATTAGTTATTTAACCTCAGGTGTGACTCTCAAACCCTCTGAGGAGAAAAATTAATGAATCAGCAGGATTTACACTAATTTATAACCACTAAAAGGGCTTACAAAACCAGTGGTCTGATAATTAGCTGTGGATTCCCTGCAATATACAGCAGGAGTAGCCAATGTTTCAAAATAATTAATGTGAAATGAGGGAAAAAAATCCTAATACACACAAAACATATTATTTACCATTTTCTTTTGCAGTTTACCCTTGTGAGTGCACAAAGACTGGCTCTTCCTTCACAGCCTGTACAAAATGTTCCTACCATCCCCAGTGGCATTGGCCCCTTGAAAACACACAAACATGTGGGTTTGTTGGTGTCACAGATGGCCAAGCACAGGCAGAGCCCTCTCCCACCAGTGAAACCAAAACCTCACGAATGGCAGGACCAAGAATTCTCTGAATTTTTTAAAGGATGGTGGGGTTTCCTCTGCTGTGCAAACACAATGAAACCCAGTCATTCACCAGGGTCCTTACCATCTAAACACAGAAAGCAGAGTCAGCTTCTCTGGAGAAGGGAACAGTGTAACTAGGTGTTGGTGTATAGGAAATGTTTTGTATTTTAATTCACTGGTAATTTAATATGCATTGGTCTACTCTAATGGGGCAGCAATCTGGATTTGGGCCTGAGGCTACTGATGCAACAATGTTAATAAAGAGCAAATCACTGCACTAATTATGATTAATACTTTCCTTCAATGCAGCATTCTATTTCACCGTCTTTAGCAAAGCGTTATTTTTTAATTTAAACAAAGCACATTGCCAGCAAGCTAAATGTGTCAAATTGAACAGTTTAGTCTTCTAGTATATATAACCTCAAGTGTATTTTTGCATCTGTTATATATTCAGTGGGTGAGGGAATGTTGCACTTTTTACTAACAGCTTTCCATAAATTTGAGCAGGCAAGCAGCTAAGCTGACACACCACTGCAATGCCACAGCACTGGAAGGAGTTTCTGGCAGCATTATCACTAGGTGTTGAAAAACTCTTCAATAGGTCTGCCTGGGATTATCTCTTCAAATTGTTGAAAGAGTGAGATTTGATGACACTTTATCAATGGGATTAAGACTCTCCTTTTCTTAGTGTCCCCCTCCTTGGGTGATTTCCCATAACAAGTATATTTCAATGCCATGCCCATTACAGACAGGCCAACTCACCTTTCACCCATCACCTTTTCTGCAGAACCACACTATTGCTATCAGCAAACACAATGTCAGAAGAGTATTATTCAAACTGAAAACAGCGAAAATATTACTTAGTAAAACATTAAAAGTTTTAATCGGAAATGGACAAAAATATTTTGCTGGAAATACACTGTAACCAAAAAAAAAAAGGTAAAACTATGCCCAAATCCAAATTCTTTACCACGTGTACATGTAGAACTGTCAAACTGTCATGTGTATATAGACCTATTGATAGACTTATATGTATGTCTCTCTATATGGGCTCATGAAAAGAAAATCCTAACACCACTGTTTCAAAAGAAACAAGACATATTCTTATTAATGTTGTCTTTTGTTGCTCGGAACAACAGTGTGACAAAAAACTGAGTTCATTGTTAAAACATTATTTGTTTCCTGGATGAAATTACTGTAGAAAAGCACATATCTAGAAAATATATACAAATTAATTCCTGTTTATGATAAAGTTCAAAAAGTCTGTACTGATTCACTCAAGGTTTCCCATAATCAAAGACCTGAAGATGAAAACTAATTTCTGTTGGAAAATTTGCAAGGACCCCCTCTGCAATCTGGCCAATGCTCTTAGAAATGTATCCTACCAACATCATGTCTGTCAAAAGGGAAGAATCAGCTCTAAATTCTTACAGAGTTAAACTTTTATCTCATGAGTTCTGTTGCCTGCTTGTGGTCTGGAAATCTGTTTTCCCATTATAACTGAAGGAGGTCTGCTCAAAATGTTCAGTGGACTTCAGAGAGTGATACTATTTAAAGGATTATTTTTTTTCTACTACCTATTCAAAGACAGGTAGTGTCATTTGAAATGCTATCCAGTGTCTCCTTGGCCCTAGGAGGCCATTCCAGCAAGGCATAAGGCTTTTCTAGGTTCTGAGTCACATTTGCAGATGTCCTAAATGTTCTAAAGTGTTCTAGATGAAAAGAGATGACCAAAGTGAAAGAAATACCTGGTGAGTAGTGATAGATTGCCCACATCCAATGCAAAGTGTAGGCCACTACAATTAGGAGTTTAATCCCACCCATACATTGCTTCCTTATGTGAATTCAATGCAGCTGTGATTAAAGAACAATATTCTCACATGAGCCATTCTGTATGCCTCCCATTTCAGTAATTATGTTTATTTCTTGATCTCAAGACACTAATTTACTTTACTGTAAATGAAAATACATTTCCCTATGTCCCTTATAGTCCATTTCCATAACACTTTTTTGATTTGGTTCCAAACTGTGGTTGTTTATTGTGAAAGATCATAGAATTTGCAACTAGATTAAGATGAACATTTTGCCGTAATCTTCCCAATTTGCCACTTTGCTACTGTTGAAAAATTAACTTTCCTTCAGGCCACCTGGGTTTAGGTGCTTGTAGAATAGATTTTTTTCCAATAGGTCAATTTCAAAGTGAAGGCTAAGTCTCCTCTGACAGTGGAGCTCCTGGATTTATACAAAAAAATCTACTTTTCCTCTTTTGAGAAAGAGATGTTTATAGAATGAGAGGTTAATACAGGAACAAATTCAAAGCACAGAGTGACAGTGGACAGGGAATGCCTAAAGGCTCTAAAGCTAGAAATAAGACCATTTCTTTTCCTTTTTTTAAAAGATAGCTTTCTGAGTTCTTGAGACAGACATTTCCTGCAGCTTTCCAAACAGCTGCAGGAGTATGTCTAAAGGTTTAGTTTTACCAGCATGTGAAAAATCTACAATAATGCCCCTGAGATGTTGAACATTTGAAAAGAAAGAGCAAATCTGTGGAAAGGGAAGTTACCTGAGTTTGATTATTGACATATACAGATTCTCATGTGGCCCAGGTGATTTTTTTAAACATGGCAAGTACATGCATTCTGCCAAAAATTAGGAAAAGATAATTTAAAAGAATTTATAATATCTCAGTAATGCATATTACCTTACTATTGTTCTAATATCATAGTAGTATTACACTATTTTGTATTTTTATGGTATTGCATTGATGCATGCACCAAATGTATACCCATTAAAGAAAGGATCAAAAATATCTGCAACCAATAAGGAGATTTCTTATGTCATGAAATTAAAAAAATTGAAATGCATAAAATCACCTGAAAATTAAATATAGTCCTTTGGAGGTTTTTTTATTTATTTTGTGTACCATAAGGACACAAAATTTTAATAAAAAGTATGTGTACTGGTAGACATGGAAAACCAGAGAGGTATAACAATTTATACTTGGAAGAGAAAAATCACTGCTTGATTTACTTGTCCAGAAAGGTAATTCTAGAATGCCAGGAAGCACAAGGTACACAGTGCTCTATCTGCAGCATTGTTCAGTTTACCTCCTGCAATTCAATCTGAGTGCAATCAATCTTGATCTGTAAAAAGAAAAGATCCATAGAGGACTGACCTAATTGGTTTCTCAATATCTCATTTCAACTTTTTTTTTTTCATTTGCTGGTTTCTTGAACTTTGTTAATCTCAAGTGTTTGCTATGTAAGAAAATAAAGCTTCCAAAATGATGAAGTTATTTTTCTAAAAACACAAAGCTTAAAAGTATTAAATTTGGGCTTTTCTTCCTTTTTTTTCTTCCTCTCACTGATCAGTTCCATATTTTGCAGATGTCCACACTGTCTGGGGGGTTTTTGGAAACAAAAATGTTGGCAGATTACTTGTTTACCTTTTTTCAAGAAAGATGAGTTTTTCCAGTAATCACCTGACTCCAACAGCTGTAGAGATTATTTTATATCCTAAATGACTCCTCACAATAAAATAACGAAAAAAAGCAGCAGTAAATGCAATTTTCAGAGCTTTTAACAGAAGTACTTGTGCATGGCTAGGGGATACCTGCCTGGGTAAATATTCTGAATTTAATCTGGCTTCACAAATAACAGCACCAGCTGATTCGATCATTGCTTAACTTGATCTTCTGTTTAATTTGATTAGAGCATTAGAGGCCAATATGTTTTCAGCTTAAAATAATTCAAGAAGTGTTTGTTTTTCGCAGTACAGAAGGACAAGGTTATAAGAATTAAAGAAACCACATTTGCAGGAAGTTAGAAATTTAGTAAGTAGGCTATTTTGGGAAGCTATATTAAACTCCATCACAGTGAAAGGACAGTTGGAAATCTGAGACATCTCTAATGTCTACAAAGCTACACAGTTCCCATCAAAGAAATCTGAGTGATTTCACTGTGCAGATGGTAAATGTATCAGGTGCATCAACTTTGCTGTGTGACTGCAGGAAGGAAAAGCAGAATAGAAAGCGAATATTCCCCTGAGAAAGATAGAGAGCAAGATCCAGACTACAAGCATTCTGCATTCACGTCAATAGGCAGTATTGCAGACTACACTAAGAATACAGAGTGTCTCAAGTTTCAGTTGTTTTGCCAATTTTCAACTGCCCTATGGACACTCATCTTCACCTTTGTGTATTGGGAAGTCCTCTGCAAGCTGCTCTCCTGGACAAAAGAACATTTCCATCCTCACAGCCATGGAACAGCTGATGAGTGAGTGAACTTCTGGAAGTCACCTACTCCAAATCCGTGCTCAAAGAAGGGTCATCTAGGGTCTCATTTACTGCAAGGGCTCAATGCTTAATGGTCACTGTGATGCAAACAAGACCTCCTGATCCTCTTCAAGCTGCCTCCAGTCATGCCCCAATCTGTAATTAGCCTGGTGTTGTAATTCCACAGAGGGAGGAGGCGGGATTTCCCTATGTTGAACTTCATGAAGTTTCTTGTGGTCCTTTTCTTTATGTCGAAGATGATCTGGATGGCAGCTCTCCCATCTTACCATCTTATGCAGCAGCTACTTTCCCCAGTTTTACGTCATCTGTGGATTTATTTGAGGGTATGCTCTGACTCATCACCCATCATTCACAAAGGTGCTCAATAGTACTTGTCCCAGTATCATCCCCCGGCACACACTGTTAAAGACTTGCATCCATCTATGCCACTGATCCCCCTCTTGAGTGCAGCTGTTCAGCCACCATCTCACTGTCCTTATAGACTGCATGCTTATCAGCTTGTCTATGAGAATATCATGGATGGAAGAGTGGAAAGCTTGCTTAAACAAAGGAAAACAGGAACTACTGGTCTTACTTCATTCATCTTGCCAGTCACATCATTATAGAAAGTTATTGGATTGGTCAGGCATAATCCTTGCTTTGAAAATCCAGTCTGACTATTCCTGTTCATTTTGCTCTGCTTAATATGCTTGGGAAAGCATTCCAGGAGAATTTACTCCATCACATTTCCAGACATGAAGATGAAGCTGACCAGTCTGTAGTGTCCTTGATCTTAATTTCTCCTTACCCTCCTCGAAGATAGGTGTGACATTTGCTTTCTGTCATTGCTCAGGAATACCCTTGACCACCAAATCCTTGTGACCTTCCATATACAATGGGAAGTATCTTTACAATTATATCCATCAGATTTCTCAGCATTTGTGTGCAATACATACATAAATTTAAGACAAGAACCTTAGTCTTCTTTTCTCCAAGTCTGGCAAAATTATGAGGAACAGAATATGAGCTTTAAACTGAAGGGATGGAAAGTCTTATGTCACTGGTAAAGATGCTATCACCAAAAGTTATAGTATATGGATTACTAGATATTAAAATGAAAAATTCTTTCCATAGAATCTAATTTCTACCAAAATGACATTAAAATAATACCACCCCCTCCTGCCAAATTAATTAAATGAAGAAGTATTATTCTGTAGACTTTAGATCCCTTCTCTGAGTACTTCTGGGGAAGTTTTGAGGGGTGCCACGTGGATTGACCAGAGCAGGTTTAGATATTCATCGTTATCTATGTTTTGCAAATGCTGCTGCTTAGGAATTTATTACTGCCCAGAATAGTGAAGTCCATAAGCCCTGAAAGGATTTGTTCTACTGTGAGTATCACCAAAGAGGGTGGCCAAATCAGACCTCATTGGGTCTACAAAGGAAAGGAAGAAGTGGGTGTGTTGAATGATAGAAATCATAATGTTAATATGTTCAGACACTATGCTACAGGAGTAGATAATTCCCTCTAAGTACATTTCAGAGTTACTCCTTTCAGAGCTGATAAATAATTTAAATGCTTGAGGATGCCATATATTGGTATATATTGCCATATTTTGTTATTTAAAAAAAAGACAGACATTCTTGACACATTCATCTTTAAGACCATTATTGAAATCTTATTGCATTCTTAAAATCTACTTCACTTTTTCAATATTGAGAAAATATCAATTTATCTGATATTAATAAAACTTTAGAAGGGGTTTTTTTACATGCGTACTGTGACTGCAATTTCATGTACACTATAAAACAATGTAAAAATGCTTTAGATAAACATGTCATGATTTGCAGGAGAAATCTTTCAAAGCTGGTCTTATAAAAGAAAAAAAAAAGACAGATTTCTACATTTCTGGGCAAAATGGATGGAATTGGAGCAAAGAAGCAATAAATGATAGAAGAAGTGTTGTGTGGTTGAGTGAAGAAAAGATATGTGTCATGAAAATGTTTCCCCTTGTGTTTTGTGCCAGACACACCCATAGGATTATTTTGCCACTCTGTCAATAACCTAATGCATGAACCTGTGTTTGAGGATCCAGAAAAAATCAATCTCTGCCACCTTTAAGAAACCCATCAAATCATGTGTATAGAAAAGCACTTTGAAGTCTGCAAGTGATAAATACTAAGTACTTCTAGTTGTAGTGTAAGTAGTGATGTTGTAGTAAAGTGAGAATAGTGTACTTAGATCCTCATATTTCATCTTTTACTTGTCTGTCCATTTGCAACAGCTTTTTCAAATGAAAGTCTTCTGTATATGGTCTGTTAAAAAAGTGCTGGAGTTTCCCTATGGAATATTACTTAACACACTTTTTTTTCAGTTGTATGAAAAATTATTACTTCTTTGTCACTCTTTACACAGGCAATTCTATCACTCTCTCTCAGTGTTTGTCCAGAGGATTGAGTAGCTTTATAATCTCTGTTTAAACCCTGCCTTTGTGATGTTTTGGAAAAATTGCTTAAAATAAATTCTCAACTGTAATTTTCATTTTTACATATGTGGGACCTATTGCCTGCTGCCTTATTGAAATCTCGGGACCAAAAAGTAGGAGTGGGAGACATTCAGTTGCAGAAATCAGAATATAATCATATTAGTTCTCTAGACCAAAATAGGGCATGGCAGGGTAGAATCTTACCTTGGGTATAGCATCACCCATCCTCACCAGAACCTGACAACTTTCCTAAAATCTTTTCTGAAGAAAATTGTCTCTATCCCAGCCAAAACCAGCACATTGATAATATTTTCCGGGTGCATTAAGTGCACTGACACACTTCCTAGTCTTGAGCCTCTCCTCCATGCAGGAGCAGGGGCTATGAGCTTGAATAGGAAGTACACTGGAGAATTGCAGGATATTGTGCCTACACAGTGGTGCTCAGCTGGAGAGTTTTGATTCTTATTGAAGTCCTAGGATGACTGTGGAGGTCTTCAGGCCCTTTAGATAGCTGTTAAGCAAGTTGGCTCTTCCTGCAGATATTATTCCCTCTCAGTGAATGGGCTAAGGACGCTGACCTGCCTTGAGCAATTCTTTTCTGTAGTACACAAGATGCTGAGTGGCTGTGCTGTGGCTGTTCTCGGAGAGGGAATTTATTATCTTCAGTGTGGTGCCATGCAAACAAAGCAATATTGCTTTCATGCCTGAAGGAGTCTGCATGTAGTCTCTCTGCAGGTGACATGAGTTGGCTGTACCCAACTGTTCCTACAACTTTTATATGCAAGTGGAAGGCTCTGGTTCAGGAAAAGATATTTAATTCTCTGCGGATCAGCATCTGCTGCCACAATATGAACCTTTGAGCATACACCATCAGCCCCGAATAATACACTAATCATACATTCTAGCAAGTGTGAGTACTGATTCATACAAAGCCCCTGCAGTCTGCAGGCTAGAAGTGTGTATGTGTTATGAGCCAACTTCATATTCTGTTCATTAAGAAAGTCATCACCATGGTAACATATACATCACAAGTTACTACCACAGTGTCTAAAAGTTTCAAGTGCATAGCAACAAGAACATAATGCTGGAGCATCTCCATTTAATAGCGCTTGAAAGCTGTATATAAGGTTTACTAAGCACCTTATAAGTATTAGAGAGAAAAAATGGGTCTTTTACACCCAACTGGCATAAAGAAAAATCATGTTATTAATTTGTAGACTTAATGATCTTGAGTCAAACGGTGCCAAAGATTAACTTGCTCTCATGTTTTTCATCTTCTCTTTATATTTCTCCTTCATCTTGTTATGTCAGCTATTCTTTTAAAAATCATTTTTAATATGAATATTCTGGAGAAGAAACACTGTATGAAACTTATACTAAGTAATAATCTACATGTGGGAAAGCTGTAAACAATAATGTGGTCTTCCAAAGAGACATGGAGCCTCTTGTTCTAACCCTATTTCTTAATCCTCTTCAGAAAGCTCAATTTCCAGAATGCCATTTCTCCAGTGACATCATTCATATCACACTAACTATATCTATAGTTTACATACTGTAGATACAGTTTTATCACAGGGAGAATTAGACAATGACAGATCCTGTTGGAACTGTACTAAATGAGAGGAAGGCATTCAACCACAAAAAAGGCGACTCAAAGTCATAACCAGGGAATTTTTCCTGGAAGCCTGATGGTAGCAGAAAGGTGAAGTAAAAAGAGGAGTGTATCATTTATTCATCAGCTTTCTTCTGTGAGGATCTAACAACCAAGACATGGCAAACTCTGGGCTTTCATACTAATGGAACTGGTCTGCTCCTTGTAAATCAAGGGGCATAGCCATCTCTGACTTTCCCTGTGCTTTGCCCGACAAAATGGAAGATCTCGTTTACAATTTTATATGCATATCTCTACATGCACAGACTTTCTTCTCCTCACTGACTGATCATGATAATGCTCTATTTTAGATTTCATCTTAGTACTTCAGCCCACTAAAGTTGAAAAGTTATTTTGATGTCATAATCATATTTTCCCCCTTCAAATTATCCCTTGCTTTATTTCAGAACTTCAAACTTGAAGATCATTACAAGCTTCAGAAACACAAGGGAACAATGCTACTACAAAAATGTTTGAATAACTAGTCACAGGGATATTTAAAGGCGGTGGAAAATGTCAAGATTGTAAATTTAACTTTGACTCTAGTAGGAGATTCAGAAAATGTTAAGGCATAACTTGAACAAGAGGGCAAGTTCCTGACAACCACAGTTACAATGCCAAATCAAAATTAAGCTTTCATTGTGTGAACATGCTCAACTTGACAGGACATTATTTTAAAGTTGCTTCACTTTAAAATGATACTTCACCAATAATTTCCATTGTCAATTAAATGAGAAAATATATACATTTAAAGAATGCACTGTAGGCTGCACTCATAACTTCTAATATTTTCACTTGACTCATGGCTTAAATATAGATTTCTTCCCTTTTTTTGGTGGTGGGGGAGGTTAGAGAGATGGTTTCAGTGAGAAGCTGACAGAAACTTTCCCATGTCTGGCACAATCAATTCCAGCTGGCTCCAGGACATATCTACCACTGTCCAATGCTCAACATATCAACAACAGTGCCACAGCAGCTGGGATAACATATTTAAGCAGCAGACAAAAAAATGGTAATAGAGAGAGGAGTGAGAATGTGTGAGAGTGAGGTGGTTTGCTCTTGGCTGGACACCAGTTGCCTACCAAAGTCATTCTGTCAGTGTCTTCCTCAGATGGACAGGAGAGAGAAAATATAACAAAAGGCTTGTGGGTTGAGCTAAGGATTAGGAAAGATCTCTCACCAGTTACTGTCTACTGTCATGGGCAAAAAAACCCTCAAATTGGGGAAATTAGCTGAATCCATTTACAATCAGATACATATGTAATGTATCTGTAAAATGTATATAGTAAAATAGTTATCATTTGATCTAAACATCTTTCACTTGGGGTACTCAGTTGTGTTTCTTTTTTCTTTTCAAATCACTAAAGACATGTGGATCCTCCCTATTTTAGGATGGCTGCAGAGGTCTTTTGCCAAATAATTCTGGTGGGTCTGTTGTATGTACACTGAAGGAAGGAAAAAATGTGAGTCTTCAACCATAGGCTAAATAAGAATTAAATCCTTCAGGCTATTGTATCATAAAATATTTTTTTGAGTTCCTCTCAGAACCTGCCGTGTCATTCAGTACCCTAAACACCTTACACAGACCTCTGGATCCTGCTGCTGCAGAACATGTTTGTAGGTCTAATTGTGCGTGCAGCCCTGCAAACAGTCTGCATAGCAGTGGGTGTGGTTAGAGGAGTCCTTCGAGGTCACAGTTCCAGAACGTGCCTTCCTGCCCCAGGTGGCATAACAGTATTAAGTGCTATGGGCAAGAATCACTCAAATATCAGCAGAGCACAAGCGACAGCACTTGTGACTGGAAGAGCAGTGAGCTGATCTGATTTTCCTTGGGGACTGATACCTACTGCCAGAGGAATTCTTGAAACCTTCAGATCCTTGCTAGCAGTACATGTGAAGAAACTCTCCTTTTCTTTAACAATTTGCTGGGAGCAGAGAGGTGAGGATGTGAGTTTACTTCAGTTGCTCCCTTCAATGTTGCAAGGGTTCTTTTCCCCTGTTTCTGGACAGGGAGTGGCAGGCTGTTGGACAGCACCAGACTGAGCCTGGTTGGCAAGAGCTGTAGCTTCTTAGCATGAAGATTTGGGGGAATGGTGATGTACAGAAAATACCACAAGCAGTGAAATGCAACACCAGCACTTAGTAACATTGGTATCAGCTATATAGAATTGCTGATACAGGTGTACACTGTCGGAGCAGCATAGTGCTCATCATTCAATCTGATACATGAGAAAGCAAAGGAGCTCAGGTCTCATCCACTTTCAAGATCTTGACAAAAGTATCCTTTTAAAGTTTTAAGGGGAAAAAAATGATTCTTTCAACCAAAATAAGTTGTTGGCACGTAAGCATTACACAGTCTGTAAGCTGCCATCTCTATTTGAGACACTTTGAAGAAAATCTATGCCCCAGACTTCACCAGGGGTGTATATAGCAGTCTACACCTGGCATTATCCTAAACATATTGGATAAAACTTAGGCAAACACTATCCACTGGTAACCAGAAAAATATAGAGAAGCCAGTAAGTATTTTTTCATGTCTACAGTCTGTTTATAAGTTCACTAGGAGAGTTTTTGAGCTCTGGTGGCAAACTGAAGCCTTTGATTCCCCTATGCTATTTAATTTGTATTGGTATTACAGAGGAGGCATTCAGCTCCTACCTGTGTGGGGCAAAAGCCTGCCACTTTTTGCCCTGCTGAAAAAAAACCCCTTCTCTACAATAAAATGTATTGGCTTTATCTAGAACTGAGGTTCTGAGGTAGTAAATAAGGATTGTATTACTTACAGAAAGTTTTAGAGTTACTTGGTAGTTGTCTTTTAAGACTGGTGTAGTGTGTACATTGGGGTCGTTATGCATTCTCATCCAGGTAATTAATAATACATCAGTTTAACTGCAAAGTTCTGTACATAAATGACTGCAATTGAAGTATAAATAACTGCATCATATAACTACATGGAAAATGGATTTGTAGGACTATGAAATAAAATTGTATTAAAGTGCAGTACAAGAAATGGGACTAAACTCCCTGCCATAAGAAATAGTACTAATTACTTAGATACAGTATAATTACACAAACTACAATAACTGTGTAATTACATAATAGTTAGAGTTACAATGTTATAAAGTGTGATTGCTTCTTGTCTTATCATAACTCATGTTCTAGCATTTAACTTGGAATAACTTCCAAAAAAGAAGATTAATTTTAATATTTATGGACTTTGAAGCCTATTGAAGTAGATGGAGAAGTCTGTTATTTCAATAAGTTTTAGAATGAGATAGATAAAACTATAATGTGAGGAATAATAATAGTCCTCTGAAGAAAATGTGAGCTGCTTCTTACATTCATACCTAATACTCCAGTGTTACAGTGATTTCAAGAAACAGGAGTTAAGGAGAGAAAGAGAGAGGGAAATCTGGGGAGATCATCCCTTTCTGAGACTAGTGAGAATTAGGACCTAGTCCAGGCACAGATTTTGGTATCTTGAGCTCCCATCTCATTTTCTCCATTAGACTAAGCCTATGGTTCTTCCACACAGAGAGGGTTCTTGCCTTTTTTTTTTCCTTATTTTTATTTTTTCCTTTTTTTTTTGAGTTGAGTTTTTGTTTCGTTGTTTCCTTTGCTGATTGTCTGGGTTCTTTTTACTTTTTGCTTTAATGTCAGATACCTTCATGATATCTGAACTGAATTCATTGGAGTTAAGTTTCCTTGCTCAGTCATATTTTATTCCTGATTGTCTTGCTAGGTCTCTATTACAAATAACCATTCAGCTGAACAGCATAGAAGAACTACACTGGGCTTATAGAAGCAGGAAATTATTTGCTACAGCTACCTGCTTCATGTGGTATAAAGAAATACTACTAGGACGATCTGAGAAGTGTTATATCTTTTGTGTACCACTAAAAGCCATTAAAAAAGTCCTGATCTACCTGTCCTTTATCCAAATGCAGTGTGTGTTTATACAGACTGTTCTTTGGCAGGCCACAGTCCAGCATTCTGCTAAAAAAGCACTTGAAATTTCCTCTACTTCCAAGGGTCTCTGGAGTTCCCTTGGTGCACAAATTTCTTACCTTAGGGACTGAACAAAGAGTGCTGAACACCAGAGAAAGGAGGCACTGAAAGATATTTTCTGTAGGAGCAACAGTCTTCAGTGCAGTAGGTAAGGTATCTTCATTTTCATCTTTATCTTCTTCATCCTTAATTTTTGCTAGTGAATCCAATTTGAAAAATCAGTTGGAAAATTTAATCTCATGAATATAAAAATTAAATATTCCAGCATTTCCAAGATAAAATATTCCCCTTTTGGTTTGCCTGCTAATCATATCACCTTTTAGTCTCCTGAGTGGAGAGACAGAAGTTCTAACTTTACTGATGTTTTTAATTACAGAGGAGCCAAGAGATCAGTGAGATTTTACTACTTATTACAAATATGTGGTACTCTACAGCCTGTTGGACACAATAAACAAAGGAGAAAGTCCTGTTGTTATGACATACATCCTCCTGAGAGAAGATAAATCTTCATATGTGTCTTCTATGGCATTGACAGATGACCTTAGGTGTCTATCATGTCTGAGCATTCTCACAGCTCTGAGCTGCCTTTCCTGCTCCCCTTTCCTGCTAAAGCCTCCTTGCAGCAGCAGAGGAAGAACAGAGAGCAAGTCTGTCTCTTACCCAACCAAGCTCAATCCCCTGTATTTAAAATGTCAGTTAATCAGGTTTGGCGTTGTACAAGGAGCAAGGGAAGAGTCATAGATATTTTTCTCAGTCTCCATCACTTGCAAGGAAGCACTGACCCCTGGAAGGGGCACAGGAACGTAGGATAACTCATCACAAAAATGACCAATCAATCTCTTTAAATATGTAAGACAAATCCTCCTGACTTTATCCATGTAAGCTATCCAAATTAATTACTACAGTGCCAGCTTTTAATAACTTAAGAACAATTTTTTCTCACCTATTAGTCACCTTGCCATCTTTATGAACATTTTGGATTAGAAATGGCAAGGAGATCAGGTGTAAAGTGTGTTCAAAATTGTCACTAGACTATAGTGCTAATCACAAGATAGCAACAGGATGAAAAGGTGATGCCAGTTATAATGAAATGAATTGTTATCTTTAAAATTACTAGGGAATCTAATAACAATATAATAATAATTACTATCTTGGAAGAAACTACAGAAGCATTTCAAATTTCTGAATTTAAACCTCCTGCCAAAGATCAATGAAAACATATGCTAACATTTAGCAATTAATTATTGATAATTCAATTTAACTCACTCTCTGTGCTGTTTACTGAAATTAAAGTCATTTAGTAATCAATAATCATCCTTATAAAACAAGGATAAAACTTTGATAGCAATAGTGCAGATCAATAAATTAGCTCATCTAATAGAACCTAATATATTTTTTCAGCACTCCATCTAAGAAATGGTGGGTACTAATTTCACTGAAGCAGCCATGAGGAATACGGGTCCTTTGTGCAATTTCCATCATGAAAATTAAAAAAAAACAAATTCACAGTGATGATGGACTTTTTCATTGCAAATTTTCAACTGTGTGAGAAAACATAAATGGTCTTCTTACCTTGAATATAGATGGACTCAATAAATAAAATAATATTTTCATGCCTGCAGTACAAAGCAGTTCCTTAAACATTGCCTAGCCCAGATTCATAATATGACCATATATTTAGTTGTCTTGGATTTTCTTGCTGTTCCTAATCCATATGCCTTTTCTGTCACTTCTTTCTCCTAGGCATGCAAATCTATTGAGCACCACTGTCTCTTGATAGTCAACACTTCTAACAATTCATTTTCTGACATCAGAGCATCTATGTGATCTAGAGGTTATGGTCATGTATCTCACTAGTCTTAAAAATGTCAAGTTCAATTCTTCCACCTAGTCCCAAAAACCCTTAATTGCATAAGATATTCTCTTTTCTAATTAGAGTACATACTCCACAGCTCCAGTGATGTTTTCATAGTAGGGTAACATTTCACTATGCAACAAGTTTTCATTACTGCTCTCTAACCAATCATATATATAATAAAAGTATATAAAAATGTGCAAATGATGTTTGCACATTTCAATTTCCAGCATAAGTTTTGTAATCCTTAATTTTTTCTTCAAGATTTTAGTACTGCAGACAGATGAATATGTTGTAGCTAGGGCCAAGACTAACCTATCTGGACAGGATGTAAGAAACTAGTGGATATGACATAAGAAGTTGCTGGATATGACAGACAACATTAAAGTAAGCTGATAATGATTAAGGATAGCTCCTTGACATATGGCCAGATTTAACAGGTGGTTAAGGGGAATGTATAAGGGCAATGAGGTACTGCAGAACTTTTGGGTAATAGAATTTGCAATGCCAGGAACATATCTCAGTCATACCAAATTTGAACACGTAGCAAAACTAGGACTAAAAGCATGCTTATATTCTCACCGATTTTTTTGGAAGGGAACTGACACAGAGAATGTGTGACAATAGGGATGAAGGCAGAAGATAGGACCAAGAAACATGAAAAGGGATAGTAAGGCAGGCAAGCCTTAAGACTGGTTCCTTCTGTACGTAGCTGCCAGCAGCCCCGTGCTTGATCATCACCACTTAAAGCAAGATAATAAACTCACTTTTCATTTTCCTCTACAATTATGTCCAAACTATTTCTTTTGTCAGGATCATAGGGAAGAGAATGGGAGCACCCTTTCCTGAGATCAGGAGAGCCCTTAGGACAAGTGGATTGAGCGTACTAGTATCACTGTGACAGTATCCCCAAGCCAGTGCTCTTTCCAAGCCTGGTGGCATCAGTGTCTCTGAAAGCATCCTAACAAATATACTTCATTTCTAATGCAGACAGGGAAAAGCTTCTAGTGAAGAGAGAAGGCCAGTGACAAACTGCTGTAAGGCACAGTACTCTGCAGTGGGCTGTTCCTGGCGGGATGCCAGGTACCTACCATAGCAGCTCTGTCATTTGCCTCCTCAGCTGAGCTTGGAAGGGAAAATGAATGGCTCACGGGTTGAGATAAGGACAGAGAGAGATCACTCAGCAATTACTGTCATGAAAAAAACAGACTCAGGTTTGGGAAATTAGCTTAATTCATTCCAAACCAAATCAGAGTAGTGTAATGTGAAATTAAAACTAATTTGTAAAACACATTTCCATCACCCCTCCAGTCTTCCAGGGCTCAACTTCAGATTTCTCTACCTCCTCCCATGCAGCAGCACAGGGAATCAGGGAATATTGTCTGGAGACAGTTCATAACACGGTGTCTCTGACACTCCTTCCCTCTTGGGGAAGGACTCCTCACACTCTTCCCTTCTGCAGTGTGGGGTCCCTCCCACAGGAGACAGTCCTCCACACAGTCCTTCAATGAGAGTCCTTCCCACAAGCTGCACTTCTTCACAAACTGCTCCAGTCTGTGCCTCAGCCACAGGGTACAGTCCTTCAGGAACATAGAATCACAGAATATCCTGATCTGGAAGACACCCATCAGGATCATGGAGTCCCACTCTTGGTTCTTCACAGGACACCCCAAGAGTCACACCACGTGCCTGAGAGTGTTGTCACAGAATCACACAGAATCACAGAATGTCTAGGTTGGAAGAGACCTTCAAGATCATGGAGTCCAACCCAGCCCTAAGACCTCAACTAGATCATGGTGCCAAGTGCCACATCCAGTCTCTTTTTAAACACATCCAGGGATGGCGAGTCGACCACCTCCCTGGGCAGACTATTCCAGTATTTAATCACTCTTTCAGTGAAAAACTCCTTCATAATATCCAACCTGTATTTCCCCTGACGCAGCTTAAGACTGTGTCCTCTTGTTCTGAACAAGTGTTGTCCAAACACTTCATGAGCTGTCAGGCTGGTGTTGTGACCACTGCCCTGGAGAGCCTGTTCCAGTGCCCAAACACCCTCTGGGTGAAGACCCTATTCCAAACATCAAACCTGAAACACCCCTAAATATAATATCTAACCTAAACCTCCCCAGCATGGTTCCCTTTTGTGAGGTCACAAGTTCTGACAGCAAACTTACTCCAGAATGGGTTCCTGCCTCCACAGGTCCTGCCAGGATCTTAATCCAGCACGAGTATCCCACAGAGTTACAGCCTCCTTCAGGAAGCTACCAGCTCCAGCATGGGTTTCTACAGAGATCACACATTGGTCTCTGCATCCCCACAGACCCCCATGGGCTGCAGGAGCACAGCTGTCTCAACAGGGGCTGCAGCGCAGGCTGCAAGTGAATCTCAGCTCCAGTGCCTGGAGAACCTCCTGTCCCTCCTTCTGTGCTGACCCTAGCACCTGCAGGGATGTTCCTCTCACATATCCTCATCCCTCTCCCTGGCTGCTGTAGCTCAGCTTTTTTTTTTTTTTTTCCTCTTCTTAAGCATGTTATATCAGAGGCACTATTACCATGTCTGATAGGCTTGGCCTTGGCCAGTGTTGGTCTACCTTGGATCCAGCTGGCATTGGCTCCATTGAACTTGGAGGAAGCTTCTGGTACCTTCTCGCAGAAGCCATCCCTGTAGATCCATGGCTACTAAAACCCTGCCATGCAAACATGATGCAGACTGCCAGCTCTTCAGATCTTACCAAGGGTTTCTGAGCTGAGTATCATTTTAGAAATGTCACCTTCAAGATCTGTTTAGAGAAAACTTCATGCTGAATGAAAGATGGGTGCCAAAAAAGTCTTCCAGGGATTCTAAGTGACTCTAATTGAAAATTATTCCTCCTTCAAACAAAACTTAACAATTTCCATTCATCACATCTGTGGTTATAATGGCATATTAGGTTATCATAGATAAATCTTCCCCAATGAAGACTCTTGACTGGTTTTTAAATTATTGTTTTCCATAGAACATTTTGTAGATTTTAGGAAATTTATTTCATTTTTTGTGGAATCGTCATGTAAGAGAAGGAAAGTAGAAAGACACTGATGATGAGTCACAGTCTTCCTAGTTATCTAAGACTGTGGGTGAAAAAAAGCATATTTCAATAAATGCCAAAGTACCATGGAAGCCTGACTCATGCTTGTAATGGAAATTTAAAAACAAGGTGCTGGAGCAGAAACCACCATAAAAAAATGCCAAAACCACGAACATTCAAAATGATTTGGAGATTTTTTCAGATAAAAAACATACACTAGCATATGATAGCGGTCTAAATAATTCATTGCCACAACCATTGCATTTGATTTATCTCAAAATTTGAAACAAATACAGTTATTAACTCATTCCAGCAATGTTTTATTCAGACCTACATACAACCAGCAAGAATCAAAGAGTTTTAACTATTTATGCATTATAGGATGGGCATTCACCATGCATCTCCTTGCTTGTTTCACTGAACCTTTGTGTGTTGAAATATTCTTGTCAAATCTGAGGAAAGTGGTAACCATAATAAGGTCTTCAAAAAAGACTACTCCTGTTATAGTCTAGTAAAGCAGAGTAAATTGAGAGCAATGTTTTTCTCCATGAGAGATCTTGAGTGCTGTTGAAAGGAGGACTGGAAAACAAGCATGACAACACTGAGAGCTATGTTCACAAAAGGGTTTGCATCACACAAGTTTAATATTTAGTTGTCTTCATACCCTGGCTGATAAGCATCAAAGGCTAGATTATTCCCACAAGTGAGCAAAAAATAACTTTCCAGAGATTCCTTTTTAACTGTACTTTTAGAAAACAGTGGAGAGGGAAAAAAAAGTTAGTTTGGTCTATTTTCTGACTAGAATGCTTCTGATAAATGCCTCACCATGAACCAGTCTCCCTACAAGGTGTTCAAACTCTTCTAATGTACGTTTAGAACACCTTTCTTGCTGGAACATAGTCCCCTCATCTTTTCACTTGAACGGTCTGTGTACAAAAGCACATTGTGATTCATGGCCCACATGGAGTCTCTCTCCTGTTTTGCCACATTCTATTTCTAATTTTCCTGTAGAACTGAATGCAAAACCTTAGCTCACAAAAATCTGACTTAATCCTTGATCCCATAAAAATCTGTGGACTGCTGCCCTGCACCCTGAATAGCTAAAATTGGTGCTGTTTCACAGACTTTATTGCAGCTATGGATTTTGTCTATCCACGAGGTGCTAAACACTATAAATGTCTAGATGTATCTTTCCAGCCTCAAAGGAGTTACTCAAAACCTCCAGGTCAAATCTTAAAAGGCTTCTGCTTACAACTTAAATGTATGAGAGAAGAGACACCTTAAAAATGAAAGGCTTAACATGCAGATTGTTTTAAGGCTGTATAACATCAATCAATAGTCGCCCAAAGAAAACTGAAGCTTACACACTCGAGGTGAGACTTATCTAAAGTGGGCTACTATGATCTTTAAAACAAAGAAAACAGAAATATGTTGCTTAATTTTCAATAGCAAGGTGTTCAGCCAGGAAATGAAACTAAAAAAGATATTGTCAAGATAACTTAATAAAGGAAATTTATTGTTCAAGTCAATTCAGAACACTTGTCCACCTAATAATGATATTCCAAGTTATTTTGTGAGACAAATTTTCATTTAAATCAAAGGAATTTGCAGACAGTCAATATCAATGAAGAAATTAATACACACAAAATAATAATGAGAACACAGACAGGCCAAGGAAAATATTAGCAAGGTGGATAACCCAAGTAGCAATGTATTTCTCAATGTATAATGAGATTGTGGTATATTTTTTTGGATTTGTGCTTAAATCTAGGAGAGCGGGATGGGAGAAAAAAGAGCAATGAGAATCAGAAATATGGAAAGTAAAATAATTGGACTTATTTAGCTGGCAATAAAGAGAATTGAATCAGGTACGACACAGCCTTCACCTATTCGGAAAGCTACTGCAAAGGGGAAGGAACAATTTTTTCTCCATCTCCAGAGAGGATAGGAGAAAAGTTAATGGGTTTAAACTGTAATGAGGAAGATTGGACAGACATATGGAGAAACTGTGTAACTGTGAGGACAGTGCAGCATCAGACTGCCATGAGCAGCCATGCAGCCCACAAAACTGGAGCTCTCTAAGCTCTCTTTAGGAGCACATCTGCAAGGAATGACCCAGACACTGCAGATCTTGCTCTGGGACACAGTGATAGAGTAGATGACCTCACTACTTGGGATCTGAGTGGGTCTGTGAGATACACAGTGCAACAACTAATTAGCACTTGTAAAGTTTAGGAATGTCCAGGTAATGTTGCATTGAAAAGGGACATTTTTCAGGTTTAACAGCAAGTTGTATTCCCTGACTTATATATTAACAATCACCATGAATACATTTGAAGAACAGAAACAAGAAAAAGTCTAATGTTCCCAATTCCCACTGTAGTTGGTAGCAACAGTCCTGTTGATCTCAAGGTAAAAAAGATTAAGAACAAGAAAAGAGTAATACACCATGGATTCAAAGCTTTAAATTATTAATTTAAAATGTTTCCATTGCCTCCTGAAACACATTCTGAAAATACACCAAATATTAATTTCATAGTGACAGCCTACAAGAAAGAATTTTCTGAGTGCAGTGCCAGAGCTTTAGTGAATATAGTATAGAAAATTCCACTTGAGGGAAAATCCTTATCTCACTCACATATTTCAGAAATGTCAGTGAAAATCTAAGATAGATAGCTAGAACACCCAGTTGAAGGAGTAATATTTTCTTGTCATCTGATCTCAGCGTTCCCACTTCCCACTTTATCTGTATTATTTGCCCTGCATTTACAATCTTCAATCTCTCTTTGAACCATAATTCTCTCTAGCCTGCTGGGCCCTAGCCCTTATGTGTAACTGCTACTGTCAATGTTACTGGTCATGGGCAGAGAAATACAGGGGTTTATGGAAGAATCTCACTTTTGAAAAAAGATTGAGAAAATGCACTGAGAGATTTATAAATAGGCAAAACAAAGCAGGGAGAGAAATCAATAAATTATGGTGAGCTGGATTTTTGTCTTATGGCACACTTTGTTTTGCTGGATAAATTCAAGTCTCTAGAGCAGATTGCAGTCCTAGACTGAAACTAATACCAGAAGAGACTCTGGCCTTTGCAAAAGCCATCAGGGAACAAAGCACACTGGGGCAATCTGTGTGCTGCAGTCTGGGAAAAGGATAACCAACCCAAGGACCACACCAAGCATGAACTGGACTAGAGAACACATTTCTCTCCTCTTGGTTATGCAGTCTGACTGATAAGCCGACCAAACCGGGTATTATGGGTGCTAGAAAATGGAGAAGGACAGACTCCTGAATGCAGACTCTCAATGCAGACTGGAAGCCTTTATTAAAGTCAGCTGGAACTGTTATATTGATCTGAGCCCAGCTTTTTATCAGGAAGTGTAAATACATAGAAATTGGCCAGTCCTTGTCATCAGTTAAAACCTGAAGCAAATCTATCACCTACTTCAATCACCTAAATTTTCCACAGACCATATAATTTACTGTTATATTGTTCCAGGTCTATTTATGTTAGTTTATCTGAAGCATGTTTACTAGACAGGAATGCAGTTTCATTTGAAGATGAAAGAAATAAAGAAATCCATCACTTGCAGTTTTTTGTCCTTTCCATCCCTGCAAATGCTTGATCATGCCATAGTTAAAAATCTGTGTTGTATTTCTCATTTAAAATGTTCTAGCTTTCACTTCCAATGGTTTTCATTTTTGCAATAGCTTTTTTTCCAAAAGATTGAAGAGCCAATTAGTATCTGCTATTTTCCTCTGCTGAAAATCTTTATACACCTTAATTAAGTCACTGTTCAATCTACTTTTGATAAGTTATGCATATTGATTTCTCACTGGAAAGCATTTTCTTTTCTCATCAAAAGATTTTGCAGCTCTCTCTTCAATCAGATTCTCCTTGTGAAAAACTATGGTAAGTACACTGAAATCCAGCAAGAAGAAATTCCAGCTCTGAAACCTTATGATAAAGTTTCCTCAGGGTTCTTCATTCACCATCTTGGCATCTTTAGTCAACTACTTGCCATTTTCCATCTATTTCTAGCTAAGGTGGACCAAATAGTGCTCTTAAATATAATTTTGAATGCAGATGATTAATATTAATCAATGGCCAGAGCAGTATGTGGCAATATATCACTTAATGCTCTAACTTCACAAGTAGTTGATCTGCTATTAGAGGGATAATGTTTAATATCATCACTGACAATTCTGCATGAGTTGGGACACTGAATTTTATTGTGGTGTGAGATGAGACAAGTTCTTTTTCTTCACCTCTTCTTTCTCTATAAGTCCTCTGAGTTAATAAAGGAAATTTTCTCCAAAACCTGCGTGACATTGTCATGGGATTGTTAATTTTTATTCTTGGAAGATTAAAAAGGATATTTATGCTATTTCACTGTATTTTGTGTTATTCAACCTGTTTAGATTCCTAATGAATGTGATTCAGTCCAGGAACTTAACTTTGGTGTCAGAAATTAAGGCTTTCTGGGAGAGGAACTTATGCTTACTCTTTTTCTGCTCACACTATCATTCATGGAAAGCAGCAAATAGAAGAAGAGTGTCAAAAAGAAATTACATATGCTTAGGTAGCTTCTCAAAAAAAAGTTATTACATCATACAAATTTTCTAAAATTAGAAAATTTGAATAACCTCTTTTACTTTTGCACCTATCAAGATAATTTTTCAAGGAACATTTTACCTGCAACTCTGAACTCCAGTTTACCCTTTGTGATTCAATTTGATGAAAAAAATAGTGAACAGAATGGAGGTATTTGGCTGGGAAAAGCTACATTATGAGACTAAGTTGTGCTGCTAGGAAGCAAAAAGTCTCAGTCCTCAACTCTATGAGATTAGAGGCATCCGGGCAATAAAATTACATCAGTAGAGTAAACTTGCAAAGGTAAATTGAAGATTTTCACTAAAAATCCAACTTAACATAATGAACAACCAGTAAAATACTCTCCTC
The DNA here is from genome assembly GCA_008694505.1 of Cyanoderma ruficeps. Lineage (NCBI taxonomy): Eukaryota > Metazoa > Chordata > Aves > Passeriformes > Timaliidae > Cyanoderma > Cyanoderma ruficeps. Next base: position 12,831,512 of record VZDJ01000158.1, read on the forward strand.
CCAGGGGCATGGTCCATGGACAAGGAACCAGGGACATCCCAGACCTCTGCCTTGCCCTTTTTCAGTGGGTTGGGCAGGGTCCTGTGGGTGCCACAGTGCTAGAACTAGTCAGCCCCTGCTGTCCCCAGTAAAGCAGAGATGAAGGTAAACAGACTGATGGAAGCTAGAAGGCTCCGAGGCACCATTTGTCAAGAAACCAGAATTATACCAGACCATTGGTTATATATGCAGGCATTTATTCTTTGAGAACCTTTTATTCTTCAAAAGAATATGTAATATCTGATCACTTAATAAATGATGAGGATCACAGTGCATGAAGTAAACATCATTTTGGTCAGTAGAAACAAATAATGAAATGTTTGAGGAGTCTTATTATAATGGAGTAAGAACAGGCATAATTTTGACTGTGGCATGGATGGCATGTGTTATGTCTCATATCTGATATTACAGTAACTCAAAGAATCTCTCAAGCATAATCAGAACAGATCTCTTGTCATTCAGATGACTACTAAAAAGATATTCTGGAAGCATTAAAGAGAAACTGCAAATTTTGCTATGAAATAATGCTGACTGACTTAGTAAGTAAAAATTTTTACCCAAATTTTCCAAAGCACTCATATTAAACAGCAAATTTTCTTTTTGTAATATGTCCTCATGCTCACATTTCATTAAAAAAATACCAAAAAACAAAAACAACACTATGGAAGTACTAAGAAAACTAAAAATCTTAACTGAAACACACAGTGCAGCTTTCAGCACTGAGCTGTTAGCTTACTTTAAGCACATGCTTGAAATAAAACCTCTAAATACCATTTTAAATCAATGTGTTCTTTTAAATGGAGTCTTCCAAAAACCAGTAAAAGACATGTTGTGGTCAATACACGTTGCGTACTTTGTTACTCATTTCCATATATGTTTATATGTATTCCTCAGTGAGTTATTACTTTTTCATTTTGTTACTGTTTTTAGGTATAGTGTAGGACAGGAAAGAATCCTCCTAGGACATCTGTGCAGACCTATGCTCATGCAAACAGACACACCATATATTGATCTATACTATAAAAAAAAGCTTTCTTACTGGAAAACTATTCCAGAATATCTACATTCCTTCAGACCAAATTTCCCATACACATACATGAAGAACATTCAAATTGTATGATATTGATTACCTTTCTTTTCAGGGATTCAGTTTAGTCTCCTGTATTCCATGAAATTTCTTATCAGGCTGGAAAATCAATACTGGTGATGTCTCCTCATGCATCATTAGGAACCCTTTTCAGTAGTTCAAGGCAATAATTAGAAAGAAACACATGAAGAAATTAATTTATTCTCAAGCATGATGAGTCAGATATGGGGATACACAGAACATACATTTTCTTTTAAGATACATGATTGTTATAAAAAAATATGTTAGAGTCAGTCATTTGAGTTTTAGTTAGTATCATGTAAAGTGTAATTGCCGACCCAGAGGTTCAGCTATCTATGATTGAGCACTGGTTTCCTGCAGCTGTGTGATCTTAGCTCAGTTTTACCAAGGAAATTGTGACAAGGTGTGACAAGAGCACATGAGCTAAATCCATGCCATATAAGAAAAACGAAAATACTGACAAAAATGTAATAGTTAAGATTCTAAGAGTTAATCCCTTGATTTCCCTATAAGGAGAAGGAGTTGAGAGGTGCATATGAAGGTGGCTACAAGATTCTCTAGGATGGCAGCTTCAAAACATCAAGGATCAGACCCTTCCATGGACTAACAAAGACAAACTCTCCCTGCCTGATTAATAGCTCAATTGCACTGGTGTCTCTCCAAGACTGAAAACTTGTCCTTCTGGCCTGCTCGACCTGGCTGTCTCTTTGAATTAACCAGTAAGTAAAAAATCAACATGCCTTCTGAATCCGTCTTCCTGCATTCAACATATATCATCTGATTTACATGACCCAGAAAGGAAGAATTATCAAGAGACTTCACTCCTGAAACTGCTCCAAGCTTTGCTGGGCCAGCACCACAGGCTAGCCACAGCTTGTCTTTATCTCACCTACCTTCTACTGAGTAGAAAACATCTCCTCACTTCTTGAGGCTGGAATGCTACATTCTCTGTATCCATAGTAGTGATGATATAACGTAATAACAGATGGGAAAAACTCAAGCCTGTTTCTTTTCCTTTTGAAGCAAATGGGCAAATATTTAGGTAAGAAGTGAGACTTCAGGTGGGAACCCAAATTTCTCTTTTACTTCACTACTGTTTTCCTGTGGACCACTTCTCACTTTACAGCTTCCATAAGCTCAATGTTAGTACTTCATGAGCAGAGAACAAGATGTGATAGCTGAAGTTTTGAGTTTGCCCTTTTTTTTCCTAATGCCTTGAACTCTTTCTGTGATATGTCAGCAGTCTCCTAAAAGAGATAGAACAGGAAAAGACTGGTTTTAAATTCAAAACATGATCCTATTGAACACATCACAGTAGATGACCACAGACATTATTGGCAAAAAACTTATTTGTTAGAGCTTAATCTCTGATTAACAAGTTTCTCTGGCTCATTCGTGTGGGGTCATTCTGCTGAGATGAAAAATGCATTTAAAGCTCTTTCTTACTCTTTTCTGAGCAAAACATGACATAGATACCAAGTCTATTACAGCCTAATAGAAACAGCTTGACAATCACCAAACTCATTTAACTGTGCGCATTTTCTGTGTATGTTTTCAGCTTTTCGAGACCTGTTTACAAGGCTCAAGGTGGGATAATGCATGCAAAGCCTAAGTATTTACAAAAAGGGTGATAATATAAATAAATTGAATTTGCACTTTTTGCCCTTAGAGAAATATGCTGTACAATCCCTATGCTGCATTTTACTCGAGGGTCATAAAGACTTACCATGAATCAAATTTTGCAGGATATTTTTGATATAGAGATATATTATATGCCCCATTTTCTGGATGTGCAAATAGCCCTAGGAAAGTAATATGATTTCTCAAGTGCCACAGTGCCAGGTAGGATTTCCCTCATCTAATACTATCTGCCTGTGGGTCAAGTCTAGTCAGAATGTCTTTGTGACCTCTAATGCTAAAAAGGAAGACACATTGGCCTGAGAATGATGCATCTCACCTCTCTCCCACCTTACGTTATTCCATCTTTCTACCTTAAACATTTATCTTGGGCTGACACAGATCACCTTATGGATGAAGCCACCCCTTTCCATTTGCTACAGAGGGAACTTTGATGACTGGCTCAGACTTGACAGCTTTTAGACAGATAAGGTTAGACAGCTATATTATTAGTATTGGGTGATATGGAGACCACCTTGAGTGATAGACAGAAGCTGCACTCATCAGTTTCTTTCCCTGTCTTGATTTGCAAGATCTGGATTGAATATATTATAGGTCTGTGGCACTTACTACCTTTTATAATGTGTTATCTTCCTTGTTTATGCAAGACTGTTACTAACAGCGATAGCAAAACCCAACTAAATACCCATTCCTGCAAATTATTATAGGATTTCTTCAGCAAAATTGAAAGTGTTGCTGATTTACACTTCTTGAGCATCTTGTTCTTTTAGAATAACTACCAAGTAACAAGGCAATTTTCTTGAGTAAAGCTTAAGCTCTCTGGGCCTGAAGCAGCTATGCATGTGTAAACAAGACTGAAAATACACCACAAAAACTTTCAGGATCTCTCTATCTATTTTTAGTTGGAGGTTATGTCTGAGTTTGTTGTTTTTTGTTGGGTTTTTTTTTGATCAAGTAGTAATATTAGTAGGGGCCTGCAGTGATTTACTTCTAACATCTCTGTGCTCCACAAAAGAAAGGAGCAGAAATAATAAAAAGTTTTGGGAAAAAACAACATTGGATTTTTAATGGTACCATTTTTTTCATTTAGGCATCAGAACCTGACGCAGTGTAACTATATACAGAGACACATCCATGTTTGATCCTCAGTGCCTAATTCCTCTTCAGGAGACAGATCACTAAGGAAATTATTCAGAATGATTTCCAGAGGATACAGACATTAATTAGAGATTGAATTCTCAAAAAGGGATGAAATCTTATAGAGGTCGAAAACTCCAAACATAGTCACACAATTGCTGAAATTAATGAGAAAGTTGTTTCTGTGGCTTAGGAGTGGACCCTTCTGCTGTGAGTAACATTGTGATACTCAAAAAATTGAGACATAAAGGATGACAGTGCTCCTGCAGTTCACAGAAGCAAGTCATGAATGATTTTTCCATCTGTTAGAAATAAGCTGAGACTTAGAAATTACTTGAGTGGTTTGACCTGTCTGACACTGTGACCCAAAGAAGTTGAGAATCATTTTGGAAAACTCCCAGCTATTCTTTAGCTTTGGGAAGCTTCAGTAAGTACTTAGATAGTAAGAAATAAACACAAACCAAGATTTACTCAGTGTCCACTACTCGTTTTGTACTTGCAACACTCCTGAAAGGCTGGTGGCAAACTATCTCTGTCCTGGGGCAAGGTGAAAAAAAAGAATAAATGGCACATGGCTAATACTGGCATCTGTTTTGATTGGTTCTGGCTCTAGAGTAAAGCCAATATGGCTTTACTCCAGAGGCTTTTCTAAAAGGCAATCAAGTGACTAACTCTGCAGTGGCTGTTACTTTCAGAGAATAGTAATGGCAATAGCTTCAGTCAAGGCACTTGTGGTCTCTAGAGTGTCTCTGACTCTCTCTGCAAATGTAACTGAGAGTAAAAGATCAGCTTCCCTTTTTGTGATTTTCATTAAATATTCTTTCAACAAAAAGGAGAAATATCATGAGAGACCTGTTTGGCAAAGTGCTGATAGCAGTAGAAGTTTTTTGGGTTTTTTTTCTAATATATAAAATGAATACTTTTCAAAAGCCTTTCAAAGTATAAAGATAGGTTTTTCTTGCTAACATATACTTTAGTGTCAGGGCCTCTATCATACTCTCAAGGTCAGTTTCTCTCATTTATGAGTCCTTTGCCATTTTCCCCTCAGTGCCAGACAAATTATTTGTTTCACCAGATGGACGGAGGAAGGGAGAGGCCTGTTTTCATCCAGGGCCAGAGACTCCACTACCCTTCCTGCCTTGACCTGTTTGCCATGAAGTGACGCTGTTAAAGCACAGACTGTACATCCTGTGACTACTTTACACCAGTGTCATAATGCTTTGTAGTAACATTTCGTGAAGTTCGAAGAAAAGAATATGCAACCAAATTTTGCACTACAAACTCAGTATAAAAACAAGAAGAGGAATGGCTCTATTTTCCTCCACATTTTCTTGAGTAATACTGTCCAGGTGGTCAACCAGATATATACACAAGCAGTATTTAAACATTAACATGTTACATCCTTCAGAAAATTAAAATTACAATCAATGAGCCAAATTTTGATCACCTTTTTTTCCACTGTTCCCTTGTAAGCATTCTGTCACCAAAAGTGTCAATATGGTAAAAACATCAAGTACAGATAAATCTGGAGCCTCCTCCTCCTTAAGACAGAAAGTGTGATAGAAATGGTTCTGTCTCAAATTTATTGGCTCTATCTCATATTAGATGAAGAGCTCACTGGTAACACAATAAGAATGGCAAAGCATGCTACACATTTAGGCTCACACTGAAATAGAGAGATGATGTATTTGTAGAGATTTGCTTTTGTGGGACTGATCTTGTCTAAGGCTGTTAAATTAAACTTTTAGATTGGCTATTATGAAAAGTTTCTTCTTTGAGAGGGCTTTGAAGCATTGGAAGCGGTTGCCCAGGGAAGTGGTTGTGCCACCATGTCTGGAGGTGTTCTTAAAGAAGTATTAAGGCAGCACCTAGGAATATGATTTAGTGATGGAGTTGATAGCGTTAGAGTAACAATTGGACTTGATGATCTTAAAGCTTTTTTCCAACCTAAATGATTCTATGACTTGATACCAAGCAGTGTCATCCAGCATCCAAAAACCCTTTGCCTACTTGCAACAGCCACTACCAACAATAGCACTATGTACCCTTTGTCATTACCTTCCGAAGCATGTAGGTACACCCGTGTGTGCATTTGAGTGTACCACCAGAAATTCTAACCTTACTTATGTATTTTTTGTCAGGGTTTAACCCCAGCTAATTCCATACAGCCCCTCCCACTCCTGCCCACAGTGGTATGGGAACCAGATCAAAAGGGTAAAAGTAAGAAAAATCATAGGCTTACATAAAGACAGCCTAATAGGTAAAGCAAAAGCCACATGCACAACAAAGAAAAACAAGGAATTCATTCACTGCTTCCCATGGGCAGGCGGGTGTTCAGCTAACCCAAGAGCAGGGCATCATGCATAATAGTGATTTGGATAGGCACACTATCATTCCAAATGAACTGTGAACATTCTCTCTTCTTCCTCAAATTTATATGCTGATCATGATGGCATATGGTCTGGGATATTCCTTTGGGCAGCTGGCGTCAGCTGTCCTGGCTGTGCCCCCCATTGAATGTTAACCTCTCACAGGTAAAATATTGACTTCCACCCAAAGGAAATATCACAGGAAGTAGAGGGCATTAAAATTATAGCAGTACTCAGGAAGGGACTATATCCACAGAAACATAATTCTTGACTCTCTACATTTTTCATCCCAACCAAACTTCTGAGCTTAAAATTGCCATTAATTGATATTGTGAATTTTTTTTGTAAAAACAGGAAAAGATACCTAAAATTTTCAAACATCCAATTGTAGTGACATAAGGGGATTTCCAATTTGTATCTATGGAGAATGAAGGACTTACATGCTCTTTTTTAATATCTGAATTTTATTTAGTACTTAGTTCCTATTCTTAGATATTTGAATTTGCATTATCTCTAGTAAAAAAAAAAAAAAAANAAAAAAAAAAAAAAAAAAAACAAAACCAAAAAAACCCTACCACAATATTATTGTTTATATCAGTAACTATTCAGTGAATGTGGAATACATGCAATTATGTGTATTAAACTACATGATGATATAAGGAATATATGTTCTGTAGTTGAGTAAATAGACTTGATTAACTGCTTCATTAGAGCTCAAGAAAACACATTTACATCTGAATGAGAAAGTTCCATTATACTACAAAAATATTCTGGGTTCAGATACATAAAATCTATCTCAGAAAATAAAGCATGAGAATATAACTTTTTGGTTGGGTTGTTTTGAGCTTGTTGCCTTCGGAGCACATAATAGTCAATAACTCGGTTGATGTGAAAAGAACCTGTTTGCCTAAATATTCCTAAAATAATTTGAAAGCTTGCAATAGCAACACTTTTTAAAGGTACTGTTTGATTGATACACTACAAACACATTGAAGAACATGTATCTCCTTCATATTTCCATCAAAACCTGGGAGTACGTATCTAATCTTTACTTAGCTTAAACTGTGTCTATCAATAACTTGATAACCTCACAATAACTTTTCCTAAAGTAATGAAAAAATGCAGTTTTCTGCAAGCATTGCATTTATTCTGAATATTTTTTAAATCTGTTGTGAAAATCCAATTTTTTTTAAAAAATGTTCCATTTTATTATACCATTTTATTGCAATAAAGAGAAGGTTCACTAATTAGACCAGTGAGATTCACTGCAAATTCTGCTTCAATTTATTGTATTCTTATGTGTCTTTGAAAACAGTACAAAGCACATGGCAGGAACTGAATCCTAAAAAAGATGGCCAGATAGGCAGTAACTCCTATAGTAAAAACCCAAGATTAGCTAGTTTCTCTTTTGCAGAACTTGTACAGGCTGTTCTTATATCATTCTAATTTCTTCATAAATATGTTCTTCAGAATGAAGTCAGAAGGGTTAGAGAATCTGTACAGAATAAATGAATTGTACTTGCTTTATCTACCAATCATACTTCTCCAATGATTTTTCTCTAATTTTTTCCAAATTAATGATATTGATTCTTTAACCTTTTAACACGTATCAGATTTATCACTGTTTCTCTGCAAACTAACATTGTGATGATGAACCTCTAACTGAGAAAAGCTGACCAACTTAGGCTCTGTAAAACAAATTGTGAAGCATTTGCTTCTTTCAGAACAGTGGAGCTTTTACATCATTTCAAGACACAGTGAAAAATCAGCATCAAGAGCGCAGAGAGATCCTTAGCCATATCCTTTAAATTATTAGTCATAAATTACATGAGAACCCTTTCATCGCTTTCATTATGTCTCCATGTGACATTATTCAGATGCATGTTTGTCCTTCAAATAGAACCAATATTTTTTTTGTACATCCATTTACTGATAATCCTACATAGAATATCAACATAAAAGCCACTTTTTTTTTCTTTAATTATACCTTGTTCTACTGGGATCTATATGAAAGTATCTCCTTATGTTATTACTGTTCCTAATAAACATAAGTTAGTCCTGTATAACATGGATTTCCATATAAATTTTTTTATTACTCCTATCATATAAGTAATATTTAATAACTTTTTTGTTGTTTTGTGGCATGTAACTACTCTCTTTTACATAGTTTCTAATCAGTGTGACCTTCCTTCTCCAGAGTGTAGCTTTTCTGGTACTCACCAAAGCATTCTTAAATAACACCTTGTTACCCCTCATATTTTTCATTATTTATTTCTTTCTCCCAATTTTTTGCTTTTTGCCTACAATTATATTTAACCTGCAATTTTTATAGCTACTTGAAAAGAGTGTTGCCCATAATTATCTCTCAAAAAAGACAATGGATGAATATAATACATCAGTAAATGCTTAGAATATACAAGGACAGTTATAGTAGAAGGCTTCAATATCAGAAAGTCAAAGATTTTTATCTGCCTTTCTTTCCAAACTTTGCAATTCCTATAAGACTACATTGAAAAAAATGATAGAGATAACAGGGGTAAAGGTATTTGATAGCTTTCCTGAGTGCCTATGAATACCTTGTCTGTGTTTTTAGGCACACTCACAGCACTGTTTTTGTACAATTGTTAGTGTTAAGAATTTCTGCCTTGCTGCAATTCTTCATAAATAATCATATGTGTATACCACATCCTGCTGCAGCAGGGAAACAGGGAAAGTGTACGTGTATAATCACTTAGAAGTAGAGCTGAATACTTTAGCAGGAACTAAACAAATCTTTCAAAACTTCAGTCAGTATTGAACCTTGCATAAATAAAAGATATGCAAGTATTTTCGTAGACCTCATATCTCTCTGGGATATTTTATAAATGAAAACACAAAATATAAAATAAGCTAATCTGGAGAAGGTCTTTTTCTTTCTTTTGTGTTCCCTTCATAAAAGCAGGTCGAGGCCCTGGTTCAGCATCTTATCAGTAAAAAAGGTTGGGTTTTTTTCACTTCATACAGCACAATAGTGCATGTGCCAAGTCTGTTTCAAATGCACAGGTTTAAAAGTAACAGAATCAACAGCATAACTACATTCATGATCTAATCCTTATTCCTGCAGTCAGTACTATTACTTTGCTTTTACCCTTGGCCTCTTAATCCATTCCACTAATTAGGTTTTTTTACCCTCTAAACCCCTATAGTATGTACCTGCCGTGTGCATGCTCTGGCCTTTAATCACCAAACACTCCATTTTCCACACAGATGGTTACTACTATCTCCTCCTTTTATCTTGGCTTATTGTGTTGACTTTTCATCAGTGGATTTGTCCTATTAATCTTGTTCTATTTTTTTAAAGCAAAGGCTGCATAGTTTTCCTTTTTTTAAGAAATCCATTGGATGACACAATGGTGTATGAAAGGTGTTGAATTCTAAGTCAAATCATCCAAAGCCTTTTGGTTATCTGTTGAGGTTCAAGAAAAGGCTTTATCTAATGCTTTGAGTGAGGGGCAATACAGAGTAGATAGCTGATGATTCAAGCTGAGGATAAAATTCTGCATTAGGTTCTCTGAAATGACACTTCCTCAGAAAGAATTATTGTTTTGAAAACTAGCCAAAAGCACAAATCCAGGAACGTTGCACTTCTCTACAAGACAACTCAGTATTTTGTAGAAATTCTGTCTTACAGCCAGCCATGCCTATAGGCTACACAAAATTTAATTTATTTACGCCAATCTCTCTGCTCACTTCTATGCTTGGAGCTCAGCTGTGATGGGGTTCACACAGCTATGGGGTGTGAGAGACACATTCTCTTTGTTTTTATAGTTTTTATTCCTACCATTTTTCTTATCCTGTGAAATACCAGATTGCAAATTCTTTGAGCCATACTAATATCTTTTTTGTTTTTACTGTGAAGCTTGTTGGATAGATCAGTGCTAGAGAAGTGGTTAAGGTTTGTTCAACATTCTCTCATGACACTTTAGCTAGACACAACCTTCTTTCAGGACAGACCTTGCTCAGCTGAATCACATCTACCCCACAGACTAAATCGCAGACTGTTTGCCCTGCCTTATCTCAGGGATAGCAAAAACACTACAATGACTACAAAATGCTATAAAGGAGGAAAAAGAAGGAATGTAAACTGATCAGGTTTTTTTACACTTTTCAACCTCCTTTTGGTGCAGGCAACCTTTGTAATCTTTTATCCATCAACTGGTAATACCTTGGCAGAGATTTTAAACAAAACATGAGGAGGAACTAAGGCCTGCAGGTTACACTATTTGACAGAGCATTATAAAATATTTAAGTAATAAAAGAAAATAATAACAATTTAAACCCCCAATCTAACTTTGGGTTATTATTTATTTCCCATTTGGTACCTTCTGGAATATTACCCTCCATCAATTCCACCAATATATATGTTTCAAACATGTTGTGACTCCTAAATAAGCTTAATAGCTCTTGTACCTGGCCTTCCTTAATGATTAATAATGACCTCATGAACTCATCTCTGTTTTACAATGAACAAGTTAACTAATCTGTTAATTTAATAAAACATGATTTCACAGAATCATACTCATGAATCACAGTGTGTACTGTTGCCTGGAATCAGTTCTCTCTATTTGCAGGATTTGGCATTTCTCCTCACTGAACTTCATATATCTAGGACCAGCTTTACTTAGTAAATAGCTCATCAAGTGAAGGGCCATGAGGTTGAGCTTGATATCCTTGCCAAAGGATTTAATGAAATCCCCTTTGGAAATGGCTCACTCTTCTTGAATAAGTATAGAAAATTATCTTGGTATCCATAAATGATTTTTAAATAACAAAGGGTATCTGGGCTGAAATCTGGAGTTACTCTGCATTTTTGGCTTCATTACTCTTTCCTCATATGCATCGTACATTGTTTTCACTATAACTTTAAATAAATTGTTTTTGCTGTTGTACCCTCTACCACATGCTATGAACTTAAATCATCAATGAACAAAGTTCAAATCATTCAGGAGGATGAATTTAATTTAAGATAATAAATAATTTTTTCCATATCTAGGCCCAAACCACATTTTTCTGTTCTCATTGAAGGTTGGATCTGCCTGTAGTCAACTAGATAGAAAATGTAATTGAGCCCATCGAGCTGGCAGATCCCATGGACACAGACAAGGAAATCTTTTTCTAATGAAGGTCAATCCAGTGTCAGGCAGGATTCTGCTAGTGCAGAAGTGATGCTCTGATTGACTCACTTGTAAGGATGTGAGATTTATAGGAAGTGGATAGAGATAAATTTACTTTTAGTTGAAAAAAATTGGCAGGTTTACTACAAGCTATGATCCTGTTTGAGGAAAGCAAAGCCTGAGGATTGGCCTTTCTAAAGGACAGGATCACAGCTGTGTGATCTGTGAAAATCACTTGAAGAATTACCCAGGCTTCAGAGCCTTCACTCTGACTGAGATGTGAAAACAGACTTAAATTTAAATCAGACTAAGCTAATTAAGAATATGCTATTATTTCACTTCTTATGTTTCCTAGTAAATCACTTCATAAAGTTTGCATTTCAGTAAGTAATATAACTTTCAGTTTTACTTTAATGTTTTTCCTACTTTTCCTAATGATTTGAGGAGGGATGTCAAACAACAGGTATCCCAAGAGCTTGGCAAGACCTTTTAAGGCTCATCTCTTGCCAAGCAATGACACCTCACAAATAAGATAAAGTCCTCAAAGGTTTGCAGAGTGCTTCATTACCGAGCTGCAAGAGCATCCTCAAAGCCTCTTATTGCCAGAATGCATTTGACAGAAAACAAACAATAAAGCAAGAGTCTTAGATCCACTGGCCCTCTCAGGATTCATCCTAGACAAACGTGGCAAACCTCTTTGTGCTAGATTCACAAGGTGATTTTAGGCTCAGCACTTCACTTTCCAACTTGCAGGCAATTTGTCAAAGAGACATTGTAAACCCAAGGCAGTAAGTGGTATCTCTACTGAGACAGAAGAGACATCAAAAATAAATCTAAGCTTATGAAAAAGGAATGTCTGCAAGGTAAGTTAGCTAAAGCAGATCAGAGGAAAGTGATCTCTCACTCAAAGATTGGAATGAACATATGTTCAAATTTTTTTAGAAAAACCATCCAGACGGGTACTCACACTTGACTCCTTTTTCCCTTTCTGACCATTCACCTGGTATCTGATATACGTGGAAGGTGCAGGGCAGGTTTATATTAGATATTGGGAAAAATTTCTTCACTGAAAAGGTTGTCAAACCCTGGAACAGGCTGTCCAGAGAAGTGGTGGAGTCACCATCCCTGGAAGTATTTCAGAGACATGTAGACGTGGCAGCTGGGGACATGGTAGACTTGGTAGCACTGGGTTTATAGTTGGATTCAATGATCTTAAAAGTGTTCTGCAATGCAAATTGTTCTGTGAATCTGTGAAGTAAGAGAACCCTCTTCATCTCAAAGGTCAAGTCCAATCTAGACTTAATAAGTATAACATTGCCCTGAGAAAAAAAATATTTTAAAAAACAATTTCCTGGTTTTCTTTAAATAATTTTAAATTCTGTACAAAAAAATTATTTTTATGTAGTGATAAGTCTCAACCTGAAAATTCCTCTCTTACATAATATTCTACAGGATCAGTTTTAGTTTAAAGTACTTTTCTAACTAACCATAAATTTACTGACAATGTAATAATACGTTACATAATGTGACTGCATAATAGTGGATATTATTTGAATTGTAAAAAATTGCTGATAAATGCTTCTTGTTACACTATCTAGAAATCCTGTGAAGATCTGCTGTTGCAATTAGAAATCAAACAAAGCTTGTATTGCCTTTATAAACTGTATTATTTTCAGCAACCCTTTTAAAATCCTGTATGCAACAGGGTTTAGAAGTTTATCATCAAAAAATAAAGATTTTTTTTTTTGAGATTATCCAAAAAGAAGCAGGGCTGAAATTTGACAAATATTCATTTCTCACTGAGTTTTCAGACAGATAAAGATTAAAAATAATAGTGTGGGAGACTGACAACTAACCTTCTTGTAATCACTGAACAGGGCATTTCTGTTGTCTCATCTGCAATTCTTCCACATCTCTTCCTACTTTTCTATGGTTGTCCTTTCCTTCAAATACAAGAAAGACTTCTGTGGAGGTATTAAGAAGAAAGTGGATCTATTAATGAATGAAGGAAGAGGATACAGTTATACAGAATATTTAAAGTATTGAATTCTCTGTTGTGTTTCTCCCAAGACCCACACCCCCTCAAAATATCCACAAAAAACCCAAAAAAAAAACCCCAGAAAAAGAACTCTGAGCTGTTATAAAATAAAATATTATAAAATAATATTATAAAATAAAATAAATGAATTTTATAAAATAATTAGGAATAAAAATGGAGAAATGCATTGAAAAACAATCATTGCTCATCACTATTTTCAAGAGTCTTGAAGATGAGGTGATACACAATTTTCTCAGGTAAATTTCCATCCTGGAGTTCTTTAAAAACAACAGAAAATTTGGTATTAACTGCAATAAGTCAATATAATTGACTTTAAAAGTTTCAGTTGCTGATTACTAGTACCCTACAGATACTAGCTATCAGCAGCTGAAAATAATTTTTATGTACTGGGGAATACCTGGGGGAATACGAAAATATATTTGAAAAAAAGACATTTATTTTCTGAAATGGTAAGGAAATAGTTATGCTAAGAACTGGCAATAAAGTATATATGTTATTAACAGAAACATAGCAAACTAAAAGGGTATAGCAGTTATTGTAACCCTTAAGAATGAATTTATAAAGCATATAAATAATTAAGTGAAAAAATCAATAAATTAAGTCACTGAATAAAAAGTACTTTTATATATACATATATATAGGTTTTTCTTTTAAAAATATCATACAGACTATATAAGAAATAGTCAGTGATGTAATAGACAATTAAAACAAAAGTTTGAGTTGTAAATGGTGGTTTTGATATTAATACTCTTAAAATTCAAATGATGATTTATCTCCTCTTCATATGGTTATGTTTAAACTACCAAAATGAAGCCAAGTACCTGAATAATTTTTCTAAAATTCACTTTGGTGAAATTAAATGAATTAGCAGATACTATCTGTGTCTCTTTGCCTCTCTTTCAAAAGTGTTCCTACAATTTCATAATTTTAGACAGAAATGCTATTTCAAAATTAGGTAGAGCTTACTTTGAAAAAGATCAAAACTACATTGCTAAATACATTCCAATTTTTTTTCCTACCCCAAAGTTTCTTCCACTGTAGATTTTTTTCCTCCAAAAAAATAGTTTTTGAAAACTTGACATTGCTAAAGAGAAAATTACCAGCCCTGGGCATTTTATACTGCTGTTTACAAGCTGCTTTTACCTCTACAGCACACTAAGAATTACAGATCTTTTTTTAAGCCTCAGAACAAGCTCTGGAAACTAGTGAATTGATATGAAACTTGATAGATTCCATGGCTGTGAGGATGCAACAACACAGAGTGACAGGCACTGTCAGTGCCTCTACCTACATCTCCCAACTCACCAGCCAGATGAGCCGGGTGCAGCACCACAGTACCCTGACACACTTGAGCAGTACATCATTAGGGTTATTTATTTGCACTGCTTTACACTTGGCACAGAACATGGATCAAAACAAGACAGCCCCTGTCTCAGAGAGCTCACGATCTAAATATAGAAGCTGAAACAAAAGATGAGTGTAGACAGACAAGGAACAAAGGGAAAGCAGTGAGACGTGGCTGATCTTGCCATATCAGGAGACTTATGCTTTTACTTAGCTTTGTTTTCAAGGAACTCCTTGGAGTAATAAAGTGAAGGAAGATTTTGGAAAAGGATAAAAGAAACATTTTTCAGTTGTTTACAGAGATATCCTCCCAACAGACAGCAGGATTTAAAACACAGAGGTCCTTGTATAAAAGTCAAATAAGATGGCATCATAGATTTAGTAGGTGCAGAAATGACCTTTCAAAATACCAAGGCGGCAGTTGAATTATTTTGTTTGAATCAACTGATTTCAAGAAGGAAAAACAGGACAGTATAATGACTCCCCAAATATTTTTTTGAGTTATACTTTTGGAATTGTTTGAAGGTTTGTTTCTTCCAAGGTTTTTAGAATTTAGGAAAAGCAAAAGGAAATGGAAAAAGAAAACAGGAAAAATAAAAAAGAAAAAAAAAAGGGAAAAAAAGGGAAAACGNGAAAAAAGGAAAAAAAAAAGGAAAAAAAAAGGAAAAAAAGGAAAAAGTTAAGAGGGATGACTACGAACTAAAAGACTTTAAGTGATTGACAAAGGGGATACCAGAGTTTAATGCATCAAAATACTTCTGAGCACAGGTAACTGTGTGATGCGATCTTATCTTGGGAGCAGACTTGCTTAGCCTCATTTGAGAGTACTGGAGGACAGATATCTGTTCCCTTTCCTCCATACAAGGGTTGGCTCTGTTCAGGCCCTCCAGCATGTCTTTAAGTCAATAGTCAAATGGTTCAGTGCAAGACTACAGGGAGGTCCTAACCTGGAATCACACTATCAAAGCCAGGGGATTTTCTGTGATATAAAACTGTTGTTAGACAAGAAAGGAGCTATGAAAATGTACTCCAAAGAAAACATAAAGTTTATTTGAGGGAACCTAACTACTGAACTACATTTCCTCTCTATTTTATATGTGTAAGTCTTTCACTTCCATGGCATTCTTTACTTTTAAAGAATGCAGTAGCCCTAGGGACTGAAAATCAGATGGATTGGTTTATTTTGCTCTTAATATCAGCTGTCTTTTTTGGGGGGGTGTGGTAAATACATATTAGGTTATATTTTGTTTTAATTCCCAGTAAGCCTGCTGGTCTAAATTTGTAAAATGTTATAATTCTTTAAACTAAAGATTTCACTAAAATTATTTGAATCATACTTTTCAGCATTTTTGTTTATTGATTTTCTGACAGGCTATATATATCTAGTAAAAAATTCTTTGACTTCACAGAAACATTAAAAGTAGCATACTGATGTTATTACTCAAATCCAATACCATGTCTCCCATAGTAGCCCAGAACAACAACGCCAGAGTTAACTGAAGAGAAGCCAAATGGAAAGTGGTTAAAGTTCATGTCTCCTTACATTTTGATTCAATCCTCCATGCCTATATGTGTTTCTGTTTTTCTAATGCACCAAACAGTTCAATGACACTACATTGATCTCATTATGGACACTTCCATTATCTCAACAGAATGTAGGTGAATGTCTGGGGGTAGAGCTGGCACAGAGCCCAAAGCTTTTGTGTTGCTTCTAGGCAACACAACATTTCTTATTGAAATGAAGGTGAGTCAGGGGTCATTCACAGAAAGAGTGAAAAACAAAGAAGGTATCTACAGAAAACAATGCTGAATTTAAAGAAGTCAGCTAGNAAAAAAAAAAAAAAAAAAAGAAAAAAAAACCAAGAGAAAAAAGAGAACCAAACAAAAACAAAACAGAAACCCTACACCAAAAGTAATCAAATAGCACTACCTCAGTAAAACGTGGATGAAATAAATGGATTTTTAAGCAATATGTTGATAAACATCAGATTTACCAGTTTCTAAATTGATGCCAGGGGTATGTTCTGAGTGATATCATCTTTACCTAAAAATGTCAGAGTTCAACTGAAAATTACTGGCATTAAATGGCTGTCCTTTTGCAGATCTTGTATTGTAGAAGATTAGATAAATATGTGGACAAAATTAATTTTCGAGATTCTTTACTTTAAATATTTCTATTAAAAATATTCCTAATAGTTGAGTAATAGTTGGGTGTACATGTCACTTAGTGGTTTGCTTTGTAGCCCTTGTTTCATTATCATTGTTTTCTGCATTATCATTGTTTTCCGTCTTGCAGACACTATGGAGGAGTAATATCATCTGTTCCTCCAAGTCAGTGTCAGACTGAAACTATTAGAAAGCCACCACCACTGAATTGGAAAAGATTCCGCATGACAGTTACAAGCTTTTCCCTATAAAGAGTCATATACTCTTCACTTTAGGAATCTAGAAGATAGACTGATGATTTCAAGCAATTTATAAAGCCACAATCATATTGATTGGGAAGTAGTGGGAAGTGTGTTTTTCTGTGAATACAGCTGGACCTTTCACATCCAACGCAAATTCCTAAGCAGCCGAGAGAGTGCTGTGCACAGGAAAAGTTCTATTTATGGGTTAACCATAGCACTCTGTTCCATAAAGGAGTTGAATACTGTAATAAGCATGTAGGGAAAACTACAGAGAAGGAAGGAAAGCCTGTTTCCTCCAAATGCCTTCACAATTTAAAGTTTTGCTGTTTTCTGTAATTTGTTGTTCATTCACATCTGGCCTACCAGGCATGTATGTGAGCCCAAAAGCCAGTTTCTATCAGAAATAAAACATTATTTGTATTACGTCTTCTCATCTAAATATGTGCGACTGGAGATTTTCGCAGTCCTCATAACACTCACTGGGACAAAATTACAGTAGAAGGAAACTGCCATTGGTTTTCAATATAACTACAAAAATTCTGAATGACGGTAAATTCAGTAAATAATATGTGTAATACAAAATGTGTACAAAGTGGCTTTTAAAAGTAGAGAGTACTTATTGAAATGGACTTTTGAGAATATGAATTTTCTCTCTGAATCAAGGCTGCACTTGTGAAAAGGAAAAGTTTTGATTTCTTTGAAGTTTGACCTAAATAACAGGCAACACAAATATTCCACCTCTGGGTAGTGAGGAGTTAACTGTTTCTATAATGGTATTATCTGCTCTTTGCACCAGGTGGGAGAACAGACTCCTCTCACCAAGAAATGCACACAGATATAGACAAAGAACTTCACACGCTGTTTTCAGCACACAGTTATATTTATAGTTACACAGTTTGAGACACACATCCACTTGGTCGCTAAAAGTGCATCTGACTTTGCATAATTAGCATTAGAGAATGAAGAGACAAAGGTTTTTTTCACATGTGGTCAGTCTCAATACAGCTATTTCTAAGAGACAGGAATAATCCATAACTTATTATCCCCACATCTAAAACACACATCCCTCAGAAGAAGGTGGCACACGAACGATGGACAAAATGTCAGTCCTAGCCCCAGATGAACTCAGTGTCAGTGTCTTCACTGAAATTAATGGCAGAAGCTGCCATTCAAAAACAGCATGGGTTTATGTTGAGGCAAATTAGAATGACTGGAATAGATCTTCACCTGAACCAAATTAGCCTAGCTCCCACTGAGGACACGGTCCATCACCTCTATGGTGCACAGAGGGTCCAGTAATCTAAGTGTACTATGATTGTCATCTTATTTCCTTGTGGATTTACATTTAGCTGTTGCCATGAACATTAGATAAAGAGCTAGCACATGCCTGGGGGTTATAGGACATGTTACTGTAGCAACCAAAAGAATAATATTTTTTCATACCTTAGTAATAATTTCAAGTGAGATCAAAAGGGGGGATGGTGAAAGTCAAAGAAATCTGTCCAACAGTATGTCAGAGAAATATATCACAGTTATGTCAAGAGTTTTGCAGGAAATAGTATGTACTTTTCCATTATGGCAGCAGAATCTGCACAAGGTCTAATGATCAAAAACATTGATTTATTCTTGTCACAAACCTTCACACACACACACACACCCCCCACCAGCTTCTAATTAAATCCGTTTTGCATTCAGCTCTGCTGTGTAACCCTTCTGCTGTACACAAGATAAAACTGCTTGCTCTGCCTATGCCTACAGCCCCTATCATTACTGTGACAAAACATTACCCTGAAACAAAGGACCTGAGAGTGGTCCATGGGGACAGGAACAATATCTGAATCCAAAGAGATAGGACGGAGGGAGGGTGATTCCATCACAACACTAAGGTTTTATTATTTGTTACAGAAATTATTTTAGGACTGTGAATAAAACTCTGAGTGCTACACCTACCAACTTTGGTGTACAGCTGTAAGGTTAATTCTTGAATGAGAAAAAAACGAAGTGTATGCAGCTAATGAGCTGGACATACAATGTACTAGGCTACTTACACAAATTATGACACATAAACTTAAGACAGAGGTCTACATTCTGATAAGTTTGAAACACTTCACTGTCTATCTCTAAGATTTTATTTCTACTTTTCTAAATACTGAGGACCTAGGTGTCTCTGGTTTCAAGAGGATAAATGGAAGGCAATACAAACGCTTTGTTGCCTTGTGTATAAATGCTCTGTCCTCTGAAGCAAAATAAACAGTATCTTTTAAAAAATAAAACAAACCTAATCTAGCAAAACTTTATTGTAATATTTCACAGCTGAGATCCTTAAGTTAAAAACTTTAATCATTATATTTTTTAATAAGAGATATTCAAGTGTCTGCATAGTTTTCTTTCATGATGGTCACATTCACACATTGGTGCGTGCCAGCAGCAATGTGACAATTTACAATACTAACACTTTTGTATCTTAAATGATAACACTGTTATCTTTCATATTTTTTCAGATGTTGTTTTTCTGCTTCAGCTTGCCTGAAACAAAAAAGCTACTGCTCGTTCAGATGGATACCTGAGGAAAATGCTACAATGTCAACAAAATATTGCATTTCAAATTAAAGATTTTTTTTGCTATTATTTAAAAGTAAAAGGGAAAAATCATAAACATGCTTCACTTCAAAGGAATTTCAGCTTTGGGTTTTCAGTGATTAGTTATAGCTTCTTATTCATCTTCAGGTAACCCTAAAGCATTCAGCTATTCAGTTTATAGTATGGGTTAAGGAGTGTTTCAAGTGGAAAGTGTTTTATAAAAGTACAAATTCCATTCCGCAAATAATTAACCATGCTTAAATGCAATCACATACATGTATATATAAACATTCAAAACACAGTTTCCAATTTCTAGACTTCTTGTTATCAAATTAATAAAACCCTGTCATTGCTGAAATGGAAGTGCTTAATGTCAATTAATTTTATATTTTGTTACAACCATTTGTGCAAGAGCAGAGTTAATTCAGTTTGTATTACCTCTCCTTAGGAGAGGAAGAGAAAACTCTGTTCTCACTAATCTACATTTTATGCACCTGTGTTTCTAAATCAGTTAATGCAACGGCATTTCAATCTAAAACTTTTTAAAAACAATAATAACTAAAGAACATGTAGCAGACTAGAAAGCAAACAAGTCAGCATACCTAACATTCATCATTTTGCATGTTGTTCTTATCTTTACTCTGACTTATCTTTATTCTAACGAGAGAGATATACAGAGTTTGCATGACAGATTTTAAAAATATATCCTAGTAAAACAAAGAGTACATTAAACTCACCTGTAAATTTTTCAGCTAAATTAAAAGCTTTAAAGATCAGAGCAACCTGAAGTATGTATATAAATTCATATTTTAATTTAAACACTGGACATGGTGCTTGCTCTTAATGTCAAGGGTTGTGGGTTTTTTCATTTTTCTTCCTTATTTAATGAATATGAAAGTCACTGTTTTATAACTCAACAAACACTGTCGTTTTTTTATAATAGAACAACCAAAAATGTATTCATTCATCCATGCTGGATTTTACTAATAAGCTTTCTTTTTATTTTTTCCTCCATTTTTTGATTTAGTTATACTATGTATGGCTGGCTATTAACTAGTCGCTGTCACTAAGTTTTGAATTATACATTCAAATAGCCACAATGAGTTGCATTGTCATTTTAAAATACTGCATAAAGTGCTAAATTTTTATTTTGATACAATATTACTAAAAGAATATAAAACCTCAGGAATTCTTCATTTATTTACTATTATGCTTGTCCAATCAATATGTTTTGCTTTAGAAAGATCAACACCTGCCTTTCTGTTTCTTTGAGATAGTCTTTTGTGAAAAGGATGATACTGTGTGGTGATGGGTGCCAGGGAGATCAGTACTCCCTGGGTAGTTAAAGAAAACTTTCGAAGAAACCTTGCACAGAAGGACCACAGCTTATTACACGAGTGTAGCAAAATACTTTGATAAAGTATCTACTGATGTTAAATTAGGAGACCAATTCAAAGGTGATTTATTCAACTGGAAAATGAGGTGACTGGACATCATCTATAAGGAGAAGGCAAAATATGTCCCAGTGCTTTCACAAGAAGTTATAAACAACCAAAGTAATGTATGTAAGCTTTTATTAATTTCAATTTAGTAACCAATTTATCATATTGTCCCAATCCATTCCTAAATGTTACGTGTCACTAACAATTATAAACTTGCTTGAACAAACCAGAAGATCATACATTAATGCTCTTACACATTTTATCTGTCATCCAACAGGGACTTCTTCCCAAATATTTTGGCCATTTTATTTATTAGATACTATATTTTGGGGGCAGGACAATGTTTTTATGAAGCTGTATATTACCTAAATCATGGCCACTGTGTTACATTTAGGGAATAACAGACTTTGTGAAACAATTAATAAAATGTAAATTGCACTTGGCTTCTTTGCTAAGTTATGTAGATTGCTTTTATGTCTTTTTGCTGGTGATAACCAAAGTAACTCCACTCAAATCAACAGAGTGAGGCTACTTTATATGATTCAAGAATTTGGCTTAGATATCTGCTTGCTGTAATTCATTGTTACGCAATTTCAAGTCCGGCTACCCTTGTGCAGTAAACTGAGAACACCATGTAGTTCTGCACTAGCGCAGGGAGACAACTTTCACCACTCATTAAACACTTCCCTTAGAGCAATTTCTGGACCTGCTCATGTTTTTCATATTCTTTTTCCCTCACAGCTGATCCATGAGAAAAATTCTCCTCTCTACTTCATGAGTGCTTTTGCTATGAAGAAGCGTGCCTGAGTGTACCTATTCTACAAGCATGCCATTGCCATAGTCAGAAGAGTCCCTTGTGAAGTGTTATACAGTACTTCTCATGCAAGAAATCAAGGAGAAGATGTGAAATCTGGGGTTGCCTAGGAATTATCTCTAATAAAATGCATCTTCAGGACTACAATGGCATCCTGGACCTGTGACTGTGTGCATTCATATGCTCCCAGTTACATGCCACATCCTCTAGTTCCTAGGATTGCTCCAAACAAAAAAAAACAAACTCATATTGGCGAGATCTGGTGAAATGTCTGTTCTTTATTTAGAACCAAAGAAATACAGAAAGCCAGACTGAAAATGATGTAATAATTGGCCTACCTCAGCTTGGTTTGACATGGATTTGATGGAGGCAGCTGATCTCAAATATTCAAAGCTGCTTATTGTACCATCAAACTCCGTAGGAAGTCTACATTCAAACAACTTTGAATCTTTAGTCTTTTTATTCTCCTGGATGCATTTCCTAGTACACCAGGATCTTCTTGCCCCAGTCTTCCTTTTCTGTTAGGGACAAGAGAGAGTGAGAAACATGGGACATTTCTGCAAATAGTCATGATTAGTCAGAGCTGCATCAGATTCTGCTATTCAGTTGTCTGCTTTGTGCCTCATTTTCTTCTCATTATAAATTATATATTTTAAAAATATGTAAAGACTTACATGAATGACAGTCACTTGCTCAGTGTAGTGGTGAGGGTGGAGATGAGAATCAGAGTCTGCACAAGACATTAGGTACCTGTTCAGGCAATTTTGTCTCTTGTATAAGAATGTACTCAGCAGCATGACTGCATGACAGATCTATAGCCACAAACCCCACAGCTCTTCATTTATGGGGTCACAAAAACATTGTTATGAACATTCTAACATTACTTCATATGTTTATAAGGTTCTCCCCAAACTACTTAAAAACAGTTACATTCATCCCTGTCCAGAGATAATACAAGCAAAAGTCCAAGGGAGAAAAATTTGTTGTGAGGAAATTTGAAGAAGCACAGATAACCGGGCACAAAATGAATGGACTTCTGCTTTACTGTGTAAACAGCAGATTGTGGTACTGCTGTTGTTTGAGGATAAAAATATTATTTTCCAATTCCACGCAAAAGATGTTTAGTTTCTTCTCAATCTGTATAATAAGCATTAAAGAAGAATAAGGGCCTCTCTTCCTCCCTCAGTATACTGCATTAATTGCCTTTGCATGGCAAATATGTTCTATTCATTATCTGTAACCAAATAATGTATAGAGGTTCCACCACAGATCGGGACCCCATTGTGTTGGGTACTGAACAAAAACATAGAGGTGAGATACCTTGAAAATGTTATAGCTTCAACAGGCATGAGCAAACACAGGAGATAAAAAAAGTAGCTTACTCAGGGTCATAGAGTACACCTGTGATAGTTTGGAGATCCCAATCCTTTACAGCAGGAAAGTCCAGCTTAAAGATGTATACTCAGCCAAGGGAAGATGTGTAAGCCCTGTCCATACCTGAAGGGTACTTAGGAAGGAGAGCAGGTTGTATCAGGCAACTCACTGCCATACCCCTTCTGCCTGGAGCTCCTCAGCTGTGATCAAAGAATGAGGACAGATGTTAACTGGACCAATATCCTTCTGTAAGGTATCTTTGAATACCAAGTGGAGCATAGGATGCCTGAGCTTCCTAAGGCAGGTGAGAGAATGCATCAGTTGCAATGAAGCTGCAGATAATAAATCCAGTGAGTTGGGGTGTGTGTTTCACACTCTGGACCACTCTGAAGGGAGGATAGATGTGGCAGAGGGATTGAGTGACACAAGACTAAACCATGAGGTTTAATACCACTAAAAGAAGGCAAAGACCACATATAAAAGTTTACTTTGAAACTGTGTGATATTTGCTGATACATCTGCATACTTCATTTGTGTTCTCATTAACCCACTTCTTTTATCTGTCATGCAGGTTTTGAGACCAGTTCTTTTTTCTAACATTGATTTACTGAGATACAACCACTGTGTCATTTGTCTGTGCTCAGACCTCAGCATCCACACTCACACATCTAAAGCTGGACCTGGAGAGTAACAGAGTAAATCCATCTCTGCTGGGCAGCAGCCTCACAAGTAGTAATTAGCTACATAAGCTGTTTTTTGAGTGCTGCTGGAGTTTTCTTTTCACAATTACTGTGAGGTAAAGCCTTTAGTCTGATCCTCCAAAGTCTTAGGAATATCAGTTCCAGCAAATAATTAAACTAAGTCTTGTATATACTTTAGAGATGCACTCTAGTCGTGTACAAATTTTTTTGTTTAGATCATTGACAAATGCAAAATGAACAATTTCATTCAATCGCCATTTATTTTGTCATCCATTTTCCTTTGCTGGTAAAAAGTCTTTCCTCTCACTTCTGCATTTATTTATGCTATTTCATGGAGTGATATAGTGGAGAAACCAGCATTCACTTGAATATTTCTTCCCTTATACGTAAAACATGAAGGACCCTAGGGGACCAGGTTTTAAAAAAACAAGAGTGTATTTCCAACAGTAACATCAACAAACTAAAATTTTTCCAGATACAAGTTATTTGAATTCCCAAATATAATATTTCTCTTTGATTTGCTGCTCTATCTTGCCTACAGTTAGCATAAGAATTACTTCAGCTCAACAAAACTGCTTACAGAGAATATACATGCAGTTACACTGAACCTGGCTAAAAGAACAGTTTGGTTTCTGGCAGGACACTGAAGGCGATAAGCTTTCATTTTAGTTTTGATACAGGAAATTTAGTAGCAAACCTGAAGCTGGTATTGTTCTTAATCTGTTCACTCCAAATGAGAGACATCGAACCCAGCAGTGATATTTATGAACCTCCCCCCAACAGTACTCTGCCCTGAATGCATGCAGAAGTTCACACTGACATGAAAAATATCTCCATAGGTCACCTTAAGGGAGGTCTGGCCTTGTTTTCTCCAGTTCACAGAGCTTCATTTTTTATTATTTCAAAGTCGAAAACATGAAAAAAAATCTTATACTTTTCATAGAGTGCCCGTAACAGATTTGTTTCAACACTGCATAACTTCCACTTTACATGCAGCTTGTGTCAATTTCATTATATGTCATAAAACTCAGAGTGATAATTTGTTTTATCTGTTCAGAAAAAAAAAGGAGAATTAGTTTTTATATGCACATTTTTTTTGTGGGTTTAATGTATTAGTAACAGATCTTATGCTAAACTTCTTAATCACTTTTTCATGAGGCAAGATTTTAAAATACTGTTTGACTATAATGAATGTTCATTTTCTTACAAACGCCATATGAAAATATGACACATGACACGCTTTCTCAAAAGAACAAGTTATTTCTGGTGTTGTAGTGCAGAAGTACTGATACAAACCATCTGATCTACTAAGTATAATAACTGCATAACATTTTTCAGGACAGTAAAACTATTTAGAAAGCCTGCCTTTTTAGAACGGCCCTCCATGAACCTCAGAATGTGACAGATTTCCCAAGTGAACCATAAACCAAACACATCTATAATATATATAAGTCAATTATCACTTTCAAATATAAAATTTGGTATATAATAAAAAAAAATCTTCTCTGTATGGCATGAAATTCAAGCTCAGGATAAATATATACAGAGAAAAAAAAAAGGTATTGAGCAAATGGACCACCAACTTCACAAAAAAAATCACCCGTGAAATCAATTTCCACTTTCACTTTTGACTTTGATATAATTAATGGAATATACCACGTCAATATTTTTTTCCCCTTTTCTGAGTAAATGAAACATTGCTGTTAAATAAGTTTGCAGTGAAAATAATATTGCAGTATAGAAATACTGTAGTGAAAACATAAGACAATTTTGTAAATTCTCATTTTGGACTGTTTTCACTGAGAACTTGGATATTCTACTTAATGGAAACCTCAAAACTACCTTAATTGTACTGGATCATTTGGACTTATAGTAAGTTTCATCCTTAAGGGAGTTTGGTCTCTTTCTGTAAGTACCTAAACCATTCACTCACTGTAAAGAGAAACTCGCTTAATATGTATGTAGTCATTAGGTTAATCTATATGTAGTCATTGGTTAAGGTGAATTTTTTCACATAAGTCTGTAGGACAAAGTAGTTTTTTGACAAAATGCTATCAAATAAAAAAAGACCAAAAATACTCAGAAAAGAAGGGGGTTTTTTTCAATTATCTGTGCTAAAAGAAATTCCACTCCCCAACCCCACCTCCTGCCCCCCAAAAACAAACCTTAAGACAATAAATCTGATGCTGTTATTTGTGAACTCAGTAGGAGAGCGGAGTAGCTGGTCTTCCAGTACATTCAATAGCCCCAAAGAGATGATGGATCTGCAACTTGATATGGTGAAAGGCTGGAACCCATAAGACTGTAAAGTGACACTGCATTGGGTTTGCATGACCTGGGTTTGGAAGTGGGGGAGTTGCTACAGGGGTGGCTTTTGACAGAAGTTGCTGTAAGCTTCCTCTGTGTCCAGCAGAGCCAATCCCTGGTGGCTCCAAAGATGGACACTGCAACAGTGGCTGAGGCTGGGCCAATTAGAAATGGTGGTAACAGTTCTGTGATAACATGTTTAAGTTAAAAGAAAAGAAAAAGGTTGTGCCACAGTTTTAATTGTGACCGGAGCAGACCACAGTGAGAACATGTGAGAAGAACAAGTCTGCAGACGCCAAGGTCAGTGAAAAAGGAGGGGGAGGAGGTGGTCCAGGCACCAGAGCTGAGATTCATCTCCAGCCCCTGGTAAAGACTGTGGTGAGGCAGCTGTGCCCCTGCAGCTCTTGGAGATCCATGGGGATGCAGAGATCCACCTGCAGCCCATGGAGGAGCCCATGTTGGAGGAGGTGGATGCCTGAGAGGAGGCCGTGACCCCATAGGAGACCCATGAAGAGAGAAGCCAATGCTGAAGCAGCCTGTCCTTGATGGACTGCACCCCATGGAAGAGTGAGTCATGCTGCAGCAGTTTGCAAGGAGCTGTTGCTCATGAGATGGAGCCTGTTGGAGAAATTTGTGGAGAACAATCTCCCATGGGAGGGACCCCACGGTGCAGCAGAGGAAGGACTGCTCTCCCTCAGCAGCAGAAGAAAACCTCAGGTGATTGTCGCAGTTTCTGACACACAAAGGACAAAGCAGGCACAGCAGAGTTCAGGGGAAACTTCCTCCTTCTCCTTTATCCAAAATCTGACTCCATTTATATACATTTGTACAAAGGTCAAGAGATTGGCTACACCTCATTAATCTGGATGGTGACCATCACCATCTATCACATTTCTCCTCCCAGAGGAGAAATATGTAAACATTCTAAAAATATATATTATTTACATGAAGCTGCATGACAATCTGCAATGCAAAGTTACAAGCACTCAAAAGCAAGAAAACCTAGGGTGACAGGTGATGAACTTATCATAAGCCCCTTTCCCTGTCTCCTTGCACGGCTGGATGTGGAGGTAGAGCTGGGAAGGAGGAAAGGGTGGGGGGAAGGTGTTTTAATGGCTTATTTTACTTCTCATTATCCTGTTTTGATTTTTTTAGTAATAAATTCACTTCATATCTCTAAGTTGAACCTGTTTTGCCCATGATGGTATTTTATGAGTGGTCTCTCTCCCAATCGTTATCTCAGCCCATGTACCCTTTGTTAAATTACTCTCCTCTGTCCATTCTGCAGAGAGTGAAAGAGAGGCTTTGGTGGGTGTCTGGCCAGCCTTAACCCATGACATCCATTATTGAATATACTTTGGCCTCCATGCTTCTTTTTATTCTACACAGCAGTAAATTGCATGTTTCTGAAGAAGATATAATGTATTTATTTATAAGAATCAACTAAAAAACCAACAAACAAAGGTGATAAAACTAGAATAGACTCTATTTATTCTATTTTTAATATATATATTTATAGAATAAGATTTTCCAGTTAAATGAAATAAACTATTTGTTATAAAACTTACGAGAGAAATGAGTATTTTTCATTTTTTCAGTTCAACATGAAAGCATATTTTGACATGTTAGTGTCTTCGACACAATGTGTTTTAGAAATAAAGCAAATGTTCAAATGGGTCACAGTTTTTTGAGTAAAGCTATAACTACCTATGTTTGTTGTTGTCATTTATATCAAGAATAATTTTCATTACCTTCTGATTAAGAATAATGTGTAATCAGGATTCACATTAACTATGAATTTTTAACATGTAAATGTAATTTCTAAAGTAAGAGTATTGACATTGAAACTAAAAAAAATAGAACACAAAGACTGATTTTAAGGTATAAAATCTCTCAAGTACATTTTGTCTCAAGTTCAATTTCTATTTGTTGAACAAAAAAGTGCTAGGGAAAAGTACAATCACTTTAAATTATTTGAGCTGGCATAATTTCTAGTAGATGCACATGCATATTCATCTAGTGTAAACTTTGGAAAATGAGTGATTTTTATGCTAATAAATAGTAATGATTTCATACAATCACCTTTATTTAATGTATTTCTCTTCATTGCCAATGATGGGATTCACTCCAGATGACCTATAATAAAAGACAGTTGCCTTAGACACCGAAGCAATGCTCTCATAGAACAGCACAGCACATTTTTAAATTAAAAACATTTCAAGGGAGTGATCAGTATCACTTTGACAATACCATAAAATTCATTATGAAACATGAAGAATAATGAAGCATGACAGCCATAAAAGGTCTAATGAAAATGCTCAGTTAATAAGAAGAATGGATTTACCCAATCGGAGCTTTCCAGTGATGTGTTTTGGGGTTTTTTTGAGCATTTACCTTCCATTTGTTTAGTTGAGGCTGCTTTTTCTGCCAGCAACACTCCCTTTTGGCACAAAAAATACCACATCAACATGATTGGTAAGATTTCTGACATGGCAGATAAATGGCAGTTATACAATTGTTCCCTCCAGCCTGTGCTTTGAGGTTAAACTGCGGCCAAACTCACTTCATTCTAGACTAAGCTACCCAAGCAGATTATCTCATGCCTATCCCTCAGGGTCCTTGTAGGTGCTTCTGCTTTCTTAACACCATGCCGAGAGGGTGTCCTGGTTTTGGCTGGGACAAAATTAATTTCCTTCTTAGTAGCTGGCACAGTGCTGTGTTTTGGGCTCAGTGGGAGAAGGCTATTGAAAACACACTGATGTTGCTGATCTGTGCTTATCCTAAGCCAAGGACTTTTCAGTGTCTCAAGCTCTGTCAGTGAGGAGGGGCAGGGGAATCTGGAGGAGGCACAGCCAGAACAGTTGACCCAAACTGGCCAAAGTCTTATTCCATACCATAGAATGTCATGCCCAGTATAAAAACTGGGAGCAATTGTCTGGGAGAGACATCACTATTCCCTCATGAGAGGCATGGAGATTTTAGTCAGAACAGACTGTGTCCTCCTACCCCTTATTTAATGAGCTCAGGAGGTAAATGGAAGGGAAAAAAAGACTCTTTGGAGGTCTATCCTAGGGAGAGAAGATCAAGAGCAGTCTTCTTTAGAAGTTCTTTAATATGTACAGTTAAGATTCCTTTCAACACTTGAGCACAGTCAGCTCTAAATGCCCATAACCTCTCTGTTGCATATGAAAGCAATGAACTTCACAAGGTTTCTACCTGTTTTACATTGTCAATGAAGTGCCTATGACTAGCAGGGGAGAGAAAGGACGCAAAATTTGATCTTTCAATAGGACTTTCTGGAAGGCTTCCAGGATTTGGTAAACAAGCTGACAAGTAACAGTGTTAAAACACACTTGCAGAAGTAGCGTGAGGGGATTTTCAGAAACCTTTGAAATATAGCAGTCCTATAAAAATAGGATCATTTCTGTCTAGGCTGATACGGAATGCGCACTGGTATTTGACTTCAAAATATAAAATAGTTGAAGCTCTTGATTTGGTATTGTTTTTATAAATATTAGGTGGAATCTAACAAGACAATTAAAGAAAACAGTCTGAGATTATTTATCCTCTAAGAACAAAATTTTCAGACTCCAAAAAAAGGAGGCTGAAATAACTCAATAAACCTCAGATAAGAGACATCAAAAAATACTCTCACCACAAAAACATGGATCAAAAAGTAGACAACCAGATCAAAGGAAAATGTGTTTTTCTAGTAGTAAAAGTCTTTAAATACTGAAAAACAATAAAGATGAACAAACTGAAGGGACTGGTTGGAAGTGAGGATACTGACGTAACAAGCATAGAAAAACTTCAACTAAGAAACAATTCATTTATGTGCCTTTGGAAACAAGATAACATATAGCACTGACAATGTGGATCAGGCTGCTAGAGAAAAGTTCCAGACTTTAAAGAAAACTGATATGCAGTAAATGAATTGACCATAACAATTATCACAATTTATGTAAACAAAAATGTCATGCTTAGATTAAAGAATATATTATTTGGTTTGCTTTAAATCATCATGTGTCCATGATAGGGCCTCAAAAATGCTAACATTAAGGTCACCACAAGGAATGAAAAGAGATAAATAGTTGAATAGTGAGGTACCAAAATGACTGCATTTTGAATTATCGAAAAGGAGAATATTAAGTAGCTGTAGTATAAATAAAGTAGCAAAATCTACACTGACACACTCTAAAAATACTGCACTTTGTCTCAAACTTCACTCTTTCAAAATCTGATTGAAAAATTTTCCTTCCTCTCCACCTTACATCCTCTTCATATAAAAGAAACTTCTGGAAAAAAGAAAACCTCCAAGAAATCATGGTAAAACATTAAGAGGAACTAAAATGAAATATATACATATATATACAGACAACACTCATTAACAGCATTTTGCCAGAAGAAATGATCAACCTCTGAGAAAAAGTGTTAAAAGAAATATCAAAGAAGTAAATCCAGACCATACAGTAATGGCAGAGCAAAGGTTTTTCACAGCACAAGAGCAGCTGTGCTGAGCCAGACCAAAGGCTGGCCAAGCCCCATGTCCCACTTCCATCAGTGATGACACACAGACTTCTAAGGAAGATCAAAATGATGATGCACGCTGTGAATGCCCTCTGAAGTCCACAGTGATTTACGACTCAGGAGCTTCTTGAAACAGAAACAGACCTTTAATAGAATCAGGTCTCTGGTATTTTTATCTAATATCTTTAAGTGATATTTTTGCCCAATTCCTTTTTTGATGCATGCAAACCTTTAGCATCCAAAATATCCTGAGCAAAATTTTTCCAAAGTGTATCCCATGAAGATGCAGCTGCCTCCAACTTAATACTGAGGTTTGGCTTGGTTTTAGAGTAACCTGTTTTTCAGATGTCAGGGGATAAGTAAGCTAACACTTTACAGGGTAAGGAAAGTAAAATACACAAACTGAAGTGAGACTGAATTAACAACTCAGAAATTCAGGAGAAAAGTACTAACATGAAACTACTCAGATCTATGGGAAAAACATAGAATCCACTTTTTGACAGAACCAAAGACCAACCCATGCCAGAGCCACAACAGGGCTGACTGACACTTCCCACTGTCATACGACTGCTGATAGAGAGAAGATCACAAGGCATGAGGGCACAAGAATGGGAATTTTTGCTCCCCATTGGGTGCTCTAGCCAGCCATTAATCATTGTGTTCTTGTAAGTGGTCCGTATGCTGCTTGCAGTATAATATATTGCTTTTTGTATAAAGTAAAGAATACTGAACGAAAAGTGACCTAGGGAAAGAGAGTTACCTAACTACATATTATGTAGACATCTACGTCCCTTTTTTTTTTGCTTTGAACCTACCACCTGCTAACAGCATATGATACTCTCATTCTCACTCTGGAAGAGAAAATGAACCATCTGTCCCTTTTTATCTATTCCTTTTCCCTTATGATAGGACAGATTTCTGTCAAAGCCTTCCCTAAATTGTCACTTTTCAGACTGAATAGTCCTGGGCTATTTATGAATTCCCTTGACTGCCATTCTATATTTTTGATTATTCTTGGTGGCTCTTTGTGAACCTCTTCCAGTTCTGTTACATTCTATTTTAGATTTTGGGATAAGAGCTTCTTCTACCAATACAATTATGTTTCCTGTTTTCTTTTCTAGTCTTTTCATTACAGTTCTTCATATTCAATTTATTTTTGACCACTGCTGAACACTGAGCTGACATTTTCATGGAGCTATTCATCATAAGATCCAATTTCTGAATTATAACAGTCAATACAGAGCATATCACTAATGAATGAAGTATCATTTGAAAGTAGAATTTGTATCCACATGAGGGAAAAAACCAACCAACCAACCAAACAAACAAACAAAACAACAAAAAAACCCCACCAAACAACAAAGTATAAGGTCTGCTTTTTAAAAAGTAAAAGTAAAAAAGGATGATGGAAAAGGAATAAACTTATAGACAAGTAAAACAGTATTAAAACATGTATATATTATTTGGTTTATAAGGCAAGAGTTTGGTAGTGAAAGGGCTGCAGAGGTGGCCTCTGTGAAAAAAAGAAAAAAAAGGCTGGGGTTGTCCATGTATTTAATACAGCGGTTTACAGACACCTGCAGAAAGGGCCCACTGCTGGCCAAGGCTGAGGCCATCGACAATGCTGGGAACACCACTGGGATAACATATTTGAGACAAGGTAAAGGAACATTGCAGGTGTGAGAGGAGTGAGAATATGTGAGAGGAACAGCCCTGCAGACCCCAAGGTCAGTGTAGAGGGAGGGGCAGGAGGTGCTCCAGGCACTGGAGCAGAGATTCCCCTGCAGCTCCTGGTACAGACCCTGGTGAAAGAGCCATGCCCCTGCAGGCCATGGAGGGCCATGAGGGAGAAAATGACCAAATAGCTCCCGCAGTCCCTGGAGAATCCCAGCCACAGCAGGTGGATGCCCAAAGGAGGCTGTGACCCCAACGGAAAACTTTGCTGGAGCAGGGTCCTGGCATAACCTGTGGCCCAACAAGAGACCCTGGCTGAAGCAATCTGTTCCTGAAGAACTTCACCCTGTGGAAGAATGGGGAAATAGTTAATGTCTCCAACATGAAGGACCCCACAGTGGAGCTGAGGAAGACCATGAGAAGCAACATTAACCCCATTTCCCAGTACCATGGTACTGCTCAGGACATGAAGGTAGAAGAGTCAGCAATGAACATGAGCCTCGGATGAAATGGGGGTGTGGGTGGAAGGTGGTTTTATATTTGTTCTTACTTCTCATTATCCTATTCTCTCGGATAAGTAAATTAAATTTACTTCCCCCAAGTAAAATGCTGTTTTGCCTAGGATGACAGTCAGTTGTTGGTCTCCCTGTCCTTATCTTGACCCACAAATTTTTCAAACATATTTTTTCTCCCTGTCCTGTTGAGAGATGATTGAGATGTTACAAGAACAGAAAAGATGTGGCCGCTGACTGAATATTTTATATCAGTGTGGAAATCGGAAGGAGCTTTTCCTCTGACAAGTGAGTCATTGAAACAGTCTCAGACTGAAGTGTCAGTGGAGGATGTTTTAGAATAAATTAGTAAAATAAAGAGTAAAATATCTCCAGTACCATATGTTATTCATTCAGAAGCTCTGAAGGAGCTCAAGTAGTAAATTGTGTAATTGTTAACTGCAGTATATAATTTATTACTAACATCACCATTAGTAAAGGAATTGAATTTGACAAAAGCTACGGATTTATAAATTTATCATTCTGGAAGACATGTGAAATTATAGGTCTGTACATTTGACTTCTGAAGTCTGCAAATTGCTAGAACCTTTTGGTAGATTTAGCAGAGACATAAATGTACATGGAGCAATATAAGATAGAAAACAAAGCTTTTGTAGAGGGAAATTGTGGTTCACAAAACTTTTAGAGTTTGTTGAAGAATCAATGAGCATGAAGATAACTCTGATGCAATTGGCAGATTGGTTTTGGATTTGAAAAGATTTCTGAACAAATATTCTTGAACAAAGAGAGAAATCTACCACACGATGGAATGAAAGTTTTCCCACAGTGGAAGGATACTGCCATTGATGTGTCCAGATGATTTGAACCAGGACTTGTGATGTTCATCAGAAAAGACATTCTGTAGAAAGGTGATATGGAAAAGTTTGCTGATTACAAAACTATTACTCACTGTATTCAAAACTGAAATTAATTGCAAAGGTTGCCGAAAGATCTCAGAAAACTGAATGAGTCAAGTTCAATGTCACTAAATGCAAAGCAACATAAATGGAGAAAAAAAGATAACATATGCACAATTTTCCTTTTACCTGTTATCTTATGGCAAAAGCTCTTGCATGGATCAGTGGAAAACAGACAGCATAGTAAAAAATACATTACTAGGAAATTATTAGAAATTACAAAAGTAAAACAGAGAATGAAACGGTCACTGTGATGCCACATAAACCTGTGTTGGGTTAAAAATGTAAATTATTCTCTGCAGCTCTGGTCATTCAGTTAAAAATGACACAGCAAATTACTCTTGAAAACTTACCCTTCCCACTTCCAGGTGACATGTTCAGGATTACAGAATGAGATAGACTAGACCTGGGGTGCGCCTGACCTCTGTCTATTTGACTTTAAAATTATATCAATTGATCTAGTAAAGGATTTTAAGCCTCCCTGAAAATGTTGTGTCTCTAATTCTCCCAAGATCTTTGGAAAAATAACATAAAGGTCTTCCTATCAGCCTGTATTTCTTTTTGGTTAATCAAGTAGAGAACTTTAACTTTTTCTCTAGAGAAACTTGCGGCCCCATAGTCCACACTTCCTCTCTGAAGGCAACATTTCTATGTCTTCCAGAATCTATTCCAAATTATGTCAATTTTAGGAGGTCTTTTCTAGCTAAAATCCATCCTGAAACTTGATTTTTTCTACCTCAAAATGAGTGAGATACATATCTTGCTTTTCACAATCTATTATTAGTAAAGAATTCTTCCCTGGACAGCTTTGCAGGAATATTTAGGTATAAATGTTAATGAGCTATAAATGTCCATTTGATCTGTTAGAGCATGGTGGTAATAACATCAAGATTGTGGGTATGGTCCTTGAACGAGCCATTACTTAAGAGCTGGAGTCAATGATCCTTGTAAGTCCCTTCCAACTCAGAATATTCTGTGATTCCATGACCTATAAGTACAGGAAACATATACGTATCTTTTATAGTGGGTAATCTAAAAGTAGGTTCCATTTACAGCTGAAATCCATGTCCTTGTACCTTTTTCATTCAGGCTAAAGAGCAGGGGAAAAAAAAAGGTTTCATTCATCATCATATTCTTCCTGCTACTAAGGGTAGAGGAAGAAGACTTGTATGTGGATGCTTTTGGGAACATAGATTGAAGAAAAATCTTTGTCCAAAAGCATATTGAAGTACCAATGCATAGTAAATTCAGATACAGTTCAGCTGAATTATAAGTCTCTAGGTACAAAATGAATACATCAGCATTCATTTGTAATTCGTGGCTTTACACATAGACGTGAATGAATAATCCCTTAACAGAGGAAAACTGAAGGGATAAAGCAGAGATCTCATGTTTATTTCCTCACTTTAATGACAAAACCAAGAAAAAGGGTAGAAATGTCACTGACAGTTTGGTGTGATGGATTGGTCTATATGCCTGAACATTAGGAACAAGCAACCCTCAATATCTGAAGGAAGACTGCCTAGCGTGTAAACATTAGATAGAATTGAAAGCGGCAGTTTCCACAGGCCCCCTACCAGGAGAAGGCACAGGGGGTGTATGTTCTTTATTGCTTGACACTCATGCATAAAGACAGCGCAGCTTCTGCAATCTAAGTGAAACTCCTTAGGTTTAATGTTCCATTGAAATTTTGCTGAAATGTAAAACATATTTCAAAGGAACAAAACATTTTCTCAAGCAGAGACCATTTTACTGTCATGGTAGATTTTTCTCTTTTATGGAAGCTAATTCCTGAAATAGACATATATTGGAAAAGCCAAACTGCCAGGGTCACTGCTGGCACCACAAAAATGTTCAAAGTAGCATTTTAACATCAAAGAATGCCTGTAATTGAAGCGATCGTTCAAAGCACGCCAGCAGTGCTGCAATAGCTGCACCCGTGCAGCACCCCAAACCTTTTACAGACTGTGACAGAGTCAGATTTCACTGATCCTTGGCTGGTTTTACTCCTACCTTGGACCATTTAATTTGCAATATGCATCCTGAATCAACTGTATTGGCATAACTAAGCAGTGTCAAAGGGCTGCACAGGGGTAAGAATAATTGGCTGAAGGTGGTGGCATTCTGAGTTTCTTAAACCAGATTTGCTGAGAAGGGCAATTTTTCATGAAACTACAGATGGGGCAGGCATAAAAGAACAGAGTCAGGCTCATATTTGTTTGAAGAACAGTAGGAAGGTTTTTTCCCTCATTTCTTTTTTGTTGTATTCTACTTGAAAAGAACACCAACTAAAATTTCTTTCTTCATTAAAAGGTTTTTTTCATCCATGCATTAGTTAGCCTTAGTTCACGATTAGTATCAGAAAAACAACGCAGTTCTGAACACAGAGCACAGAGACCCTGAAAAATAAAAGGTATTTACAATCCAACTCTCTCAGCATCTGCCATGTATAAAACTCACAGGGAAAAATACACATTTAAAAAACAGTTAGGTTTAAAAATTGAAATAAGAGACTTCAGACAATCTTTTGGAGAAACAGCAAGAGATAAAATACAGATCTATAGAAAGAAAATGCTGGGCAAAATTAAGGCAAGCACATAAAATGAATTCCCATTAACAACTATCAGTGAGACACTTCCAGTCATATCTCGTGTTTTAAGAGGATAGAATAACTCTTTCAGTATCCAGCTCAAAATATCATCTAAACGACCATGCTGTGATAATACTTCCAGTGCTTCTCACTCAGCACGTAGGACAAGAGCTTCATAAGAGGTCCATTAAAAGAGGACAAATGTGAATTTTGTAAGCATTGTATTGCTTTTTTTCATGATCCTTCAGCTCTATAGCTAGGTACTCTCTTCATATTTCAGGCCAACTGCCATGAGGATTTGTTGTTCTGAAGGGTTTTTTCCCTCTCTTTCAGTTTTTTTAAAAACTTCCTTTGTGATTCTTTAAAAAGTTAATAGATCTCTTGCAGCTGTTAAGTATCATCTGTCATCATTGGGCTGCTTCCACCTCTTTAGGAGGCAATCTTGCTTCTTTCTGTGAGTCTCACTCCAGAATAACTTCAGGTTAAAAAGACTTATGTGTGGCGGATGAAGAAGCTGCAAACCAGTTCTTTTGGTTGTTTATGGAACAAAGGCTGTTCACATTTCAGCCTCTTCACACTAAGGTGTTAAGATAAACAGGTTGTCCCTCTGGAGGCTTTCAAGGACAGGTTGAAACAGAGAAGTTACTGTTCTCCGTTCATTATGTGGGAGCCCTTGTTATTTACCATTGGAGAATAAAGTATAAAACTTAGTCCAACTTTTGTCTTTATGCTGCTCAAACTGGAACCCAGACAAAATATGTTTTTCTTTTATAAGGAGATGGAAACTTTTCTTTAAAACAAAAATTCTTCATGGAAACTGACTGAGAAGCCTTGTACTCTGTTCTGTTTGGGGGTTTTGGTTTGGGGTGGAGTTGTTATCCTTATTTTCTCTTTTTAATTTTATTTCATGCAAATTTACACTGCAGATACTATAAAATATAGTGCATTTCAATCTAAGTTTTCAATACTAAGCAATACTACAGTATATTCTACTAAAATTTTGGAAGCAACTTTTAAATGAACACCTTATTTGTGTATTTGCTCTTGTATTTGTTTGTTATAAGTTTACGTGAGCTAATTTTTTCAAATAATTTTAAAATAAATTAACTATTCTAATTAATAGCATGAACCCACCTTTGTATGTCATTACAGTAAGGATACAAGGATTATAGACAGTATACTTGTGGGTTGCATAAAACACATCCATTTTGGACAAATTCCTTCTGTTGATGGAAAAAGTGGCTCAAGCAGCAACACTGATATAAATTAAGGCCTCTTTCCAGAGATGTTCTAGAAGCAGATCTGTGGCCAACTGGCTCTTAAGAAGATCACCAAGAGTGGTAACAACAACACATAAACCTGTTTTTTGTACATCACTTTGCCTCCACCGTAGTGGTACCGATACTGACAGGAGATTAATCCCTCTCCTAGAGTATGCGAAAATTTGTCAGCTGAAGAAGATTCTGGCTGCAGACATCCATACTAACAAAGATGATACTCCTCCTGGTGATATGTGAATATTATGAGAATTAGTTACAGATCCCTTTCCTGCTATGTTTACAACTGACTGTGCTACTGCAAGGAACATTGCCAGAGTAATACAAATAGGTCTGCACACTGCTGGGATTAGTTTCAGTAAACTGTTTTGCTTGTGCATCCAACCATGAATCATTTATGACATGAAAGTATAAAGTAACCGACAAACAGCTCACGATAAAATGGGGGAGTGAAGACATTTGTTAAGAGTATTGTTCTTTTGATTGTGAGTACCTTACTGCATCCCTAAAATTCACTTCTCATGCTTTAATAAGGGATACTGTAAAACACAAAATTGGCTCAAGAAATGAAAATTAAAAGGAATATACCAATGGTTATATTTTAACTGCTTTTGAAAATTTCATTTGAAAAAAGGAAAGGGGAGTAGGTAACAGAACAGTACCTTGTTATTAAAAGATTATTGCAAAGGAAACAAAGTCTGACATCTGCATTAATTAATACCTTATTCCTTGGAAATTCCTATTGTTATTATTGACATTGCTTATAAAATATGTTTTTTCCCATTATGATACAAGTCACAGTGGCAGAATGTCTTAAAATGGATATGGCCTTGTAATATGTAAAAATGTTAGAAACTGGTTTTATAGACAGCTGAAAAATGATTAGGTAAGGCAGAACTCTACTAAATGATGTATGTTTTGTTTCTCTCATACAGTTTTTTATCTAGCTTGATATATTCAGCCTGCAGCTGTAACATGACAATACCATGAAAAACATGCTTCATTCTTACTGATGTGTTGAAATACCCAGGGAAGTGCTTGTCGCAGAATTGTTTTTTGGTTTTTCCTCCATTTCAACTAATAAAAAGCCAACCATCAATATGGTTTCTGTAATATTGCCAAAAGTTGTCTCTGAATGGGGTTAATTTAATCACAAATACTCAGTATTCACAGTAAGGACACCATCATTCATAGACTTTCCTAAAGTAATTGAGTTCATAAAGAGAGCAGGACACAAGAGTTGAAATCCCTAATGCCAAAGCCTGAATGGACCATTCAACCGTAATTTTCATGAACAGACGTATCACACACTTTCAGGACTTCAGGTGTTTTATTTTCTGAATTCCCATAGGTTCTCTCCCACTTTCTCTTTGAAAGGATGTTGGTGTGACCTGCTTCTCACTGTCACAGCTGCCTGAGCTCTGCCAGTAAGTGACAGACGGTTCACATAGTCAGCAAATGAGCTTCACGTCTAAATGGTACTGTTTTCCTTTCCAAAAGTGTATTCCATACAAGGTCAGTGGAAAAACTTTGGAGGTTCACAGTTCATTAGGGAAATCAGCTGAAGGGCTTGCTGCAGCTGGAGTTTATTTTAAATCGCGCTGGCATCTGTAAAACAGTGACATCAAAAAATTATTGTCAACAATATCTGCTGTGGTCACCTTCCAGGGAATTGAGCCTCATTGAAATGAGGGGCCTGCAACTCAGGAGTCTGAATTCAAAGCTAT
Organism: Cyanoderma ruficeps; assembly: GCA_008694505.1. NCBI lineage: Eukaryota > Metazoa > Chordata > Aves > Passeriformes > Timaliidae > Cyanoderma > Cyanoderma ruficeps. The sequence goes on from VZDJ01000158.1 coordinate 12,871,248, forward strand.
GCTCCCAGGAAAATGTGGTGACAGAAAATGTTGTACTAGGGTTTCAGCTGGTGTAACATGTATAACACGTAGACTTTAGGACCTCAAGCTAGTTTGACAGGAGTAGAAACAAATTTACTTTCTTTCTCTGTAAAGTGCAATACAATGTATACCAGTCTACTAAACTTTTAGAGTTGTTGTTTGTGGCACCAGTAGTACAGCTAGGGGCAGCATGAGCAGGATCAAGAAGAGTGACATGGTCCTGGGAGCAGTGGTAAGGTACTCTGGACCAGAGACAGTCTTTCATTAGCCCTTCTGGTCAAAGGGAAGGTGTTCGAAAGGGCCAGTTGAACCTGGTGAATCAACAAGTGATTGCAGGCCTGGTGCCACAGCCAGGACTGCTTGGACCATGGGACTCACAGTGAGATACCTGATTTAGTGGGGGCTGAGGGACTCCATCTGTCAGAGAGGGTGATGAGCGTTTTCTTGCTGAGATGGTGAAGAGGGCTTTAGACAAGTTGCTAGAAGAGGGAAACTACAACCCATCCTACTCCTACCGGTGTAGTGCCTGTGCCAACAAAAGATGCTGAGAGTCTGTAAAGGGATCACAGGTAGGCAGGAAAGCATCTGAAGAGCAACACAAAGGAATTCCATCCACTCCAGCTCAGCTTCATCTGCTGGCCAACATAAATGTCTCTCTGTAAACACACATAACATGGAGAGTAAACAATAGAAGTTGTAGACACACGCATCCCTACAGGGCTGTGACCTTATTGACACTACAGAGACATGGGAGGATGGCTCCTGTAACTGGAGCATTGTAATGGAATAATACAGACTCTTTAGGAAGGACAGGCAAGGAAGGTGAGGAGGGAGTGTCATCCTTTATGTCAATAACCATCTGGAATGCATGGAGCTCTGCCTGGGGACAGAGGAGGAGCTGACCAAGATCAGAATTAAAGGAAAGGCAGGGACAGGTGACATTAGCAAGAATCTGGTACACGCCACTTGATCCAACATATGAGTGAAAAGGTGTTTTTAATTTTACCTCTCATTATCCTGATCTGATTTATTAGTAATAAACTCAATTAATATCTCCAAGCTGAGTCTATTTTGCATGTGACAGTAGTTGGTGAGTGATGTCTGTCAGTCCTTATATCAACCCATGAATCCTTTGTTATCTTTTCTCTCCCTTGTCTACTCGTGGAGGGGAGAGATAGAGCAGCTTTTCTGAGTGTCTGGCATCCAGCCACGGCCAACCCACTGCATAAAATTAAAGCTCTGAAAGAATTAAACTTGTCCAAGGTTATCAAGGGCATCAAGAAAAGCTTCTATAGGTAAGTTGGTGATAAAAAGAATGCTGGGGAAAATGTGAGTCCTCTTTGGAAGGTTCCTGGTTACCTGGAACATGGAGAAGGCTGAGGTACACAATGATTTTTTTGTCAACAAGTCAGTCACATCCTGGGCTGAACCTAAAACAGCATGGCCAGGAGGTCAAGGTGGGTGATTCTACCCCTCAACTCTGCCTTTGTGAGACCCCCACCTCAAGGGTTGTGTCCAGCTCTGGATGACATGACAAGGCCCAGAGCAATTCCAGAGGAGGCCACGAAGAGGATCAGAGCACTGAAGCACCTCTCCTGTGAAGAGAGGCTGAGAGAGTTGGGGTTGTTCAGCCTGGGTGTAAGAGAAGGCTCCAGGGAAACCTTAGAGCAGCCTTTTGGTACCTAAAAGGGGCCTCCAAGATAACTGGAGATGGACTTTTTACAAGGACATGTAGTGACCAGACAAGGGGTAATGGCTTTAAGGTGAAAGAAGAAAGATTTAAATTAGATATTAGCAAGAAGTCCTCACTATGGGGGGTGGTGAGAAACTGAAGCAGGTTTCCCAGAGATATTGTGGATGCCCCATTCCTGGAAATGTTCAAGGCCAGATTGGATGGCGCTTTCAGCAACCTGGCCTGGTGGAAGTTCTCCCTGCCCATGACAGAGGAGTTGGAACTAGATGGTCTTTAAGGTTCTTTCAAAACCAAACCATTCCATGTTTCTTTAATGCGTTTATTCTATGATTCATATCAAAGTGTATTCTATTACTTTTTCTTCTCTGCCCACAGTATCATCTGCAAATTTAAATTTTTATTCTCCTACCACAAAAATCCACCATCTGTTACAAAAAACATTTATTGTTCAACTTTTAACAGTCTAAGTGGCATATTAAGATTGTTTCTGGGTCAAAATCCTTGGGTGAAAGAACAATGTGGGATAAATACAAACACAAGTAAATCCCATATTCTCTTCAAATTTCTTCATCATAGACATATTGAGGCCTTCATTTACTATCCCACAGATACAACTACTCCTCCTGCTCTGTTCAACTAAGAAACCTTTCCACAGAATTATGCTTTCAAATTTGACCTTTTTAAATTTATTTTTTTAAGACAGCTGCCTGTCTTTTCTTCTCACATTCACTGTTGTTGCTGTTATTTGGTTGTTGTGGCACTTGGTTCCCTCAGTCAGTACAACTGCTCTCTGTAAAGATCTTAATTGTTTAAACTGCATAATTCAATGACAACTTCACTGCCTTGCTCTCTCAGGCTTCTCTCGCCTTGCTTGGATCTTGTTTGCCATGATCTGAGACGGTGTTTCATGGCAAGAAGCAGAGCAGCACTACACCATTCCTGTGGAGAGGAAAAGGCACTTTCTTTAACATTAACTGCAGATCACTCAGGACATATTCCTGGTTTCCCTGTGGGTCTTTTTTTCCTATTGATAGTCATTTCTGGGTAAAGTTTCCTTGACACCTGACTTGAAAACATTTCCCTCTTCCTTGGGTGTGTGCCCAGCTCCAAGTCAGAATATAACATGCAGGTGCACCAAGTCTTCTTGCCTGCAGCTGCATGCCCTAATCTCCAACAAGAGGGAACTTTAACATGTCAGAAACATGTATTCTCCAAACAGGTGCCAGTCTTGATATTTAGAGAGACCAGAGTCCCAGTGTGCACTACGGTGCTTGTCAAAGCAGACATCTCTGCAGAACCTTGGTTCCTGTCCACAAGCTGACTGCTGCTGTGTAACAGGGCTCAAACTATAAGTCAGAGTTGCAGTGGTATGAAGATTCAGTGGGGAAAAAAGAGTATAGCTCCCACAGAGGTTTTACTCCTCCTGGCTAAACAAACTCAGTCTTTTCTCTTCTACCTGGATGTGTTCACCTGTGCACTGAGTGATCTCGCCAACCTTCATTAACACAGCTAGTGAAAATATTTTATGTTTTGGAACACAGACCTATACTGCAACTGGTGGAAAAGATACAGAGCATTCATGTCTTGTGAAGCAGAACTTCAATGTCTAGCAATACTCACAGTCTTTCTGCATTTATCAGGGGTGGATGATAGTCCTAATTAAACACTTCATGGGTTGGCAATTAGAATATTATGCTTAGCTGGGGACACCACATGTTCACTAATACAGTAGAGTAACCAGCAAAAGAATTACATCTTTATAATATCTACAGTAGAGTACCTTGTACACGAGTTACATCTCTATGTATCTCAGTCTCTTGGGTTAGTACATGGGGCTTTGCCTTGATATACACAGAAAACAGTCTTATTCCTACACCCAAGCAAGTGGATGCTGCTGCTGACTGCTCAGCATTGGCTGAAGCCAGTCAGCCTTTACAAAGCTCTAAGCAGCTGTCCTCCAGGAAACTTGCATCTAGCCATATGTGATCTGAAATAGAGATTCGACATGGGTCTAGAGTTTACTACACATATCCCAGCCATCCCTCCTGCTTCCATGATAAATAATTATCTTTTGGTTCTGTCCAGATATTAGACAATATAAAATAATGCTACAGGTCACCATACATGTTTAGCATATTTTTCTGTTTACTGTCCTTCAGGTTTCTTCTCATTTTCTTTACCATGTTTAACCTCTTTTATACAGTCCTCTCCTGCCTCTTTTTTTAGGCAGCTTGCGGGTATCTGTATGGAGGCTTTTCAAAATGGGTGCTCTGGAAAAGAGAAGAAGCCTAGTAATCTCCTGAACCAACCCTACAAAGAAAAATATCTGTCTTCTTTTTCTGTATACTCCAAGCTGTTTCTTGACTAAAACTAAAGCTTAACCTGTCAGGCTTGCTTTAATCCTTAAAAAATACAACTGCAGCAACGATCTTTGAGAGAAGTAAACAGAGATAAGCCTAGTCTGAGGAAGTGAGGGGATTAATTGAGTATCTCTGAATGGCTAAACCACTTACAATCATTCTTTGTAGCATATCCATCATGTGTTTGTTATCCTACTACGTGCCAAGAAAAAGAGTGTCAAAATAAATATGGGTAAACCATATTCCTAAATCAGCCTCCTTTTTCACTGCATACATATGACTGGCTGTACAGCAGAGCTCCTGCAGAGCTGCATGACATCCAGGGTGTTTGCTTATCCAGAGTGGAAGAAGTTCACAGAGTGGCTGAAAATCACAAATACCAGGCTTGGATACAGCTTGTTATAGTTTGCTCCGCTTCACGAGAATAACCACCATGAATCATTTTGACCAACACCGTTTTAAACTAGCGCAGCTAAATCATTTGTGCTTTGAAAGTCTATCAAATAATTCATTCATCTCCCAGCAGGTATTCAGAAAAGAGATTTTCTTGGCATGCTAAGCAATATACTATCATCAGAACTATCACTGCCCTCTCACTGAAAAGGAGAAATGAGCAGATATGGGTGGCTGGACTGTGAAATATTGTTTCAGGTTGTTAAAGCTCATTTTAATGTATAGATAAACAACCAGATGGTAACCTGCTCTCAGAGAAACACGTTATTGATCAGATTATTTATTTTCAATACTTTCTTCAATGGCTTTCAATACTTTCTTTCAATTACTTTCTTCAAAGGATAAAACCTGACAGCCTTCTTGTAAATTGTGTTTGAAATGAAGATTAACAGTTTTAGTAACATGGGTTTTTCTCCATTTCTTTAAAACAAATTGACATTCTGGCATTAAAACACATCAAGACAGAATGTAGACAGGTATAACTGTGGCAGTAAGTGAAATTCTTTCAAACAAAAATGCATCAGAGCCAAACTGATAGTTCAACATCCTGTATTTTAAACACATGAGACAGGATTTTAGAGAAAGCATGGAACCAAAAGAGATATCTGTCTTAGTAGGCCCAGTGCAAACCAGTCTGCTAAAATGTTTTTAGCAGTTGGTAAGATAAGGTTTTGGATAGCTTTCCTGTGAATATTGTGGCAAAAAAAAGACATCCCAAACTGATATTCATGTAATGATTGAGATTATGACTTGGCTGAATGCAATATCAGAAGCTGAAATTTGTTCAGTCCAGAAGGTCATTCTTAGTGTTCCTTCTAAATTATTAGGAATAGGATTTCACTCCTCCCCAAAGCAGCAGAAACATGGTTTGTTTGGGATTTGTTTTTTTCTATTTTTTTCCCTTTTTACTAAATATGATAGAACTATTTGCAGCCTGATGGGCTATTTGGGGAATCATACATGTAAATTTTGACAAATTAAATTAAGACAACGTCATGAAAATTATGTCGTATTTTGGAAAAAAAATGTTGGCGAATGTAGGTTAGACCCTTGGACAATTTTAGAGCTGAAAACAAATATTTACTTAAAAATTTGATATTCAAGAAGCAGAGGTAATGTATGTAACAAGAAAAGGTACTACTTTTACCAGGACTGAAGAGTAGGGTGAAGTTTCCTTACATTTCCTGACTTGCAGGAAAGGTCTAAGGTATGTTTTCAGGCAAATACACCTTTATTTCCCAAGGGAAAATGTGTCATGTAGAGCTGAATACATTCAGAAAGCAAGGAACTATTCTGCTGAGCAGGTACAGCACTGGGAGCAGTCAGAGAGTAAAAAGAAAAGCCTCGGACAATGTAGATTTTCACAGCCAGTAAACCTTCGTGGTCACAGAGCAGAAGTTTGAGGATGTTATGTTTTCATTTGATTATCACATAATGGAGATTTAATAGTGAAGATTAGATGGGATATAAATCATCCTGTGAGTTTTAGTCCATAGCTTACGGACGTGTCAACCACAGTTATGAGCTTATGCATAGTCACATATTTATTTTCTTATAAGGCAGTTTATACTGCAAGGGGTTAAAAGACTTTTATGTGAGAAGCTGTCATAAGGACTTGACATAATTATAACCGACCTATAAGCAGTTTGTTTATCTGCTCATCCCTTTTTCTTTGTGACACATTTACCCATGTATGGAACAGATATACCAACCTCCTACACTATGGAGAATATTTGAAGCAGTAATTGGATACAGGCGCACCCATGGAGAGAAAAAAGAAAGCGAGAAAACATCATCCCAAAGTGATATGTGTTTGAAAACAGGTAATGGGAATATTCAAAGAACCTGAAGCATTTGAAGTGCCAGTGACAGCTTTACTTTTAATCACAAGGATATTCTGGTCTTGTTTCTACAAACCTCTGCTTTGATATTTTCCTACCTCACTTCTTTATATTCTTGCTTATCCTACTACCATTGTCTGTCTCTAGACTGTGAGCTCTGCAGAGCAGAGCATCTCACTGTGTTTGTTTAGTAATGAGGATACCAATCTCAGATGAAGCCTGTAGTCACTGCTGGAAGACAGCTATAATGATTTTGCATTCACTTCAGAAACACAAGTAATAGAAACAGTTGGACATTTTTACTTCTTCACAGAAGTCAGTATACCACTGTGGGACAATGTCCTTTCCTTCCACACTCTGTTCCCACACTCCCCCTGTGCAATGTAACTCTTCTTCCCTGTTTTGTCAGTGGAGGTTGTTTACTGGCATCAACTTAATCTAGTTCAATCATTTCTTTAACGTCAGTTAAAATTCACAGCCATGTCTGAGAAAAGAATTTTTGTTCAGCAGCTAGCTGATTACTTCTACAAGACACACATTTAAAGCAATCCAGAACTACAAAATTGCACTTCCTGGGCATATTAGCCACATTTTTAACATTAACTGATCTCTATAATGATAATATGTGAGCTTTAGCATAACAGAAAACAACACTGCTCCATTGCTGATTGTTTGAGATGCAGAGCAATGACAAATTTGATGGATTTATGTCTTTCAAATGGTAGACAAGAAGGTTGGGATGTGGTTTCCCTTGTCAAAAATATTTTCTTTAATATTCTAATTTGGATTTAAGGGAATGTTTAAATGGACTATCCAGTTTGCCCTTTTACATTTTATCAGTTATTAAATTGATAATTAAATTACTGGATCAGGAGTCAGATATATTTAGTACTGAGTTTGCCTCAGACTCTCACTCTGACACTGAGGATCACTCCACGACTCTGTGATTTAAGTTCCCTAACCCAGGAACAGGGACTTTGAGACTGCATTATTGCTTTTGTATTTGGGATATAAAGAGTATAAATAGGGAGTATAGGAACAGTGTAATACTTCACAAGATTACTTCTCTGAATAAATTGAAGTACTACTACAATATAAAAGGTCACACAACAGTCTTGTTAAAAACAGAACTTCTGGCCTCAAAAAATATAATAATATTGTAAGGGTCAAGAGGTAGGATAATTTATTAACAACCTGCTATAATTGGTAAAATTGTTAACGGAACTTGAAAGTATTTAACATTAGGCTGTGAGTAAAGCTTTGATTACCTCAGGACTGATATCTGGTCTGAGATGCTAAAATACTAGGTCCTTTTTACCACTGTATGCTTGCCTGCTTTGTTTTCTGAATAACTCTGTAAAAGCATTTGCATAAAAGACTGCCAAGAAGGTAGGTGTACAGCCAGGCTGATGGGCTGGCAGCTGTAGAAAAATTGGAGGTTTGGGTACTCCTTTGAATTGTGATCTGTTTTTTTAATATGAAAAACAACATCGTTGCCCCAAAAAAATCATACAGAGAATGTGTAAAGAGAAGCAGCTGACACGAGTTGTAAATTTTGGAAAACCAAATTCTCCTCCTGAAGCATAGAATGGATATTCATGGGAGGAAAGAATAATGAGCTGAAAGCCTTCAGACTGAAATAGGCTTAAAATAGCTGCTCTTTGATTTCCTAAGAAATTTCCCAAGACACTGGGACGATAGACAAAGGAAAGCAGCTTTCTCACCAGTTACTTTCAGAGCCCTTCACCAACCATGCCCATCAGCTGTGGCCTGAGCCTACTGCCTGTCCAGGCCCTGCTGAAATGCCTACTGCTCCTCGCTGGGCTCGCTCAGTGCACGGCAGCACCGCTTGCTCTGCAAGAATGTTTAGCCAATGTACAGACCCAACAAATAGAACCGAGGCTTCTGAAGCCTGGAGAGGTGAGACCTGAAACAGATCAAGTGAATAGGACTTCTGCCCATGGTCCTTAACTTCTAGGGTAAGCAATGAACCTTGTAATTTGAGTCAACTTAATTAAAATAATACCAAGACAGAGAACAATAAGGAGCAAATAATTAAATCTCATACTACAAACCAACACAGAGCAAGTGCAGAATGAGCACACGGGGCATACTAAAGGTATTTTAATCAAAGCATATTGATGTTCAATGAAATAATTAAAAAAAGAAAAAAATCTAAATGCAGAACTTTAAATGAAAAACACAGAAGAAAGCAATAACAACCCTCTGCTGCTTCTGAGGCAGCGAGGAAAAAAATATAATGAACAGATAAGTAAATATAACTCTTTAAGCAAAATAAAAGACAAATGGATCACAGAAACCTACCAAAATATATTCTTAATACATTTTCATTTTACAGAAGCATAAGAATTATGTTCACCTGAATTTTTATTAGTTTAACTCGTGCACTGTAGTGTTGCAGAAGGATATGATTTTCTTTGCTTAAAATTGACAACAAATGGAGGGACTGAACACAACACTGAAAAGCACATTTTTCATTATATGAGTGCACTGAGGTCCTTGAAACAAGCTGAGTAAGAACTTCACATATTTTTTCCTTGGTTTAGATGTGTGGCTAAAGGGGTTACTGGCCCTCACAGCTGCTGGTTGCTGGTCACTTCCCCTTGCAGACCTTGCTACCCTCTCTAGACTGCTAGCTCAGTAACTAAAAGGAAATTAAAACTGCTCAGCAAAAAAGGTTCTGGACTCTATTGGCTTCCTTTTAATTTTTCTATTTTTTTTCCTTCACTTTTTAAAATTGAAACCAGGTAGAAAGTCACGAATCATGCAGATTGGAGCTGTGGTGATCCCCAGTAAGAAGCACGAGCAAGCAGAAGCTGCTTTTCAAGCTTATATCACTAAATCCAGAAGACAATTTTTAAGTAAACTGCTCTTTGTCTGAGTGGCAAGCACTAATTTTAAGGTTAGATTTTCCTAGCCCATGTTCCCATGCAAGTAATATTTTTGCAACAGGAAGAGACGGGAGGAAGATTTGAAAATAATCTTCAAGAGACCAAGAACTTGGATGGACCCTGTAGACAGTGCAAGGACCAAGCAAAGCAGGTGTGTATGTGTGTGTGTGTCAAATATTTGACTGTGAATCACTGTTAACTGTGAGTTTCTCCAGAACTATAACTAGGATTAATACAGGCACAGATAGTGTATGCAGTGGTAGGAAAGTTGACTCAGCATCCAATAAACAAGTGAGGAAAAGAAGGCTCTGGGGGGACCTGTCAGCACCTTCCAGAACCTAAAGGGTGCCTATGAGAAAGACAAGAGAAGCAATTTTGAGAAGGGCATGTAATGATTGCACAAGAACTAGTGGCTGTAAACTGAAAGAGTAGATTAGAGATTTAGATTAAAGGAAAAGATTCTTTGCTATGAGTCTATGAGGCACTAGCATGGGCTGCCCAGAGAAGTTGTGGATGCCCCATCCCTAGAAGTGTGCATGGCCTGGTTGGATGAGGCTTTGAGCAACCATCATGAAAGATGCCAGTCTCAGACCAAATCACTGATCCTGAAAAGCACTCTGGTCTGCCGGAGACTACTTTTTCTATGAGACAAGTTAAAAATTTCTTTAGAAGTAATTCAGAAGAAACATTTTAATGCTGCTACATGGCAAACCATCGAAACTTACCATCGAAAAAAATTTGAACAGGACCTGTTTAGATATTCTGGCAGTCTTATTCCTACTGAAGAGCAGTGCCCCCTTCCAACACTGAGAAGTGACTTGTATCAGTAGTGCTAATAATATCTCTGGAAGCTGCGTGATAAGAAATATTTGTCTGATATTAGTCAAACTCCACAATCTGGATTTCTGAGATGGTTTCAGTTTATTAAGGTGGTTGGTATGGGAGCAGGATGAATCTTCTGATAAGTTAAAGAACCATAATCTGTACATTTTACCCAAATTTATTTTTGGATTTTTTATTTATTTTTTAAAAAGCAAAGCAACATTTTTAGTTCAAGTCAATACAAGCACTAATAGGACAAAATAGTTCAGTTAGACACATCTCAGTTAGCGTTGTATTTAAGAAAACATCACAGTAATCACACAGTAAGCTTCAGATGCACTGATAGACTCATGGACAGACAGATACACGAACTAACACTGAATGGAAGAGGATGCCCTTGAATTAGCACAACAGTACAAGTTCATGATCCTGCTCCTCCATATTGAGAATTGCTAGAATTTAGCATCTTTCACCATTAATAACAATCTTTTATGTATCCAGCCATCTCATATAAAAACAAATCATAAAATCATAGAATGGTTTGGGTTGGCAGGGACATAAAAATTCACCTAGTTCCAGCCCTCCTACTGTGGGCAGGGACACCTTTCACTAGACCACATCACTCAAAGCACCATCCACCTTCGTCTTGAAGACTTACAGGGATGGGGTATCCACAGCTTTTTTAGAAAACTCTTGCCAGTGTCTCATCACCCTAATTCTTTCTAATAACTAATTTAAACCTTATTTCTTTCAGTTTAAAGTCGTTACTCTTTGTTCTGTCACTATATAGCCTTGTCAAAAGTGGCTCTTCTGCTCTGTTGTAACATTCTTTAGTTGCTTGAAGGCTGCTCTAAGGTCCCCTTGGCACCTTCTCTTCTCCAGATTCAACAGCCCCAACTCTCTTAGCCCATCTTCATAGGAGAGGTCAGATCTTCAGCTCTCTGATCATCTTCGTGTGCTCTTCTGGACTTGCTGCAGCAGGTTGATCTTCTCATGCTGGGACCCCAGAGCTGAAGGTACTATTCCATGTGGGGCTTCATGAGAATAAAGGGTGATTCCAAAGCATAACTCTGACAAGATTATATTCTATTAGAGGAGAATTGCAATTACGCAATCAGTGAAGGAGGTTCTAACTCAGGCAAATATATCAATATTTGCAGTTTAATCATTAGATCATGTTCGTGCCTGGCACAGTGGAAGCTCTGTCCATAGAAGATGAATCCAAGGCATTACAGTAATACAGATATAAAATACTAGCCAGGGATGAGAAAGTACTAATGCAGAGGGGTGGATGAATTTCCTGCTGATGTCAAATGCAGTCATGCTGACTTTAATGGGACCAAAAGAAAAGACAGAGTGTGATTACAATATGATAGGATTTATAAATTCATTAGAAAGTACAAATACTCTTCCTTGTTTACATTTAAGTTTTTATTTTAATTGTACCTTAATATGCTTTCCTTGGGAAACAAATGGATGTGACAAATTATGTCAGGTAATTTGTTGTAATAGATGCAAAGAACTAGAAGCCTGCTGTGAGCCATCAAACACATTTGGAGGTCAAAGCCATACTGTTTAATTTTTAGTTCTGGGAAAGAAATTATTCTGGTAATGTTACCTGGATACCAAACTGCACACAGACATTTGACTTTGCTGTTAATGTGTGAAAAACACTTTTCCAGCAACCACCTGCTCACAAACAATTGCAGTGGACTCTCTCACTCTTGTTATGCAGGATGCAGGGAAACTGCTTCTCCTTCTGTTATAGCTGTTGATAAAGTAAAGCCATATACATTATTTCCAGCTTTAATTCCTTAAAAAAATATTTTACAAATTTCTGATATTTCTTTTTTAAAATTTAAATTATTCTTTTTTCTATGTCTATTGGAGACTGAACTTTTTTCTTACCATTTCCATTTCTGAGATCCCAGCAGTGGCCATTCCACCTTTATGGACATAACAGGTTCCTCTCTATTAATGTGATGCATTTAAAGTTAAACTCATCAGTGCTTATACAGAGAGAGATATATGATGGCCTCTAGTGGTTCACTGTATGTGTGCAGATCCAATCTTCAATGCCCCTCTTATTTTATGACTATGCATGCAGAATGAAAAAAAAAAAAATTGATGTCCAGCTGTTGCCTTTTATGAACAAAAACCTTTTGGCAATAGTAAAGGGAAGTGTACAATATGTCCAGAAGAGAGAAGGTGATCTCCTCCATCAAAATATAAGCTGGAATGTTTCTAAGCACCGCTCAGAGTAGTCAATATAATGAAATCACAAATCACCTAAAATGTCCCTTGTCCTTTGGACTGCACACCAGAGATGAGATCACTCATTCTGAATGGAGGCATCCTTCCTGTATTTGACAGCCAAAATCATAGCGACCTTGCATGCAGAATGGGTTCCCAACCCTGTTTCCAGATGAAGAACCGCAGGATGACTGACTGTTAGCCAACAAATGTGTCAGTCTCATCTTTCTCCTGAGTCACATCCAGGTCTGTACACAAGTCTGTGCCTATAAATGCAGATGCATGGAAGAATCTTGGCTTTCCTAGCCAGGATGAATATTTGATGCTCACACAGAGTACATCAGTTGTTCTCACTGCAGTCACTCAAACTGAATGTACCAGCCTCTCAGCACTGATTGCCACACTAACAAATCTGTACCCCTCAGGAATGACTTTGGCTGGCCAGAGTCAGAAGCTCCCTGATCCAAGTGGCCAAGGAATTAAAATGTAATGTCTAGCAGCATACTCCTCTGCACATTGCTGCAAACATTCAGGCTATTTGCCCTTTAACAACCCTTTCACAGAGGTCTGTGCACTTTAGAGGAGCAGGTTTGCTGACACAAGAGGAGAAACAGCATGTTCCGTCTCATTTGAACTTTGTTACTTTCTGAAGGATGTGTTGCTCTATGCCGGGAAATATTTTGATTTTAAAATGCAGCTATGCCATGTAGACAGTTTCACTCTGAAAAAAAAAAACATGGATGGCATAGTGAGTAAAACATCTGAATAAAAAAGTACTTATACCAGGTTAATTCTCTGAATGGGCAATACAACGTTACACTATCCACATGATTCTTCAAAGGTCTTTGGATCTACTAATGCTGGCGTCCTTTTAGGTGATAACCCCCATATTTTTGGGAATTTGATTACTTTAGTTCTAAAGAAACCTGCATTCCCAATAATTTGGTACCCTCTATTATTAAAAATTATCCACAAGAGAAATAAAGGACCATGGCAACAAGAAAAAATACATTAAAGTAATAAACTCAAAGCATTTCAGTTCCTTATTTTTACTTTTTATTCTTCTTTTTGTTTAAGTTGTTCATCTTTTTACTCTTTTCACAAATTCAAACTTTGGTTTTTAGACTTGTTAGAAAGACCTAAGGAAAGCAAAGAGCTGAAACATTGTACAGATACATCAGTCAATGGCAATCTTAATTTTCTACTTTAATACAGTTGTGATATGCTTAAGTATAGTCTTCAAATATTTATTATTTACACAGATCACCAAGATATGTGCTTAAATATGTATTCAAACATCCAAGCACAGGGGTTTTAGGGACTGAAAGATTAGAAGACAAATTCATAACACCATAATTTCTTTCCCAGAAAATATAAAAAATCTAACAAAAAGTCATTCAGGACAAAATAATGATAGGTCTTGAATCTTGACATTGAAGTCCTATCAACATAATTAATAAGCAAGAGGTATATTGTTTGACTTACGGCTTCCCAAGAATTTAGAGGGATGACAGGTGAAAGGCTGACAACCCTCAGAAATTATCTAATCCCCTCCTTTCTACATTGTAAGGCATTCTAAAGTAACTTGAATAACATTGAAAAATTGTCAAGGAAATGCATTTCCAGCTGACCTTTGCTAAGTTCATTGGGAAATAAGTAGGGACTATGTGTGGTCATGGATTCTTGTCTGCCACATGTAGTCTGTGCCTATGCCTCTTTGTTTATTTGCATTTTTTGAAGGCATAAGTACATTTGCAAAAATAATTCTATTGAAAACAAAACAAAACATCCATACAAAAAAGCATACTATGAAAATGACTTCTTTTAGTAAAGAATATCTGCATATAGGTAATTTACATGTAGCACCTATTTAGCTACCCACAACAGTGAACAATAAATATTTTATTCCATATACCAGCTGATGATGATGTTGAAACATTTTCACTTTTGTCTCCAGACTTGCCTCATTCCCTGTGGTACAGTGTATTACTTGTTTTGCTGACAACAAACACTCAAACATCTGACATTAGATCACTTTCAATTAAGTGTGTTAGAACCAAAGACTAAAGCTCCAGGGAAGAGGCATTTCGACTTAATGCCAGTTAAGTATAGTCTGTCCCTGTACTGGAAAATACAAGTGGTTTGAAATGAGTCCTTTAGACTGTCTAGATTGCACAGATCAAAGCTGTTGTATGGATTTATTTACATTTGACTCTTCCTCTTGGATTTCCTTATTGTGACACATAGTATTACTTATTCGTTTCCAAGATCCACCTTTAAAAGCAAAACTCTGAAGCCATCAGTTTCGAGCTCCAAAAAAACAATGCATCAGCAAAATATTTTCAAAACTGCACCTAGCTGAAATGGCTTTTATTGCCATAAGCATAGAAAAGATATCTAATAAAAATTAGAAGTGGCTAAAGGAGCTGTATGTGGGGGAAGAATCACTTAAGCAACGTTACAAAGCATATCTATATCCATAATATATTGAATGTCTTCTTACATGCCTTCTTACTGTACAGACTATTTGAGGAGATTGTGTGCTTTATTATCCTTTCTTGGTCACTAGGTGCTGAGTTGAAGAGTTTAGAGAACTGGACAAGACATGAAACTGATGATATAGAGCCTAAAAAATTGGCCTGATTCACAGGGTTGCTGAGAGCCTATAGAAGTAATTGGCTCCACAGCCACTTAGCACTGCTGAAAATAAACCATTTTCTCTCATACTCACTAGTGTGAAATGAAGCATGACCCAAAACACCTGGCCTCTACAGCTGGTTGGAAAGTTCAAGAAGCTTAAAAAGAAATGGGAAATAAGATTTTCACTTTCTCTTCTATTTTCATGTAATTTTTATGTGGTTGCTTCCCTTTGCTTATGAATGGAAACCCTAATTTCAGATCCTTACCCAAGAGAATTTCTCTCACCAAGTACAAGCCAAACTGCCAACTTGCTTTAAAAACTAAGTGGGTTCAAAAATATTGAGGCTGGGAGGTTATTGAAAGGGGAAGGTAAATATCTGTCTTATTATCAGGAAGCAGACACATGGCTGCTTCACTGGTAGCTATTCTTAGGGTACCAGGAGAGTCTTTTTTCCTTCCATGCTGTCGCTTTGGTACTGTTAAGAAATACTGCACTGAAAGTCTTGTCCCTAATGAGGTCAGGAGTAAAACTGTTATTGATTCTTAGAGCCGAAGATTCAGTATCTATGTGTTTTTCCCTCCATTTAGTGATAGATGTCTTCGTGTTTAGAACAGATAATTAAAATAGTCATTGTAATATAACCCAGTAGTGCTCTTTGGATAACTTTCAAACTTCATATTTAAAGAACCAGACTCAGAAACAAAACAAAATCTGTACTTAATTACTCTTCTGTAGATGTATTAACTTTTTGTCTTTTTCAAAGAAAATCAGCCACTATTTTTCCCAGTGACATTCTGAATAAAATGGATGCCAATTGAGCCAATATTAATACAATTAGAATAGAAGGCATCAATAATTTAAATCCTTTGTGACAAACTGCAGGAAAAATCATGTTGTCATCTTGCAGCAAATAATTTCAAAAGCAGAACGGCAAGATAGAGTGTGAATTAAAAAAATATTAAAATGGGAAGAAGTTTGCCTAACAAAGTAAAAACGTTTCATTGAAGATTAAAGAGCAATTCAGGTTTTGTGAAGAAGCTACAAATTCATAAGTACAACTGTGTTCTGGGCATGCTCACTTGGAAATTGTCATAGTAGCGATGAAATAATTTATTTTGTGATTCCATCCAGCGTCTGCCAATTTCCTCAGATGACCTTTTCACTATTATGTTGTTTGAGAACATTTAACTTAGACGAGATGAAGTACAAAGAAGGTGACTGTTAGAACAGTTGTAACAGATATTAGATGAGTTAGGGCAGTTGTTGCAGTCCATAATTTGTAGGATTCCTTATTTTATGCAAAGTTCATGTGGGAATCAGTTCTAGGTAGGGATACTTGCATATAGATGTACGTATGTAGACTCCAACGTGTGCACCAAATGTCTTAGCTCTTCTACAATTAATATGATCAAACAATGACATGGAGTGACCTCACTCACTTTCAAGGAGATATGGTTGCCTAGTTGTGTCTAGTAGATGGGGATGCTCTAGGATACTGCCATGGTTTAATCCCAGACAGCAGCTAAACCCCACACAACCAGCGGCATGATGGTGAAAATACGGTGGGATGGGGGAGAGAATTGGAAGGGGAAATGGGAGAAAACTCATAGATCAAGAGAAAGACAATTTAAGAACTAAAGCGAATGTTGTTCATCCAAGTAAATCAAACAACGAGTTCATTCACCATTTCCCAGGGGCAGGCAGGTGTTCAACCATACCCAGGAGAGCAGGGTTTCATCACATTTAATGGTGAATTGGGAAGACAGACACCATCACTCTGAATGCCCACCCCTCTCCTCCCACCCTTCTTCCCCCAGGTTTCTATACTGGCCATGATCTCATAAAGTATGGAATATGGATGAGAGTGATGCTTCTATTTCTTTTTCTCTCTGGGTGGCAAGATTTATTGATGAGTTTATACTTAATTTTGAGACTGCATGTAATTTCCAATCTGATATTCAGAACAAATAGCTGAGACCCAGGGAATACAGGAGACAGTCCTGAAGGTATACAGCAGAAGCTAAAGTAATTTAACCCCAATGAAACAGTGAAATCAGAATAAAATTAGGCATTTTGGTTCCTTTTTGAAGGAAAATAAGAGCTCTGCTTTTTCGGGTTAATTTTTAAATAAAATATTTGAACAGCAATTGAGTTGTGAAATCATACCAACAAAATAGTCAGGAGTTATTTCTGAGAACATATCTCAAGTTTGACAAAAAATAATAATAATAAAAGAAGTAAAATCATAGAATTATAGAGTATGCTTAGTTAGAAGGGACCCATCAGGATCATCAGGTCCAACTCCTAGCCCTACAGAGGACCACTCCAAGAGTCACAACATGTAAGCATTGTCCAAACTCTGTCAGGCTTGGTGTTGTGACCCCTTCCTTGGGGAGCTTGTTCCAATACTCAACCACCCTCTGGGTGAAAAACTTTTAATATCCAACATAAACCTTCCCTGACACAACTTCCTGCTGTTTCCTTGAGTCCAGCCACTGAACAATCAAGTGTCTGCCCTTCCACTTCCCCTCATGAGGATGTCGAAATTGTCAATGAGGTCTCCTCTCAGACAAGGATAGGAAAAAGCATTGAACACCATTATTCAAGATTCCCTTCTTTATTAACTCTTGTTGCTATGAGATGGAAAAAGTATTTTGTTATGAACTTTTTATAGGTGTTTCTAATTTTTCCTGTGAGGTGACAGTTTTTTTCTTGAACTTATGTCCCTTATAGCAGTCCTTAATCATATGGTGAAAGGGAACATTAACGCTAATATTACATAAATCTAATAAGTTTTATTTTTTATGATTTTTGTCATAGTACAATTTAATTTGAGAAATATTATCAAGATTAAAAATGATAGCAACTGCATTTAAACTTTGCATCTGAAATTACATTTGTGTATGAGAGTTTATGGCTTAACCATGAGCTGTCCCAGACCTTGCAACTCAGATAAGACTGTGATATGCAAAGGAAAACATCCTGAGTACCTAAATCATCTCCTTTTACAGAGCATCTCATTGCTACACATGAACTGAGAGAAATGGACATTTCTGAGAGGGACCTGACCCATTCAAGGAGGTTCATATATCTTTTCATTTATAACAAAAATAAAGCCTAGAAAACTAATTTAGAACTGCTGCTGAAGTTTGTTGACTTAAATTCTGCATGGCAGCAGTTAGGTAAAGTGACTGTTAATGAGAGTTGCAGACTTGTAATTTCAAAGTTCTTAATGAAGATGAAGGTGGAGAAGTCAAAGATTTGCAGTGGCCTTTTTCGAAGCACTGATACCTTTTATGTCAGGTTGAGATTGAACCCCTACATCAGAAAAGTCAGGTTCTCTGTTTTGAAAATTATTACCCAATTTGTTTTATTAAAGGATAATTTGCAACTGAGAAATGGTGACAAATTTTGACATAAATATGATTTCTTTTAAGAAATATGTAATGCTAAAGCTTAAAAAAATACAGACATATTCACAGCAGTAATACATCTGTCCTGAAATGCCTGACTACTTACTAGGATTTGAGCAACCAAAATTATTTTAACCTGATTTTGCCATATTATCTTTCTTCCTAGTTTTTAGTGAAAGATAATCATTTAGGGAAAGGCTAAGACTTGATAAAAGGCTGCATAAGAATTCTGTGTCCTGAGAAGGATAATAACGAATGTATGTAACTTCAGAAGTCTTTTAAAAGACAGTCTGAAATTCCATCTTCGAATACTCATTTTTTTAAATCTCCTAGGGTTCATAGAGTTTGTGATGTCTGGTTCTTCTCTTGCACTGGAATATCAATGGCTAATGACTCAAAACAATCAGCCATTTGCAGAAGCAGTAAGAAGCAGATCCTGTGAGGAGGGATAATGCTTTTTATCCTTCGAAAGTCCTTCCTTACACAAGGGGCTCAGGTGTGAAAACTCCCCTTGGGGGAGATATCGGGATGTTCATGCATTCACACATAGGCTGAAGACATTCATCCCTTCCAATGGGGCATAACCAGCTCAACTGCTCTGACATGAGAGGCAACTGTTGTGTCTTAAAAGGTGCAACAAACAGTGTAGAACTCCCCATTCCCAGAGTGTTCCCACCTAGACTGAGCATGTATTAACCTGCTGAACTTTGTATTTCATTGGCTACTGCCACTCCTAATGGATCAAGACTGCGGCAACCACTTCAACGGATGGACATCTGAATCGCAACAATCAAGTCTTGTGAAAAATATGACAAGTAAAAAGCTGTATTTAAACATTATGAAATAGATAATAACAATTTAAAATAATTAATTAATGTTCATGCAAATTGGATTGTAAATCTTAGGGTGAGAGTACTGTCTCCTACCAAGAAAGTATGATCACAGATTCACAGAATCATGGAATCACAGAATGGGTAAGGTTGGGAAGGACCATAGCAGGTTACTTGGTCCAATCTCTCTGCTTAAGCAAGGTTGTCCTTGAACACATTACACAGCTTTGTGTTCAGATGGTTCTTGAATATCTTCAGAGGGAGATTTCACAGCCTCCTTGGGCAAAGTATTTCAGTGCATCGTCCCTTGCACAATAAAAAAGGTCTTCCTCATATTCAGTATCTTCATGAAAATATAGTTTCCTCTCTGTTATGTATCCCATAGATACCACTCCCCAAGGTTCACAAGATTATCATATCTTTTTGCCTAAAATCCCATCATTTATGAAGCAGTTTAGGATATATGAGGGAATTTATATGGCTGACAGCTTGCTAGCAACTTGGCATTAGCTGTAATGTACACAAGCATCTAAAAGATCAAAGCAAAGTAAGAATGTAGATTATGAGATCTTAATGTGTAAGGAATAATAAGTAGCATTGTTACACAAGAAACTCCACTATTTCCAGTAGACAAAAGAATTTGGAAAATTTTAATCAGGATAAAGGTTTCTCAGTTTGATTCAAAGCTTGCAGAAAAATATGATGGGGAGGTAGATATTTTATTATGTTTCTCTTTTGAGGAGGGGAATAATAGAACACTTACCAAACAAAATTAATGATTCTCTTAATAGCTGCTGTGAGCTTAAAGATACAACCACTTCCCAGTTGAGTTTAGTTTTATTTGATGACTTGAGGAAAACATTCTGAGCTTGAATCTAGAAAATTAGACAAGAAAATGAATGTGAGATGTCGTAGATCAGAAAATATTCAGAAAATGTGAGGTTGGCAGACATACAGAAATAGGAGAAACACCATTCCTAATGAAAAAGGATCATTTACTTGGTTAGTATTTTTTATATGTTTGTAATTTTTTTTTTTTTGCAGATAACATATTTCACATCAAGTTTTTGATATATTTTACAAATGGTAGTGATTTGAGCCTCAGAGCTCCTGATGTTAAGTGGATAATATTAGTCACATATCACAGAGGAGAAAACTTGTGTTAAGCCCTTGTAAAGGCTGTGAATTTTGCCCTGTGTGATTCTGGAAAGTCAATGTGTCTCCACACTAACATGGGAATGCACTGCTGAACAGATTAATGATGGGTTGTGTATAAACTTGCTGTGATTGCTCCTCTGTGCACAAATGCATTGTACATGTAAATCAAGCCCGAGTGCTACTCTGCATGGATATTGTAAAGGATATTAAGAAACAAGGCACATACAAAGAAGATAGAAGGAAAAAAGCAATGCACAGGTAGCAGGATCTGTCTGAATAGAGCTGATTACACACTCAAATTTTGGTTTTATTTCAGCCAATCAGCCGGAATGCAAATGTGAGTACTTGTAGAAAAAAAAGGGAAAATATATGTCAGCAGGGGAAAATTACCTAAGAAGAGCTTGGTGCAGATCATAAATTAATAGTCTGTCTTTTGCTCCCATCCCAAGCCAATAAAACTGTTCACTGTCCTCTGCATTCAGTTTTGAAGCCAAAATTAACCTTTGAGGGAAACAGCAAAGCCAGAAGTGGCAACAATGATCCTTGTCATTTATCCCTTTCTTAAAATGGAATCCTCCTCACAGTTATTCAGAAATCTCTCTCCTATTTGAGGCTCACTGCCTTGCTCTTAGGAGAGAAAAGAAAGGAAAACAAATAAAAAAGCATAAGCCCTATTTAACCTTTTCTGAGAAAAAATAATGCTTCAGGAGATATTTCTTCCTCTTTTCATTTCTTACTCAACCTATAAACAACACGCCATCACTGAGATTAATAAAAGGGTCATTTTATAAGACAGTGGTGCCTTGATGAAAAAATGTTTTGCCACTTGTTTTATTAATAACTTTTCCAGCTTGCCAACAATCTCTGGGACCTTTTCAGAAATCTGTAATCATCACGCATCACTTAAAGCAGGAAAAAACTAAATTCCATTCTAATTTTTTTTCTCCTCAGCAAAAATCTGATTTAATAAAAAAAAATAATTAAAAAATGGAGAATTTTTTTGTAATTCCTGAGACTAAAATCTGTTTTGAGATACACCTGAAAGCATAGACATTATCTGTCTGGTCTGAGACCACTTTCAAAATGAATTTCACTGTCATATTTTCAAGGCTCAGTTTTAATGTTTTTATGTGTTAGAGAGATAAATGATATGGTAACAAGGTAAAGAAAAGAGCTTTTCTTGGATAACCTGATTTTAAATGGGATAGGGCAAATCTTTATCAATCTGTAGTAAGGCTAAAGTAGTAGGAAGGCACAAGTATCAATAAGATGGGAAGACATTCTTCACTAAGTAATTTTTACTGGAAAGAAAGGTAATCTGTAACTGATACTTAAAAGATTATAGTTTGTTGGAAATTATTTTAAGATTAAGATACATTGAGGACGGTAGCTACACCTACTCTCCAGTATTCTGAAAGAATGTCCAAAATTCTTGCCAAAAGAAAGTAGATACTGCCTCACATGAAATGCCCCTAAACGTGGTGATAACCTTAAAAACCACAGTTAGTAGATGAGACACAAAGCTGAATCCATCTTCTGGTTCATGCTTGACAGATATTTTTTAAATTTTATTCCATGATTGTTTCATACGAAATACATTCAAGTTCTTGCTTCACAGAAAGATCTCATAGGCCATCGTGGATAGTGTTACCAATCATTTAGAAAGTAATTGAATAACCACTTGAGTGTGCTAGGAGTCCCAGACTTTTCAATTTAATAGACATGTCTTGCCAAAACAAATGTTGATAAAAATCAGATAAAGATTTCAGACTCGAAAATGAACAAAAATCTCAACAAACCTATTGGGTTACACAGTTTGAGCCCTTCACTTTAGAAACTGCATCACTGACACTTTCAGTGGCTGCAGTAAAAGATAACCTCTCTCCCTACCAAATTCACCTCATTTGGACCCCTCTCTGTAGAGTGCCACTACTGTATTTTTCAGCTTCTTTGAAAATCCTAGGGATCACAGGGTGAGGACATGCAGGCTCCAGCACAGCATCTGTGCTCTCTCTCCAACACCTCGTCTCACTCGCGGGTTGAGGGTGGGCAAAGCCTGAGAGGGGACACAGCCAGGATAGCTGACCCCAGCTGACCAAAAGGGATATTCCACACCATGAGCCATCTGCCCAGCAATGAGGAGGAAGGAGGAGGTAGGTGGGAGGAACAGAGGTGTGTGGGCAGTGCATTTTTTTATGATGATGCTTGTCTTCCAGAGCAACCACAACACATGCTGAAACCCTGCTTGCTGGGGTGACAAGACATTGCTTGTTGATGGGAAGTAGAGAATAAAATCTTTTTTTTTTCTTTTGCTTTCACAACTTCAACCTTTGCTTTTCCTTTACTAAACTGCCTTATCATCTCTCATGAGGGTTGTTTTTTTTTTCCCATCTTATTTTCTCCCTGTGTTTTCCCTCTGAGGAGAGGAGTGCCAGAGAGGCTCAGTGGGCTGCTGGTGTCCAGCCAAGGTCAACTCCTTACACAGAAATTTTATGATTTTTTACTATCAACCTTATTTCTCTTGTTCCTTCTTAACTTTGTCCAATTCCTTTTTCACTTTTTAACTTGCTATTGTTTAGCAGAAGACATTTGCATGCACTAACTGTAGATCAATAACACAGAAAGGTAGAAGAAAGTTTTGGCAGTCCTCTAATCAGTATCAGTAACTGAGTTTTCTTCAATTTCATTAATACTGTATGTAAGAATACCAAAAAGAATTTCATATTTTACTTTCCAATTCAGCTAATATATTTCTCAATTCATTTTTATTCATATGGAAGAAAATTGACAGATTTTGAATATGCCAGCAAAACGTTTTTTTCGTGTTGAACACAAGGCCTGTCCAAACTACAGCTGTTTTCCCAGAAACCATTTTAAAAAGACTACATTGTAGTAAAGGAGAAAAGGAAAAAAACCTCAAAAATTAAGAACAGTTTTTCTTCATATTTTAGCTTGTGTACAAGAATATTTCTCTTAACTTTATGAAACATTTTGAAGCAAGAAATTCTAAAAATTGAAAAAATAAATTTGCAATGGGAAATGGATATCAGTTTAGCTATTTTGCTTTCATGTTACTCATCACCACAACATCTAAAAGATTTCAGCTATCTCTGTAGGCAATAAAATTAACACCTATTGAGTATGACACATTCAATTTCTCACACCTCTAAAGAGGCAAATTTCCATACATGGACCTTTTTACTGATTTTTGTATTTATATATGATGAAATTTGTTCTTAAATATACACTCTGCAATTGACGTACTTCAATGGGTGTATTTTAGGCTCTAGTTCAGAAACTGGTGATGGATGTCATTTCTTGAGGGAGTTCATCTTAGATAATATTTTACACTTACATTTTGTGTCTTTTTTCTGAGGCTCCTAAGCTACTTTGTAATGTTGACTGATTCTTCATTATTATATATTGGATAGATAGGTAGATGTAAAAGCTATTTCACTCTTGACCAGAGAAGATGAGATTCTCCTAGCAAAACATATTAACTCAATGTCAAAAACTTGTCTTAGAAAACTAGAACGGTTGCACTGTGCTCCACTGATTAATTATTCCTCCTATTGAAGTCTTTTTATTTAGGCAGAGAGCTTCAAGGTCAGACAGTATGAATTGAAAGTACACCAATGGTCTATCTACTTATTGAGGCAGGTGAGAAATTATGCACCAGTTTTGTGTGCAAGGCAGTGAAATAATTGTGTTCTACATGTGCAGATGCACCACTGCACACACCAGTTAAAATTATATTCTTTCATTGTGTGTTCAGAGAAGGAAGAATTTTGTCTGAACTCTGTGTCCAGAGACAATTACATGAAAAACATTCTTTCAACATGACAACTATAGAAATTAATTCCTTGATGCTAGTACTGGTTGTTTGATAATAACTAAGTGCATAAAATTTTCTCAGAGCTTTATAACTCTTTGATTTTTACAATTATTATTTTAGGATTAAAACAGTCACATTAGCAACATAAATTCACCACAAATTAAAGGCAGCAATAGCAGATTGACAATTCCCAAAAGCTGGGAGATTGTCATCTACAGATCACATATCTGCAGTGATATTGCAATGATCAGAGTTAGGGACTTGTTAAAATCTTGTATCAAAATACAGAAGTGAATCTCAAATAACTGTTGATAAAAGGTGTAGATTGAAAAAAAGACCTTTGAAAACATAGTTAATTATAAAGAAAAGAGAGAAAGACATATTGAGTTAAGCTAATTAAAATAACCTCTTTAAAACAACCAGGCTTAGACCTCTCCACATAGAAAGGCTGTATATTAAGGAAGAATTTATGGCTTGAAAACCTTTAATCTGGAAAATATTATAATATTTTAGGAGTCATTTCTTCTTATCTCAGAAGACATTTATAGGTAAGAGAATTTTGCTGTTTCTTCCAATTTTTTTTTTTATTAAAGTAACATGTATTTTGGAGATGAATTTAAATACAGATATAAAAATAATGAAAATTGTGGGAGAATTCTGCATAATATTCTCATATCTGACTTTTGGAAAAAATGTAAAACAACAGGAAACACCAAAAGAAATAGCTGTCAGTAGCTTCTGAATTTTTCCTCTGAGATGATAAATGATTTCAATCTCTTCAGCTGTAAGCTTTTTACAGTGCTGTACTGTCTTCGTTAGAAGAAAATGCTGGACACTAATCAGCTCTTCAGCAAAAAAACATCATGATAGAAACAGTGTCCAGGAAACAAAACTTTACAAATTAATATATCTAATAGACATATTATTTAATTGTAAGACTCTTTAATAATTTGAACAAATTATTAATTGATAGAACAAGGGGATCACTTGGTGGTCTGTCTTATCAAGTTGAACTGAAAACACAGTTTAACAAAATGAGGTTTTAGGATATTAGGAAGCTTAGGGATGTAAAATAAACATGAAAGTATTCAGAACCTGATCAGATAAACTATTGCTCCTTTTGGTCAAACATCTGAAAGCAGAAAATACAAACCATCTGTAAATTGCATACCCTGGTATTTCTTTGATGTACTGTTGCCCAGACTCTGATCAAAATGACCCTTTGCAAGCCTGAAGAGTGTATAGGCAATGGGTAGGTTACAATGTGGGTTTATCCAGATTTAATACAATAGGATTTTATCCAAATTTCAAGCCACTAGACAAGTTACAACTGTACATATGACACATTTCAATCTAAATTTTACTGTCAGAAAAGACTACAAAGCTCTTTACATGAAACAAGGAAGATCCCCAGAGAACAGATGATTTTTAGTTCTTCTCTGTCTTAATTTTCTATCATTAGCTTGGTGCCAAAGAAGAATGCATTGTCAAAGACATATATTTTTAATTATATAAACTAGTGAAATCACCAGGTTAGCATATGTAAATACATATCTCAATGTGCAAACTGTTTACACATAAGCAGGACACAAAAATTATTTATGTGCCTTATAGGTAGGTGCAAGAGAACTAGATTGGCCTCATCTGACTGACATATTTTAAGGCAGAGATCCAAACCCCTTGTCTGCTCTTCAGTGGCACTGGCTAGAAGACAAAAGAATGCATTGCACAGATGGGTAGAATATGAGTTCATGTGAAATCAGGGGAGAATAAAACCTCTCTCAATAATTCAGGATCACTTCAATCTACGGTTTCTTTTAATTTACTCCCTGAACAAAACTGCTTGTCACTAACACGAATTTGAGCAGAGAAAGGTGAGACAGACTGAATAGGGACCTAACTCAGCACTTTGCTGTCAGTTGCAAAATTAACTTTAGTAGATCACCAGATGCAGGAGTTACCTCCAGTTCATAGTGCCAGCTTCCATCCCTGAGCTAAAGCTCTAGCGGGTCCTGGAGGAGTAAGTGACACCTTTACAGAGAGAGACAGTGCTGAGTACAAACCTCTACAAACCTTTCCCTAACCCTCAAGACTCTTACACTGCTCCCACTGTCACAGCTCATGCCAAGAATTATTTTAGCTAGTAGTGGCCCTGGAAAGCACATTTGCTGAGTGACTTGCACTGCCAACTCCGAAACTAGTCTGCACAGCTGTATGCTTCTTGTTACCTTCACCTTCCTAGGGGAATCACATTAGGTTGGAGAGTGATTCAAGAGGCTTCCAATAACCTAACCGAGAATCCTGTTCAGAAAGTGCTTGTCACTCAATCAAGATGTCAGGAAAATCAAACAATAAAAAAACCCTTAAATTCAAAAAAATTAATTAATTAATAAAACATGAAAAATGGCCATGAAGATTCCAAAGGTTTGTTGGAATTGTATATCAAAAAGGAATAAAAATAAATAAATATATATATATNAAGAATATTTATTTAATACCTTATCAATGCTAAGTCTATTAGGCATTTCTTTCCAGAATTCAGTAGACAAAATGAAGATATTTATTAGCCTGCATAGTAAGGGTCCTTGTGTGGTTTTTTTTTCACATTCCACATCTGCAGCTGGATTTTGTAAAAGAAAATAAAGGAAGGATTCTGGATTTTATACTTCCACTACTACTTAAAGTCTGTTCAGGGGTTCACCACTGCTTAAACTCTCTTCTCCTTTTTCCTGCCTTCCAGAACTGATTTATTCTTAAGGAGACAGATTCAATCTTCGTCACCTGAACTT
Source organism: Cyanoderma ruficeps (assembly GCA_008694505.1). Taxonomy (NCBI): domain Eukaryota; kingdom Metazoa; phylum Chordata; class Aves; order Passeriformes; family Timaliidae; genus Cyanoderma; species Cyanoderma ruficeps. Next base: position 12,898,269 of record VZDJ01000158.1, read on the forward strand.
CATCCCTTTGCAGTGAAACTGCTAATGTTATTTAAACAGTTCTGTTGTTTCCTCTGCTTGACTAAACTACTAATAGCTTGTTAAATAACTGAGCTAAAGGCAAAAGGTACATTTCACAGTGAAGCTTTCCCAGAGACTTTCTGAGAGGATATTGACTTTGCTTTAATTGTCCATGACAAGCTAACTTTTAAGTTCCCAGCCAGAAGTCAACTCCATACAAGGGCACTGTAGGTTTGAACAGGAAGTCGCTTCTTATGGAAGTGGCAAACTCATTTGCAAGGAAATTGAAAGGACCCTAATACTAAGCCCACCTGGGAAGAATGTAAATCAGTATCTTGAATCTATGTGTGGAAGAGACTCCTTCAGTAGTGATGAGGGTAGGCAGAGAGGGTGTTGAGGCTTTCTGTTTGTGAGACAATTGCTAGAGAATGGACTTTTAACTGTTTTTAAAATTAAAACAGAGGTACCCTGAGGCCTAAGGCCTGCCCAGATTGTTCTGTAGGGTCTTCCTACCCTTCAGCAGATTGACACTCCTGCCCAATTTGGTAGCATCAGCAAAATGAGGGTGCACTTGATTCCCTCATCCAGATTATTGATAAAGATATTAAACAGAACTGGCCCAAATATTGAGCCTTGAAGAGCTACTTGTGAACCATACCCCAGTTGTGACTGGGCACCAGCTGGACGTGGCACCACCTCTCTCTGGGCCAGCCCCATGCTGTCTCATCCTCTGGTTGTCCTGCATCTGCTGCATGATGGCACGAAAAATTTTCTATTCCATGACTTTCCCTAGAACCAAGGTCAGGTTGACAGGTCTGCAGTTCCCCAGATCCTCCTTGCAGCCCTTCTTGTAGATGAGTGTCCTATTTCCAACCTCCAGTCAAGTGGGACCACACCAGGGAGCTGTAGCTGTCGGTAAATGATATAGTGTCTCGGCAAGTTCTTCCACCAGCTAGTTCAGTAGCCTTGGGTGGATCCCACCTGGCTCCACAGACTTTTCTCTGTGTGTGTGGTGTAGCAGGGTCACTGATCATTTCCCTTTGGATTATGTGAGGTTTCATTCTGCTTACCTTCCTTGTATTCCATCTCAAGTTGCTGGGTAACTGGAGAACAAGGAGTCTGATTATTAAGGACTGAAGAAAAGAAGTCATTAAGTACCTTATTAATTTCCTCATCCTTTGTTACTGTATTTCCCCCCACACTATATAAAGGATGGAGATTCTCCTTAGCCCTCTTTTTGTTGCTAGTACGTTTATAGAAGTATTTTTTATTGTCGTTTTCAGCAGTAGACAGATTAAGTTCTAGCTGGGCTTTCCTCTAATTATCTGCCTTCAAACCCACACAATATCAATCACAATGTCTCCTGAGCCACCTGCCCCTTCTTTGAAAGGTGATACACTTCCCTTTTTTTCCTGAGTTCAAGACAAAATCCCCTCTTCAGCCAGGCTGATCTTCTCTTGCAGCGCATCTTTTGGGAATGGGGATGGCCTGGACCTGAGTCTTTAGAATTTCCTTGTTGAAGACAGTCCATCCTTCCTGCAATTCTTTTCCCTTCAGGACTGCCTCACAAGGGACTTTGTCATGAGTATACTTACCTGACTACAGTCCAACCATCAAAGTGGCACACAGGCAAAGAGCTCTTTCCTACTGCGTGGTAGACTTCTCACACCTGAACTATCACACATCAAGGATTGTACACACTATCTGTACAGTAGGTTCATGCTGGCCAGGCACATTCACTTTCAACAGCAGTTGAGAACAGACTTACTCCCCTGCTAGGTAGGCTTAAAATGGTGTGGATAAAGAAGGCTTACGAGTTGGCCTGGACTCAGAGTTGTGAATTATTTATGCAATTAAAACTGTGTACTTGCACAAAGAATATTAATTGCCAAAAATGATTAAAACCAAAACTCATTCATTTCATTCAGCTGGGCAGAATGACAATTTGGAAAGAAAAAGAAAAAGGAAAGTTTTGTCCAACATAGATAAGATACAAAGCATATTAAAGTAAAAGAAGACACTCAGTCCTCCTCCAGAGCAGGCACTGTTGACTCGTGGCAAGACTTGCCAGAGAAGCAGTATCAATGCAAACTTTTCATGACACAGAATGCAGACCAGAGTTATGCCCAGTGCCGACAATATGATAAAGGCAAAGTCATTTCTCCCTCCTGCATAAGCCACAGGACCATCCCTAGGACACCGTGCATCTACTTGTGTCACCTTCAGGTCCTACGTGGAAGCAAGCCCAATCCCCTGTGGAAATGCACAAACTGAACAGGTAGAGTGCTCAAGATGGTTTGGACATTTTAAACACTCACATTCTTTCTCTTTAAATCACCTCCAACAAGAACGTCATCAACTCACTGGAACAGTTGTAACTTTTCAGCTCTATTACACTTTATTATTCAGCTTTTTGTTTAGCTGTGCCCTCCCATCAATCATGCCTTTGTACCTGACAGTTTTTCAGGACAAGCAGGATTACCTGTTTACACATTGTCATCTGGGTGCCCAGTATCAGCTCAAATGAGCCTGTTTCCAGGGTGTGACACTGAGCTCCTTTTACTGCCAACAGCATTGGCATTACCTCTCTTCACACTGAATGTGCCTCATCTGCTAACACCTCCCACTTCCACAACAGATATGGGACAAATCCACCACAAATTAGCTAGAGCCAGTTACTCAGAAATTATTACATGTTGTCGCAGGTCCAGCACAGCACACTGGGGGATGTGTTTATATTCTCCACACATTTCCTAACTCAGGCTTAACACAGGGCATCTGATGCTTGCAGGAACAAAATGTTCATTTATACCAAGTGTAACAGTACACTTAGCTCTGTGCTCTCATTACTACAACTTTATTTTCTGGAAACTTACCAACTTAATTGTAATTTATAGACCAAATGTTTCAACTTAACAAAAAAAATTTCTTTGTTTTTCTCTGATAAAATACAAACTTAAATTAAATTTCTGAGTAATAAGGTATCTCCAGTATCAGCATATTTCTAGTTCATTTACTTACATAAAGTATGCTTTTTAGATTTAAATTTTCTCCCGCTTGCTTTTTCTAAAAGGCAAAAATCTCAGCATGATAACTGCATTGTGTTCATGCTGCAACATCAAAACTAGATGTTTTCGGGCTAGACACTCAGAAATTACAAATATAATTAAAGCTTTGCTTTAAAATACTTGTTAGAGCTTATTGGTAGTGAGGAGTACTTCCCCTGATGTCTCAGTGTTCTGACAGCTGTGCTTAGTGAAATCAGGTTAGCTTCCTCTTAACAAATGCAAAAACAAAGATTTCCTCTTTTGTGGAAGGTGTAACAATTTAGTAAATATAATACCAGGCACCCAAGCAAACTATTTTCAGAGAACATACAACCTAATAATTTAGTGTCACAAAAAAGACATTTGTGTTGTACTTACAATATTTCGATTTCTGTGGTACCTATCCATTCTTACAATAGTTTTGAGGTTTTGCATGTTGTAATTTCATATTGCATACCTTTGATAAAGTAACTGATCTGGGGGAAAATGATATTCAATATGATGAACCCAGGCTGCAGCAAAATCCTTGAGAAATGCCACATGAAAAAATCCTGATGAATATGAATGGCAGAATAAAAGAAGACACAAAAATAAATAAAGAAGGTTTTGCAGCAACAGTGTTTCAAAGCAGCAGTTACTGAACAAAGAGTACCAGGGCAGAAATGATCTTGACACTTAATGAGTACTTTTGTTAATGATCTTTGGCACCAAAAGTAAACGCTAATGAATATTGTCACAGAAGAAAATTTGAGAGGCGCTATCAATAGCAAAGATCAAGATAAACATAGAGGAAGCAATGGATGACTTTGAGACTAAAATTTGAATGACATTCTGCAATAAAAAAAGAAAGAAAAACAAGGTACTAAGCCCAAGGACTCCTGCTATAAAATCAGTTTGAAAAACAAAAGGACAAAATACAGAGAGTACATGAGAGAGGGAAAACGGTTTTGCCACAAATGAACTTACAATAATCAGGCCAACAGATATTCTATTAATTTTGGAGCAAACAGACTGCTCTAGTGGAGCCAAAAGTGTTGTCTACAAAATACCAGACTAACAACAGAAAAAAGCCCCAAAACCATCTCCAGAAGAGAAGGATGTATTGTAAAGGATAATTTTGTAATGTCCTATTTGGCTGAATTTTAAAAACTTTTTAGCTTTAAGAAGCTTATGGAACAAACCTCCTAAGAATTAGGGGAAGGAATATAAAGAATATCCAAAAGTGACAGGGTAAATTACGTTTGTGGTGATCTTTTGTATGTCCCTGACATGGCAGAAAACTACATCCAGTGACTATGGTCTCTGTGTCAGAAGCTGGTGGGATGAGGACAAAATCTCATCTGTTCTTTCTTACAAGATATTCTTGCCCAGTCTTCTTCCTAAGAAACCATTAGTCACTGAAAAATATCTCCACAGATACAGTTTGTGATAACAATAACTGTAGCTAAAGAAAAAAATATTATTAGACATATTTTTATCCTTGTGATTTTTAGTTTTATGTCTCCAGGGCTAGGAAGACATGTTCTAAGTGTGGTAAGGGCAAACACTTGGGTTATTGAACTACCACTGTATTCAATTTTATTTTGACAAATAATTCAAATGTTCAACCCTGAGCAACTCCTGTATATAGGCATTCACAAAAAATGAGATTTTTCTATCACATAAAGGGGACTCTGAATGGCTCTGCAGACCACTTAAAGCCTTCATCCCATGAACTAGAAGGCATTTATGTCTTTGTGATATAATGTCCTCAGGATTTCATTGACATTTATAAGATGTGAATTTCTTTCAGGCAAACATTAAGTTGCTTCATAAAGGATAGTCCAACTTATAGTCATTAGTTTATTCTCAATGGACATATAAGAACTCCTTTAGATAATAGTCACTGTAATTTGAAATCTCAGTATAAACTCACTCCAAAAAAAAATTGAAAAAAGTATTCAGAGAAATGAGTTTCTCTTTTGAAATGAAAAATTGCAAATCAAACTGAAAGTGTTTGGTTTGACTTCTGAAATCAAAATATGAAAGAAGAACAGTGGATAAAGGAGATAAAGGAGAGGTTAACAACTCTTACAGGTCATCTCTGGAGCCCTTTGAAGGAGTAAAGTTCTGCAGAGTCATTTCCTCTCTAAAATCTGAGAGTTGTATGGAAGAAAAAAGACATAAACCTGACTTGAAAAAATTGGAATAGATGTCAAATCTCAACAGTTAAGGGCTCTGGAAGTATCATGGTCCTGTTATTCTTTGAAAAGGATGGCAAGAAGTAATCTAAGAATATTTTCTCCTCTCTCTTGAGCCTTGGAGACCTTTTGTTTGATACAAACCCCTCTACATCTGGCAAAGACCCTCTTTATAGAATTGGATAAAGGGTATTTTTTCCTTCTACACATTAGTCCTTAGACTGAAGCTGCCACAGACTTCCACTTCTGAAGGAATTTTCTGCCTTCTTGGGATAAGAATAAGAAAAAAAAATATTTTCTTTGAAGGGTAATAGATGTTCAAGCAAAGGCATGATAAACCCCCATAAAATTAGTAAGTGTAGGAGTAATAGAGAGTCATCTAGAAATTAGAATCAGATGTCTTGTGAAGGTGTAGTGGTTGATATGACATCTGGCCAAACCTGACACTGGGTCTCCAAATATCTTCCTACTCTTAGTTCCTCTGTCAAGACTGACACTTTATCTGAATTCGTATATAGCTCATTGATTCACAGTTAATTTCCATTGTTCTTTTGCTAATCCTAGAATTCCAATTTTTGACAAATCCCTTGTGTCCTGCCCTTTTATTGGTCATTGAATGTTTTGTTCAGAAGCTCTCAGTCCTGAAACTGAATATGGATACATTCTGCGTCAGAAAAGGAGGGTGGCAGAAAGAAGGATTATGTTTGGGCAATATGGTTATAAATTCTGCCAGTTTTCTCCCTACAGTGGCAAACAACATCTCTGTATTCTTCCCATGCCACTTGACTTTGCATGGACATACACCTTCTTCTTTTTTTGTCTTATTTCCAAGAGAAATGCTGCATGCATATGTGTCTTCATGTAATCATTGTTGCCATAATTTGGTTTTGTTGCCAGTTCTCCTGGAGATGTAAAAGACACTTAGATATGGTGCTTAGGAACATTCATTTGGGGTGGATGTGGCAGTGCTGTGTTAATGGACTATGATCTTAAAGGACTTCTCCAAATTAAATGATTCTGTGATTCTACGATACTAAGACAATAATTGCAGCTGTCAATCTTGATAAAGCAAAAGCAGATAGAACCAATAGTATTTTTGATTCATGTTCATTAGTGAGCATAGTAATGCTTTTTATTTCAAAATAACAGGAAAGAATAGGAAGCCACAAGGCAAAACAGTAGTTTTCATAAAAAACGCTCAGGGGGGGCTCTCTGGGTGTTCGACTTACTTTCAGGTGCAAGTCCCCATGCAGATTTGCCTACTAATCGTGGTGCACATATGCCCAGGTGAAGGTTTAAGCACAGGGGTGAAAAAAACTGTTGTTATTTTAAGGGCAAGGAGAAGGGAAGGAATTGAGCTGTACTTCATTCAACCGGGACATATCAAGAGTGAGATTCTGGTTCTTAATATAACATATGACATAATCCCCATTTTGAAATGGGAAATAAGGAAGACTCAAGCAGCTACAGGCCAGTCAGTCCTACTCTGTGCACAGCACATCATGGAGTAGATCCTCCTGAAAACTAAGCTAAGGCACAGTGAAAATAAAGAAGTGTTTGGTGATAGCCTCCGTGGCTTCACGAAGAACAAATCATGCCTGACAATTTTAGCAGCCTTCTTGTGGAGTTGCAGCATTGGTGGGTAAAGGAAGAGAAGCTGACATAATTATTCAAGCTACAATTCAATACCATAGGTCATCACTCAATGATTACTCTTTTCTTTGCAACAAGGAATGGGTTGTTGCTGAGAGTGTGGCTGGCAGCAGCCGTGGTGTTGTTTGAGAGACACAGAATGCCCATAGGAAGTAATCTCAGTAATCCTGCACTGACAATGAAAACTGAAAGGTCTCTGAGGCAGAGTTCACTGACAAAACAAGCTTGCAGTCTGTGGGAAGAAAAAAAGTGTTTATTGAACAGACAGGTCAAAAAAAAAGAGAATCTGAACCTTCTTCTACACTCCCTCCTTGCTCCACAGTAGTATCCAGAAAAAAAAATACAAAAAAGGTATGCAAATAAAAAGGATGACATTTTTAAAATACCTAACTAATAACAATAAATTTTCCTCTTTCTAAACCCAGAAAAAGCCCAGGTTTCTTGAGTTGCTAGGTTGTCTTTAGTGGTTGTTCTTTTAGCCTACCAGAAATACTTTTTACTGAGCTGCTGATGATTTCAGAAGAATTGCTGAGTTGGCTGTCCTTGTGGCCCATATATTCTGCATTCTTTGTGTCCACTATCAGTAACACATTTTTCTCCCCCACCTTTGTAAGCACTTGGACAATAGTTCCACCTTTATCTTATCTCAAATTCCCATCACAGTGGCTTAGAACAGTCCAAGTGCCAGGTATCCACAGAGCCATATTGAGTCGGGGGAGGAGGCAGCATCAGTGGTCACAGATGACCTTTGTACCATAATTTGGGGTGATCTTTGACTGTGATATGTGTTTGAGCAGTTGTCTCCCTGCACAGTTTGCAGGTGGGAATTTTTGTCTGGATGCGTTACCAGGATGTGCCAGACCTCACCCGTACCGGGCCTGGAGTTATCACTATCTTGTGTCTCCATTCTGTGATTATCTCATGGCAAAGTCCATCTGTGCTTGGGACTGACTACTGTGCTCTCCAAGTCCTTACAACAGGTCAAAGGGTAAGTAATGTTCCACACATGGGTCTTGGGTGCTGAAATTTTCCATGTGTAAGGGCAGATTCAAGATCAGTGTTTCTGCAGAAGGTTCCACTTAGAAAAAAATTCCACTGTTTCATAGGGAAAATACAGTGTCTCTGACCAAGTTAAACAAACAAAAACAGATTTTTCTCTGAGCAGCCTAGAATCTCTGCTTTGGTATAGGGTCTGTTGTGAACAGACCCTTTGATCAATGTTGTGCTTGTTGTACATCTGAATAGGAGTCTTGGGCCTGACAAAATGGACTTAAGAAAAAGGAAGGGGAAAAAAAGCTATTCCATGTCACTCTGATTCCTTAGTCTTCTGATTGTTTACGTATTTCTAGTAGAGATTCTCATGCATGTAACATGAACGAGTAGATTGTTTTCTCATCCCTCTCTGTGATGGACTTCTGAGTTGATCACTGGGGTCAGAGAGGTGGTCCTCTCATCTCCCGATCCTTGATCAAATTCCATATCCTATTTAAACCCCAAATCATAATAAACTACCCTTCTTTTTGCTCCTCACTTCAACCTGATGTGAGTGTCGTTCTTTTGTGTCCTCGTGCAACAATTCCACGTAAGAGGAAACTGAGAGCCACTTGATTAAGGGAAACCCTGCATTTTCTGGGTTTCAAAATTGGTGATCAAGGATCTCATTTGCAGAGATCCTTCTAATCCTTCACAGCTGGATTGAAAGATGTTGGGAGCTGGTTTTCCTCATAGTGGATACTATGTAGAGCTAAGTACACTATTATGCAGTAAAAACAATAGGAAAAAGTCTCAGAGCCTCTAATCATTGAACATAAGTTAGTGAAAACTTGGTGCTTGCTTATTTTATGCAGCAGATAGTCAACTGTTTGACAGTGACACTGGGAGATAATTTACCTCCATGAAGGTACTGTGGGAATAAATTAATTCATATTTTGAAGTCCATGGATATCGTTGTAATGACTGCAGTAGCCAAAATGATGAAAGGGTTAATATTCTGTTATTCACAGAAGGTTTTGGATGAAGCAGGAGTCTTATGGGTGAGGGGGAAAGTTCATATATATAAAAGTCATGTGCAATCTTAATTCTATCATTTTCTAGCTTTTAAGTTCTAGGCTTCATAGTCTTGAAAATATTCTCTTCTCGGATTTTTTTTTGCAATAAATAGAGAAAGAGGCAGAAGTTAAAATGTACATTGTTTAACTAAAAGTCTCTGTGTTCCCTTCCCTTTATCTCTGGAGGGATGTCCCTAATGCTTATTGCAAAGCTAATAAAAGGAGAGAAAACAAATCCTTTAGTATTCACTGCAGAAAACAAAATTACATATTTATACAATACAAAATATAAATTATTTACCTGATGGACCAGAGTATCCTCTGAAGAAAAATGTTATCTGTCTAATACACTGAACACATGCATGAGGAAAAAACAATTAAAAAAACCCATAGATTCTTTATTCAGTGCTTCCAAATTAATTCACTAATACTTCAGAATAAACATATAGAGACCTTTTCTTAAATAAAACCAAACTAATTAGGTTTTCTTAGATATAGTGCACCATTTCAAATACTCATTGACAATGAGGCTTCAAGTTTGCTTGAAATATTTCCAGGTTATTTTTTCCCCACTAATAACTTCAGCACAAATATTTTTATTCTTAAAGGGTGCTTTTTAATTTCCCTGATGCACAGGAAATGCACTGTGTTAACAAATTCTACCGGTTCCAATACTGTCCTAGGAAGAAAACGCGTGATTAAATCTAACAAAGTATTAAAACTAATTCAGGTGTAAACTACTTAGTCTACCTGTGCAGGTTTTGTGATATGAAGAAAATTCTTCCACAAGAGGGTTGCCAAGCACTGGAATAGATTGCTCAGGGAATTGTTTGAGTCAACATCCTTGGAGGTATTTTTAAGATGTGTAGATGTTGTTATACACTTGGGAATATGGTTTAGTGGTGGACTTGGCAGTGCTGGATTAATGGTTGGACTTGATTATCTTTTCCAACCTTAATGATTCCATGATTCTAAGAGATTAAATAGACCTTGACTTCAGTGTATAGCATTTATGTAGCTGGATAAAAGTGAAAAATTCAATTTATTAATTAATTTAGGCTTACTGGTAGTACATACTAGGCTTTGAAAACTTAGACTATTAAAGCACTACTTGTTAGTTCAATAATCGTGTAATACTTAAAAAAACTTCCCAAACCTGAAGACAAATTTCATATTTGCATAGCCATTTTTAATGATGCAACAAGAAAGCAACAAAATGAGAAGGTATAGTAGATTAGGGACTGCTAGGAAAAGTTCTGGAGTCTGGTTTTCTTTTATCCATAGTGTTTTCACAATGTTACTCCTTGAAACTTAAGTCTGAGGTTATTTTTCAACTAAATCAAATTAATTACCAAGGAAGTAATGAGGTAAATAAAGGTAACAGAGGCAATTTTAACTTAGGAAAAACAAAAAAAAAATACCATGGAGAAAATCATATATAATGCCAGGGCTCAGAGGCTGAAGCATTTTATTTCTTTAAATAAGTCTCATATTTATAATGAAACCTATAAAATACTGTTGTGGACACAAAAAATAAAGCTGCAATACCTCAAGGAACTGGTGATCAGAATGGCTGAATTGGAGAAGATAGGAAAGTTACAATAGAAAATACAATCTCTATGTTAGAAAAACTAGTTTGTATCATAAAATGAAGCCAGGATCAAGCTTTTGTTAAAATGTTCTTGAATTACAGCACATAAAAATGACAAGATTCAGAGGGAATATTTAGTAAGATTTGAAAATTCAGGTACTTCCCAGTAGTGTCTCCAAGGTTTTTGTGAATTATATATACATATATATATATATATGAACAAAACAAAACTCATTTAAAAACTAAAAGAAACAAACAAACAAAAAACCCACCCAGTCTGCAAGGGGAAAAAATCCTTAAAATGGCATCTCCACTAAAATGAAACAACATCTATATAAAAGGTCAAGAATACCTGACACTGAAACACCTTGACTTTGTTACCTGACAGGAAATGCTCCCGACTGGCACTGCTTCATTCTCTCAGCTGGTACTCATCTGCTGCCTTACCACAGGCAAATGAATTCAATCCTTGCCACTTCAGCTTCCCCATCAGTAAATCAGGATTGGCACTTCACCTGTTTTGGAAAGTGCTCTATCTTCTAATGGCAGAATTCTCAGCTGGTAGCTCAGCGTTATGATAAATATGAGATTTTTTTGGCATGCAAAAATGATTATGCTTTTGACAGAATTACAAAATATAATTAACCCTTAAGCTTGGTACTATCTGATGAAAGTAATCAAAATGTGTGACAAATTATCTGTTTTATAGCATCTTATATTATAATTACGTATTCCTAAACGATGCTACAAAGCTCAAGGATGGTTTTTTCACCATCGAAAAGATAAATGTCAAGTGACAATTTTGTTTTGTTTTGATCCAGGCCAAGAAAATGTATTCTATTGGGAAAATCCATGAGAATCCCTTGAACAATTTATGTAGCACTGTGGAACATTTTGAACTGTGTTCAAGGCCAAACTATAAATTGTTAAATGTTGTTTAACAGTATACAAAAGTAACAACAATCAACTATGCTTTGGTGGCAGCAAAGTGTAAACGGCCAAATACTAATAACTGCTCAGGCTATAATTTGGTTATGCAATCCCATGGTTTGAATTACTGAAGTTCTTTACAAACCCTTGGTTATAGAAAATTAAAATTAAAAAAATAGTCTCAGGATAGTCACTAATTTATGACTGCTCTAGTGAAGAGTGTTTATCATCCAGGAAAGTTGGAAAGCAAGACATACATGGAGAATACTGGTTATCCCACTTACAAGTCTTTTCCTTGTTTTTTTAGACACAGTCTTTTAAAAGGCAACAGGAGTTTAACCTCTGGACGAAGTGGCAAATTAAGTACACACTCTATATCACTTATGCATGAAACTCATGCCCACTCTATCAGGAGTGATTAAATGTATGGGAGAAAAGAATCCATTGACTGACACTGGATGCCAGGACTCACCCTCACTCATGAAGTCCCTACCTGTGAGTTTCTGAAGGCTAGAAGGTTCTTCTGGTGAAATCTCATTGTGTTGTTTGTAAGCTCTTCTTTATGTATCACCTTTTGATGTCTACATATAATTCTGACCACATCTGTGCCATCAAAATAAATAGTCCTCATGTCTGAGCAGTAGATGGTTGGACACCTGCCTTATGCTTCAGAGAATGAACACAAGTAGCCTTAAAACACGGAGGACATTCAGAATAGTGAAATGAAGAACCTGAGTTAGACAGCCTATCAGAGAACCGTAGATTTGCTGAGGCTCATGGAGATCACATGGATGTTAAAGTCAAACCCACTGGTCACAACTAACCCACCAGTCCTCTCCAAATGTAGAAGGCAATACTTCAGGCAAAATTTAACCATTAAAAATCCATGCCAATTTCTTCTGGTCATCCTCTATTCCTTTGTATGAGGATTGACACCATAACCTTCCAAGTACCTGAGATAAGACTGACCAGCCTGAAGTTCCCCAGGACTTCTATGCTGGCCATCCTCAAGGTGGGCATGTTGCTTGCTTTTTCTTGCCATCAGGAAACTATCTCAACCATCATGATATCTGAAAGATTAAAAAAGAGGAGTCATGAAATGAGGGTGATAAAACACTGTAACAGGGCTCCCAGAGAGCAATATATCACTGGTGGATCCTGCCTCTCCCCAAAACCCTCACGTTTGTTGAGACAATTCCAATCAAGATGCCAAACAGACCCTCTTAGCATCACCAGCCATGAAGGGCAAAGCTAACCTTTTTCTGAGCTTCTACGCCTACATCCCAAAATCTTCTAGTCATTCTTAAACTTTCCTGGGTCTCTGTGATAGTACCATGGTGTTGATAGGGAAAATCAGGCAAAAGCAGAAGTCTGGGTGCCAGATTTGATGCTGTATCAGGTATACTTTTCATCCAATCAAGCGTAATCTGTGTTTTGTTCTTGCCATACGCCACTGAAGAGATGTTTGTATGGATTTCCACAAGCACATGTTGCAATGTCAGCTCCATCCAGCAGTTGTGGAGCCACACTGACAGGTGTTGGGAACGAGATGTCAAGTTTCATGGAGAGAAAGGTGACATGTGAGCTTTGAGAAAAGGCAAGACGGCTTCATAACTTCATTGCATAGAGCACATGGCTCTAGTCTGGGCCCATGGTGGAAAAATAATGACTGATCATACTTCCTGACAAGGGCACCCTTAACTTCATATTAATGCTCCATCAACACTTTCAAATGCATTATATTTTCCATCATTCAGACAAGTATGCACTATAAGACAGCAGACCACCTTCTGTCTGTCCTTACAGAAAGATTAATATGCTCCCCTACTCCTACTGTGCCAAAAAATATATTTCAGCAGTTGTCCTGTCCCCTCATTAATTCCATAGGTAATTTCATGTGATGTTCATTGGTGAATATTTTTCTTTAATGCAAAAGGGATTATATTAATTTTGTGCTGATTGAATCAAATAAACAATTTTCCAGCAATTAAATATATTTTATAAGAACAACTGCCAGCCATCTGCCTTGATCTAGTATTTAAGGATAATCCTTTAATTTAGGTCCAATCTAATGGCCACTTTCATCATCCATCAAGATTTAAAATCACATTCCTATTTTTTCTGGATTTTGTTTTAAGAATATCCTTCACCTTCAGTAAGCAGGGAATAGAATCATAGCTAGCTTTTCTTGCAGCACAGTAACTTTATTTCTTTTTTCTGAATTACACTAATGCTCAGCAAAAGCTAAGCAAATCCTGATTTCTGAGTTAATGTGTTTTACTTTAAAATGGGAATTATTAATCCTTTATTGTTCAATCCCACAAGGCTGGGGATGAACATCTGCTGATAACCATCACTGAGCTACTCAGCTGCTGATGATTGTGCTGCTATCACACTTGGAGCCTGATAAACTGCAGCAGATTATTTAGATCCTAAACTCTTTGCAGCGAGGATTATGTCTGCTTTCTCCCATGCCACATCTATTACAGCAGAGAGCTGACTGCCGGCATTTAGCAAATGCTGGGAAATTAGCCACTACAGGGCTTTGCAGAAACTGCCTATAAGTGATGCTGATCCATAAAGATCATCTCCATCTGGCCACAGGAGAACAGTAACTGGTGATGCTGTCTCCTGGGAAGTGTGTAATGCAAAGTGTCCCTTCAGGTACCTCCAGTAACTTCCCCTTAAACCATTTAGATGATTTTCTCCTTCTCACAAAATTTCTACTAGCTTACAGCACTTGTTGTCAAAGGAAAAAGAATAAAAACAGACAAGTAGACCCCAAACCCAGCAACCAAATGCTTCCTCCCATGGGGAATCTTAACCTTTTAAGGCACTGTAAAGCAATATCAAAATTGTATAAATTTCCTTTTCCTCCTTCCCAGCCCTGTTGCCATCTCACTTCACCTCAGTCCCAAATCTTGCTGTTCATTTCATCCATGACACATCTGCCCAGAAACCTGGGATGTGAGATTTGACCTGCCTATACAAATGCAGCAGGACAAGCTGGGAACTCCCAAGATTATCCTCAGCAGCTTATACCCCCACTGTCCTGATCCCAAAGGTTAACTTGAGGGAAGCAGCTCTGTGCCAATATGGCCATGAAGCAAAGGCAGATTGAGTCTGCATGTTCCCATCTGTGCACATATGTCCTGAGAGAGTCCTTGCCTGCGTCAGCCTCTCTTCTGGGAAAAACAGTAACAATGTTGTGCAAAGATCCCAGACTTTTATTCATGGAAAGGCTTGTGACAGTGAAAGCTGTATCCATTCATGTTCTTAATGAAACAAAGGTAATTTGGTATTTCCCAGAAAAAGGAAAAAATGCTTACAAGAAGCTGATTAATTACTAAGAAACCAGCACTCTAAGCACAAAAATAAAATTTAAAAAATCAAGTTTCTCAGAGTGTAACATTTTTAACACAAGTGTGCATCTTCAAAGAAAATTCATTCTGGGAAAGTCAAACAACCAAAAAGTCAACAAACCACCTCCCCCCTCCCCCCCCTCCCCCTCCCCTAGATTTATTCCATTTTGAGAGCATTTTCTGGGCTTTAGCTCAGAATTTTAGATGGATGAACCAGTTCCTGGAAAAATAGTTGGGTTTGAGAAAAGGTAATTTTCTGATGAAAAAAATATTCTGTCAGAAATCCTGGAGCAATTGTACTGAAATCCTTAAAATGGCTGCCCCCTTCATCAGTTGCATTCACCAGACCATGCCAGACGTACTGGGTTTGATCTCTGTGAATGCAAATTGATTCAGTTCTACTGGCCTCTGATGTGTGTCTGATGCTTTCTATACAGCCTGCTTCTGAGTTCACATACTGAATTTCATCCTGTGATTAACAGAGCTGTGCTACCACAGGGAATAAAAGTTCATCATCAATGTTTACTACAGGCAATGAAAAGAAAAACACATTTCCATTAAACAATTTTGGCTGGGCTTAATCACCCTGTACAGGCACTAGTACCCTCCTTTGAACACAGGCAGGAGATAGGGTCACCCTGCTTGGACAGGTGACAAACTGAAGCTGCTTACAGGGCTCTTTCTATGTGAGGCGAAAATATCTCCACGCCAGCCTCTGGAGACCTTTGTTTTTCCAGCCTTTGCAGCATTAAGCATGACAGTGACAAGAAAGAAGAAGAAAAATTATGAGGCTGAGTAATCCTTCCCTAGGACAGAGCTATCTCTTATGAACAGGTGCAGTTTTAACAAGAGGATGGGGAATAGAGCTCTATTAGGCACAGTTATTGTGCCATTTGTGCTGTAAGTTATTATGTTACAAAGCCATGGCTGTGCAAGTCTCATTTCATCCACAGTGTGGATTTCACTTCATTTAACTTTTCTTATTAGGAAAATTCCATGGTTTTAAAATTTATTTATTAATAGTCCAAAGTATGAGATAGGTGCATGCACACACAAATGAAAAGATAATGGATCTTCCCTATAGAGGTTTTTGGGCCTGTTCTGAACAGACATAGTTCAATCCATCCTGGATCCAAAGTCTATTTCAAAGCAGCCCTTCAATTTAAATCCCCTAGGTGTGGAATTAATAAGGATTAGATAAATTTAATAAACTATATAATCTCCAGAAACTGATAACATTGTTTAGCTTTCTATTGCTTTATAGTAATAATCTCTTTATCCATACTAATAGAAAATGCCAAAGGTTCTATTACCGCGTATCTGTCTGAAGCTGTTGCAGAGGCAGAAAGTCCCCTGAAAAGGATGTCAGAAAAAGGACTTTGTGACTAGACCAGTGGGTTATGATTCACTGTAAGCTAAATCTACACCATTTATGTACTAAAGATTTTTAAACAGTGTTTGAATTTTCATAGACTTACACTAACTTTCTGTGGGGGGAGAAAGGGGTAAATTGACTCATAGAGTATCCAAAGACAACAACATAGGAACCCCAAGGATTAAGAACCTTCAAAGATTTCAAAAGATATCATATCTTTATTAGTTTTCACTTCATCCCTGGAGTAGAATTTGACAGCTTTCCCAAATAGTAAAGTACTAAATTAATTTGCCTTGATCGACAGAACTAAAAAACTTAACATGCTCATTAGGAACGCAACTAAAGATCTCATCTAAAGAGATTTTCAAGAACCGTAACAGAAAGTTAATTCTGTTGAAGTCTGAAGGAAACTATCTACTGATACTAAAATATATGTGTGTTTGTTTGTTTTTTTCCAGGAACACTGTTTAATTAACCAAAATAAACAAAAACACCTATGTGTACATAAACTTTTACTCAGTTGTTTTTAATACAGTGAACATTCACCAAAAATATTCTTCTGGTTATGAACTTTCCTATTTTCTTCTATTTCATCATTATCTCAAATCTCCCATCAAGTAGTTAATTAATGTGAAAAGAGAGATGATAATTAAGATGATCATCTAGAGGTCAAGCAACTCAATGAGATATATTAAAGGCTAAGAGGAGAGTTCTAATCAAAGGAGTGTAATTTCAAATCAAACATTTGTAAGATAATTTTCTTGACATGAATTTGCAAACATTTAGGTAAGTATGTGAATAAACTTTACATATGCAAATTACCTTGTTGAGGGCAATAAAACTACTCAGAGGTGAAATGATACAGTCGTAAGTGTAGGGAGAGGGCAGAGATTTAAAGCACAAGGGAGTTTCCTAAGATCTGCCAAAGTCGTCGAAGAGCAGAGAAACAGCAGAACATATATGAGTCTAAAGAGGTTCTGGGTGCACACTTGTGTGTAATCCTGTGATGCTAGCTATTCAGAAGCTGTCTCTAGAAGGTTTCTTCTTATTCTTCTGTTTACACAGAAAACAAAACCATTTTCAGGGTGAAACTTGTTCTTTTCTTCCCTCTTTTTCCACATGCAATCTACACATTTTAAAAATTAGCAATTTTTTTTCCTCTGTTGCTTTAAGGACCATCAATGAAAGCCAAATGCAGATGTTCAAAAACAGAAAGTGTTTCAGGGGCAGGGGCCACACACACATCAGTTTGCTGCTTTTTTTTCCAATGCTTCTTAAACCAAATTTGTGTAACAGTGCGACCAATGGGGATTCTGCAGTCAGGTGAAAGTCCCTCTGCTCTCACAGTTTGCTGTTGCTCTTCCTTTCTAAGCTGCACTACCATTGTGCTGCAATCAGGAAGAGAAACCTAATTTAGATAGTAAGGTGAAGAAAAGTGTTAAAGGAGAAAGAAGATTACGTATCATACTTGCTTCTTTATGGACTGTGGTACTTATTAATCTGTGTTTGACTTAGAAAAATACATAGAACTCTCTATTTTCCTCTATTATTCACTGTGGCTCATATTATTCACACAGCTCATATTCCTGTTTTCTTTCTTGATTTGCACATCTATGGTTGAAAGCACCACCTTCTGGCCAGCACACACTAAATTTGGACAGCAAGAAAATGATGTTTTTATAGCTATCAACTGAAAATCTTCATGCAATTTTACCTGATGTATACTACAGAAAATTACATATTTCTGTCAATGCATGCTCAGTGCATATATATCTATATTATACTTCTGATATAGAAGTTAATATGAAATTGATTAATCTAAACAGATAAAGATCTGTTGTTTTTTTCTTATGTCACTATACTAGTAAAATTTATTCTTTAAAGACATGAAAAATACTGTCAGTGAAATACCTTGAAAAATATGAACCTTTCCACTTTGCTTCTAGATATTGGGCAAAAATGATCGTTCCCACAACGAAGGAACGTGTTTGCTTATCTTTACATAGGTATAATTGAAACTATTTTCATGTCTAGAGCATACATATGTGAGTGGAGTTGGTAACAGATGTTACATTTGCAGCAGCTGCATTTAAAGTAGCTGTATATCCTGCTGCATTTCCTATAGTTCTCTTAGAATCTGAAAAAATACATGAACAATGTAAGACCTGTCATGGTATTATAAAAGGCAAAATAAGGAGTTATTTAGCAGAAACACATGATGGAAATTAAGGAAATCATTCTACACTGCTCTGTGACTCATTCAGCTTCTTCCAATTGTTCTCCCTTTATTGTTTTTTTGGGGTTTTTTTGTGTTTGATCTCTCTATGGACCCAATCAAACCTTCTCACTTACATTTCTACTATAAGAAGATGGATCATACCTCTTCATTCATTTCCTAGGGAAAAACAAGGCAAACCAAACAATTTTTATCTTAGATTTAACAAACATAGCTTTTCAATTTCTTATTTATTGAGATATGAGGAACATACTTTTTAATTCATTAGCTGAAGAAAGCTGATTATCTATTCACTCAAAGAACACTATCCTTTTTTATCTGATTTACCTGATTTGTCTCACAAAAGTTGGTAATATGTACACAGATATCCTATTTTTCCAAGATGTTTTATAAACATTCTATAAAGAATAGTACTCCTGACTCCAGAAGTATGAACTCTACAGCCTATATGTCAGACACTTTGATCAATACTCTGGGCATTGGACTCCACAGCAAAAACTCTCAGTGCCTCTAATGGGGTCAGAATTCTATCTGCATGTTTCAAAATGCAGAAGCTGACAGTGCATGCAGAATTAAAATAGAAACTGGATTTTTTTTTCTCTCTTTTTGTCAGCTGTAGGCATTTGGGGACTTCTGTGCAGCATTTTCCAGTTTATGTTCCATCTTGCTCATTTTCTAAAGGCAAGCATAGAAGAATAAAAATCAAACCAGCAACGGGAGAGCATTAACAAGGAAATAAACAGGAGGTACATCCTGAGCAATAATTCTTTGTAACCACCTCTGTTAAATCAAGCCAGGAGTTCCAGGGAGTTGTATAGTTATACCTCCTTGCCACTAAGTACCTTGAGGGTTGTTAATATTTTTTTGTTTGCAGCCCTGCTGCCCATTTTATGTCCACCTGGTGATATTTAAAGTAATATTACATTATTTCAAGAACAGACAGAGACCAACAAATGATAATTGCATATTATCTGACAGACTTAAGGGGCAATCCAGCTAAGTATCTTAAACACTGGAGGATGAGGGCCATTCTGCTTAATTAAAGAGGCCCAAAAGAAGGCTGGTGCAGTGAAGCAGACCTGAATCAGGATGAATTGGAATGAACTGGACATACTTCATGCTAACCCTTGGACATGTCTCGTTTGTCTCAGGTGAGGAAGTTGAGGGGTCCAGGCTGGTGGTACAGGCTCTGAGTGGCCTAGGTGCAGCTTATCATCACATCTAGGTCACAATCCCAGACCTATTCCCATTCAAGGATAGAGCTCAAACACACATTTCCTTTGAATTCACTTCTCCAAGCTCAACAATGTACTGTCAAGAGTATACATTGGATGGGCCATAATTTCTTCTACTTTCCCCACAATTTAATACCCCCTTTGCTTTCTGAAATACCGTAGGTCTCTCTATAATGATAATGTTCAGGTACTGAGAATGCTAAACAAGAGCAGTTCAGTCACTGATATCTATCCCGGTGATTTCTTATGAGCAGTAAAAGGTGCTCATGACCCAGAAACACCAAGCTTTCCTGTAAAAGGGAAAGTTTCTTCTATACTACAGAAGTGCACCCTAGAGAATTATTGTGCAATGTCTTCACTGAAGTGGTGATTAATTCACAGTAATTTACCATGAGTTGTTTGAGTGTATCTTTCACAGTGATGTGATAAAAGCTTGATTTTATGTTGTTTGTTGGCTGGCTTTGTTTCATTTGGTGCCTGGTTTTGGTTAATGTTATATTTTTTTTGCCCTTTTGTTTCTAGGACAAAGAAATATGCATCTGTGGATGAGATGTTTGACTATGGGCTTTATCCTTCCAGAAATTAACGAAAGATACATTCCTGGCACAACACCACCAAATTCTGTGCCTGTTTCTGTTCCTTTACAGGCACCAGAAAAACTCACTTTCGTTTCCTCCAGCAAAGCAATTTGTATAAGTCAAATGATTTATAATTTTCACAAGAGGAATTTATAAAACCCAGCACAGCTCAGTTTTTGCTACAGCTGCTTCCTCCTTAGTTATTTATATGGCAATACAGTACAGCAAAGCAGGAATGGGAAAGCTGTGCTGACAGAAAATGAAGATAGCATAAACAATACAGATTACAGCAGTAAAAGCAAAGCTGGATATAAACCACTACAAGTGGAATAAAGAAGGGAGAAAACCGTATGAAATATCAGATTGTTGAGAGAGAGTTAAACAGCACAGTTGGAGCTGGGAAGTGAAGTACCAACATGATCTAGAGTCTGTTGCCTTCTGCTTTCTGTTACCTCCCTTTAATGTTTAGGTTATGGCTTCTCTGGGATCAGAAAAGCATTTAGTTACTCATTTAAGCTGCATTTAACCCACCAAGGCCCTGACTTTATAAGCATGTTCTAAGTACTGCAGCAACAAAATAAACAACTAAATTTAAAAAAAAAAAGAAGAAGAAGAAGAAGAAAACTCAAAGATCATTTCACATGCACATATTCATTGTTTTTCCCCAGAGAATGAGAAATCATGACATTCCATATTTTAAGTGACATGCATTACTGGAAAGCCCTTCAGCATTGAAGGAAACACCAAAGGAAAAGCACAGTATTTTTTTTTTCTTTTTTCCTTTTTAAAGAGCATACTCAAATTTTATTTGTTTAAAACTAAATAAATTTTAGCCATTTAAAGTATAAGATATGTTACTTCTATAGGCAACAGATAAATTTTCCCAAAAATGTATATTTTGGTTGTACTGTAATGCTCTTGAGTAACCTCATCAGCAGATGTGCTGAGAAACTGCCCAGTGTGAAAAAAAAATCCTTTCTGTACACCCAGTGTTTCACTTTAGAACTGCTGCAGTTAAGACCCAGATCCTTGGTGAAAGTCTTGACCAAGAAGCACGTGGAAACATCCCTGCAACAGCAAAGAGAGATGCAAATTCAATTGTTCCATGTTTTCAAAGATATTCAAGCATCTTTACCACCCAGAAGGATAACTCTCACAAATTGAGGTGTCTTTTAAGAGAGGTGACCTTGAGAATCTCTGGAAATTAATACTTGAAAGAACCCACAGCTATTTTTACCTTGCTAGGGAAATGAGCTTCAAATAGACACTAAAAGCAAAGTCAGATCTCAGACATTTACCTGTCACATCCTCATCTCTAGACAGTTCAAATAAGCATCTTGGTGCTTGCTCAGCCTGACAGTTCTTCATGTGTTAAAGGTCGGGATACAAAGAGACGTGCCCGGCACCTTCTGCAGTCACCGACTTCTAGTCAAAGCAATAGGGACAAAAATGCTTGGAGCTCAATGTTTTGTGTCATTTTTGGTCATATCTAACTGAATTAAATTCCTGCTTTATTCCCCCTTCTTCTTACCTGATACCAATTGATATCAACCCATTCACACCATGGAGCTATTTACAGGATGTATTCCTGTTTAAAAAAATATCAGAGGATGAGATCCTAATGCTTGTGATCATACCTAATAGGCTTAATTAACTGGTCATGCTCTCCAGATTACTTTGCATTAATAAGCATGATGGATTCTGTTCACTTTCTGAGCAAACACACTTTCTCCTAAAGAAAAAGAGAGGAATTCAGAATCCCAGCTATCATAAATACCAGTCTTTCGGGAAAAAAACCACACCAGTACCAGGGACTGGTCTTTTGCATCAACTATTTAGTTGATGTCTAAGCAAACTGTCCTAGCAAATAAAGCCACTGCATGCTGAATAAAATAATATTGTTTATCATCAACATGCTTTTTACTGATACTTTAAATATTCAGAGCAATTATTTAGATGGAATCTCTCTCGGGTTTGGGACCGAACCTCTGTCAGAAGGGGAAACACAGTTTTTCTTTTTTCTGCTTTAACTCCCCATCCAGGAGTTTTTCAAGCATTAGCAATGCCTTTGTCAGGGGACTAGTAATGTCAGTTCGTATTTGTGTCACAAAACTTCATGGAAATGGCTGCTTAACCAAACAGGTGTTGAGGGAGAAAAGAGAGGGAAAGTTCAGAGAAGAAAAGGAAAAAAAAAGATAAAGGGAAAAAATAGATGGTGAACAAGGGAAATGGGGAAAAGTTTCATGTATATATGAATCATGAATTAAAATAAAACAAAACAAAGTTCAAAGAAACAAACAAGCAAACAAAGCCCTTCACAAAAATAATCCTTTTTTTACTCAGGACTACGAATCATAAAGCTTTAGCATTCAACACTGTAGCAACCATCCTTCCCCATCAGTTATTTGCTCCTACTCTAAGATAATAGACATCAGGCAATCAGAGCTCAGTTATGTAAAAGTCAAGGAATATAAAACAAGAGCAGCTGATGTTTGACCCTCCTTCAGCACAAATGATAAAAAAATGAAGGAAACAATAGCTTGTACCTACTTTTTCATTTAAGCTGCTTAACGTAACTTTGGCTTCTTATTACTGGTGATTAAATTTGGCTCTGCTGAGCATATTGAAAGACAGAGGAGAGGCTGTGCCTGCAGCACTCAGGCAATAGCTGCCTGCACTGCAGGAACAGAGGACCCTGCACCAGCTCACCACTCCTTCATAGAATCATGGAATGGTTGGGATTGGAGGAATCTTCCAAGAGCATCTAGTTCCAATACTCCTGCTGTGGCCAAAGACACCTTCCACCAGACTGCTTGCTCAAAGCCACACTCAACCTGGCCTTCTCATCCACAACTTCTCAAGAAAATCTGCTCCTGTGTCTCCCTACCCTCACTATCATTCCTTATGATGAATCCTTGTCCATCTCAAGGGATCTGTCAAACCAACCTACATCTCTTTGATTTAGTGATAAGGAGGCTGTAGGTTAGAGAAGCCTGTATAGATGAGGTCCATAGGTGTCTCTCTACTCATTGATGCAATTATTCCCTCATAGCTCACCAGGTCAAGCAGGACTCGGTGAAGACACAATGGATTTCTCTACATACCTCCCTGTCTCCCATACGCTCCAACAAATCTTCCACGAGGATCTGTTCCATGATCTTACTGGGAACAGCAGTGAGACTGACTGCTGCTTCCCAGGGTGCTCCTTTGGACCCTTTTTACTGAAGGCAAAGATGACAAAGTACTGAAGGGTCTGTCACAGAGGACACAAACCCTACACAAAGGTGTCCCCACACAGCAAGGCAAGTGTAGGGCTCCTGTTTCTAACAGCTGCAGGCTTCGAGCTACCTTAACGAAACAGACTTCATGACTTTACAGACCTTGTCCTGGTCTGCCTCAAGCTTTGTATGAGCTTTTTTAAATGGTGATGGCAATTGTCAAATGTTTAGGTGATAACTACTTTTATTTTACTTTTACTGTTTTTTTATGTGCAAGACTGTGCATTGCAATTCTTTTATGTATTTTAAACCAACAGATAACAACAACAATCAAAGTCTGTGCAGAAAGGGTTACCCATGGCTCTAGGACAAAACACAGCCCATAAGTGGGAAAAGAATGAGATGGGCTTGAAAGTACTGGCATGGGATGACACCAAGGATATGAATAGCACAGCCTAGAATGTGGGCAGAAATAAGGGTAGCAAAAAGAACAAAGAACAACCCTCCATTGTGTGTAAAACACATGCACGATATACAGCAAACACAGGCACAATGTGGGCTTGCAGACAACTGAAGAAAGAGCAAGGAATATCATATCAATAAACACACAAATGAACCCAAGATGTTAGAGAAAGGAGGAAGAGTCACCAACAGTTTTGAGCTCTTCTCTGTGAAGGATTCATGATGATGATTACTGCCCATACCCTCCACCTCTGACTGAAGGTCCCAGAGATGCAGTGGAGGAGGTGGGGACAACGTCATATAATGGGGTAAATATCAGGAAGTTTGTGTGCAGGTCAATTTAGTTGCATATAATTTGCACTATAAATGTTTATATCAGTGTTACTGTAATATTAATTCTCTGATTATACTCTTAAGACTTTAATTAAATTAATAATAAACTCCTGATTATGCATACAAATCATGATATTTCTGCCTATAACAAGGTTTTGAAAGTAATAAATGGGTGGGAGTTTAAGCAACCTGTTCTGTAACTTGGTTGCAACAAATTAGTAACAAAAGACGGGTATAAAAAGTGATCTCTCAGCATGTATTTTTTTCAGTATTATCAACTCCTGCAAATTAACCATCATAGAAATCTGGAGGAAGAAAGGAGAGCATCCCACATGCCACCTGTTCAGAGGCAGAAAACAGTCCATCCACAGGTTTTCATGCCATAGTACCAATCTCTCCTTTTTGTAGGACATAAAGAGATTTGTCATTCCAATTTTCCTTTTGAATGTCCTCCAGAACAGAGAACTGATTCTCTGTTAGTGGGTTACATTATTTTGTTTTATTGATATTCATTAAGTCATTTAAAATATTTTTTTTCTCATCCAACAAAACTGGAGAGAATTATTTGCAATATAGAATAGCAAAATACCTGTAACTCACAAGAAACAATATATTCAACTCAAGATTGTGCTTGAACATGGACTTGGCTTGTGCAGTAAACAAAAATCAGTAAACAAGTGAAACAAAATCTCAAATCTCCCCAAACTGCTCCTATGCGTCTGAGTTTACACACAGAATCTCTTTTCCATTGTGCCTTCAATAATTTGCACTTCTTATTCCAAGATGGAGAGCATAACAGGATCATGTTTTCCTTGTCTTCACATGCACCAGTAAATTGACTAGATTCAGGGAAGTTTTAACATGTGTGTAGTATAGTATCATTAGGGACATGACTTTTAATGAGAGGAATATATTTCTCTATCAATACTTGGTAAAAAAATGTTTTACATATTTATTCAAATCACTAAATAATGAAAAGCATGATCGTTTCCCCTTTCAGGGCTTAACACTGAGTAGTTGACTAATCTTCCAAGTTGCTGAATACCTTTCATTCTGAGTGGCATCAGTGTAAATCTGATAAGTAAAATTCCAATGAGACAAATAAGAACAAGTGATTTCAAGTGTGTTAAAATTTTCATCTACTGCTTTGATAGGATATACAGTAGTAAATAAATAATTCCAGATTTTTGTGTTAATAAGTAAAAATATCCATACTGGCACACTAGACCCAAATGAAAAGCAGCAACCAGTCTTTTATAAAAAAGAACTATTATTTTCTCAAATCAAGCAAAATCTCATTAATAAAATAAGGATTGTGCTCAAAAGAATCTTCATCATTAAACTGGTACTATGGCATGAAAACCTGTGGATGGACTGCTTTCTGCCTCTGAACAGTGAGAGAGATTACATTCAGGAAAGCACTGATAAAAATAACTTTAGAAGATGAGCCTTTGCTGCCAGTCAAATCCTGCATCAATTATACATTATATGTGAAAGACCTTGTTGGCTGCAACCTCCTCCTGCATTAGCCAAATCTTACAACCAGGCTAGGGGAGAATCCTTTCATTAAAGAACAATCTGGATCGCACTGTGTCTGTTATTATCTCAGAGTGAAGGTTGTGCCTGGGTACTGCTAAGTTAAAAGGGATACAAAAGCAGGTTAACCCCATTGTATGGAATTGCTTTAGGAAATCTGATGAAGTCTGTCTTATGTATCAATATGTTCTATTTTCCTTTTAGACAAGATGTTGCAGCACAGCTGTGCCTCCACAGACACAGCATATCACAAGTAACAAAAATATCCCAGCCACTTTCTGAAAAATACAGTACAACTTCAGGGATATGGTGGGGCAGCATAGGCAAAACCTCATCAGTTTGTGCTTTTTTTTTTTCTTTTATGAAGAATAATCTAGTCCATTTTCAAAATTCAAGAAAAAAAATCTTTATTTCCTATCATTAAAATTAAAATGTTAATGTATTTCTTTTTTAGCCAAGGAAAATCCAGAGTCATTACAAGAATATAAATGGAGTTTATCCAAATTATTGCAGCAAAAAGTGCAATTGTAATCTGGGTTTTCAAGTGTCCCTAGACAGAAAAAAAAAATCACAATCTGTCTTGAAGAAAATATAGAAAAATTTAGAGCATTAAAACATATAAATTGCATACAACATCTCTGCTCTAAATAAGACATTATGGCAGAAAGAAAAAAGGCATATTTTAAAGAATGAGTACTTATCAATGGCTATACTCATAACACATCAATTAGTCTATCAATCAATTTATATTTTATGGACAGATCTGTCAAACTGCTCAGTCAGACTCTTTTTCTATCTTCCTTCATCAGAAATATTGGCTCATTTTTGCATTCCCACAATTCTGTTTCTACTTGTATTTTAAAAAGACCATGCCAGCTTTGGTCACTTCTAATAAGTTAATTGAAGCAGAGGACTGAACTGGATTTTCTTACATTATAACGGGATGTCACATATGGAGGACCATGGAACAGTAACTTGTCATCTTTCCCCCTGGGTCAAGGAACATGTCAATTCTGTTACAAACCAGTATAGCTCCCAGACAGACTCACAGGCTTTTCTCTCAGAATATGGCAGTCAAAACCACATTTGGTCTCAAGGGAATACAGTCAAAGCCTTCCTCTACTTGCAACAACTTGTAGGGTTTGGGCAAGGTCGAGCTCAAGAAATTCAATTTGAATTCTCTCACAATGTGTGTGTGTGTGTGGTACACATGGGTTTGTCCATGTACACCAGTTCTATGAGATCCTTATACAACAAATGAAGATCCAGACCCAGTTTGGTTGCCTGCATTCAGGGGTCAAATTTGACTTCAGTGACATGAAGACATCCCACTCGGCCTCCAGGCACAAACAGGGACTTTGGGGCCTTCCACAGGTCCTGCTTTGTGTGCCAAAGCAGAGGAGCACCATTCATATGGAAATCTTCTTGTGCAAAAGCTTCCTTACCTGTATCAGTTCAGCATCTGATCACCTCAAGGTAACACCTCAAGGGATAGAGACAAACCCTTGCTCTCAAAGACTAGAATATCTGAGATAATTTGGGACACTTTTGTACACACTCAGTTGATGTCATGAAATCAATTTCATGACACAAAGAGTAAACTACTGTCCCTTAAAAGCAGGGTAACAGAACTGTAGCCTTTGAGGTCTTGAGGAATGTAATGGTGGTGTTGCTGAATAATAAACCATGTCTAAAAAAAAAAAAAACAAACAAGAATTTTAAAAACTTCTCCTTTTTTATTTTTTTCAGCAAAGAATTAAAACTAAGACATTGCGTGTCTGTAATAAAACCCATAAATTTCTCCCATTAAGGTTATAGGCTTCTCAAATGATGTTTGGTCTGCTAATCATTTAAATGTATTTTAAAACAAGGATTGCAATCCTAAATTTATATTGCAACAAAGTGTTTGTATGGGACCCTTACAATAAGCATGATAATAAAATCAGTAAACATTAGCTGCTAAGGGGTTTAATTTGCAATTCTGTGATCTGCTTAAGGTGGAAGAGAAGAAAATATCAGTAGACAGAACAGGACACTTGACAATCACACTGTTCTGTCCTTGGCTTTCATTTTATTTAATTTTATATTAGTTTTATGGCACATCTGCTACCTACTAAACTTCAGCTCTTTATTTTAAAACTTAACCATTTTCTTTCCTTTTATTCATATGAAAGGAGATGAAGTTAAGTGTTGTATGTGTTATTCAGTCAGGGAAATGGGGGAATTCAGGGAGTTTTGGAGTCCTTGCTCTTCTTCTATCAATGTTAGCTCTTAAAAGTGTTTGAAATTAAATCTTTGTTGAATTCAGCTCATGAAGCAAAATTCTTTTGACTAGAAAGCCATCATGTCACAGAATGACTACAGGATTCACTGAGTCTCATTATATGCAGTGCATGTTACACTGGTCAAGCAGGTTTATATCAATCATAAAGCATTGTAAAGCTCAGGGCAACCCAAGGGTATGCTTACAGCGTCTTCTTATAGGCATGACAGGACACAGCTACAGGCCAATCTGCCACTGATTATACCAATGAATTTTTCACAGTTTTACCAACCAGACTCGATTCTAAAATTCTCTGCAAAGAAGAAAGAAAATATTTATGTCAAATATTCCTCCAGTCTTCAGTGCTAGAAAAAGACATGAAATCATCTGATCATAGCATTTAATTTCCATCTGATGCTACTCTGACCCCATCCTATTAGTTACTAGGTATCTTCATGGAAGCAGAAGGAACAATCTTTTTTCTGAAGGGTGACAGAAGAATTTTAATGTGGTTATACCTTATTTGAAAGGTCTGCTCAATTCTGAGGAGTTACAATGCCATTAATTGTTAGACCTTCATTCTTCCAACAGCCAAAGTCAACGTTTTCTAAAGAATCTTGCAGCACTTCTTGAGTCCAGCTCTGGTTATCTGCCAACACAATGTGATGCAGTTTGACAGACTCCCTAGATTTCCTTGTGTGAAACCATACCAAATTCAGTTTTTCATGTAGTTCTTGAAGTGTCTCAGTTCAATTTCTTCCTGCCTTTCCTCTTAAACACAATCAGGAAAAGAAGGTGAGAAAACACAGGCTGTACAACTGATGTTAGGGAAAGGAGCAATCATACAAAGAAGAGGGCTTAAGTTTTTTGTTCGCAATGCCATGCTCTTCCCTCAATATTCAGGTGGGTGTGCGTCTTTGCTTTCAGAAAAGTATCTGCTCTGCTGCTTCTTACCTTATTCCTCTTTGCAAGACAGGAACTTATACTCCTCTCAGTCTTAGTTGCATCTTGCTAGCATGATCTATAACTGTAATGGCTCTCTTTGTATTTTCTCTGACTACCACATTCAGACAGATAGCTACTTTTCTTTCTCAATAGAATAGAAAACCTCAGGCAGAATTTGATTCATCCAGTACAACCCCTAAAAATTATTCAGCTGACTTTCCTCTTGTTGTCCCTCTTCCTTACCATCACATTCTCTCTCTTGTTCCTTCAAAAACTTATATTTTTCTCTATTTTCTCTTTTGTTTTGTTTTCTGTCTTAAAACACTACTGCTGTCACTTTTTAGAAACCCAAATAATTGAAATAACCTCCTTTTTTGCCTAAACTGTTTTTCTGTCCTTTTTTTTTCACCTCAATAGTAATGCAGACTAATAAGTATAATAGAGAGTTTCTGCTCTTTACAATGTAGAGTAGATTTTGCCAAATTAGACAGATTGTCTCTAAAATAGTTGAGCAACTTTGCAAAAATAAGGATCTTCCTAATTCAGCCTCACTTACAGATGTTTTTGGTTTTCAATTTGTGTCCAGAGACAAAATGTAGTATGAAAAAGTCCATCATCATTAAATACTGTAATATTTTTAAGAACTTCTCCAGATTCTGATTATCAAATTGGGGGACAGACAATTTAAAAAGTATAAAGAAGGCTGGTACCTGCTTTGTTTGCACAGAGCTTTCTGCCATACAGAGTCAAAGAATCTTTAAGGTTGGAAAAGACCTCCAAGGTCACCAAGTTCAACCTTTGACCAAATACCACAATGTCAACTAAACCACACTGCAAAGTGCTATGTCTATTCATTCTTGGACACTTCTAGGAATGGTGGTTCCACCATATTCCTGGGTCTATGCCAATGCTTCACCAGTCTTTCAGTGAAGAATTTTTTTATATCCAACATGAACCTCTCTTTGTTGATTTGACACCATTTCCCTTTTCCTGTCATACTGGGTTGTTTCTGCATGGAATAGAGTAGGGAAATGAGAGCTCTAATCCACAGCTCTCACCTTTTATGCTTATTCTAGGTGGTGTAAACCAAAGGAAGGTGGATACAAGACACTGTAATGTGTATCCACTAGAGCAAACATATCAACAAAATTTAAAAGACATTACAGAGCCCTAGAACAGAAAATTAGGTACAAAATGTATGCCAGAAAAGTTCTGCTAAGATCTGTGATCATTTAAAGGGAAAGGAGAGGCACAGTCCTTACCTTTCTCATCAAATTTATATAATATGCATCTCTAAAACAGTTTGAAAAAATTAGAGGGTCTTCCAGTTCAGCTGAAATCCTGCTTCCAGAAGCCACTGAGAACACGAGTGAAAGGGATGGAAGAAAAGCAGAAACTCAGAAGCTCCTGGAGGGTTGTTCTAGCCTACATGGGGTTACTGAGGCAGCCCACCACTGAGGAGCAAAGCTGTCAGGCTGGTAGACATGGTAGAAACAGACATGCATGAGCACCAGATGAGATTTAATAATCTCTTCCTTCCTGCTAAGTCAATGTCCCAATCCTTTGGAAACCTCTCTATATATCAGCTTTCCTAAAGGATACCTCAGAGAAAGAGTCTAAAAAGGCTCCTCTGAATCATCATTGTGGAATTTCATTTTTTTCCTTTGGATAAAGCTGAAACTTAGAGAAACCAGATAGCTAAATTAGCTTTTGATACTGTTGCTATTTCTATTATTGTCTGTGCTCTCAATTTCTCATCTGTGAAACAATAATAGTCACTCTTCATGGAAGTCAAAGGAATGTTGCAATGACCAATGGGGTCCAAATGGTTGTTGCAGGCTTATGGTTAGACAACGTAAAAAGTATTATTGTATTTGTGGATAAGTTGCCCTGTGATGCCATTACTGTTGTCTCAGGTTTATTATTTTTATTCATAGATAACAACATGATGTGCCCTCAGCACATATGAAGAAACACTTGTGTAAAATGCTTTACTATCAGATAACAAAAAATATATTTTCTTTCTAAGAGTTTGCCACCTGTGACAGTAGTAATTTCCAGCTCAGAAAACCAAAGTGCAAAGCATCTTGCTTTCTTGGATTGTTTAATGGAACATCATCTAATATGTGGAAATGTCCCTGCCCCTCAATGAAATATGTAGCAAAAATTTAAAAAACAATAAAATGCTTCCCTGTGTGTTATCTTCATGTTCTAGTAACATATTTTCTCAGCCCTGGGAGATGCAACACCTGGTTTTATAAGGATTCTAAAGCACAATAAGCAGGCAAACAAACTGCCCAGAGAAAAATATGCACACAAAAGGCAGCTCCTGGTAAAGCAAGTCAAGTAACCTATAATGAATGGTAAATGGCAAATAGAGCTGGGAAGGTTAGATGCAAAGACAAACCTTAATCTCAATGCTTCACAAATTCTTATTTTCCTTTTGGAGTCTTCAGAGTTACATTCAAGACCATGCAGAGTTCCATTGCAGATTTCTGATCTCTTCCAAAGGAATAATTCAAAACCTTAAGCAGCCCATGGAATATTCCCTATTGGTTTTAAATCCTTTTGAATCAGATGCTCATGGTTGGCTTCATTTCATCTAACAGTATCCATCAAAAATCTAGACATGTATTCTAAGATAGTCAGCATTGTGCTTTAGATTTTAAATGAAGAGAGAATGGTACCTCTGAAAGTAATGCCTCTATCACAAATTTTTTTGGACAGGGAATGAGCCCTATTCAAATTCCTCTATGAACTTTAAAGGGATCCTAGAAGGTCAGTTAGATGGACTGAAATACATAAAAAAAAAGTCATCCTCCTTTGACATGAAAGACAGCATAAGATTACAATTCTGCAATGAAGATATACATTTTAAATTTAAACTTACCTTGAACTACATTCAACTGCCTTCTTGAAAATCCTGCCCTATGGCTTGAAAGCAGAACTTGAGACAGCAAACTTGAAATCACAGCCAGAAAAAGATGGCTAGTGATATTGACAGGCAGCTCTAAGACTCTAGGATATATGCATGGTTTTGAAGGAAATCCATCACATGTTCAAACCTGCAGGAGTGTACTGTCATCATTTACTACTGGCTGCATCAGTTGTCAGTGCCTGGGTTATGTGGATTTGCAGAGAGCTGCAAGCCAGCATTTTTATTCTTCACTAGAGCAAACTCTTGAAGTTTGAGTACCCGACCTTTGTTTGTTATATTTATTTCTTGTCTACCAGTGCCTCATTTCCCTATATGCTCAGTGCAAGGGCATTTCTTATCTGAGCTCCCATCTGACACTTTTTTTTAAAGGTGACCATCACAGCACATGAGAAAAGCACATAACAGGCCAGACTCCCATAAAAAAGTTCAGAGCAGGTCAACAAGAGCCTGTAGGTTCCTTTAGACCCTCACTTCTACCCCTTAACAGAGGACAAAAAATTATATACAAAATCTGGCTTATGGAGCTGAAGAGATATTCTAAGATTTTGCATGAGATAGATACACAGGGATTTTAGTGCCACTGTGTGACAGGAGCCTGGAACCTGCTGATGACCAGAGCAGTGTGTGATGACCAGCCAGCTTGAGCACGTGTGTGCTGCTGTGTGCCATCACCAGCCTGGAGTGAGAGGAGTGCTCTCAGCATGCTGACCATGTAAAGGAATCCAGGCATGGAATGAAATAGAAAAGACTTCCACAGATAAGGGATGATTTGTTCAAAGCAAGTTGAGTCTCTTTTATTCATTTGAATCATTCCACAGACTGGTGCAAGTGAAGAACCAGAGAACTGTTCAGGAAAAGGTGGCTGGAGCAGGTGGAAGAAAGACTAAATCCTCTGTCTCTCTGTGTCAGTGTTGTACAGCTCTCCACACAGATTATAAAACAATGTTGCTGGCTGTGGAAGACCTTCCTTATTTATCCGGCCTTTTGGAGTTCTTTAAAGCACTGATGTAAATTTTTGGCAAATTAGCAGACAAAAGTGGTGATATATACAGCTCATTCCTGCAATATTTTGATTGTTTTGTGCAATTCATATTCAAAGTTTGTGAGAATACTTTATAAGCTTTACTTAAGACCTGTACAATCACCCAAACACACCTTACCAGTGTAAGAGGCACATAAGTGAGAGTACCAATTCACTTCTGTGCTTGTACTTCATCAAATCACATAAAACTTTTCAAAATAAAGAAAAAGTAAATTTTATGATCTGAGGTTCCCTCGTACACACTCTGCCATGCTGTAAATAACTATCAGATGCAGAGCAAGAGGAAAATCACAGCTGCTGCAGATAGCACAAACACAGATCTCAGCATCCGTGATGGTATCAGTCTCAGTCACAGGGATAAATCTGAATATTTTAATATTGCTCATGAAGTCACAATGCTTCATTGCCTTCTTGAGAACCAGCAAGTAAGTAAGATGGAGGTACTGTAATGGAAGAGGCACAAAACTCAGCAGTCAAGGTTTTCCCCATTCATTTGTAAAGTTTATAGCCTTGGATAACATAGATTGTAGAAAGTGTAAATGGTCCACTATCAGAATTTACTGACCTGGAAGGAAAAGAGTGGGAAATAAACATCTACAATGTAATAAAACTGGGCAGTCTTGTCTGCCAGTTGCCTGAAATATTTTACTGTGATACAGCACATCCTCACCAAGCAATTTATTGTCCAGTGTTGTATAATTAAAAGAATTGACAGCAAAAAGTTACATTCTTTGCAGCAAAGTCCATGAGTGGAGGCAGCATTTCTGAAACACCCTGTGGTGGGCAGGTTAAATCTATCTGCTCATAGAGAGTGACAGAACAGGATGCAGAAAGGTCATTTTTTTCTTTTCTAGAACTGAGGAAGCCTCCATGTTCTTTGGGGTACACAGAGCCAATACAGAGGCTCTCTATGTTCAGAGGAAGTCAACAGAAACTCTGTCAGCTTAGGGAATGTCGATTGTCAAGGTTAGGAGTGTCCCAACTTCAGGGACAGAAACATGAGGCCACCAGCAGCAGTTCAAGGGAACAAACTCTTTAATTTAAAAATCTGACTCCATTTATATACATTTGTAAAGAGCCAAGAGATTGGCTACACAGGTTACCACTTCTCTAACCTGGGTGGTGGACATCACCATCAATCATTTCTTCTCTCAGAGGAGAAGTATGTAAACATTCTAAAAATACACATTGTTTACATGAAGCTGCATGAGAATCTACAGCACAAAGACAGAAGGCAGAAAATTCAGGGCGACAAGGGAAGTCATAGGTTTTTTTCAGATATTAGTCCTGAAAACAGGTGCTACAGTCCTTGAACAAGTTATTAACCTCGGGATCACCCACAACAGACCACCTGCAAAACAGAAAAATACAATAAACTCTCTGAAAATGACATCCAAAATGTATTTCAAAAATATCCTTAAAAGAGAGCAAAGGCCTCAATAAAACCTGTATGTCAAGAATAGAATGAGATGGTAAAGTAATTGCTTAGGCAGCCCTGGGTAATTGATCATACCTGATGCATTGGAGGGAAGTTAATAAATACATTATCAGTGGTGCTTGCCAATTTGCCTAAATCTGTCCACAGGTGTAATCCCCAACAAATGAGCAGACATCTTGGGGTTTTTGTTATTCAGATTGTTCACATCTCCTTTCAAAATCCTCTGTCCACAATTAAATTCTATTTCTCCAAGTGCAAAGGAAAAGTTCCTGAACATGTAAATATTTTGTCTCTTCGGATCAGTGAAAGACCTTGAATTATAATCTTTGTTCCTAAATATTCCCAGTATGTCATTCTTACTATGGCATTTTCCCTTCCTTTCCTTACTGGCATTATAACTTCTGAACTTACTGGCAAGTATTCTTGATACCAGGCCTTCCCCTTCATCAAAAATGATGGGAAGCTTGAGGACAAAGCAGAGTGAGAGGAATGCTCGTTTCACATGGAAAGTTATTTCAGTAATGAAGTGCTAAGAACTAGACCGTGGAAGATAGACAAAAGTACAGAATGTATTTTATCTGCTTCTACATACGACCCCCAAAAATATAAATATATTTAATTTCATCCAGGCTCTGATTTGCTCATTTTTCACTGATGTTTAAAAACATATTTAAAAAAAATAATAATTTCACTTCCAGAAAGAGTGCTTTTCATTTCCATGGAAAAGTGGAAGTGATGGAGTAAAAATATTTGGCTTTTGGAAAAAAAAAATTCTCAAATTTCATAGATGTGTTTTTTAATCAGTTTTAGTAGCAATTCCTTATAACACAGATTTTATATTTCCTTAGCATCTAGAGAATGAAATGGACATCAGAATTACCTTTCCCTAGGTGAAAAAAAAAAAAAAAAGACACTTAACCTCTTCTTTGTGAGGAAAGATGACCCAGAGAGGTCAAACAAAAGGTCTGAAATGATATGGGGCTTGAACTTTGTTTTCCTTCAGGGAGTTTACTGCCTCAATAGCAAGACTACTTTGTTGAAAAATACTGAACAAAAATCAATCCAATTTTAAATCTAACTTTTCTGACCCCAACATTATGATACTTTAGTTTCATTCTCTGTAAGCATATTTTATGTTCATTAAACTGAAGGGCAGACTGTTAAAAAGCTCTCCTAATTACCCACCTTTCCAAAGACATTTAAAAAATTTACTAGTTCAATCTTTTCAAAAAATGAAAAGATTTCTAATTATTTTTCAATTAAAATGTCACATTCTTCACCATGTTTATGTTATTTGCATAAACCTCTCTTACTTCCCTTCAACTTAAACAAACTTTCCACATATTGCTATTCATGCTGTGCTATGAATTATTTCAATGACTACTCTTCTGGAGAGGGAAAATTTGATATAATTGCCTTAAATATTTCTTTGCATGAGTAAGTACATCTTTGGTAGAGTAATGGAGTTAAGAGGGCACAAAGTATGCCGTTAAAGTGATGAAAACCAGTAAATTTAAGGCATTTGTTAACACCCATGAGATACTTTGCTATGTCTGAGGCTGAACAAGAAAGCTTTTAGTTTGGTGAACCATATTTAATTTTGAAATATGACAGCCCTTCAGCAGCTGACCGATACTGTCCTGCCAAAGCCTTCTTTATGCTTCAGAGTAGCATAAAGATTTATCTCTGAAATGGGCTAGTAGAAAAATTTACTCAAGTTGCCAACAAGCTATCAAAAGAACCAGGTTCTCCATTTTAGAGAATACACAACATACAAACACATTCGGTGCTACCAGATGCCTGTTCCTGTAATTTGTACAGAAATAAACACAAAGCAGCAATGATGATACATTCTCTAACACTGCCTGATGCAGTAACTGCTGAGGAGATAAACTGCATTACTGATATTTGACTTGGATGTGCAGAAGAGAGGTTTCTGCTGGGTATTGTTAAAGTAGTTCGGATGAACTTTCAATTCCATTTCAGAATCCCTTCCATAGCCCTTTGGATTTCTTGCCACACCTATAGCATATAAAGCATATAATTAAAAACACAGGAGGAAAATTCATCTCTCCAGAATTGCTACACTGGAGCACCAAAATCCTTCCTGTCCTTCCCCAGAACTACTCTTCCAGCTGGTCAACCTTTATGTGGTGCATGCTCTGCCCATGATTAGACAGCTCTAGCAGCAAACCCAAAATGATGGTTTATCTGCCCTCAAAATTTTATTTGCTTTATCTGCCCTCAAAATGATGGGTTCATTAAACTCTCTCCTCACTTGTTTTATGCAAGGATGACACCCCACTCATCCCTAGGGAATGGCATTACAGCTCTCCAGAGTCAAAAACCCCAGATGCTACTATGACAACGAGAGTTTTTCAGCTGCTGGAAATTTCTGCTCATAAATTCAGTACAGCACTGTTGAAATCTCCTGATCCACCAAAGGGTTTGACTTTTGAGATGTGTAAGGATGGAGAAGCATACCTCCATATAGGTCTTCAAGAGTGGAAGAGATGCGAATCTTAGGGAGTTGCTACACATTGTACCTAAAACCTAATTCCTTCATAATCTTTCTGTCACCTTTTATACGTATTTTCACGCAAGGAAATTAGGTGTAAAATGTTGTCATTTTTAGATAGCATTTCTGACAACTGTTTTGTACAGATGTAAGTTATTGCCTACTTGCAATGCTAAAAAAGCTAGAGATTAGGGCAGGGAGCAGCTCTTCATGGCTGTTTCTAGTTACCTAAAGCAGATGAAATGTTATTATTTTTTAAGGACTGAAAGAATCCTGAAAGGCAGACAGGTGTCCCTTTTAAAGAAAAATTATAGATGGTTGTACAAAATAAGTTTGTGAAGGTGAGGCCAGGTTTGTTAGGGAAGGATAGCAGTGAGTATGGGATATCAATGAAATCAGCCTTCCTTCATACAACTCAGGCTCCAGATGAAATATTAGTCTTGATCGCTAACAAATCCCACATTGTAATATTTCTTTAATTTGTTTATAAATCCTGAGCACCCTCTCCTACACTCCCCAGCAAAATCAAAAGCTCTTGAAATGAAACTCTGATTTTTCAAATTCTTTATGCCTCTTTGAATGATATAAACCAGGGAATGTGGTGATTATTACACAGTTTTATGTCACAATGCACTGAAAATTTCAGCAGGATGAAAGTGAGAAAGAGTTAGGGGAAAAAAACCCAACTGAACAACAAAACACCAGCACTCCCGATGGCAAAGGTAAAACAATAATTATAGAGAGGCTGATATCTAAAATAAAAAAGAAAATACTAAAGATTAAAAAAATAATTTAAAAAATAAGTCTAATAAGAACATAGTGGTAGATAACATGAAAGATAAAAATCTGCAGCGCTTTTGTAAGTATAACAAATTCAAAGTGTTGATGGGAAAAACGTGACTAGCAAATCAGAGGCTGCAAAGGAGATAAACTGTAAAAAGAGCCAGAGGAAGGAAATCAGATGTGTGAAATGAGGTCACTAGACAAGTGAGAAAAGAGGTGAGATCTCGACTGTACTTTTGCAGCCACTAACTTGTTTGGGTGGGAGCGAGCTCCTACCAGCCTTTGTGGGATACTGGGAGAATGTGCCGGGCAACACAGCAGACTGGGGCTGGCAGGTGGGCAGGCTGCAGGCAGGGACTGTACACCCCACCAAGCTGGCAGCAGCAGGTTAAATGCTTTCTGCAGAGTGAGGAAAGAGGCCCCCACACAGCAGAGTGTTTAAGCTAACAGGTGGGGTGTGAAGATCTGACAGACGAAGCTTATTACAGTCTCCCAGCAGAGCATGAAGTGGTTAGATGCTCCTAATGACTGTATACAAGGTGACTGACTCACTCCTGTCTGTTGAACAGCTTGAAAGGAGGATATGTTACCCTGAGGAAGACTGACCTGTCTTCTTCATACTTTTTTTTTTCTTTTAGCATTTAATAATAAAAGCTTCCTCTCATGCAGCAGATTGGCTGCTGCCACAATGTTCCCGTGGCCATGAAGCCAGTAGTGTCCAGCAAGCTCTAGATAATTTTTGCCCTGCAGGACCACAGAGAATGGCTCTGTGTAAAGCATTTGGAAGGGCATGAGCTGTCCAGGGGAAACCCAAGGGGTTATTACCCAGTGATCTCTAGCTGCTCAACTGCCTTGCTTTGAAGCTGCAGGACATTAAGTGAGTGCCACGATTTTTCTTCTTCTCGGTGTTATTCCTAATAGAACTGCTAGATAATGTTTTCATACATTTTTGCTTACTGGTCTC
Source organism: Cyanoderma ruficeps (assembly GCA_008694505.1). Lineage (NCBI taxonomy): Eukaryota > Metazoa > Chordata > Aves > Passeriformes > Timaliidae > Cyanoderma > Cyanoderma ruficeps. Next base: position 12,936,944 of record VZDJ01000158.1, read on the forward strand.
TGAACGCTGTTGAAATTGAGAATGCATTTCAAACTCCTCTTGCAGAAAAATAGGCTAATGTTTAAGGAATAGATAAGCCACAGGGGTTAGGAATAGGACAGTTTCAGATGGAGAAAAAGAATGAAATTTTATACAGGCCACAATGCGTGTAGAGGGGACACAGAAGTGTCTTCTCACTGTTGCAAATACAATTTTGTGTGTTTATGACTGTGTCTGCAATGAAGATAGCAGTACTGAGTAAAAGGAAATTTCAGCTTGAGCATTTGAGGAGATTTGGGACATGATGAGTACAGATTGTTGTCTGGCATTCCTAATAACAATTCAAATTTGGCCATTCCTGCAATGATTGTGTTGTGATTTATTTTTCCCACATGTAAAATAGGCTACGGCCCAACTTACATGCCTAAAGATATTTACTGTAAATAAACAAGCTATTTCTAGTCTCTATGAACAAGACATATTTATTATAATATACAGTATAGCCCAGGGATAGTTTCTCTGGCAGGGTGCTGGGAGAAGTACCTCTGTGCAGAACAAATTCTCCTGATTGACCACAGTATTGCCTCCTCATCCTTGTCACAGCTTTATCTACCCACATACAGCCAGCGAGCATTCATTAGAAGCAATTGCCTATAACAAATCTTAGAGGAGGATTGTGAAGAAAAAAATGAAGGTTTGGGGGAAAATCGAGGTAATGAGAAGAGGTCCATGTATTTGTGTTTTCCCATAGGGTCAAAGCATTTGAAGTAGAGAGAAGGTTGGGATCCTGTAAAAGACTGAGCTTCCCTTTCCTTACAAATGAGCACTGGGATTTCCAAGTGATGTGATGCCACAGGAAAGCCTCTTACTGAGCCAAGCACAAACCCTGCAGTTCTCAGGAGTCAGCAGCTGTGGGGGACCAGGTTTACCAAAGGCATTTCCTAAATGTTGTTCCTACTGAAGCAGAATGAATCACCTCAATGCAGCAGATTCTGCTCAACTTCTGAGCATTTTGTACAGCAGTGTGGAAAAGCAGACACGTCCATTTGGTGTATATATTAATAAGGATTTATCTCACCTGACTCCTCATGGATTACCAGGTCCAGCCATAGCAAATGGACCAGGAAGCAATTCCCTCACCTGATTCAAATATCTGGCTCTAAATAAGATGGCTTCTATCTGTGAAGTGCCTGTTTTCCTCCACTGACTAAAAAAGGATTGTAAACTACACACGCAGATGTGAGTATCTACTCTATAGATACCTAAGCTGGCAGGATGAAACCTTTTACTTCTATCTGAACCAAATCACAAACTACATCTTGTTAATGAAAATTGCCTTCTCACTTCTACTTTAAACTTGTAGGTCAGAAGGAGTTGTTGAAGGTCAAATACTGGAGATCAACCAAGTGTCATTAGTAAATGGAGAGTGCATCCAAGCAGCAGAATAGATGTAAGCAAAGAATGAATGTTATGGGTAAGAGGGAGGGTATTGTAGATATAGTATGATGCACCAAATGTGGAAAGAACCTGAGCTGAAGAAGGCATCATGATCCTGGACAGAGGTGTCAAAGACAGAATGCCTCTCATAAATGCGACAGCAATGAAGACAGAGATTTTGTCTGAAATTTTGTACTCACGTTAACTGCAAGAGGAAATTCAGTAATTCACAGGCCATCAAGCAAAGAAAATACTGAGCATATTCTTTATTTAGTCTGTGGGTTTGTGGGTGAAAGGTGTGATTATTTAAGAGTCTGTTTTGGAAAGCCATTTTGCTCTGCTTTTACTACCAGAACAATTGGAATATTTGCACTGTCTGGGAAAAGGTACATCTTTATTATGAAGAGTAATTAAGAAGTTGGAAGTTTCAGCCTAATTTGCAAAGTGGTCAAGCAGAAAGTATAAACATGTAATTGTCTCTAAACACCTAACTGCCCAGCAAGAAAGTACTGAAGAACCACAAACTGGATCTAAGTATATCAACCTGGGAGCACCCAGCTGTGGTAAGCTCACTGGTTAGCAATAATTACATTTACTGCCTGGCAGTTCAGCTTGGTTAAGTTGGACTGCTGTGTGCTCAGATCTACAAGTAATCAAATCAGAGAGCCTCATCTAGACTGACTCCAGTGACACTCCAGACGCAGGAAATGATACTTCCATTCTATTGCATGCCACCAGACTTTATGTTTTACCCTGATCCTCTTACAGGTGAAAGAAAAACCCACTTCCCACGTTTGAAGGTATACTACTCAAGGGTTCGTAAAGTCACCCAAACACAAAAAGTGTAACATTTTTTCACAGTATTTCCTGCATATCTTATGGAAAGTCATTATATGGCTTAACAAACTCAAAGGTCAGGTTTTGCTGACCTTTCATTGATAGTTTTCTCTAATGTGAGACTTTTTAGTAAAGTACCATTGAACATACCATTTGTGCCACATCACTTCATTTTTATTAGATATTTGTCAGCTTCATTGCTACACACTGTGATGCAACATGATATCTGATTAGAGAGTTTTATTTATTGGCTGACAGTTTCAGCACAAAATAGAAAAGAAAAAAAATGTATACCATTCTCATATCTTTTTCTTGGACATATTTCCACCCATTATCTGGAACAAAACAAAAGAGTCTTTTGGACTTCAAAAGATGAGTCAGATACTTCAGTTTCAGACCTCATTCAAGACTGGTTCATGGAACAGGTCTGGAATTCTTCACAAATAATAATCTGTAGCTCATTAACCATCGTAACTACTTCCTGGTCTGTTTCCTTCCAATAATAAACACAGTGGCTCATAATTTCCTAGGCAAGGAAAACATGTACTTATTCCAATTCGTAAAACAAATCCTACTCTTCATTTAAGGCAGCTATGAGCACTGCAGGCTAGAATTTTGCGTTTAGAAAATCCATCTCACAATTAAAATAACTGACAGGGATGGGTCACAATTCTTCTGGTTTTCAGGACATCCAACAGAGTAAGAAAAGCTCATCAATTTTTGTATGTACCAGTAAGACATTTGCTGACAGCATAGCGGCTTTTATCTATCAATATAGTCCCCCTGGAGATATATGTCTGTGCATCCTGAGACTTTATGGATTTATCTTTGTAAGGATTTTGACATGAATTACAACAGCTTTGCCCTTAGTGTACAGACCACAGATACAAGGTATTTGTCCAGAACTATAAAGAAACTATATCTAGTTTTCCTGAAACCTATCCTAAAGTCTTAAACACAATCCACCATTATCTCTATCTTATGTCTTTGGGACATCATCTAAAGGCATTCAGGACCCATAGAGGTCATTTTTTTAGCTCCAGACTGAGCGTTTAGAACACAACAGAAGTAGTTTATGCCAGATGGGCTTTTTGGACTGTTGGAAAAAAACTGGAACAGGGCATCCAATCACACAGAATAGGAAGAATATATTTTCTGACGGTATAGGACGTGGTGGGCTCCCACATGAAGAATTCTTTCTTCACTTCAATTTATTCTTCCTTCAGATTAGAAATCAAACTTTAGCAATCAGAAGTCCATGGCCAATGTAAGTAACATTAAATTGGCCCACAGTTGCCTTATACCTGGCACAGCCAAGAGAACCTTCCTCCCAGTCTATGAGAAATGGATGTGGAAAACTCTTTATGCCCACAAATGCACATGGCACAAAGAGCCATTAGCAGGCTGGTATGAACACACCGCACATGTGTGCACACAAGCATGTGCTCTATGTCTGCCCAATTCCCACTTTCCAGAACGTACTTGAAGGATTCTGTCACTTTTGTGGTCCATTCACCTGAATGGCAATCAAATTAGATGATAAAAGGGCAGAAGGACTGTGCTGGAAAGAGGACAGAAAGACTGACTATACCTGCATTATGCTCAGTGGTGAAATTAAAGAATAAGCAACCAAAGGAATGATAAAAAGCATGCAACAATACGGGTTTTTACATGGGCTGTCCAAAATTCCAGGGTGTCAAGTCCTGTGCATCTGCTTGGATCCTTGAGGCTATTTTTCCCATACCTTTCCTGTGACTTTGACCCACATGAAAAATCTCAAGTGAATTTATCCCAGAGTGCAGACCAATTAACAGCCTTCCACAGCACTGTACATGAGTGTGGCCTTTCCTCCAAGCCTTTGTCACCTTAAGTGCAAAATCATTTCCCACCAAGATAATATAGACACACAGAATCAAAAGACCAGGAAAGTCTGATCTATGTCTATAATCCACTTCTATCCTTTGGGAATAACTGGATTCTTGTTTTCTATGATTTTTAGCCTCTCCTTCAGTTCTGTAAATCACAAACATGGTATATGGCTTTCAGATATGCCTGTCGTGCTTTGCTTCAATATTCAGAACTGTACCAGGATTGATGTTTCACCAAGTTCATTTCTGAACAGCACCCCATTGCTGAAAAATATTTTGATATTTTTTAACCAGGTTTGAGAAAACATGTTTCTGGAGCAAGCACAGGAGTAGATCCCAGAAAACTTTCAATTTTTTCCCCTACAGCAGCAGTTTTTCACAACCTCCCTTAATGAGACAATTTATGGCTAGATCCCAATCAAAGGTTACGCCCTTTTCAACATAACCTTTTAGACTCTGTCGGTTGGAGCTTATTATTACATTTTTTAAAATAAAATTGTTGAGAAGCTTGTGCTGCTGTACTATGAGAATAAGAAGTAACTCTACTAAATAGCATCAATAAATCACACATTTTGAGGATAAATATTTTGGCTAATTGGCAAATGTTTAATACTCACTCAAAAAATAGCAATATATACAACTTGATCTCAAACAGTTATTTACAATTCTACAGGTAATTCCTCCCCTATTAAAGGACTAAAGTGCAAAGAGTGGTTGTGAACACTGACCCCTCTCCCATAGGGTGTAGATACTCACATCTGTGACTGTATTGAGCAAGGTGACCCATGTCTATCCAATGCTTGCTCTCTTCTCCTTCCTGTGAGACACAATATCAGAACCATAACACTGTTGGAAATAATCTGTGCTGAACATTGCATTAAGTACTACACTGAATTAAGTATGGACAATTTCATGTTAATTAAATATGCTTTGCACTTTAGCCAGACATTGGAAATATTTAATTTCATTCCTATTTTTAAATACTCATCTGATTTTATGTTGAGACCTCATCATAGCTGTGCTGTGAGAATGATGTAAACCAGCAAGAGATCCAAGATTCAGACATCAGAGTCAGTCCAGACAGTGGAATGGCATACACTGAATTTACTTATTAGATCATATAGAGTAGTATATGTTATGTTCTTTTAGCAGAGAAAGCATTAAAAGGATGGAAATGAGGCAATAAAATCCACTAAATTGAATGGACAGTAACAAGGAAGAACTTCCAGATTACGCTGAAGAAATCTCTGAAATTCTGCAGGGGAAAGACACTCCTAGAGGTTTGTAAGTAAAATTGAGGCAAGGGATATAATCGTGGGTGGTACAAATGAATTCCTAATAAGGTTTTTGTATGTATTCTCTAATAAGCAACTACATTCTTTAAAATTAACTATGATCATCAGAAAAACACTTTCAAATCATGCATTATAAATAAGCAAATATATTAAGTAAGTAATCTATAGTTTGATTAAATCTCTCTTTCCAGGTCTTCTCACAGAGATCTCTAGGGTATCTTATGTGAATGTTAATAATTCCCAAAAGAAAAAAAAATGTATCCCTAACTTGAGAGGATAAATGAAAAAAGCCTCCATTTGATCTCTGTAGTATGCATCAATTAGAATTGCTGCTGACAGTTTTGTGGAGCTCCTCTCAAAAATTTTCTTCTTGTGACTTACAAAGTGACTAGAAATGTAATATCTCCATAAGAGTTAGGGGCCCTGCTGTGCAATATACCCAGTAAATCAGAAGATCCAACTTTTAAAATATTCTCCCTAAATCCAAGTAATTCCCTGTTAACTGAAGATAGGACATCCAAAATGGATTTTAGGAGAAAATGTATGATGAACTGGAGTGGATTCATAACATCACTGAACATGAATATCACTGCAGAATTCAGCAGCTTGGCACACGTCTATATTAGGGAAGATTTTTGCACATTATCTATTCAGTGATGCAGTATTTTACAGAAAAGTCCCAATAACATCAGAAATAGTTCGAGTTGGAGATTTACATTTTGGACTCTGACAGATCTGTGACAGGGCTGCAAACTGCAATAAGATAAGAAGCAAGTAGAATGGACTGACTTCATTAATTGGCTGTTGGTATGGATTTTAAACATCTAATTCTAACCTCAGCTGTAGGGAAACAATGAGTATATATCACACATAATCTATAAAAATAATGTATGCTACCTTTTGTCAAGAAACCCCAGAGTCAAAACAGATGACCTAGGAGTGTTTATCGGGGCTGATATATCTCAGAATTTGTTTACTACTTAAAGGTGTTGGACCATATAGAAATTTCACAAAGGGGTATCTCCCTTGATGTCCAAGAAAATGCACTGTTTTGGTGCCCTTGAAGATGTGAGTCACCCTATCCATTACTAATGAAAAATGCAAAACACTTTTCAGAAGATATGAATCTCCACCTGTACCAGGAATCACATAAATACACTAAAAGTGCAGCATTCCTTCCCTTGACTCTTACAGAGCAGATAGCAGAGCTCTAAGCATGTTCAGAAAGTATCCTCCCATTACAGAGAGAAAATTTGGAGCTATTCCACTGCTCCAAATTTACACCCATAAATCTCACAACAATATTTTGATCCTTTATTTTAAGCATAAACTGGATACTGGAAGCAGTAAGTTGTGCTGGACCAGGAAAATAAGTCATTCTGTCAAAAAAAGACAATTAAAAAGAGGAGATTTCAAGGATTAATTAGGGCTGGGTGGTCAGAAAAATGTAATGTTTTGTGGAAAATAAATCTCTAACATTATTAGTACCCCAATAGTGTGCAGTCGGAGCATGTATATATATTTCAGATTAACTCCTTTCTTAATGTAATAATTTTTCATCTAAAAGATACTAAATCAGATAAGGAGAAGCTTTGATAGAAGTTACTGGTAGGTAAATCTAATTGAACAGTAAGAAAAAGAGTATAATGGAACAAATAATTTTCCTTTGTAACAAAGAAAAACGGAACAGAATTGAATGTGTTCCCTTTTTTCAGTAAAAAGAGTAATAAGATCTACTGCAGTATTGTAAACAACCGTATTAGAACAGATATCTGATTTCATTGGAGTAACAGATGCTTGGGTAATTCTAGATATCAACAAGGATGTGAAAACAGTGGGACATAAAGTCACCCCATGATGTGTCAAAGCTGAGGAAATTCTAAAAGATGCAATTCACTGAGTCACCGGCTTAATTGCATGAACTGCTACTACATTCAAACTTTGTGTTTAAAACATTAGTTTATGTCTGTGTCCTATCCTGCACACACTGCAACAGAAGCAGTGACACAGTCACTCTTTGGTGTTTCTAGTGTCGCCATTACTGCAGTCTTTGAATGTCTAAAACTTCTGGAATTGCATCCAGAAAGAAAAAAGTACTGTTTTTATTATTTACCTCATCCTGTTTGCCTTTCCTGACTGTCACGGACCTGATGTGGGAAAGCTTTCTTTTTCATGTTTATTATTTTTGTAATCACCATATACTGTGTGGTAGCTTTACTTTTCAAATAAAGAAACAGAAGCACAGAAAAGCAAAATATCGACCCACAGATAAGATGTCAGGGGTAAAGGAAAGATTTGTTATTCCTTTCCTGGTTTCTTCTTTAATTAGCTGAATTATTTTGCTAATGGCATGGTAGCATTATAAATTATAAATATTTGTTTAAAAATTCATTTGTAAAATGAGCAGTGGCAAGATGAGGAACCACAAATATGAGGGTAGGTAAAGCAATGTGAATTTTCTCTTAACCTTCTGCATTCAGAAGTCTAAATGTCCCTGTCTCAATAGACATTTCTGTACAGCATGGCGTGATAGATTACAGCCTCTAGCACAAAACTACACACTCCCATTTTTCTGGTCCACTGCAGAGAGGATCTCTTCAAAACAGGCATGTGAAATGTTAAAAACCATTTTTCAAGGACAGATTTGGAGGTGAGATATTGCAGGGTACACATGGTGTAAAAGATTTTGGGCATGTTTAACCAGAATACAAAGGTAAAGGTCTGGGGAAACACCACGAAGATCCAAGCAAGGCCATAGTGCTGTGCAAGATCTGAACATGTTCATAATTTCTCCATGATAATGCATACACTATCAAACTGGCCATTGCTTTTAAGAAATGCAAATATGAGGCTAACATGCTTATTGCAGCCTGAGCATGGAGTTCCTCTTCCAATCTCTTTCTTCCAGCAGCTGCTCACTTTTGTGCTGGTTCCTGTATTCAGAAAACACTTCATTAAATGGATAATATGGATAGAGAAGCAACAAGACTTGGATATGCAGAGAGCAATCAAAGGTTTCACAACTATAGCCCATAGTATTGACTAGAATGTGATTATAGAAGAAACAGAAGAAAGTGAAAAAACATCACAAGCTAGGTAACATCACGGTCCATCTCCTTTGAAGACTCATGGCAAAAAATTGACTAGAGCCTCCAGCAAGTTCCCTGCTAGGCATCACACCCAGTTCCTGTGGATGACTGCTCCCATTACAGGAATAAAATTGCAGAGAAGAAATAGATCTTGTAAACCCCTGCTTCAAATAATCTCTAGAGTGTCTCAGCTTCTGTCCCAAATCCGCTTTCAAGTATGTGTTAAGAGCAGTAACAGCTAAAAGAGGTTTTCTTTCGTGTATCCAGGGAAATCAGAAAGAAAGAGAACTTATGATGTTTCAGCAAAACAGGCCAAACATATAATGGGTATAAAATGTGTGAAAGGTGTAAAAACAACAGTCTTTCTCACAATCCAGACGAGACTGTCTGATGAATGGGCCAAGGACATACACAAGAATTATAAATATTTACAGTCAAGGGGAAGAGGAAAAGACAAAGTTCTTAGGTGTCTTCATATCTATTTCAAGTATGATGGCACTTCACTCTTACATCATTTAAATATTTCAATTCTGTACCTCTGATGAGTGGCATAATCAAATTCCATTAACTCCAGATTCTTGATCCATACAAATTTGTATTTCCTCCCTTGCCAGTCATGGTACAAGCCTCATGGATGATGAGTCTGTTCACATGTAAATCCATGTGATCTGTAGCTCTTATCACTCTCAGACATTCTGCACCTCCAATTTCAAATCCTGGCCTAGACCCCTCTTCCTCTAACTAAACCCTGATAAGAAAAATATCCTATTTCTATTTTTCCAATATTTCTCAAAGCTGTTACCAACCTCTCAACCTTTACTTGATGAATATAGCTGTCAAAAAACTGGGCCTGAACCCAGAAATTAAGTTTTCCTACATTTTGTTTATTAGTGATATTATCTCTTTTCAATTGTAGCTCACTGTTGTTAAGGACATTATAAGCTGCTTAAAAAATCAGCATTTGAAGACCCATGTTGAAAAATCAGAAAAAAGCGAGTTTTTTTTCCCACTTATCTTGTACATTAGCTTATATGTACACCATATAAAAATTAGACCACCCTTTCAGATGAGAAAATTCTGCCTTCGTATCTGATATAAAGGTGTGCAAGCACTATTTTCTGAAAGGATGCTGCTTTGCAAACTAATCACAATTATAATAATACTGATACCACCACATAATACTTACAAATTTTAGAAGCAAAACAAACATTTGAAGCACAGCAGTAGGAGTTTTGATAGAGACAGTTTTGGTTCAGAGCGCTTGTTTTTCCTCGTACTTTACAATAATAGAAGGAAAAGAGACAAATTGCTAAAGAATCAGAAAAAATAAAGGTGAATTGGTCCATAGGACTCACTCAGATCCATGAAATAAATGGAAACATGAGATAGACATTAAATAAATGGGATAAAAATAACACACATATATAGCTAGTTTAAAGGTCTATTTACTGCTATACCATGTCTTCAAGTGAAAACAGAACTAAAGGCAATGGTAAAACATACAAGAAACAAATTTTGTACTAATTTGTCCTGGTACACCTCCTAGTTTGCAAAAATCTGAAATTAATATCTTCAAGCACTTGTAGATATATACAAAATGACATCCAGAGATGGGTGAATATATCTCCCATTCATTTCTCTAGTTTGAAAAGGGGAATATATATACAGAAATAATATGTGTTTCAGGGACAAAATGCATGTTTTAGGGCTTGAAAAGAAAGCTCAGTAAATGGAAACGAAATTTAAAAGTCAAGTCTTTCAAGAGCTAAGTAAAAAGAAAAAAATAAATTATGAAATCAATACAGAAATGGCAATCACAAATACCATGTTACAAAATATTTCATGGAGATGTGGGGCAGATCTCAGTAGCTATTATGTTTTAGCATTAAAATGCATATTACTTTTGATAAAAGACTGCACAAAGCTGATGCCTTCTCTGTCAACAGATTTTAAATGATTCTCTATTCTGACTATAGAGCCACTGGGAGGTGGTGAATCATGAGTTTTGTATGCTTTATCTGGATAAATGTGAAGTTTGTTCCAAGCTGAAGTGGAATTATGAACAAAAGAAATGCCCTGGATGTTGACTTATGTTTGGTTTACAATGTCCAGAACCACTCTAGCAAATCTGAGACTGCGCGTGTTCTAAAATCATAATCTGAGTGAATTGAACATTGGTGGTTTAAGATGGTCTTTTGGAAATATGAGCAGAGTTCCATCTGATGTTACATATTCCTAATATAAACACTCATCTATGTGCTTAAAAGTGGTGTGGCATAAAGATCCATTTCTATAGCTATGCACCTCATTTATTCTAAATGTTTACTGTAGAGTGAATTCATCCTATTAAGTATGTTCTGGAGGTACCTAACTCTGTCTATCGATAATTTAGACAGATCAAAGTATCATCTTAGAATAAATATGGAATTTTTATATGGCTGAAGGTAGATGAGATAAATTCCCCCTTTGTAAGTGGTGTTCTAAAAGGCAACAGTAATTCAACTTTACTCAAAGGCTTGAGGTTTAATTCAGGAACTATCTGGGGTAAAAAAACCAACATTACTATTTACGTAAATATGTTTCACTGGGAAAAAACTTCAGAAAAATAAATAATTCAGACTTATGTTTAGTACATTTATCATTTTTCTGTGAAGAAAGAAACAGCTTAATCTGAAAAAAAAGACAACATGTATCATGATAATTACAACAGAAAGCTATTATAATATCACTCTGTGTTTGACAAAAGCCCAGAAGCATTTCTAAGGGTATGGGATTATTTCACTCTTCATTACACTACTACTTCTGCTAAGTAATGGATATTCCCATGACATAATCTGGTATACAGCACAGTGCTGGTGCAACTTCATCCCAGCACTCCCTTTCTGACCCATTTTCCTTCCTGTGGCAAAGGGCTCCATGCTGATCCCTTAAGTCCAATGGATCTGTTTTGTTCCAGTACAATGGAAATGGTAAAAGTGGAGCAACAGCAAACACAGGATATGGTACAGAGATAGATGAGTGTGACATCATAGTAGTGCCAGTTCCTGAGTCACTCTGGTGGCGTGTCTCATCATTATACTATACTATAGAAGGATTTTTGGGGAGAAGTATGCAAAAGAAAATAGTAAATAGCAAAGAATTCGGTCCTAATGATAGGAAAATACATAACAGTAGTGGAGAAGATTATTTTCAGTAGAACAATGACCTCAGTGATCCTGAAATTTGAAAAACATTAAGAATTTGACAATAGACAAGGTTTGACAAGTATTAGATTTGATAGACTCTATCTATCACTCCAGGGCTGCTATGGCAGTTCATGACTGCTGGAACAGCACCTCTTCAGAAGAAGGACATTCCACTGACTAAGTGTTGAGATTTGAAGTCCCCATAATCCAGGAACCAGGAATCACTCTGTGACCATCTGCTCCGGTCAAGGTCACTCACTGTCTCTGATCCTCAAGGCAGAATGGTGAGCACATCTCTTAGAGTGCTGCTTCAGCAGGGATCTGCACAAAGAGCAAGGGGAGGGGGTGACAATAATGCAGAAGGAACAATGATGCAGGAGACTGGAAACATGCAATGGCAAGGAACAGAAGGTGGAAGAGATTTCCCTTGATGATGGAGGCACCTTTGCAGAATCCCATCAATGCTCTGCAGACTGAAGAGGAAAGACCCATCACATCAAAGGAGGTGCTGGAGCTGAGCAAGGTAGCCCTATCAGCTCCCCATGTAACTATCAACATAACCAAGAAAAGGTGATGGGTGACAGTAGTGGGCATTTCTCCTCTCAGGGGTGTGGAGGAAACTGCTTTTGGACCTGATGTGGCCAGATGGACACCCTCCAACAGTTGTGGTCAAGGGCTCACTGTCCAAGAGAGGACCAGTTCCTCAGGAATCAGTATGGGGACTGGCACTGTTTAACACCTTTGTTGGTGACATGAACAATGCAATTAAGTGCACCCTCAGCAAGTTGCTCATGACACCATGTTGTGTGGTTTGGTTGACACACTAGAGGAAAGGGATTTCGTCCAGGGCGATCTTGACAGGCTGGAGAGATGGGCCTTTATGAACCTCATGAGGTTCAACAAGGCCAAGTGCAAGGTCCTCCACCTGGCTTGGGGCAATCCCAAACACAAATAGAGAGAATGGGTAGAGAATGAATTGTCAGCAAACCTGAGAAGAAGGAATTAGGTGTGTTGGTTGACAAGAAGCTCCACATGACCCAGCAGTGTACATTTGCAGCTCAGGAAGCCAACTACTTCCAGGGCTGTATCAAGAGGACTCTGGCTAGCAGGTCAAAGGAGATGATTCTCCACCTCTGCTCCACTCTCATGAGACCCCACTTGGAGTGGTGTGTGCAGCTCTGGGGCCCAAAGCTAAGGAATTACCTGGACCAGTTAGAGTCCATCCAGAGGAGAGCAACAAAAGTATTCAGAGGGCTGGAGAACCTCTCCTGTGAAAACAGGCTGAGAGAGCTCAAGGTGTTCAACCTGGAAAAGAAAATGCTCTGTTTTTACAAGGAAAAATATCCTGTTTGTGTTCAGGTCTAAGCACAGCATAAGGCATTGTCTGGTATGATTCAGAGCCTTGACATCTTTGTGGAGATGGTTCCTAAGGATTAGGGAGGCTTTCTTAGCCTGAAACACTGCCGCAGAGTAACTAAGTAAATGTAATTTTCACCTAGTTACAAGAATGTGAACATCTAATAGAGAGTAACTCACAGTAGTTAAAGCTACGCTTTTACCCAGTGAGCTGAAACTAACCCTTTCAAGTCGATGCAAACATAGTTTTAAAGTGGTTTGATTGTCCAAGGATATGCACTGTGTAACCCAATTGCCTTAGTTACACTAGGACAACTTGTATAATAAAGCCAGTGACTGGATGTGCATCCAGACAAACCTTGCTTTACCTTGGGGGTGGAAGCATCATCGTGTTTCAGTGAACAGCACCCATCTGTAATTTTTGACTTTTAGAAAGAAGGACGAAAAAGAGATTAAACTCCAGTGAGTCAGGGAATAACTTCAGATTTATTTAATTAGCAGGAGTCAAGAGCTTTTTGAAATGTGTTTTTCATGAAAGCAAACCTCCCTCCAGCTGTCTGTCTTCTCTAAAGCTGCTATCTGCTTGATTTTACACTGCCCACAGGTCTCCCCCACAATCCAAGCCAGCCTGTGGGTCTTCTAGGCCTGAGGCTGTCATGGGGGAATCTCTTTATGCTGCTTCAGCCTCTTGAAATGTTGCACAAACAAAAAAAATTACAAATGTTTTAGGATACAAGGCTCTGAGTTAGACTGAAACAGACTTGACAGAATATATTGTTCATACTTGAATTCATTTATATCTAATTCAAACTTCATAACTAAGAGGTGTGTATTTTAACCAACAAAATTGATAAATTAGTGCATATTTAATCAGATTGTCTTGATTATCCGGTATCACTCTCAGAAGACAGAAGTGGCTTTCTGGAAATATTTAAGTTGTAATGCCTTGACAACTATGGAAGTGAGGAAAAGGTTCAAGCCCATTCCAGATGCATTTTAAGATATTCTTTCTTGTTCCTTCCTACAAATGCAAAAGTGAGTAAGAAGGAGGGAGGACATTCTTCCACCTCTACAAAACATTTATGCTGTCAAGAACAGAGACTACAAAGTTTACAGTGGCACCAGGTCTGCATGGCAAGCGGCAAACATGAAGAAAGGCAGAAGTATCAGCATTTTCCTTATGTCTCTCAGCCTCTAACCTATTCCCTGTACTTGGCTGTTTCATGGCTGACCAACCAATGCTGGCCAAAACATCTGTGGCAGAGCCCAAGACTGAACTAAGAAGTATTGTAGCACTGCCAGCATCACTGACAACCACTTCCATGCCTACAAAGCATCTTCAAGTGTCCTTCTCTCCAAATCAACACAGTGTTTCTACCTCTTCAGGATGCCAGAGTATGGTCTAACCAAGAACAATTGTTCTCCCATTGCACAACTATCTGCTATCCACCACTGCTGGAATATCAGAGGAGGCATCCACCACTGAGCCTCTTCTGTTGTTCAGCAGGAACACTGCTGAAACTGAAATGATATTCGGGGTGGGAGGGAATGGTGGGGGGGACGAGGGGGGCGATGTTTCAAGAACAGCTGCAATGGTCAACATCAAGTGAAAAGAAAAATGACTGTCATCAGCATGCAAAGCCTGTCAGTGAGGTTTTCAAACCAGGGAAACATAATCAAGTTTTTAAGGCAGAACCACAAAGCAGACTCAGCACTTTTGCCATTATTGGAGCTACTGATAACAATTACTCTCCTGGTGGCGGGGACAGGGACAGGGGTCTTCTCTGCCTCTTGATTTTGACCTTTGTAAATCTTTTGGCATTGATGCAGCAATTACTGCTTAAACCCATTACAGGCATGGAGATGGAGCTATCATCAATCATTGCTTTTTGAAGGCCCAGCATCCTGTTGTGCTATACACTGCATGAGCACCAAACAAAAGGCTCACCCATAACAAATGTTCTTTTCTTGTTTAATAATCAAGGGGGAATCAAATTCCTGGGAGTCAGGAAGATAGATGTTAAATCTAAAGGTACATCATTTCTGATTCTGCAATGACCTTCCAACATCTGCTCTGTTGTCTATTCACAGTTCATACTGCTGCTGTAACTGCATGGGGTGAGTACAGGTTTTATTTTAATAGTTGTATAGTAGGCAAGCAGGGGCTAATGAAGCAGACAAACAGCTGCCTTATACCTACTCCATGCAGTAAAAATAGGCAGAAACAATTTCATTTGTTTTAAGTACAGATCATGTGTTTTTATAAAAAGGGTCCCTACTCTAGCATGACCTGTATCAAACTGCTGCTGTATTGGGGTACAGTGACTGCAGTCACAAAGATGCAATACAGGTGCTGGAGTTATTACATGAGCCACAGGTAAAGAACACCCACAGTTAAACCTGTGGAAGCTGGGTGGAAACAGATGAACAGGCCTCCTGAAAGCATAGGAAGAAAGGCGGGATGCCAGGAGAAGTCAGATAACTTTTCATCTGTTCATCAGGGCCATTCAGAGGTAGGACCTTGTTTGTTATTTTATATAGAAGGAAATGCCTTTTATCTAATTTTTAAGGTGTATATATATACAAGTAATAAAACTTTCATGATTATACACTTATAGACTTATACAGAAGCATACAATATTTATATGTGTATACTCTTATTAGTATCTCTAAAACCTATTATTTGTCATCTTCAAATTACTTTTCTTTTTTAGAGAGGTTCTGACTAAATTGCGAATATTGAGAAAAATAAAAATTGTATAGATGTTCACGAAGGTGATCAGCTTCCTCTAGATGGTAGTTGTGATGGATGTTGTTCCACAGCATGTTCCAGTCAATTATTGTACAGAAATTAGGCATGCAAGTTCAGAAAAAATAAACATTACTGTTTCCAATGTCTTGGTTTCAAACTCTGTTATGGACTGAGATTCTTAAGCAAAAGGTCTTTTCTCCATGAAAGCAAAATAGATGCAAAAAGAGACTTAGAAACACATGGAAGATGATTTCCTGACAAATGAACACATGAAAACTCCATGTCCAAAAGAAAGGTGGTTCTAACTAATGATACCTGTTAGGTTTTTGGGCTTTCTACAGAACTGTGAAAGTTTGAGATGTCTGTGGTCTTCAAAATCATGAAGAAACATGGAGAGGTAGAAACCCCAAAGTTGAGATTGTGTCCTGAATTGGTGGGAAATGGGGGAATTCAGTAGTGTTTGTGCTAATGAGCCCAACTGGCATTTAACTCCTGCAGCAGGGGCTAAGGCTGGCAGTGTGAGAACGTTCACATGCAGATGTCTGCAGGAAGTCTCAGCCCCAGGAGTTTTAAGCTTGCAGGAGGAACACAGATTTTAAAAAGCTTTTTGGAGAGGGAAGAATGAGCCATTTATTAGTTGAATTTTTGGGACGCATCCAGGAAGACTGAATAAATGTATGGCATACTAAAAAATAGCTTTTTAATGGCATACTTGAAGCCAGAGAGTCATGAGAGGTAATCTGGGACAGGAAACATAACAACTGACTATCTGCTTATTAATAAGGAGATCTGGCACTTTCTGACAGCAGTTTTGCAGACATTCAGCACTTCAAAGGACCTACTTAGTTAAAATTCTTCAGCCCCCCTTGTGTCTGTCAAACATGCACACGATTCAGCTGTCACAGAGGGACACAGGTGCCCAGAGCTGAACAAAGGAAAAGACAATTATAAGAATCCACAATAAAACTACAATGAGTGACCCATTTCATGCCTTCCATCAAAGACTTTGTCCAGAACACTCCCCCACCAGGCCAAGGCCAAATCTCCAAACCTCAGAGGGTCAATGCCCAGCTGTTCTACACATAGCTTCGGTATTAAATGTCTGATACAAAAGCATTATGGAAAGTTTCTGTCTTGCTCTCTCAGCTTTTGCATTCTCCATTTTTTCTACATGAGAATGCTTCTGACACTCTCAAGGAAGTCTGTTTTCTCTTAACAGCTTCATATTTAAATAGGTACTGTAAACTTACCAACAGAAGGAAGCTGGCAAAATTGTCCAACTTGCTAAGAGAACTGCATTTTCAATTTGTAGTTTTTGTAACTACAGACCTGAGTTGGATCCTGATACAAGAACCCATTAAAATATCCAAAGGCAAAATAACTACCCTGGAAGGAGAGATCTTCCAAACTACCTGTAGGCAGTGACAGCTTCATAATATTTGATTCATTCCCTAAAGCATATTTGTCAAGAAGAAATATCTCTGATGATATTTCCAAGAGAACTGGACATGAGGGATGACCTTCATAAATAAAGGCAGTCGGACTCACAACAGGTGCACTGTACACGTATATTATAGCTCTGTCTGTCCCTTTCTACCTCTTAAAGGAAAACACAGGAAGAATGAGAAGAACCTTCTACTTGATGTGGTGGTGACTTTGAAATGTCAACATTTTTTGTTGATGCTGAATTTGTATCAGGAACGCCAAAAATTTTAAATTAAACCTTTTTTTTTTCTGTCTCACTCCTTTATATAAACCAATTAGAAGATACAGCTACTGAAAAGGGTCTGCAAAAATTAAACCAGTACACTAAAGGCAATAAATCCTTTCTGAAAGCAATGGTGTAATATGACAGAAATATCTAATATTGCAAAAACAACTTGAGGCTGTAGTCCATCCCTCCAGTCCTTAGAGTTAGAAACTGTTCAACTCTCAACTCACAGCATAATTTAGAGTAGCCCCTGAAACTTTTAAAGTTCTTTGACATCCAGTAACAAGCACAGCCACACCAGCAGGACCACTGACATTCTGCAGTTCTTTTTGTCCATTTTGTGCTTCCAGCACATCTCCTCCCCTGAGGCATCTAGGAGGGATCGAGGCAGTCAGTGACCTTAGCTCCTCACTGACCTGAGATTTCATGGAAAAAGGGAAATCCTCAGTTCTCCATTTAGAGAATACAAGAGTAAGAAGGGCAGGACAAGATGTAGTTGAGGCACAGCTTATATACAACCAGCACTAGAATAGAGGGAAATTACTTGGTGGTGTTAATATGCAGCCAAAAATATTTTATCTCATCAGAAGAGGCAATATAAAGTCAAGGCTTTCATGGCTGAAAACCCAAGTTATCCAGATTCTCCAAAAAGCCATTAGATCATCTCCATTTCCTACTTTTCAGACCAAACACTTAAGTTATAAGCACTAAATTTGTTTGTCTAGAGCCTGTCACTGGTAATCCTTCATCACATTTCATTTTCAGGATAGCAGTTTTTTCTTTTTTTTTTTTTACACACTTAGTAGAAGAAATTTTATCAATAATAATACACAATACCAGAAACATTTATTGTTTCTCTTAGTCAGGAGTATATGACCAGACCTATTCTTTCTATAAATAAATCAGTTGTTTGGTTTGTATCTCCCTGGCTAAAGCACGATCCAGAGACAGCAAGCAACAGAACACTGTTTGCTGTCAAACTTCCTCGTTGTTTTTTCCCTCAAACTTCCTTCATGTCTCTGTTGTCACTAATCATTTTTAAACACTCATATGCACCATGATTACTGTGTTTACAAAGGACAGTAGTTTCCCTATTAAATTTCAAAGTCTTTACTGGGGTCTTAGGAACCTTCCTGTTTCTCTCTATTGTCAATACCAAAGGACAAACAGGTTTACAGGATGATGCTTCAACCCTTCCAAAAAGTGGACGAAATGCTGTGGCCTAGATATAAAACTATCCAGAAGACCCTGCACTCATAGAGATTATCAATCATTCTGTATTACCATGGAAAGAATAAGATAGACCTCAGGTTCTGCAAGTCTGTTTTCTGGGTGTGGTTCTACTCATCCATCGACTCTTCTACAACCACAATGGTGGAGCACAGAGTTTATTAATTTCACAAAGGATAATGACTTTTGAGTGCCAGGGCATGAATAGCAGGCACCTTGAAGGACACCTTCATAATTTGAAAACGTGAATTAGAAAAATATGAAAAAATAATCAACACAGCCAAACATAAAATGTAGCAGGTAGCTAGAAATTATCAATTAGACTTAGTGAAAAGGATTACAAGATGATAGAGATGATGCAATAGATGACACCTTGAGATCCTTTCTTTTTTGTCTATGCTGTTTTCTGGAGGATCCTATCCCTTCTTAATGGCTAAAAACTTCATCTATGTAAAGTGTTTAGTATTCTAATATCTGCACTTTATGTGCATGATATTAAGAGAGAGAAATAAGAAATAATTCACTCTCTTCTCATCACATGCCTGATCACTTATATTAAGAGCAGAAGATCCTCATTTTAGTACACCAGACATTCAAGGGCGTGTAATTTCTTACCTTAATGCAGAAAATAGTACAGAAGATAGGACAAATATTTCAATAGTGTCCTGTAGTGGTTTGAAAGCAAAACAAGTGAGAGACTCTAAGTCAGAAATACAATTTAATAGGAAACAAAGAAAAAAAGGTAAAATAAAATAAACGCAATAACACAAAAGACCACTGACAGAGTCAGAATACAACCTGAGCAGGGTGATGGAAGCAGTCCAGATGAGATGGTCTTCTTGAAGCAGTGATCCCGTAAAAAGGTCTGGTAGCTCTTGTCCTCTGGGGATCCAGTGGGCAAGAGTTGCTTGTACTGTCCCAAATCCCAGATTATATCCAGGTGAGAATGCTTGGTTCCTTCCCCTGGGCGGAACATCTCACAATGGGATGATGAGTCATGAAGTGGGTCCTTGATGGCCCATTAAACGGAGATTGCTCCTGGAGGGAGTTACCTGGGAGTCATGGGCAAGGCATTGATGGGCCATTATCAGAAGATAGCCCAGAGGGAGGGGGCCTGGGAAGAACACTGCCCCACCTGGTTTCAACAGCTCATGAAGATGGTGATAGAATAAATACTTTGTGCACATCCTACACTACAACCCAGGACATGTCCCTATTCTTTCTTGAGCTAAATTAATTTCAGAATCTGCACTTGAAACATAGGACTTATCTTGGCACCTGATAGCTACAAAGTGCCCCAGACAAAACATCACAAACACGGAAGATGTGGGATAATGGTTACAATCCATGCCAGGAAGAGGAAGGATCGCATTACACCTGGGAAAGAGAGTGTCTAAGGGACTTGATCTCTCCTGGGAATAAATATTTCTGCACTGTCTGTGATAGTACTAAATTTCAATGCAAAATTAAGGTGAAGGAACAAGGATAAAGACTGCAATATTTACTGAAAATGTTTCTCTGGTAAATCATAACCGGTACATAAAATCACAAGATGGTATGCAAAAGTCATAAATTGTTCCTAAAAACAAATTAACAAAATGAAGAAACAAAAAATAAAAACTGTATCATATGTTGTCCTCAGCCTTTCTCTCAGCAGTGCTAAGCAGTATTTAGCTGTACTTAGTCAGAGTTCTGTTTCCTGGACTTCACTCCTCCATGTGCCAATCAGAGGGAGCTTCTCTGCACTGACTGGGTCCCTTCTGACAAATTCCTCTCTCAAGTTAATCTAAAAGCAAAGATATGGAGAAATGTCTTACTATGCAGAAGCAGTCAGTTTTTTGTCCTAGGAGATTTTTCTCTAAATTACCAAACATTTTAGTGGCTGGAAATCACTAGATTTTGTCTTCTAACTGACTTGTCAGTGCACACTTTCTCCTAAATCAGAATGAAGACTGATGACAACTTAAATGCCAGGAACTGTCTGAGAGGCTAAATTAGGTTCATGCTTTCATCCAAATGCAAGAAAAATTTTGTGACTTCAGATGAAGCTCACGGGTTGCATGCGTAGAAGTCCCTGGAAATATCACATATTTCAGTTAATACCTACTGCCAAATTTTGCACTGATTTACACCATCTGCCACCATATTAGAGTAACTCACTAAAATCTGTGGAAGATTTGGTTCATTACACAGTTTCATTTATTTGGTATCATATACTGCAAAGGAACAGAAAAAGCTTCATGATATAAAAACCTCTAATCCATTCTCATAACAGCAAAGCTTAAAGATTTTCTTTCATTTGTGCAGACAGAATTGTCATTATGCAGACAAGCATTTAAAATTATTTGTTTCACCCATTATTTTTTTGAATTGACTGTTTCCATTTGCACCTTAAACATTTAAGAACTTCTTAGTTGCTTTTTTTTCTAGTTTGAGTCACTATTGTCTGACACATTGTGCTATATAAAAGAGATGTTAGAGACTTTGTCCTCATTTTTTTTATGCGAACACACTGTTGATTTTTCATTGCTGAAAAACACTTTGAAACATTGTGATGATTCATAGTAGCAGACATTCCTTTTGTGCCAACCAACTTGCAGTGATAATGGCAGAGAGCAGGTGCTGCAGCTGTAGTGGTTGTTTTGAGATTTGTGATTTAGTTTAACTGGGTACTTTATCCACTGGTATCCTACTCTTTCACTGCTCTGCTATTGTCCCTCCAGCAGCACCCTCCAAAACAATTTTGTCAGCTGCAGAAATCAAATGATCCATTTCAATTCTCCCTAAGAAAGCAGGGCAAATAAGCACCAATCTCTTTTCCTCCTGCTGTCTTTCCAGAAGACTCCGAATATGTAGCACTTTCTGCTAATGCACTGAATTGTTATCTTCTGTGTAATTTCAACATTATATTGTCAGTTCTAAATGTTAATGCTGATCCTGAGCCAAGACCAACAGTTTCAGATTTTTAAAAGATTTTGAACTTTTCAGCTGTGGTGAACTTCATCTTCTGTCTTTTTTGTAGGTTCCAGTGGGATTTTATATCATGCTGAGTAATATTTAGACAACCTACAAAGGTCTCCAAAATCAAGATTGTTAGAGTAAATCAATACCTTCTCTTCAGAATCACCAGATTCTGTCTCCACACAGAAACAAACCAGTCAAAGGTAGATTTCATATCCAAAATTCCTATTAAAAGCCTCGTTTGCTCTGTAGTTGCACACTGAATACACAGTCAGGCAGTGTCAAAATGCAGCTTAACAGAAGGTGTCCTGGATCACATGCAACTCTCATACATATAGTTTAGGGAACATCTAGTCCAAAGATATATGTAGAGCTGATGAGAACAGGGAAAATGGTGCAATTTCGTCTGATAGAGATGACAGAATCTATAACAACACATTACACCCTTAAACAGTAAACCATAGCAAAGGAGGCCCTCCTCGTGCCCATTTCACACCTGCAGGATCACAAGCTGATGTTAGAGGAAGGCAACCCAGTCATTTGAAGACATTGTTTGATCTGTACCATTGGAATTTTTTATGCATACAAAATGTAAGCCAGAAGAGTCAGAGGTGACTGTTTCCTATAAGAATGGTGATTTCAGGTAAGATGGGGAATGCTTAACAGCTTTCTCACCTAGACATTTCTAGATATTATCTGAACACATCTGAAACCAGAATGGGTATTCAAGGAAAAAAGAAAAATAATTCTAACTCAAAACCTCCCCTTATTTTAGTTAATTCCTCATGCTATGCTTCAAAGAAGATCTATCCCTTACAGAAGAGGATTGAAGACCAAGGCTTGTGAACACCTGCCAAATGGAGGTACTTCCATTTTGGGATACCGATCTTGAAAAGCTAGTACATCTCATTATTTCAAAAACCTTGCTAGTTCTACCAAAATGAGTGATTTGGGTGACACAACCATACCACCCTCCTCTTGGAAAACACAGTTGTGTTTTGAACACTAGTACTTTCAGCTTTACATTTTAACTTGTGGTGACTATGAGTGAAGGCACAGTTAAGGCAAAGAAGGAAAATACAAGTGAAAAGTTTAATGAACTATAAAAAAGATACAAAACTCCATTTCTGTCATGGGTCAGAACAGATTTCAAAAGGAAAACTGAAGGGTTTTACTTTCAACAGCTTCACTTATTTTGAAGATAGTAATCATGAAGGAAGTCAACACTGAGATGACAGGAGATGATCATTTTGGCTAGTCTTGGGAAATGTGAGGTCCAAAATAATTCAAAGCTTTTGTGGATGTTTATATTCTATAATATCTTCCCATCCACTTAGTCCCATTAATATCCTTCTAGTCTCCAAGATTTCTGAAACTGTCAGCTATAAGCCAGTGTGCTGTAAAAGACCTTCATTTGTATCCTTGTCTTTGGCACTATACCCTGGCTGCATCCCGTTCCTGTGATGAACACCTGCACTGACATTCCTTCTCAGCAAATAGATTTTGTTACAAATGATCCCATTATTGATTTTGTAGTAAGTTGAGTAAATCCTAAGTCTCAAATATGGTATGGTGGTTATGTTTCAGAGCTCTCAGTACCTTATTGGCATTCAAGTTGTGATAGCCCCCACTAAAATCATTCTGTTGTGGCATGAAGCACAAATACATTTTACTGTTGCGCTTGCTGCAGTGCTGCCAATTATTTTAATGCTGCCATATGAGAAATAAATGGATGCTTAGATGTTTGTTTCAGCAGCTGATTTTTAAGCAAAATCATTCTCTGCATTCTTCGCAGAATGTGCTTTGATCACGAATGTGCTTTGGAATCTATCCAGCTTCTTGTGAAGCAAGCCTGCCTTTTACAGACAGACACAACATAGATGCCTCTTTTTATTATTTTTGAGTAAATGTGATATATTGTTTTATACAGTAGTTTATACTTTAATACATTAAAATTAGCAAAGCCTGCAGCTGCAGATTGCAAAACAGACTTCATCACATTTTAACCACTACTGCCCTCTTTGTCAATAAAGACCATTAGAAATAGGAGCAGGAGGTTTTTTTTAAATCACACACTGAAAAAATTAAACATCCTTTCTCTGCCCCTTCTCACTTCCACCAAATGATTTCTTTGTAGTCCCAAAGGGTGCTTGCATTTGAATGACAGATCCTCAGTCTGTCACATGCCACTAATTCCTGCGTTCAATAGTAATGAGGCCTGTCACATTAAAGTTTGCTGGTGAAACACGAAACAAGATAGACAGGAAATCTAAGAAAATTTGGAGGTCAAGAGTTTAGAAAACCTCCCCATGCACCTATTGAATCTCAGAGATCAATCTAACATTTTTAAAGTCACTAAATAGAGTGTAATAAATCTTAACTTTCCTAAATATGTGGAAGGACACAACTGCCAGACAGATAATCCAATGTGCTCTTTTCCCCGCCTGTGGTGGAGATGCTGGAACTAGATGATTTTTAAAGTCCTTTTCAACACAAACCCTCCTGTGTTTCTATGGTTTGAGAGCACCTGTTTCTTCCCAGCCCTGTGAGGGAGCCTGGGACCCAGAAAACATGCTGAATTGACTTGCTGGGCCAGACATCCTCTGTATGCCACCAACCCAAGATCAATGTCTGAGTGCTGGCCCCGCTAACTGCTCTCTGTGCATTCTGTCACACAGAAAAGGACAATCATGGGAGAATTGACAGCAAATATGACATTAACCCTCAGCAGCTGCACTCTTGAATCAGGAACCCACAGTTCCTGATTGAGCCTACATGGGATTTTAAATTAACACTTACTTATGCACAGATAATTCAAAACCGAGGAGATTTTTATGTCAAGGTGGTGATTGGGAGGTAGGTAGGCAGCCAGAGGAAGAAGTAGATTTAGAGCTTGAGCTGTTTTCTCAGTAAACTACCACCCACAGAGAAAAAAAGAGAAAGAGGTGCAGACCTGTCTTTAATAGGTTTTTTCTCACAAACATTTTGTGAAGATGCTCACAGATAATTTGTGCAGGTTATATGACTAAAAATGAAGACACCAGGGACAGAACTCTTTTAGATATCTGCAGTGCCTATATCACAAATATTCATTCTGAGATGTCTGTATGACTAGCGGAAGAAAATAGACTTTTCTCGGGAGTACTTCACTTGACAATGACATGGGTATTGAGGACTCAAACCTTTCTGAGAAAATCCCTAGGCCACCAGCATTTGATGACTGGCATAGGAACCAAAGTGCATGAAAAATTTGTTTGGCATCAGGCACAAAATATCAGGCCCTGATTTGTATCTATTTCCTAACAGGGGAAGGCACAATAGGTAGAAAGAAACCTTCCCAAAGGTTTTCTTTACCCTATATATTTCAATTCCTTCCTAGGACAGTTCCAACCAGAGCTGCACTAGCTGACAGCTGTTGCCATTCATTCATGTTTGTTACACACATCTGCTGTCTTCCTTAAATGCTTTCTCTGTAATATGGATTTTTGTCCAGGATTTAGATTGCATTTCTGAGTAGCTGGGAAAAGGGAGCAGAAGATTGTTTACAGCCTACAGAAATGGTTCTGTGCAGAAGTGAAATGAAGAAGATTCTTGGCACAAAATCAACCTGCCATGGTGTGCTGTGCTTGCCTGTCTGCCCCAGAGCCTGACTGTCAGTGCACACTGTGCATGTGTATGTACTTGAAAGAGCTACTTCAGTTTATTCCTACTGAGAAATTTCCCCCCAGGCTATAAAGTACTTACCAGGCACATGATATATGTCTTTACCCACAGCTTGCTTATACCTTCTGTATCATTCTTTGTGATGTAGCATTGTTACTAAAAGCCACAATGAAAGTTTGAACAAGCAAACCCTACTCTATCGTGATGTCCCACCCATCAGCAATCCTTTCTGGACATGGAAAAGCACTACAGTATTTCTGATTTTCTGACTGCGCTTTGCATTAGGATTTAAAAAAAATAAAAGCCATCAGTTAGAATTATGTAAATCCTATTCAAAGGAAAAGGAGTCTACTTGTTGGTATTTGTTCTGGCAGAGTGCATGTTCCATGTTGACATGGTTTTCCTAAATTACACAAGCTGGTGCTTATAAAACATATCAGAATCAAAGGGACACAGCGCAACTCAACGTTTACCAGAGGACTACAAAGTAAATTCATTGTTGACCCAAAAGGTAGGTACAACTATCTAGACATCCTATTTTCCCTTGAAATATTCCTTTTCTCCCATGCTTATTGTTCATTGAATAGATGATAGAAAATTAAAATCAAAAGACAAATGATAGTGTTCAAAGGCACTCAGCCCACAGGTTACTCACTAGTTTAAGGGCTCTCCCACACCCTGCTGCTGAGCAGCCAAGATATGAGCTATTTATCAAGGCAATGAAGTTTAGCTTTATGGTCACAGTAGGCATCACCTCACAATGGATGGCAAGTGCATGCATTTATATCAAAAGGACACTTACTGCTTAAAAACAGAGTTATTTTGACACATGGCTAAAAAACAAACTGTTAAAAAAACAAAAACTGACTGTTACAGATGCAATTTTAAAGATAGCTGATAACATGCAGTGCTAAGGGGAAATGCATCACTAAACAACTAAGGGAAGAGAACTTGATTCTCCTAAGAGCGTTATAGGAGCCAAGTCTCTAAACTTCAGCTTCAACCCTATACAGCTTTGGTGGTAATCACAGCTTAACTCTTTTATCCACTCTCTTATGTCTTCCTACCACAGGACATTCTCCTTTTGGCTGTCCTGTAACAGCCATTCATGGCATTGCATGGTCAAATTGATATAGTCAAAAAAACAATGTTATTGTTGCTTACTTAAACCAAAAAGGTTTCCTGCACAGTCACTTGAGCAAGAAAGCATGTCTTGACCTCATTTTGGGGATGTGAAACGGTATGAGGAGGGGCAGCTTAATGTGCTAACACAAAGGTCTTCACAGTTGTGCTAGTTTTGGCTGGGGTAAAGTTAATTTTCCTCACAGTGGCACTGTTTTGGATTTGTCGTGAACACAGAGTTGATATTACAGAAGTGTTTTTGTTAGTGCTGAGCAGGGCTTACACAGCCAAAACTGTTTCTGATTTCCATACTGCCACGTTAGTGAGGAAGGTGGGAGTGCACAGGACTTTGAGAGGACATGCAGGCAGAACAGGTGACCCCAACTGCCCAAAGGGATATTCCAGACTATATGGCACTGTGCTCATTATATAGGGCTGAGGGAAAGAAGGAGGAAAGGGAGGAAGTTTGAAGTGATGGCATTTTTTTCTACCAAAGTAGCCACTATGTGTGATGGGACCCTGCTCTCCTGGAGATGGCTGAACACTTGCCTGACCTTGGGAAGCACTGAATTAATTCCTTGTTTTGCTTTGCTTGTGTGTGTGGTTTTTTCTTCCTCTTTTGAACTGTCTTTATGTCAACACATGTGTTTTCTGGCTTTTACCCTTCCAATTCTTTCTCCAGTCCTGTTGGGGGAGTGAGCAGCTGCATGGGGCTTGGCTGCTGGCTGGTGTTAAACCAGAACAGCAGCACATCGTCACAACCTAAAGCTACTCATGCAGGATCCCTAAGGAGCCCTTTTAGCTATATGACCTGCAGTCTGACTTGTCAATATTGCCTACACAGGTATTTTTGGAAGTGTATATTTCTGACCCAAACTAGACAAATTCAGTATAGACATTCACATCTGAGCTAATTGGCTCAAGCTCCCAGTGTAGTCAGCAGAGAGACAGCTACATTCAAAATGAGATTCATATGACTTTTTATGGCTCCTTCAGGATTAGATGAACTGAACAGTAAAATGGACAATCTGTCTTAACTGCCTACAAAGAGAGCCTGGGGTAATTAGGTCAGATAGACTGGAGATACCTGCTTTTGCTCAAGTGAAATGCACCACTTTTGCTCTCCATACTCACTTGCTGCACTTGATTTAGTTTACAGTCTGCTGACTGAATTCAGAAAGTCAGATCACTAGCTGTATATATTGCAGATATTTTTGTACGTAGCAAGTCAGTAGAAAGGACAAAGTGTTTGTGTGCATGCTAGAGGAGAGAGAAGAGAGCAAGGTCTGGATGAACACTGGAAATCATATGGCAGGAGCTGGGAATCAAAGCTAACCCTGAAGAAACCTGCAATGACCCACAAACAAGACTTTCTCCAGACAGCCTGTGTCTAGGCTTGCCCATCCCAGCATGATTGCAGGGTATTCAGGAAGAAGATAGGACTTTGTTATACTGATTCTATGAACTCTCAAAATAGCTATCAGATCTTAAAAATATAACTTTGTGAATGATGAATGAAGTGCAGGCACAGCAGAGGCATAGGGCCAGGGGTTACCGTTCAGCCAAAGCTTTTCGTAACCACTTCAGGCCACCCCAAACCGCAGTTTGTAGAACAGCCTATCTCCATTAATGAGTGAGGTAGCACAGATTCACAGATTGGATTGGATGCTTAATTTTCAGACAAGAAAGTGAGATCAAATGAAACTCACCACTAAGTGAGCCTCGCAATTAATTTTCCTCAAGTTATGAGGAAATCTGTTCAAGAAATTTGCAAGATGGATTTTATCTCTACTATGATGCATCCAGATAATTTGGAATCAAGCACTGTAATTTCTTAAAAAATTATCTTCTTTTTGTAAGGAAAGTCCTTTGTGATGGAACTTACCTGATAAAAGATATACACCCAGAGACTCCCACAAAATATGAAATCAAATTAATCAATTCATATATTTCTCAAAATTAATAAAATCAGTCATACGCACAAAACTTTCTTTTTAGAAGAGCAGGAATTAATTTCATTAGTGTTTCATTAATGACAAAGAGGAAAATAAAAAACTCTCTTCATAAATTCTCTGTAACCAGACACAAAAGGAACTAATAATTTGGTTGCTGTATTTTTGCTGTAATCTCAGAGGTTGTTTTTAACTGCAAGACAAAATAAAATTACTAAGATGTTCTCATCATCAAAGAAAAGCAAAAAAAAAATCCTTTTATTTATACAAAAAAAAAGAATATTTCTTAGAAGAATGTTTCTTCCACACATTTCAAAACCTTGCCTCTTTTGTTCCTGATTGTTTCCAGAAAAAAGGATTAGATAGGCTCCAACATATTTCAAGACTACTTCATAAAGCCATTCTAATTTAGCTCTGAGGTTGTCAGCATTTTGGGAGAGTATGATCTTGCACTTTTTGAAAGACAAATGAAAAGTAAACCTGCTCAACATTGTGCTTATTTGCACTGTAGTTTCTTAGAAAAAGATTTATTCCTAATGACGCTTATTACTAACTATATCACATTTTTAAGAAGAACCACATACTATTTTCAGATATTTCATAAATAAACGTGCACATTGAAAAGAGATGATGTGAAATAGGGCTTAGTCCATATCTTAAGTTAGTAAATACCGTATCTGTGCACTCCTTTCCAGCCAGGATCAAGCTCCCAGACAGCCTTTCATACAGCCATTCCCCAAGACTGCTGAATAAGGAAGACATCTGAGTAAAACTTCTTATCTGTGTGAGATAGACTTACTTTTACCTCCTCTTGTCAGTGGAAAGGTAAGCAGAATGGGATGAGGTTGGAATCAAATTCATATAACTGTTGAGATCTAAAACTGAGCAGCTAGTCTAAATTAATCTTCTACTGTCCCTGTATATTTCGTGGTTTGAGGCTAAACCAGGGTTTTCCAGGCCCAAGAAAAATAGATGTCTAACCATCATGACTATGTAAGTGAGACAGAGGGGAGCTTGACAGTGTTAAAAAATTAGATGAGAAATGAACAAAGCTGTAATTCATCTAATAACACAAAAAGTTCTACCAACCTCTATTAACAGAATATTATCAGTTGTGCAACTTACCAAAACCAAAACCAAAACATAACAAAAAAAATTCAGAGTATATATATATATAGCATGAACTAAATGCAGTAAGAACTGAATGGTAATTGTTTAAAGGGAAAACTAAAACCATTTGCATATACACAAAAGGGGAGTTTTGGCTCCGATTCCTTGGACATGGGCTGGTGTGTTCTGGTGGCTAGCTGGTGCAAACACCACCATGTTATGCTTGTTCTGTTTTAGAAAGAAACCTGTGCAAAAACACAGCCTTCAGTTCTAGTTGGGTAGTGCATGGTGAGGCAAGCTCTGGAGCAAATTAATGGCCAGTCCTGGAATAAAATTAGAGAAATTTGCAGGGTGAGAGAAAAAAAACTCTGAAAAGAAGAAAAAGTCAGTGAATTACAAGGTGGCTGAAGAGGGTGACATTGATTCCAAGAGGAAGCCTGCTCACAGAAAGTCAGAGGCATTAATTTTTACACAGCTGAAGTTGTGTGACATGAATTCCATTTCAAATAAGTCTACCTGATAAGTTAATACCAGAGATTTTTCCTCCCTTTTCATAGAATAAAGAAGTACATGTTATGCTTTTGGGAAACAACAGGTGCAGAAGCAGGCAGCACTTTTACAGCCAGTGTTGTATACTGGTATAGTACTTGCTTCAAAATGAAACCTGCTATCAGACAAAAATACAAAAAATAACCATTCTAAGGGCAATAGGATGCACTTTGTACCAAGTTTCAACTCAAAATGAATATTTACAGCAACAGTAGGAAATTGATACAAAACCAGGTTTTCCTATAGCAGTCTGAATTTTGCTGCTTTAATTCTGTTAAGAATTTTGGCTGGAGGCAGTGAGAACATCAACTTTTTAATGAAAACTTAAAGCGTCCATAGCACTGTGAAAATTCTAGCATTGTTGTATTCCCATGTCACTTTTTAACAGCTTGAAAGAAGAAAAACTTTCATTTTAAATGATTCTTGGTTAATTTGCAAAGAAATTAGTAGAAGAAAACTTCTA
Source organism: Cyanoderma ruficeps (assembly GCA_008694505.1). Lineage (NCBI taxonomy): Eukaryota > Metazoa > Chordata > Aves > Passeriformes > Timaliidae > Cyanoderma > Cyanoderma ruficeps. The sequence goes on from VZDJ01000158.1 coordinate 12,967,503, forward strand.
GACAGTAATAGAATAACATTACTTCTGGATGTCACACAACATCAAGCCTAGAAAAGTTGCCATAATACTTTTTCTTATGCCAGAATTATCCTGCTCATTTCAGAGCACTTCTCAGAGGGTCATGAATTAGGAACTGGTTTCAGGTGGACCAGAATCTTCAGGTGTCATCAGGTGGTGTATGTCCTTCAACTTTGCCTCCTGAGGTTATGGCCCATATAAAAATTCCTAGAGGAAATATGCCATATGAATTAATCCCCTGCTTTAAGCTGAAGCATGTATTCAGTCATTCTAATCAGCAAGGGACTGATCGTCAGAACTCCCCACAGTTAAATAAAAGACAGCAAGAATTATTGAGCTGGTTGTAAATATTTTGGAACGTGAGGAAGTTAAGGGAGAGAAATAACACTTTGTCTACCCTAAGAAGCACAGTGAAGGAATCCCTAAACTTGAAGTCTGTTGTCGTTTAAATCCCAGCTGGCAGCTCAGCCCTATGCAGCCAATCTCTCACTTCCCTCCAGTGGGATGGGGGAGAGAACCAGAAGAGTAAGAGAGAGAAAATTCATGGGCTGTGATAAAGACAGTTTAATTGGTAAAGAAAAGCCACTAACACAAACAAAGCAAAATTAATATGTTCACCCCTTCCCATGGGCAGGCCATTCCCAAGACAGCAGGGCTCCATCACACCTCTGACTTGCAAAGACATATGTTGTCATACCAGTTGTGTCCCACTTCCTCCTTCCTCCAGGTTTGCATGCTGAGCATAACACCATATTGCCTGGCATATTCCTTTGGTTAGTTAGTTGTGGTCAGCTGTCCCGTGCCCCCTCCTCAACACTGTTTTCATCACAAACCCAAAACATGGCCTCATGACAGCTACCATGAAGAAATTTAACTCTATCCAAGCCAAAACACCACAAAGAGCCAATAAATCCTAGTAAATAGTAGTATCAAGGGCAGTAAAGCTACATGTTCAGGGCTCATTCCTTTCTCTGAGAGGGAATCCATTTACTGAACTGCAGGGGGACAAGCGGGTAGGGAATGAATTACCTACTGTTCTCTTGATGCTTTTATATTTTATATAAACAATCTAACATTCTCTGGGTCAGAACCTAAACCAGATAATCTTCCTTCCAAAGTAATGTCCCTCCATTCACTGCCATATTCCCTCTTTACAGCTTGTCTGATGGTCCAGGGAGCCAGGATAGTTCTGAGGTACCATGATCAAAGCCAGAAGCTTTGGAGAAACCAATATATCCTTTAATGAGTGACGTGGGCACATCTTTGTGCCTGATTTTCAAACTATAGATCAAACCATGAAAAGTCCATCTTCTGCTTGTGTTAAAATGATTTTACATTATTTTTAACTCAAACCTTCATGACCTTCCACTTGTTCTGGCATAGGAATATAATAGTACAGTGAGGTTTAATTTCAAATAATTTTTTTAAAAAACCATTCACAGGTTTTCCATATATGTATTTCCTCTACTTCCCATTTTTGCCTGCAAAAAAGACATCCCTCTACTCAAAATTTGAATCTTGTTTGTGTTAATTTGTCAACCACAACATTTAATCTCTGCCTAAAGTGGCTAAAGAAGTGTGCATCTTTAGAGGTGCGTTGCTCTGTGTAGCACATACCTGTTCTTTTAAAGATAAACTAGCTCTACTTCAATACCATACCTCAAGCTCACCACATTTTCTGGAAAAGAATGAAAAAAAAAAAATACAGCTGTCCTCCCCCCACCTATTTCTTTCTTATTGTAGAGGTTTATTATTCAATCATCTTCATGAAAGTGCCAAGCATTTCAGCAGTCCAACGGCTCTTAAGACTTCCAAGGAGGATTGGAATGAGTCTCGTGGGGGAGGTTAAAAGCAGGCTAGAATACCAAATTTTGGCAGCCTCATAAAGGAGAGGAAGAAATATGCACCTTCTTGAAGGTAATTTGGAGTTAAGAATAATTTAGACCTTTGTAAACAATAGCATCTTAAATTGGCTTCCACAAAGCTCTTTCATTTTTTTCTTAAAGTTTTTCAAGATCAGATCATTTCAGTACTGAATGCACTACAATTCCCCTCCTGTACCCCTCCCCTCTGTCTCTTAGTGACTTTCCTCATCAGAAATTATTTTTCTAGTTTATCATATATTTCGAAATCTATTGGTTTTAGTCTTCATTAGCCTTCATCTTCTCTGATTTTGTCTAGATATGAGCAAGAGATTCAAGATATTATATGAAAAAGATGCCCTTTACTATTAAATTGCTCACCGAACCAGTTATTCAAAATAAAATTAAACTTCTCACACATCATGTGCTTAATTAATCATTCTACAAATGACACTATTTCAGTTTTCTGGATGCAAAACAGCCTTGAACAGTGCAGAAGCAAGAAGCAAACACCATAAACATTGATTTGTCATAGTATTTTAAGACTGCTCTTACATCTCAAAAGTTTTTTTGGGTGGCATGCACCCACTACGATTTTCTTGGGAGAGAAAGCCAAAATAAGTTTCTCCTTCTTTTATTCAGATGCCAACTTCAACATTATCCCAATTATGTTTAATATAGTACTGAAAATCTGACCTGTCATCAGGGATTGCTAGTCAACCTCCAGTCATGAGAGAGAGACATGATACTGTGACTGCCTTCTACAGATTATTAACCCAAGTTTCACAGACAATTGGCTCAATATCTGGAAACTAAGCCAGTGTCTGTCAGCTTTCGAAAGCCAAGATTTTGATTTGAATTATTTTCTCTTTAATGGTAGTGTTCACAGACCTAAGCACCTATTGCAGGAAATCTGTATACAGCCTTGGACTCAGCTCCTCAAAGATGCAGTGGAGATTCAAGTCCACACAATTCAGCAGAATATGGGGCTCCAAATACATCTATGGATTTCCAAACCTGAATAAAAACCTGATTTAGGGAGGCCTCTGAGGTCCCAGCCACTGCTGTGAGATCCTTTAAGCTTTGATACCTGCTTTTATGTTTACAAAATAACTAGAAGTGAGCTTAAAGCAAAATATTGTGCAAAATAGATAAGGGAGAAAAAATGCCTCAGTCTTCAAGAGTAAGACCAGCTATCCTCAGGACAACTGGCATCCTGACCTGGTAGAGGAGGAACCTGTAATCGAGGAGGAAGTAGTTAGTGACCTGCTGAGACATTTAGACACTAACAAATCCATGGGGCCAGAGGGGATTCATCCATGGGTACTGAGTGAGTTGGTGGAAGAACTCACTAAGCTGCTTTCCATCATTTATCATCATTCCTGGCTAACCAGGGAGGTCTCAGATGACTGGAGGTTGGCTAATGTTAAACCCATCCACAAAAAGGGCTGGAAGAGGGATTGAGGGGACTACAGGTCCGTCAGCCTGACCTAAGTGCTCAACAATGTAATGGAGCCCATCATTTTGAGTGCAACCACACGACATTTATAGGACAATCAAGGGATCCCGCCCAGCCAGCATGGTTTTAGGACACAGCAGGTCTTGTCTAACCACCTTGATCTCCTTTCTTGACCAGGTGACCTGCCAGGTGGATGAGGTGACCTCCAGGCTTTGGAGGTAGTTTATCTGGACCTCAGCAAGGCCTTTGACACTGTGTCCCACAACATACTCCTGAAAAAGCTGGCAGCCCACATCTTGGACAGGAGCACTCTTTGCTGGGTTAAGAACTGGTTGGGCCCAGAGAGTGGTGGTGAATGGTGCCTCATTTGGTTGGCAGACAGCCACTAGTGGTGTCCCCCAGGGATCAGGGCTGGGCCTAGTCTTGTTTAATATCTTTATAGATGATCTGGGTGAGAGGACTGAGTCCACCATTAGCAAATTCACAGATGGCATCAAGTTGAGTTGTCAGCTTGAGCACCAAGACTCTGCAGAGAGACCTGGACAAGCTGGATCGTTGGGCTGAGGTCAGCTGTGTGAGCTTCAACAAGACCAAGTGCTGGGTCCTCTGTTTTGGCCACAATAACCCCAGGTAGTTCTACAGGTTGGGAGAACAGTGGCAGGAAAGTGTCGCAGTGGAAAAGAACCTGGGGGTGCTGGTCAACAGCCATGTGGACATGAGCCAGCATTGTGCCCACACCACCAAGAAAGCCAATGGCATCCTGGCCTGGATCAGCAGTGATGTGGGCAGCAGGATTAGGAAAGTGATTCTCTCTGCTACACTCAGCACTGGTGAGGCCACACCTTGAGTGTTGTGCCCAGGTCTGCGCCTCTCAGTTCAGGGAGGATATTGAGATGCTGGAGCATGTCCAGAGAAGGGCAGCAGAGCTGGGGAAGGGTCTGGAGCACAAGTGCTGTGAGGAGTAGCTGAAGGATCTGGGGGTGTTCAGCTTGGAGAAAAGGAGGCTCTGGGGGGGCGGACCTTCTTGCTCTCTACAACTGCCTGAAAGGAGACTGTAACCAGGTGAGGGTTGGTCTCTTCCCGCCAGCAACCAGCAGTAGGACAAGAGGACATAATCTTAAACTGTGGCTGGGGAGGTTCAGGTTGGACATTAGGAATAGTTTCTTCACAGAATGGGGATTAAGTATTGCAATGGGCTGTCCATGAAGGTGGTCAAGTCACTGTGCTTGGGGGTATTTAAGGAAAGATTGGGTGTGGTGTTTCATGCCATGGTGTGGTTGACATGTTGGTGTTCAATAATGGGTTGGACTTGATATTGGAGGTCATTTCCAAGCCAGTTGATTTAGTAGTCCTGTGATTCTGTGGAGTGAAGCTGTCAAATTTGGGATGAATTGCATAGTCATTGGATGAAATAGCTGCTCACAAAGGTATTGACGGTCCTTTAACCCCTACAAAATGCAGTTCAGGCAGAGCACAACAGTACATAACACACTTAATCTGCAATGAGAAAAAAGAATAATTGACAGAGTGCTGTGAACTATCAACAGGGAATGTGTGAAAGAGCCAGAGCAGTGTGGGATAAGGGAAACATTATTACTCAGACCTTTCTTGGGTCACATCAGAAGCTGGATCTTGATGCAAGTAGCAGAAGATTTCAACATTTGAGCTGGCTGAGTTTGCAAATTGTCATTTCCCCCCATGATTCATACTTTCTCTGTTTACCTTTCTTCTCGTTTGTGTTTTTAAATTACTACATTTCCTCCCCTGTGCGTCTGAAATCAGAATTTTGTCACAGCTTTCAATCACACTTATATGTGTGAATGTAAAGAAAAGCTTTGTACAGCCAAGCTTACAAATGCAAACATTTTCAAAAGAACAAAAATAAATTTAGCTGTTGCATTCCTGTGTTCTTTGCTGTTGACAATGATATTTGTCTTACCTCTGCTAGCAGAGCTTCCCCTGCAGCAAATTCATAATTGTAAATGCATTGGGTTTGTGTGGACAGGTTTTGGTAATGGGAGGACTACAGGGCTGGCTTCTGTAAGAAGCTGCTAGAAATTCCTCTCACATCTGACAAAGCCAATGCCAGCCAAGGCAGACTGTGAGAGAATGGAAAGACTGATGTCTCAAAACACTTTGGGGTGCATGTTTGCAGGGGAAGGGGCAGATGAGGCCTTGCTCTGACAAGTAAATGCCCTGCTCCACAGTCATGGGCACTCCAGAAGAAATGCTCCACAGCCTGCCTCTGGAGCCCCTAACCTAGCTCCTAACTGGGAGTGAGGTTGAGCCCAGGAAGAATGGAGTGGGGCAAAAGTGCTTTAAAGGTTTAGTTTTTATTTCTCGCTATCCAAATCTGATTTGATTGTTAATATAGAATTGAGTCTGTTTTACCCATGGCAGTAACTGGTGAGTGATCTTGCTCTATCCTTATTTTAAACCACAAGCCTTTCATAATATTTTCTCTCCTCTGTTCACCTGATGAGGGTCATGATAGAACAGTTTTGATGGGCACTGGGCACCCAGACAGGGTCAGCCCTCTGTAGTGCACTATAGAAATAGAGATCTTGGTGATGGAGGAGTGCAAAACCAGGTAGTTCCCCTTCTCGTGAGTATTTTGTCATCTCTAGCATCAAAAGACTCAGGTGGCAGTGCTTCCACTGAATCCCTTGGGACACAATTCCACAGTCCAATACATCTCACCATCAGGACATTTGCACAAAGGTTCAGTGAAAAAAATTACTCTTGCTACTCCACCCCATTACTCCTAGTTACCACCCTGTCTGCTGCTCTATGAAATTTCTCTCACCTGCATCATGTCATTGTTGTGGTGTGTCATCCTATCTCCTCTGCCGAGACAAACTCACTTAGTTACTTAGATCTTTCTTCATAAGTCAGTTCCTCCTGACTACCTCGATCATTTTTGCTGCTCTTCCCTGAGCTGCCTTCAATTTATCAGGTTTTATTTTAAAGCACTGGTGCTTAGAAATGAATGAAGCAAAGACCAAAACCTCATGCTTCACCTGTCCCACTGATGTAAATAATACCCATTAAAATCAGCTGGACAGTTGAGGCAGAAAAGACTAGTTAGTCGGAAAAAAAACTTACTAATGTTGAGTTGGTTAAAAAAAACAATTTACTGACATTTCGTTTCATTGGAACTTTTGACAGTAGTGCTTGTACATAAAGGAAGCAGTTGCATTTCCTCCAATTTTTGATAAAACTGTATTTGCTATCTGCCAGATCTCTGAAATGATCTTTACCTATACGGCCCTAAACTAAGGAGATTCTAAAAATCCTCTTCATAGACCTTAATCTTCAAATTTCAGATTTCTGGCTTTTATTTCTAATTGAAAAAATAGAAAATCCATATTACCTGTGTCTCAGAACAGTAAACTTGTAAAATAAACACATGAAGGTAAAAATCCAGTTTGGTCTTTTTTCCAGCAAAGATTTTAAATCACACTGAAATACAAGTTAAATATACACAAAGAGTCTTCTGGATCCATGATTCCGAATCACCTTATAGTAGACCTGATCCATTTGAGAAGCAGCCACCAACAAGAAATCCCTTTGTTAATTTTTCTGCCATAACTTCCAACACCAATGCCTTGCAATCTGTGGTATGCATCAGTTTCTTAGATTGGCAGCTCCTAATTTCCCATCTTAACTGGGTAAACAGAAATGCAGAAGACCTACAGGAAAAAGCCTAGACACGATCAATGTTGTATGGAAAAACACTTCTGTAATCCTCAGAAGATAGTAATTTGTGAATTCATGTAACCACAGATTAAGGAAAAAAAAAACAGAGCCACTTTATTTTTTTTGCTGAGTTTGTAGCAATTTATATGAGCTTTTCCTGTAGAGAAAAGACTGTAGGAGGAAAGAAGTGAAGAGATAATAAGATGCTGGTCTTCATGCATGTGACTAGAAAGCTGGAGACAGAAGGACAACTTGGTAAACATTTTTATGAGTAAAGATCAGAGCTAAGAGTTTTGTGAAATTTTTGTCCAGCAATAACATTTGAAGCAGGATGTTTTTCCCTGTCAAGTACAAATTGCAGTTTTCCCTTCATCAGCCCATCAGTCTCACTATTTATATTGTACCAAGCATAAAAGTTTCTTTACCTGTACAATAAATAGTAAATAGTACTATACACCTCATATTCTGCATGAAGATTCCTGACTTAAACTAGATATCGTATTTGGCTTTTTCAAAATACTTACATAAAACCATACAATAAGCACTTAAAAAGTGAAGAACATAAAAAGAAAAGGGAAGATATATTGTCTTGATTTAGAAAATGGTTTACAGTGTGGCAAATTTTTATTCATGAGGGTGAGGCTAAATCTGTATTGAGCTGTATGTCTCATAAACTGCACATTTTGACCAACGTCTTCCTTCAAAACAAAACAACAACAAAAAAGAAAAAAATAAATAAAATAAACGCCCCTCTTTTTATCCAGGCAAGAAATTTTCAAGTGTGATTTCACTGTGTTTCTGCAGAAAACAGTCTTCCCCTGGCAGCCGGCTATAGATGAGGTGACATAGTTGGTTTCTTCCAGCTTTTATCTTTGATTCATTTGTCTTTCAGGCATGTCATGAGCTTTTCATCATCATTTCCGAATTATCCAGCGATCAGCATTAGTTCCAAGCAACCTCACATGGTCCCCAGTACTTTTCTGTACAGCCTGGATTTCTGCTTCATGTCACTAACTGTCTTTATTGATTGAGGAAGACAGGCACAGCACCAGCGCTTGCCCTCTCTGTTCAGAATCACCAGTGAAGCCCCACGAACACCCTCTGTACCTGGCAGACATGGGAGCATTTGTCCCCATCTCATGACAGGTACACCTCTAAGAAAAGGTGATGCTGCATATTTATTTGCCAGAGGTCAGCATGGAAGGCATAAACAGAATGGATTTGTATGCATAATGCCTCAGCTTTCTAAAGCATTATTTAATCTATTTCCTTCATGAGTATGTGTTGTGTTGAATATGCATGGGTCTGTATAAAGCGTTTCTGGAGTTTTGCCCTCTAAGAGGTCAGGGTAGTAACCTTGCATATACATAAAACAGTAATAGCAACCATCACACTTTACTATTGCACTTTCTAGCTTAAAAAGAGATGAAAGAAAAAGCCAGGCTGCTGTGAAGGAGATGGGAGAGCTGAAATGAGAGTGCGGGACCAAGATTACAGGGACAGTGTTACTCTGGGCTTCTTGGGACAGGTGACCTAATTGCAAATTTTTGAAAGCAGCCTCCAGTTTTCAAATATTAGCAAGAAATAAAAACAGTCTGGCTCCTAAACGTTTGTATAACTTCTTTTCAGCTGAGTGGCCCTGTACCCAGAATCCCTGAAAACTGTCTAAAACATGCATGAAATCTTGTGCACACAAAAGGAAATTTAAAAAACACCAGATGGACACAGCTGAAAATATGTACATTCCTTTTTTGCATCTTTCCTTTTCTAGGAGTAAAAAGAATGACTATGCTTTACAGAACACATTCCATAAAGTTCAATGATGGGAGAAAACAGATTTCTACAGTGAAGGACTGTTCGCAGAAGTGAAACTTAATGATAGTTTCAAAAGGGCTTATTGTCAGTATGCTGTTTTGGCTGTCAGTGCTTCCCCACCAGCCAGACTATGTTGCATCATGGAAGGAGAGCTGAGCAGGAATCAGTAAAGCAGCAGAATTAATCTCAATCACTCTCACAGTCTCTGGGGTATCAAGGTACACGAGACATGCCTGTTATGAGCCTAGTAATATCTGAAAGTTCCTTATGTATGGAAGTAGCAGCCTGATCCTTTCTAATTTGGTGGACATTCTTCAGAGGTCTAAGATAGTGACTGGCCTTTCAGAACAGGTGTGACAGAAGGAGTATGAAATGCTCGGCAGATATGAGGAAGAGTAAACTCTACACAAAAAGGAAACCATGAATGCAAGATTGTGAGAAGAAAATTTGATTATGGAAGATCTCGACAGGATAACCAAAAGAACTAGATATTACTGTTCTAAAAGCATACTGCACCAAAACTCACTATTCTAGTTGTGACCCAGCTGTCCTGGATATCACATAAACACAAAAACCTGTGTCCCAGAGACGGTGCATTCTGCAGGACAACACATTGCAAGTATATTACAAGCAGGAGGGAATGAGGTAGCTCAGTAATTTTGGTTGTCTTGTTGTGGTGCTTCATTGAGAGGCTAGGAACATTCAGTCTTGTATGAATATTTTTTATATTTTGTGATGATGTAGAAGACATGAAATAAAAGGAATTCTGATTCTGGTATAAATTGAATGAAATTTTCCCATCACATCTTCTTTTTTAAACTCTCTGACAGCAAGGAAGTAAAAATCTTAAAAGGAATGCTTGTCCTTGTCTTGTTTGGATTTAACAAAACTAAGAATGTAAATAATATTGTGGCACAACTTTTTCTCAAAATGTTTGAGGATGACTGAATTTATCTGTTTTCAAGTTGCAGTTGATGTTGGAAGATATTTGCACCATTTTCCAGCAGGCTGAAATCTTGCACAATAGCAAAGAGGCTGTCCATTAGCATTCTGAATGGACTTGAGGAGACTGACATTACAGTATTGGAGGTCACCCTGATGGTCACTTCAAGCAACAATAAGCGACATTGGAGGTGATGGAGTTGCAAAAGCTGACAAAACAGAATGCAATCAAGAAAACCAATGAAATCAAGACGACAGTAATGATCAGGGGTGTTAAAGCACCTGATAGGTCACAGGTTACCAAACTGGACTATGCTCTTTGATGCAGGCAGGAACAAGTCATTAGAAATGTCAGCAATGTCACAGAAATGTCAGAAATGTCACCGTTAGTTGTGTGAAAAGACTGTACAATGGAAGTGGAAAAGAGAAAATTCACATGACAGAAACAGGCAGTATATTCAAGTTGTCTGGAGGTGAATGGAGAAAAAAATGGTTAACTGTTTGGGTACAAACCAAGGATCAGTGATCCAAGGTGGATGCAGATTAAATGGGGACACATCCATAGAGGTAATGCGGACAAATCTCCCTTAAAACATGTCAAATGAAAAGTTGTTGGTAGAGAAAGGCACACAGAACAGTCCCTTAGATTGTAGGGCACAGGTGTCTTGTCCTGCAATACATTTTTTATAGGTTCAAGCAAGCTGATACACAGAAAAATAACATATGTAGTGTGTGATTTATGTAAAACATTAGTACCTGTGGAACTCCAAAACTTAATTGAAAACACTGAAATAGGAGTTTTCATATATAGCAGTGAAACTGGTCACTTCTATCCTAATATTTTATTTAACTCAAAATTAAATAAATTAGAAACAGTTTTCTGTCAGCTTCGGACCTAAATACTTGAGCACAGTTCCTCTAGTTGTTGTTCACGGTTGCCATTTGGTCTGGTCATGAGAATTATGGTGCACTAATAGAAAGAAGGCAATGATGGGAGCAGAATAGGAAGAAAATTAAGGACACTCCACCAGCTGGGAGAATGAGTAAGTGCATAGAATGCTCTGGAGTCTGCTGCTGTACAAGTAACCAACTCTGACTAAGTTTCACTTAAGCAAAATAGGATATGAGGAGATGGATCCAGAGTCTGGTACATATCTCCTTTCCTGTCACAAGGCTTTGTATGCTCCTTTCAGATGAAGATATAATCCATTATAAAAAAATACACTTAGAAAGACAATTTGAAAATTATTTTAGTGAAAAATCTATTTCTTCACCACAAAATGCGTAACTTCTTTCATTCACAGTAAAACGCACAAATAAATAGCATATATATGTGCTCCTCTGTATCACTATTTTGAATTGGCTGTTCTTAAGTAGGAGAAGTTGTTTTAGTGCTTAGCTTGCTCAGAAAGATATCTTATTTTGACAGCATACAGAATAGCTGGCACTGATTCAGAAAATTACACCGTAAAGACAAGCAGCACTTTTAATCTGATTATAACAGCATTTCTAGATTAGGTTTATCTTCAACAACATTTATGTATAAATGTTTTCATCTTACTGCAATATAGGATTTCTTAGAATCCTACAATAAAGGTGTTTTTTATCAAAAAACTATATAATCCATATAAAAGGCAATAGCAAACAGCTATGGATGGATGGATGGATGGATGGATAGAT